>CM060107.1:5364846-6097346 GCA_030522415.1 Channallabes apus
GTGAGCTGCTCATTCTGTTTATTATAATATGTCCTTAGTTACATTGTAATATTTTCATAACTGAAACTAGAGACAAATTTGTGTATGTAAACGTATTGGGGGTATTTTTATTGAAAACGCAACATTTAATTTTATTTCTGATCAAATGAACTAAATGACTCAAAAAAGATTTGTTAATTTTGATGAACGAGATTCAAAGAACCGAGTCACTAAAATGATCCAAACTTCCCATCACTAGTGTTCTGTGCCAATGCTTTAAAGCGTGTGTCTAGAAAACCAGGAACTATTTAGTGAAGCGCGTTTCGAGGCCTGTATTGTTTACAGTGTCTGATGTCATGAATGACATTTGAAGCCTCGCTGTGGTTGACGGTTCAGGAAGTGGTTTGTATTTTGCTGTCATGTATTGACGGGTATAAAGCCCAAGTTCTGTTTTTTGTTTGTTATGTATATTTTCTTTAGTATTAAAGGTCTTTTGCTGTGTTGTTTTTTTGTGTTCACTGTCTTGTTTTGTAAATATCTGTGCAATACTGTACATATACAACAAGATATAAAGCCCAAGGAATCTCTGCACAATTTGTGGGTAGTATTGTTTTTAAATTAATAAAGTGTCACCGCTGCACCCCCACAACCACCAGTTGTACAAGCACATCCCTTCTCTTTCCTCTTTTCAGTAACACTGCCTCAGTTTGAAAAGAGTTAATCACATCCTGCCAGACTCACATCCACTAAGAACCTACAATTTCTATTTCTTCTTCTCTTCTTTTTCTTCTTCTTCTTCTAATTATTATTATTTCATCTTCTTAGTAACATGAAATATTAATGTAATGGAGAAGGGTCACGTTGGTATTTGTGCTACTACCATGGAAAATGAAAAAAAATCTAGGGCAGGACAGCATTTAGAGGATCACAATACTTGTAAAATGGCTACGCACAGAACTTCTCATCTTACATTCTTTGACCAATAGGGGGGGTTTGTGTGCATATGAAGCCTCGAGAAATGAACCCTTTTGTGAACCAATTGGCTGGAAGACTTCTACTAATTAGCATCATGCAGGGAAGTTGCACATACAAGCTTGGCGCTGGTTTTACACCGGATGCCCTTCCAGATGTAACCCTCGCAATTTTATTAGGACTTGGGACCAACACTGCTGGGAATCGAACCCGGGCCTTTCGCATGGCAGGCGGCACACCTACCACTTTAATAAAGTTGCTAAACATTATTAAATTGATTTCTCATAGAATGTATTTTTTAAGTAAGAGGTTATTATTGGAGTTTAAGGAAGTTATTTGAGTGAGTGAGGTACATTGTGAGTTTGTATATTTTAATATGCGCGTGCGCGTGCGTGTGTTTAGATAAGTGTTAATGCATGCAGTGCATCCGGAAAGTATTCACAGCGCATCACTTTTTCCACATTTTGTTATGTCACAGTCTTATTCTAAAATGGATTAAATTAATTTATTTCCTCAGAATTCTACACACAACACCCCATAATGACAACATGAAAAGAGTTTACTTGAGATTTTTGCTAATTTATTAAAAATTATTTGACATGAAGTCAAAGGAATTGTCTGTAGACCGCTGAGACAGGATTGTCTCGAGGCACAAATCTGGGGAAGGTTACAGAAAAATTTCTGCTTCTTTGAAGGTCCCAATGAGCACAGTGGTCTCCATCATCCGTAAGTGGAAGAAGTTCCAAACCACCAGGACTCTTCCTAGAGCTGGCCGGCCACGTAAACTGAGCGATCGGGGGAGAAGGTCCTTAGTCAGGGACGTGACCAAGAACCCGATGGTCACTCTGTCAGATCTCCAGAGGTCCTCTGTGGAGAGAGGAGAACCTTCCAGAAGGACAACCATCTCTGCAGCAATCCACCTATATGTCAGGCCTATATGGTAGAGAGTCAGAGAGTCTCATCAGACCTGAGAATTTTGTTTCTCATGGTCTGAGAGTCCTTCATGTGCCTTTTGGCAAACTCCAGGCAGACTGGCATGTGCCTTTTACTAAGGAGTGGCTTCCGTCTGGTCACTCTACCATATAGGCCTGATTGGTGGATTGCTGCAGAGATGGTTGTCCGTCTGGAAGGTTCCTGTCTCTGAGGTACAGACAATTCCTTTGACTTCATGCTTGGTTTGTGCTCTGATATGAACTGTGGGACCTTATATAGACTGGTGTGTGACTTTACAAATCATGTCCAATCAACAGAATTTACCACAGGTGGACTCCAATTAAGCTGCAGAAACATCTCAGGGATGATCAGGGGAAACATGATGCTCCTGAGCTCAATTTTGAGTTTCATTGCAAACGCTGTGAATATTTATGTACATGTGCTTTCTCAAATTTTTTTAATTTTAATAAATTAGAAAAATCTCAAGTAAACTTTTTTCATGTTGTCATTATGGGATGTTGTGTGTAGAATTCTGAGGGAAAAAATGAATTTAAGCCATTTTAGAATATGGCTGTGACATGACATAAAATGTGGAAAAAGTGATGCGCTGTAAATACTTTCCCAATACACTTTAGCTGACGAAGACAAACCAAATTTACACCATAAATTATAAAGAACTATCCTGAGATCGTGGACTGAGGTAGTGCAAGTTAATGACATGATGGATAAAAACTGTAAACATTCTTGTGAGTAGCAGCAGAGATGAGAGTGTCCTTGTGCAAATAGCAGCTAATGATATAAATATTTGTGCGAAACAACAATTTCAAGTTTAGTGTTGAAATTTGCTGGATGGTTGTAGATCAGTGTGTATGCGCGTGTGTGTTTATCCGTCCAGTCCTATTTTGTAGGTGTGTGGGTGTCAGTCCAGTCCTTTCTTGTTGAGTAGACACGGTATGTGGGTAGAAGATTTACATGGTTGAAATCTCCAGCAACAATAAACAGTCCATCAGGGTGTGTGTTCTATAGTTCACTGATCATGCCATGTTGTTCACAGAGCGCTGCCTTAGCATTAGCGCTAGGTGGAATGTACACAATAATGAAAACGGTGGTGAATTCCCACAGTAAGTAAAAAGGTCTACAATTAACAGTCACAAACTTCACCATCGATGAGCAAAAGCTATAAACTACTGTAGCACGGAGTTCTTACACCATCTCGTGTTGATGTAAACACACAAGCCACTGCTGCAAGTCTTACCGCACAGAGCTGCATTTCTGTCGGCGTGAAACGTGGCTAGACCGTCTAGCGGAATGGTGGCGTCTGGAACTCTGTCTCTAAACCATGTCTCCATGAAAACAAAGACACAGCAGTCCTTAAACTCGCGCTAAAATATATTTTATTTAAATTTTGAATTTGAATTCAACTAAAGAAAGTAAAATATGAAATAAGAGAAAAAATATGTACAGTGGAACCTTGCGATGCAAAAATTTTTTTTATACATTTTTATCAAAGCGATGTCTTGATATACAGTGGGGGAAATAAGTATTTGATCCCCTACAGATTTTCTAAGTTTGCCCGCTTACAAAGAAATGAAGGGTCTATCATTTTTATCATAGGTTTATGGTAAAGGATTGAGACAGACTATCAACCAAAAATCCAGAAAAAGCACATGATACAAATGTTATGAATTAAGTTACATTTCAATGAGGGAAATAAGTATTTGATCCCCTACCAACCAACAATAATTCTGCCTCTCACAGACTGGTTATGTGCTCTTGTGGTACACATATTAATTTAAGAAGGTGCTCCCAACAACAATGTGGTGTGTGTATAAAAGCCACATGTCCACAAAATCTCTATCTTCCATTCAAACCTCACCACCATCGGCAAGACCAAAGAGCTGTCAAAGCAAGTCAGGAACAAGATTGTAGACCTGCACAAGGCTGGAATGGGCTACAAGAACATCAGCTAGAAGCTTGGTGAGAAGGAGACAACTGCTGGAGCGATTATTTACAAATAATAATAATAATAAATATATAAATCCCCTTTCAAGCGCTATTCTTTTCATGCTCCAGCGAGACACAATGACTGACGGGAAATTTTTTATCCCCTTTTCCAAAGATGTGAAGACATGTTGTTTAGTTCCAGACACCGTTCGCAGTTATTATTATTATTATTATTACTTTATACATAGCATAAAGGTAAATGACAATAGATTTAGTGTTATCTATAGATTTTAGATGTCAAAAGGGGTTTTGTAGCTTCTGGTGTTTTCCTTTCTGTGGGAAATGGATACAAATGACTGAGTGTTTAAGGTTGTCAGAAAGTTGTAAATCATAAACCTATGTATTTATGTTCTAATTTAATATTTGATAGAGATTATGTAGTGGGCAATCCGTGGCAGGTGGGGCATTTTAGAGCATAACACCGTCCCCTGCGTTAGTGTTAGTGATTAGCTTGTTAGCAAACGCTGTTAGCGATTTGCATGCTAGTAACTATTGCATTAGCGGTTTGCTTGATAGCATAAGCGAGTTAGCACAAAACCATTTAATATACAGTAGTATATGTGCTAATTAGCCTCGTGGAGGGAAGTTGCTAAACATTAAAGGGATTTGTTCTGTATAAGGGAAATGGTATCTGACGGTGATGATGAACAGACTTTCCAAGTGGACAGGAAACAAGTCAGAAGTTACACTGGAGAGATTTGGTCTGATATTTCTACTCAAACATATCTTTTCAGTAAATTGAAGCAAAACCGTATGTGATAATAGAGACCCGGTGATCTGAAGGAAGCGCCAAAGTTTCCCGGTGTTCCGGGAAATTCAGTTTCCCTATGTTTCCCCGGTCGCAAATCATGACGTCACTCGGTACCTAAAGCTGACAAGGCGAACGAGGATTTTAACAGTTTTCCTCTCGTTTTAAAGTGGTTTTACGAACATTATGAATTAAACAAATACCCTATGCAAAATAATCGAGCGTCTTTTCGCTTTTTTTGTATATTTGATGATAATTCAGACATTTTAAACTGCTGCAAAAGACTGGTTTGCTTGGCGAGTACTGACATCGTGACTACTTTTATTACACGTACATTAGCTGTGTGGTGATAGATGTGATACTGATTCATTCTAAATATATTTAAGGTTATACTTTGTAATTTATTATAGCATGTAACTCAAGGGTAGAGTGTATACTCGTGATAACCAGGATACTCTTTTACTTTTTTTACTCACTCAAACATCCAGTTCTATTAAACCACCTGGTTACATATCAAACACACAAATACAGCAATTATAGGACACCACACTCATGGTTACTCATGTTATTCACATCTATCTATCTATCTATATATCAAAACTAGCTGTAAGTTTATTATTCTTCCACTTCAGTGAAGTTAAAATGAACTATTGTTACTTACCTTAGCCTAGTCTACTGCACACACAATGGCTACAATGGTGTGATATCCATACTTAAAAATACATGTTAATTCAAACATATGAATTTTACTGGTTTATTTTTTTACATCAGCAAGCCTGCAATACAATGACCCAGCGTAAAATGGTTATATAACACAAAAACAAACAACGTGCGTACGTAGTGTGAAAACATCTTCCAGTATTTACAACAGCTTATTAAATGATTAGGCTACAGTATATAACACAGGTTAACCATTCTTTGAAAACATCCAGTTCATGAAAATAATGCCGGGAAACTTTGGCGCTTCCTTCAGATCCCTGACCCAAGATGTCGGTGATGTTGAGGCGACATCTAGTCAGTATATATCTATGGCCACAGAAGTCATGAGACGCACTGGAGTGACGTAATCTTCCCCTTCGACTGATTGGCTAGAGGAGCAGCTGTCAATTCGGACTAGATAACCAATGGTGACACTGAAGCCCGCCCCTAATTTACATCAAACTCTGACGGCAAAGTTTTGAAACGCAAGCGCAAAACATGAGAACGTGAGCAAAAGGGAAAAGTTCAATATGAGCAGAAAACCTGATTTTGTTTGTGACTCAAAAAATGCTGAATTCGTGTTTCAGTTTTGTGCAATATAATTTGTAATGGGTTTACATTTGGAATTTGCATCTATTTTTCATTTTTGTGCATTATAATATAAAGTCTTTCATTTTCTTTTATTTACGCTTATTATTTTTCTATCTGTTACCGCAATACTTTTGATGGAAATTTGATCCCATACTCAAGACACACACACACACACACACACACAGACAGACAGCGTTCTTCTTTGTTAAGGTTTATTGGCAGTTGGTCTGTAACTAGCACTGTTGATTTTGAAAATGTCTGTCCTGTAAAGCTGTCCTAATGGTGAATAATCCTAATTTTGAAAAATCCGTAACAAAATTCAGTCATAAGAAGCTCTGAGACCAAATGGTTTAGAGATTATACAATGATACAGTGAACTTGTGTCTGTTGTTACTCTTTTAAAGTGAATGTTGTGTAGAAAGTTTAGTTGTTGTGTTTGTGTTGATCTTGTGGAAGCTCGATTTCTGCTTTTGGGTGTAAACATGTAAAAGGCCCATTAAATGCCGTCTCTCAGAGAGATTCACTTTTCATTTCTTTAAATGGCACAGAAATCACACTTCAGGGAAAAATAATAATAAAGAAGTAAAATCGCAAAAAGTACATTTACATTTAGGCATTTGGCAGACGCTCTTATCCAGAGCGACTTACATTTTTATCTCATTACACATCTGAGCAGTTGAGGGTTAAGGGCCTTGCTCAAGGGCCCAACAGTGGCAACTTGGTGGTTGTGGGGTTTGAACCTGGGATCTTCCGAACCATAGTCCAATGCCTTAACCACTGAGTTACCCCTGGCCCAGTTAAGTTTTTGATTTTCACCGGTTTGTTTTTTTTAAACAAATACTGTAAAAAAAAAAAAAGGTTTTATGATTTTGTTCTTTTTTTTTTTTTATATTGAACATATAAATGAATGAATGTAACACCGATTCCTTTGAAGACTTCATATCCTTGTTGTGTCTATCAGACGGTGCGCTCTCACATCAGGCTGTGTGATTTGTGACCTCACACAGATCGCCCCTCCCCCCCCCCCCCTAACAGTGTATGAGCAGGAAGGACGTGATGGACTTGTCCACCTGGTTTCTCCGGGTGTTAGATGTAGCCCAGGGGTGTGTTCACAAACTGCTGATTAAACTGTTTATTACAGGATCAGTGGGTGTGTTTAGGTGATGGTGAATTACACACTGTGTAAAACAAACTATTAAAATCTTCATTAAAGAAGAGTTACAATAATATTAGTTTATCAGTTATAGGATTTAGTGAAAATAAATCTGGAATCTGAATCGGTTGAATTGTGATTATTTCACCTCATAAATATAATATCTTTTTTGACACCTGCATTTCTTTCTTTCTTTTCTTTCAGACATTTGTACACACACTCCTCCAGACGTTATCAGGACATCATGACCACCTTTATTTCCCTTTATATCGTATTGTGCACCGGGTGTGCAGGTAAGTACCTTTTTTTTTAATAAACCAGATGAAATATAAGACACTTAATATAAAAGCATTGTTTAACATGTGCAAAAAATAATCTATATTATAATTTCCCGTCTCAGTCCTCCTCTCTGCAGAACCTGAGTTCAGTGTATCTGGTCCAGTGGGTTCTACAGCTGTCCTGCCGTGTAACCTGACGAGTGGAGACACTGATTCACCGTATATTAGGTGGCAAATTAAAGTCAAGGCGGATTACAAGATTGTGTTTGAGCGAGATGGTGAGGAGTCGTATCAGGCTGAGGGATATGAGGGTCGTGTGGACGTTTCTGTGGAGGAGCTGCGTAAGGGGAACTGTTCACTGGTGATGAGAGACCTGAGACTGACTGATACAGACCTCTACACCGGCTACCAGGCAGTGACAAACACCAAGAGAGGTCTCCCTGTCACAAAAGAAATCAGCCGTGTTAAACTCGCAGTCCATAGTGAGTGAGTCTCAGTAGAACACACACACACACACACACACACACACACACACACACACACACACACACACACACAATCAGAACACAGATATTTAATATAATGTATTTATCTTTTTCCTCTAAAGACCGACCTGTAGAGACACCAGATAAACACCCAGATTCCTCAGGTGAGTGAATATTAATAACTTTATTGAATCCTTTACTTTGATGTTCAGCTGCTTTATGAGTAAATTACACACAGTTTATACCTGATCATGTGAGTGAAGACAAAATTGATGAATCTTGTGTAAAACAGATTTTAAAGTGATTTTGATCTGTTTTTCCTCTAAAGACAAAACTGAAGAGAGACCAGATAAACACTCAGATTCCTCAGGTGAGTCAATATTAAACTTTAAGTGTGTGTTGGCTGGAAACATCACACACAGTCATGTGATTGTAAGTGATGACATAAAAATGTAAAAAGAATTAAAATAAACACACATATAAACAAATAATGACAAAATCAAGAAATGTCCAGAAACACCATGTGATGAAGTCATGTGATCATCAGTTAGAAGTTTATATCGTCTTTATACTGAGAGTGAACGAAGTACAACAATGACTTTCTGTCTCTGCAGTTAACGGAGGAAATAAACTTCAGTACTTGTGGATCCTCGTTTTGCCCGCTGTGGTGTTACTGGGTCTCGGTGTTGTTGGTGTGTGGTATCTGAAGAAGAGAAACACTAATAATGTGATTTGAATTTATAAAGTAATAACCAACATGTTCTCCTTAAAGCAAAGACTGTTTCAGGACGTCACATTTTTAGCCTGTTTTTATTTTTTAAACATTGTTCCAAACTAAACTTTACCAGATAAACATTACATTTCAGTTCTCAGTGTTTTAGGCTGTAATGTAAAAACTGTAATGTAAAATCTGTGTAATAAATGTAAAATATATCTTTTTAATGTGCTGAGTGACGTCGTGCCTTTAGTTCAGTTTAGCAAAAATCTGAAATATAGATTCAGCAAAGATGTTTTGCTTCTTTAGCCCTCATGTGAACAAGTTATTAACATTTTGTTTGTTTATTTTTAGTTTAATTTATTGGCTCGATAATGTATTTATTTAAATCAGAGTTTTGTTTTAAAGTTTTATTCTTATTTGTTGTTTTGATAAATTCTGTAAATGAAAGTCAAAAATCTTTGTAATTGGCAGAAAGAAAATCAAATCTACTCAGGAATGTTGGACGTCACTTTCTGCCGTAATGTGAATATTTCTAAGTTACTAAAATACTTGTGCTGAAGGTCAAAATATTAACAACAGGAGGAGGAGTAATGGGGTAAAGTAGGTGTCTAAATAGAAGTGCGTATACTAATAAACACTAATACATATTGGCCGAGGGTTGTGTAAAAATGTGGTTTTATAAACTTTCTGCAAATCAAATCATGCATTTGCCAGGCCACAGTTGTAAATAAGAAACCTGTTCTTAATCTGTATCTTAAAAATATATATATATATGAAATATGTAGTGTGTGTTATGAGAGAATACGATTCCAGAAAAAAAAACTAAAATAATACATAGTGAGATTTTATGCTTGGTGTTTATCCATTAGGAATATTAATTGATAACTGTGACTCTACTGTCAAAACTACGTCACAGACTCGCATGCATTATGTATCGAGAAGAAGACACATCGATTTCAATAACTGCTTATGCGTTTGTAATAAAGTAAGAAAAGTATATTACAACACAATGTTAGATATATAAGCTATTTTTATGATTTCGTCACGGCTCTGTTGCTCTCTTCATCTGTCATCCTGCTGCCAGTTTACCATCCAGTTTGTAAAATCGATGCATCTCTCTCCTTAAATCCTGCAACATATTTTTGACAGTAAAGTCATGCTTATCAATTTGTATTCGTAATGCAGAAGCCCCAAGTGTACAATCTTGCTTCGTGTTATTTATTTTTCTCAGATAAGAACACCATATATTTTATATACGATTTGACTTTTACCCTTTTTTCTGTGTAACCTTACTGATAAGAGGTTTTCTAAAGGCTACACAGCTGTTTAGTCTCAATCGCTTGAGTTCTCATCACATTGTGTGTGTGGAAATGCTCTTACTTTCACTATTAAGTATACAGTGGCTTGCACCACTCTGTATTGGTCTTTCACGTGGAATTCCAATAAAATTGATTCAGCAACTAGAACAACTAAATGGTGTAATTTTCAGTTTGTATTTATCTGTGTTGCTCTTAAAAACAAAATAACTTAGGACTCAACAGATGTAAGTAAATGAAGAGAAGGATTCGTGAGTCATACTGTATAAGGAATAACCCGGTACTCTATAATTATGATGTTACAAAGATCCCTATCAAGCGGATACTCTTGGCTTGGTCACTAATATTAAAACAATTTAATAAAAAAATAAGTCTTTCTTTTAGTTGGACAGTAGTTTAACACACATGGGAGACTTTATAATTATTTAGATTTTTTACAGAAATACAATATTTCTATATCTGATTGTTACGTCCCTAGTCTAGGGTCCAGGGGGGTGTTCTTCGTACGTCGCTTGAAACATCCGGGATAAATTGACACATCTAAGATGAGATCATCGTGCTAATTACACTCCGGCTAAGTCGGTTCTTCCAGCACACCTGTTGTTGATGATTAGTCTGGCCGTATTGAGTTGTCTAGGATTATTGCGCGTTCGTGCGTTGGTTTAAAAGGCGATATGCATCGACAGTAGTACAGTGAGTAACACTGATCACAAGCCCTTTGATTGGTTGACGAAATGACAAAAGAACAAGCAAAAATTTTTTTGTAACACCTGTTATGCGCTGAAATGCTTCCCTGCCATCAGTGGTGTCAAAAGTATTCACATTCATTACTTGAGTAGAAGTATAGATACTAGGGTTCAAAAATACTTCTTTAGAAGTTCAAGTATCAACCGAAGCTTTTTACTTAAGTTTAAAAGTACTGGTTTCAAAACTACTTAAAGTATAAAACTAAAAGTACCGTGAGGGGCGACAAAAGCATTAAGGTCTCGCTTTCTGATCATGCGACGGGGATGGGGGTGAAGGGTCTGGGGGGGGGGGGTGGTTCTTATCATGAGACCATGTGGCGCGTTCTGATAAAAAAAAAAATAGAGTAACGAGGCTATTTTTAAAATGTAAGGAGTAGAAGTAAAAAGTCGGTTGAAAAATAATTACTCCAGTAAAGTATAGATACCCAAAATTTCTACTTAAGTAAGGTAACGAAGTATTTGTACTTCGTTACTTGACACCTCTGCCTGCCATGGATCCCCCCGCCCACCACGACCATCACCACACACACATAATCGCTATCAAATATTATATTAGAACATAATATGCACATATGTTTTTACAAATTACATGAGACAATAAAATAAAATAAGAAATATTAAAAAAATGTTTTTTATGGAAAAATTTAAATATGAATATTTTTTTCAAAAACATTTATACTTTTATATTGTTTACTTTATAATAAAATTAGTTTTGTCCAATTTATCATTATAAAAAAATATTTATTTATATATATATATATATATATATATTTGAATATTCATAACGAACCCCTGAAAAATAAATGTGTTACAAAATAAATATTATACAAGAATTTGAATTAATGGTCTTGAGGGCTGTCTCGTGCCTAGAGTTTATTATAATAAAAAACCTATGAATTTATGTTCTAATATAATATTTGATATCAATTATATATATATATATTATGGCAAGCCGTGTATATATATATATATATATATATATATATGCAAGATACTTTTCTTTCCCCACGTGAGTCAGTCCACGTCAGCGCTCTTTAACCAATCAGATGTGACCTCACCATTTCAACCAATCATAACGCGGCAGGAGCGCAGCCTTAATCCTGTTTACATGAAATAAACCTGCTACCGAGCAGGGTGGTGTTCTTCGTACGTCGCTAACTCAGTTAGCTGGATTTGATTGTTGTGGATTTGTCCTGATCTTGGATTGTTTCGTTCTCCGATGCTCATCTCGCTCTTGTTGTCATAGCAACATGTCCGTAAGCTTGAACCTGCTCGGTAGCAGCTTTATTTCATGTAAACAGGATTAAGGCTGCGCTCCTGCCAGGTTATGATTGGTTGAAATGGTGAGGTCACATCTGATTGGTTAAAGAGCGCTGACGTGGACTGACTCACGTGGGGAAAGAAAAGTATCTTGCATATATATATACGGCTTGCCATAATATATATATATATATATATATATATATATAGATATATATATATATATAATTGATATCAAATATTATATTAGAACATAAATTCATAGGTTTATTATTATTATAATAAACTTTAGGCACGAGACAGCCCTCAAGACCATTAATTCAAATTCTTGTATAATGTTTATTTTGTAACACATTTATTTTTCAGGGGTTCGTTATAAATATGCAAACATTTTATTTTATATATATATATATATATATATATATATATATATATATATATATATATATATATATATGAGAGAGAGAGAGAGAGAGATATGTATAATAAAAATATTTTTTTTATAATGAAAAATTGGACAAAACTAATTTTATTATAAAGTAAACCATATAAAAGTATAAATGTTTTTGAAAAAAACATTCATATTTCTATTTTTCCATATACAACATATTTATTTTCATATTTCTTATTTTATTTTATTGTCTCATGTAATTTGTAAGACATATGTGCATATTATGTTCTAATATAATATTTGATAGCGATTATGTGTGTGTGTGTGTGTGTGTGTGTGTGGAGGGGGAATCCATGGCAGGGAAGCATTTCAGCGCATAACAGGTGTTACAAAAAAAATTTAGCTTGTTCTTTTGTCATTTCGTCAACCAATCAAAGGACTTGTGATCAGTGTTTCTACTGTCGATGCATATCGCCTTTTAAACCAACGCACGAGCGCGCAATAATCCTAGACAACTCAATCCGGCCAGACTAATCATCAACAACAGGTGTGCTGGAAGAACCAACTTAGCCAGGGTGTAATTAGCACGATGATCTCATCTTAGATGTGTCAATTCATCCCGGATGTTTCAAGCAACGTACGAAGAACACCCCCCTGGTGGACATGGCATACAGCAGCACTGTTCAATCTCATTTGTGTCATTGTTGATGCAGTCAGTGAATGCATTTTAAAAACTATTATTTGTGTGAAGTGGATTGTCTATTGGTGAACTGTAACTAAATTCTAGCCATATGGCAATATTCGTATGTAGCATATCAATTTCTTTCACAAGACTGATTTCTGACAGTCATTAGATTAGGAGAACTGACGGGGATCATATTTATACTTTTACATTTAAGTGTTTAATCTGCTGTTAGTGTTAAGTCCGTATTTACAGACTATAGCCTGTCCAGTTATAATGAATGTCAGTCAAAGCAGTAAAAAAAAAAAACAAAAAAAAAAACACTAGCATTAACGTTAACTGTTGTCGTTACTTTGATGGATTCACTAGCGAACTTGAAGTGACTTACACTTTTCTTTGGAAAAAAAGCTCCTTATGTCCAGTTTCTTTCTTTTTTTTTTTGCTGCCGCCTCACATGTCAGTCACACAACACACCTTCTTGCACGGGAAAAAAAAAAAATCCACTGCATTTGGAGCTGCTTGTATCTGAATGAATCATATGATAGCAGTTAAAGGCACAGCCAATCAAAATGTTCATATTTGTTTTGGGGGCGGGAGGACTCAAGCAGAGAACGTGATTTATCCCTTTCTGCGTGTCTAGGTTGACAGCACGATTTTTATTCCATTTTTTTAAAGTGGATTAAATTATTGGTGGGGACATTTCAATGATCGGAGGGTATTGGTGGGGACACATCCCCTCCGTCCACCCTAAATCTACGCCCCTGACACTGGAGCTTCACTATGTGTAGATTCGGGACGAAGCAGAACTGAGATGAAAAGTTTTACTCTCACCCCGTCAGCCACCTTACCGGAGAATGTTTGGTGAGATGCAGTCGTGATATTAATGTATATTTTTATATGCCGCAGATAAGCTGGTGATATGATTTTGTCTACTGTGTCTGTTTATGTATTGCTGATTTATTTAGTAATACTGTGAACCATGTCATTGTGGGTTTTATTTACAGTTTAATGACTGATTAGTGTTAGCAATTAGCTTGTTACCAACTAGTGCGTTTGCAGTTAGCACTAAACCATTCAGCAACTTCTCTGCATGCGGCTAATTATGGTCAGTGTCACTAATCACTAGTGATGAGATTAGTGACGGGTCGTTTATGAACGGTTGGTTCTTTTTGAGTGAATCTTTAACGTGACTCAGATGAATGAGTATCTCTGAGAGTGATTCATTAATTTTCTACTGGGCGCGCATGCGCAAATCACCACAAGACCCCCGTAGGTTATGTAGAGGAAGCAGAATTGAGCGATTCTTTCTCAATTACTCTTCTACTCCAAGTCGTTCGTTCTTTTGTCACGTGACTCCCATAGACACAGTGCAATAGATTCAAAAGAATGAACGACTCAGAATAGAAGATATGATGGTGAGCTGCTCATTCTGTTTATTATAATATGTCCTTAGTTACATTGTAATATTTTCATAACTGAAACTAGAGCCAAATTTGTGTATGTAGACGTATTGGGGGTATTTTTATTGAAAACGCAACATTTAATTTTATTTCTGGTCAAAAGAAACAAATGAACTAAATGACTCAAAAAAGATTTGTTAATTTTGATGAACGAGATTCAATGAACTGAGTCACTAAAATGATCCAAACTTGTTCTGTGCCGATGCTTTAAAGCGTGTGTCTAGAAAACCAGGAACTATTTAGTGAAGCGCGTTTCGAGGCCTGTATTATTTACAGTTACTGATGTCATGAATGACATTTGAAGCCTCGCTGTGGTTGACGGTTCAGGAAGTGGTTTGTATTTTGCTGCCATGTATTGACGGGTATAAAGCCCAAGCTCTGTTTTTTGTTTTTTTGTTATGTATATTTTCTTTAGTATTAAAGGTCTTTTGCTGTGTTGTTTTTTTGTGTTCACTGTCTTGTTTTGTAAATATCTGTGCAATAATGTACATATACAACAAGATATAAAGCCCAAGGAATCTCTGCACAAGTGTCGCACCTGCACCCCCACAACCACCAGTTGTACAAGCACTTCTGTTCTCTTTCCTCTTTTCAGTAACACTGCCTCAGTTTGAAAAGAGTTAATCACATCCTGCCAGACTCACATCCACTAAGAACATACAATTTCTATTTCTTCTTATTATTATTTCATCTTCTTAGTAACATGAAATTTAAATTTAATGGAGGAAGGTCACGTTGGTATTTGTGCTACTACCATGGAAAATGAAAAACATCTAGGGCAGGACAGCATTTAGAGGATCACATAATGTAAGATGAGCAGATGTGTGCATAGTCATTTTATCAGTACTTTCTTTGACCAGTTGGGGGGGGGGGTGGTTTGTGTGCAAATTAAGCCTCGAGAAATGAACCGTTTTGTGAACCAATAGACTACTTGCACGTAGACTCGTGACGTACGTCCGCTTTGAAGTAATAGGGCTCGCTGAGTTCCGGTTTGTCTGCCATTGTTTTGGAGTTTGGAGGAAATGTTCAGAAAAAAGTGTGTTTATAGATTTCAGAGACAGCAGAAGGTATAGAACGTACACTGTTGTGTTCCGCTGTGTACATCTTCTGCGAAGTTCAATGGAACTAGGGCTGCAACAACTAATCGATAAAATCGATAATTATCGATAATGAAATTCGTTGTCAACGAATTCCGTTATCGATTAGTTGGGCTGCTCACGTTATTGAGGCGCGCGACCACAAGATGCACAAATACACACACAGATACACAGCCGCTCGCGCAATGGAGGTTATACAAGCGTCTGCAGGAAAAAGCGCGCGCCTTACAAGCGCGTCCTACAAGGTATGGGAGCAATTTACATTAAAAGCCTCTTATCGGGCGTTAAAATCGACCGTTTTTCTGCCGGTTGTAGTGTCCGGTGAGCGCGGATGAAGCGCTGAGGGTTTTCTACACATAGGAGTCAGTGAGAGAGTTCACACCCGTGTGAACACTCTCACCGGCTGCGCGGTTATACAGGGTAAAAAAAAAAAAACGTTGCATGCAGCTTTTTCTTTGCGTTCAAATACCAACGAACGCGAGGAAAACACTTCTAGTGCGTTTTCTTCACGTTCATTTTACACTTCGGAGGACCGGATATATCCCATGATCCTACATGCTGTACAGAGGGGAAAAGGGCAAAATAAACAGAGTGAACCCAGTAGCGGCGAGTTTTTTTCTCTCTCCCCACGTCGCCGTATTACGAGAATGTCTAGTATCTATTTTATAATTTTTTTTTATTGAGACAAAAAAAAAAGGATAAAATACACGAGAGGAAAGAAATAATGTATAAACCATGAAAAGGATGTAGTAGACACTTCAATTAAAAATATCATAATCTAGAAGTCTATTCTTATTATTATTAAGTTGAATTAATTAAAGAGAATTTAAAATTTAAGTCATTCTTAACAACTGAATGTATTTTTGTTTTATATATATATATATATATATATATATATATATATATATATACATACATACACACACACTGTAAACTTGCCATCTGCAATTATTGTTAAAAAGAAAAATGTTGATTTACATAAAATAAGGTTTAAATGTCAAAATTAAAGATAATTAAACTATGTGGCTATTGCATTTTTTAAAGTGTACTTTTATACATAAATAATACCCTGATTTATGATTTTATATAGTTAAGCAAAACATCAAATTAAAGCGTCTACCTTTTATCCGATAAAAGTCTAGCTTTTATCCGATTTAATCGATATACATATTATGTATGTATGTATACAGATGGCAAGTTGACAGTGTTTTATTTATATATATATATATAAATATAACAGTCAACTTGCCATCTGCAATTATTGTTAAAAACAAAACAAATGTTGGTATGGTTTTATATATAATTATAAGCAAAACATCAAATTAAAGAAGCGCTTAGCGTTATCCGATTAATCGATTAATCGAAACATTAATCGGCCAACTAATCGATTATCAAAATAATCGTTAGTTGCAGCCCTAAATGGAACTTTAAGTTTTCACAGTTTTCCTTCAGATGTGGACCTTAGAAAACGGTGGCGGCTTGTGAACTTCATACGCCGAGACGATTTCTGTCCTACCAGCAAATTTAAGGTTTGCAGTAAACATTTTAGCAGTGATCAGATTATTGAACCGCAAACACCAGAGGCACGAAAAAAGTTAGTAACTGGTGCTGTACCAGTGCTTTTAGCCTGGAATGATTACGCCGTTAAAGCATCGCGGTCCTGCTGAAGTGGTACCTGTCGAACCCGTATCCATGGATGTAACGATGGATCATGATTACTGTAGCATTCCTGAGCCTTCATTATTAGACCTGACGTGTGTTAAAATAGAAGAACTTTCTAATGAAGTGGAGGAGCTGTAAATGTACAGTCACGCTGAACGTGTACCTCTTGTAGAACACAGTACAGGGTAGTATTTACAATGTGTTATCTATATATACACTACTCTTAGTCTACCTCATAAGACTATTGTCTGTTACAGGGCTGCTCTCTATCACTATCATACTTACAAACTCTATTTACACTATACAGTATGTCTGCATTTACACTCTCTGCCATGTGCCCTTACTTTGTATATTGTATTTGTTTTATATATATATATATATATACACACACACACACACACATGTATAATTGTATTTATATTTTAAAAATTCTACTTTATGTATTTAATGTTATCTGTCATCCACCAAGGGTCTGTGAGTAACGCAATTTCATTTCTCTATATGTCCTGTACATGTGGCAGAATTGACAATAAAGTTGACTTTGACTTTAATAAGTTCTTATATAGTATATAATATCCGTGGGAGATCCTGGAGACAGCGGGTGTAGAACGTAGCCATTGCTAAACCGGAACTGACTGAGCCCTTTTGAAAAGAACGCGGAAGTAAGTGTGCAAGTAGCGCACTGGCTGGAAGACTTCTACTAATTAGTCTCATGCAGGGAAGTTGCACATACAAGCTTGTGCTCCGGTTTTACGCCGGATGCCCTTCCAGACACAACCCTCCCAATTTTATCTGGGCTTGGCACCGGCACTGCTGGGAATCGAACCCAGGCCTTTCTCATGGCAGGCAGCACACCTACCACTTTAATAAAGTTGCTAAACATTATTAAATTGCTTTATTTTCAAAGAATGTATTCTTTAAGTAACAGGTTATTATTTGAGTTTAAGGAAGTTATTTGAGTGAGTGAGGTACATTGTGAGTTTGTATATTTTAATATGCGCGTGCGTGTGTTTAGATAAGTGTTAATGCATACAGTGCTTCCGGAAAGTATTCACAGCGCATCACTTTTTCCACATTTTGTTATGTCACAGTCTTATTCTAAAATGGATTAAATTAATTTTGATTATTTATTATATTATTATTCTCAGAATTCTACACACAACACCCCATAATGACACCATGAAAAAAGTTTACTTGAGATTTTTGCTAATTTATTAAATATTATTCGACATGAAGTGAAAGGAATTGTCTGGAACCCAGTGGTGCCAGACCACGCCATACAACCAGCCGAGTTCTTCTCGGTTCACCGCATGGACAGGACGCGGGACTCGGGGAAGTCAAGAGGAGGCGGCGTGTGTTTGATGGTGAACAACAGCTGGTGCAACAGCGCGAGCATTGTTCCTCTTACACGCTCCTGCACACCAAACCTGGAACTACTGTCCATCATGTGTCGTCCATTTTATCTTCCACGGGAGTTCACATCGGTCATAATCAGTGCCGTTTACATTCCTCCACAAGCAGACACTGACACTGCCTTATGCGAGCTGCATGAGGCGCTCACACAGCACCAGACAACACCGGGACGCTGCGCTCATTGTGGCGGGGGATGTTGATAGTGCCAACCTCAAACGCGCAGCGCCGAACTTTTATCAGCACATCACCTGCCCCACCAGGGGCGAAAGGACACTGGACCATTGTTATACCACGGTCAAAGACGGTTACAAGGCACAATCTCGTCCAGCGTTTGGTAAATCCGACCACGCCGCCATCTTCCTCATGCCAAAATATAAACAAAGGCTGAAACAGGAAGTTCCGGTTCAGAGGGAGGTCGCGCGCTGGACGGACCAATCGGTGGCCGCGTTACAGGACGCACTCGATGACGCAGACTGGGACATGTTCAGAAACAGCTTCGATGATGACGTCAGCGTGTTTACGGAAGCGGTTGTGGGATTTATTGAAAAGCTGGTAGACGATACGGTAGAGAAAAAGACTATCAGAACGTTTCCCAACCAGAAGCCGTGGGTGGATAAAACCATCCGCGATGCTCTGAGATCTCGCACCGCTGCCTACAACACGGGACTTGCGTCGGGGGACATGGAACCGTACAAGGCTGCATCATATAACGTCCGGAAGGCGGTGAAAGAGGCGAAGCAGCGCTACGGGAGAAAACTAGAGTCACAGCTTCAACAGAGTGACTCTAGGAGCCTGTGGCAGGGACTGAGAACAATAACGGATTATAAAACACCAGCATCCGGTATGACGAACGCGGACGCGACTCTGGCAGACGAGCTGAACACATTTTACGCTCGCTTCGAGGCTGCAGCTAAAGACGCTAGCAATGCTAATGCTAACGGCGCTAACGGCTGCAGACAGGAAGACACAGCCAGCACCGGGAACGCGCTCATCATCTCCGAGCACGACGTGAGGAGAGCCTTCAAGAGAGTGAACACCGGGAAAGCATCAGGACCAGACGGCATCTCAGGCCGTATCCTCAGAGCCTGCGCAGACCAGCTAGCACCTGTGTTCACTGAGATATTCAACACCTCTTTATCTCAGTCGGTGATCCCCACATGCTTCAAAGAGTCCATCATTGTTCCTGTTCCAAAGAAACCACCTCCTGCTTCTCTCAATGACTATCGACCTGTAGCCCTCACCTCAGTAGTGATGAAGTGCTTTGAACGCCTTATTAGAGACTTCATCATTTCTTCACTACCCGACACACTGGACCCACTACAGTTTGCATACCGTCAGAACCGCTCCACAGACGATGCAATCTCTCATCTCCTCCACACATCACTCACTCACCTGGACACTAGGAAAGGGAATTATGTTAAAATGCTCTTCATCGACTACAGCTCTGCTTTTAACACAATAATTCCCTCCACACTCACCACCAAGCTAGAGCACCTGGGACTGAGCTCATCTATATGTCAGTGGATCTCCAATTTTCTGACTGGCAGACCACAGGCAGTAAGGATGGGCGGACATGTCTCAGCTACACTCACTCTCAGCACTGGAGCCCCCCAGGGTTGTGTTCTGAGCCCCCTGCTGTACTCTTTGTACACCCACGACTGCGTGGCCACTACCAACTCCACCTCCATCATCAAGTTTGCTGACGACACCGTCGTGGTCGGACTGATCACCAACAATGATGAGTCGGACTACCTAGAGGAGATTGGAAATCTGGAGAACTGGTGCCAGAGGAACAATCTCCTCCTGAACGTCAGTAAGACAAAGGAGCTGATAGTGGACTTTAGTACAAAGCAGGAGAGGAACTGCCAGACCCCCGTCATCAACAGGAGCCCAGTGGAGAGAGTGGACAGCTTCAGATACCTCGGTGTTCACATCATGCAGGACCTGTCATGGTCCTGTCACATCAACACCGTGGTGAAAAAAGCCCGGCAGCGTCTCTACCACCTCAGACGCTTGAGAGACTTTAGACTGCCCTCCAGGGTGCTCAGGAACTTCTACTCCTGCACCATAGAGAGCATCCTGACGGGAAACATCACGACCTGGTTCGGGAACAGCACCATGCAGGACAGACGAGCTCTACAGAGGGTGGTGCGATCAGCCGAGCGCATCATCCGCACTGAGCTCCCTGACCTACACTCCATCTACAGCAAGCGATGCTGGACTAAGGCCAGGAAGATCATGAAGGACCTCAGTCACCCCAGTAATGGACTGTTCTCTTTGTTGCGGTCTGGGAAGAGATTCCGCTCCCTAAAGGCCAACACAGAGAGACTGAGGAGGAGCTTCTTCCCGCAGGCGATAAGGTCTCTCAATCACACCTCCACACAGGACAAATAACATCTTTTAAGCTCACAACACTGACTGGACAATCATGGACACATTCATACACACTTGCACTAAACACTCATACATCTGGACAACTGCACATGTCACCTTTATGCATATTTGCACAACCACTGTCACTTTAATCCTATATTTCTATATTTTTGCAATATTTTATTATGCCCTTATGCACAGTTAATTTTACTAGTTAAAATTATTTCTTTAGTATTTCCTTTTTATTGATTATTTTACGTACAAGCTTTTATTTTCTTTTTTTAAGGTCACTGGCGGTCGTATAAATCATTTCACTGCATATTATACTGTGTATGATTGTGTATGTGACCAATAAAATTTGAATTTGTCTGTAGACCACTGAGACAGGATTGTCTCGAGGCACAAATCTGGGGAAGTTTACAGAAACATTTCTACTGCTTTGAAGGTCCCAATGAGCACAGTGGCCTCCATCATCCGTAGGTGGAAGAAGTTCCAAACCACCAGGACTCTTCTTAGAGCTGGCGGCCATCTAAACTGAGCAATCGGGGGAGAAGGTCCTTAGTCAGTGAGGTGACCAAGAACCCGATGGTCACTCTGTCAGATCTCCAGAGGTCCTCTGTGGAGAGAGGAGAACCTTCCAGAAGGACAACCATCTCTGCAGCAATCCACCTATGTCAGGCCTATATGGTAGAGAGTCAGAGAGTCTCATCAGACCTGAGAATTTTGTTTCTCATGGTCTGAGAGTCCTTCCTGTGCCTTTTGGCAAACTCCAGGCAGACTGCCATGTGCCTTTTACTAAGGAATGGCTTCTGTCTGGTCACTCGACCATATAGGCCTGATTGGTGGATTGCTGCAGAGATGGTTGTCCTTCTGGAAGGTTCCTGTCTCTGAGGTCTACAGACAATTCCTTTGACTTCATGCTTGGTTTGTGCTCTGACATGAACTGTCAACTGTGGGACCTTATATAGACAGGTGACATAACAAAATGTGGGAAAAGTTGTGAATACTTTCCGGATGCACTGTACATTAGCTGACTAAGAGAAACCAAATTTACACCATAAATTATAAAGAACTATCCTGAGATCGTAGACTGAGGTAGTGCAAGTTAATGACACGATGGATAAACATTAATAATAAAAAAAGTAAACATTCTTGTGAGTAGCAGCAGAGATGAGAAAGCGTCCTATTAGCAAATAGCAGCTAATTATATAAATATTTGTGCAAAAAAAACAATTTCAAGTTTGGTGTTGAAATTTGCTGGATGGTTGTAGATCAGTGTGTCTGTCCATGTGTGTTTATCAGTCCAGTCCTATTTCATAGAGGTGAATGTTTGTCTGTGTGTGTGTGTGTGTGTGTGTGTGTGTGTGTGTGTCGGTTCAGTCCTTCCTTGTTGAGCAGACACGGTATGTGATTTGCATGGTTGAAATCTCCAGCAACAATAAACAGTCGATCAGGGTGTGTGTTCTGTAGTTCACTGATAATGCTATGCTGTTCACAGAGCGCTCCCTTAGCATTAATGCTAGGTGGAATGTACACAATGAAAACGGTGGTGAATTCCCGTGGTAAATAAAAAGGTCTACAATTAACAGTCACAAACTCCACCATCGATGAGCAATAGCTATAAACTAGCAAAGAGTTCTTACACCATCTTGTGTTGATGTAAACACAAGCCACTGCCGCGAGTCTTACCGCACAGAGCTGCATTTCTGTCGGCGTGAAACGTGGCTAGTCTGTCTAGTTGAATGGCGGCGCCTGGAACTTTGTCGTTGAACCATGTCTCCGTGAAAACAAAGACACAGCAGTCCTTAAACTCGCGCTGTGTAGTCTGCTGGGGTCGGATGAAGTCCAGTTTATTGTCCATGGATCAGACGTTTGACAAGATGATGGACAGGAGAGGCGGCCGGCTAGGGTTTGTTTTTAGCTTAGCACAGACTCCCGCCCGCTTGCCGCGCTTCCGCTTCGTCGCACACCTTCTCCGATGTCCCCTCCTCTGGCCTCCAAAATCAGGCAACGCCGAGGACTGCAGGCCTGGTTCCAGCACCAAGCCAAGGTCACGTAGCTTCTCACGCAGCTCATCCTGAATGTAGATTACCGGGTTATTGAGTTCCAAACTTGGAGCAGAGCACTACAAAAAATAAACAGCTTTTGTCACATACACAGTTTCACACAGTATGGTATGCAGTGAAATAAGAATATTCAATCAGAATAATTTTTTTTGCATTAGGACATAGGACTTACCATCGTTCCATTTTTGCACATTGCATATTTATGGACATAAAATCGATAATTATCGATAATGAAATTCGTTGTCAATAAATGCCGTTAACGATTAGTAGGGCTTCTCACGTTACTGAGGAGCGCGAGCACAAGATGCACAAATACACAAAGACACACACAGATACACAGTCGCTCGCGCAATGGAGGTTACAGAAGCGTTTGCAGGAAAAAGCGTGCGCCCCAAGTACTCCCAGCTATGGGAGCAATTTACATTAAACGCCTCTTATCGGGCGTTAAAATTGAGCGTTTTTCTGGCGTTGAGTGTCCGGTGAGCGCAGATTAAGCGCCAAGGGTTTTCTACATATAGTAATGAGTGTGTTCACACGGGCTTTGGTGACGTGCGTTTGTCCGGCGTCAAAAAAACGTGACATAACCTTATCAAAGAACTTAATAAAATATGAAAATACATATTCCCAAATTTAATATAGGCTATAGGGAATTGCACGCAACATACATGGATTTTTTTTATTTACAACAACCAGTTAACGAATCCCAGCACAAATCAGAATCTGGAGTGCTATATTATCGGACGTCCATCTTCACGGCAGTGAGTTTTGTTTGAGCTTCGAGCTCAAGACTTCAATTACACTGGTCTACAAGAAGAAAGCCTTGAAATTAAAAGTAGCTACAGTACATTTTTGGGTTGCTAATAGAGGAAAATTAAGTCCTGAGTGTTAATTGGCTTCAGTTTCCAAGATAGAGCTTCAGGTCAAAACTCCATGTACTGTAAATAATTCAAAATGATCAGGGGTTGTGCGATTGTGTTCCAAAGATTTACTGCAAAATGTGATATAGCAGTAAGAGTATTGCCACACCAATCAATATACATTTATCTTTATTAATTTAAAACCTAACTTTCCGTTCATTTATTGGGTTTTCATGTAACATTTTCATGCTTTTTTTCATGAAAAACTGACTGCGAACTATGGGAGAAATTTTTTTTGAAGCTGAGACATAGGTTTCTTTGTGTGTGCTTGCATAGGAAACCTGAGCCATTGTGGGCTAAAGAGGGGCCCCTAATGGGAAACAGATGTTGGAGGGGGGTGCGGCAGGCACTGCATATTCAATGGAAGAAACGACAAGGAAATTCAGTTGTGTCCATGGTTCAGCTGCGGCCGTTATTGCATGATAATAAAGGTCGTAATTTAATCTGTAAGCAAAGCCTGACTGTGTATTTTTCCACAACCGGACCTGGTATGTTTTCTGCATGTCTGCGATATCCTGGTGGAATCTCTCCCCATGCTCATCACTCACTGCCCCACAGTTAGAGGAAATAGTCTAAATGCAATTGTAAAAAGAGAATTTGAGACATGTTTGCACCAAGTGCTTTATAGGACCTAAGCAAATTTTCCATGTGTTATTCATAGTCACCTGCCTTGCACTTCCTGATAAACTACTTCTCAGCCGATTTGAAGGCTTCTAATGCCGTCCTTTCCTCGTCATGCAACACATGATCAAACATCTGAGAAATTCTCGAATCTGTGGACCAACAAATACACCTTCCTTGATTTTAGCGTTAAGTCTTTGAAACTTTTGATTGAGATATTGGAAATCTGGTTTTGTTTTGTCCATAGCCTTTACAAAGTTCATCAGGTCCAGTTTTATATGTAATACTAGTAACAAACTTTTCTGAGAGTCTAAAAGTGCTGGATTTTGAATATTTTTCTTTTCTGGCTTCCAGGATTATTGTGATAGCCAGTCTTTCTTGGCATGTTGAAAAACTGTCCCATTCATAGAGAAAACGACAGTAGTTTGTGTTTCCAACCTGCAGGCCAAGCAACAACTTTCAAATCACCACAGAGCTGCCACTAATGTTTCTCATACTTTATACACCTCAGCAGCTGTTTCATGTTTTCGTATTATTGTGAACTGCACGTCTCGACATTCTCGAGAAGTTATGAGGCATCATGATCATCAGACACGCCCCTCCACTGTAGGCAAATATACTCACCCAGTGGCAGACTGGCCATCTGGAGTACCGAGAGTTTTCCCGGTGGGCCGCTGGCCAGTGTGGTCCGGCCCAGTCAGTACACAAATATATAAAAAATGACGGAAACCATAATATTGCATCTTTTTCCTACTTATATGGATGAGTGCGTCGATCACACGGACGCCGCCGACAAAGAGCGTGTTGTGGAGGGAGAGAGAGGTTGATTTACAACAGCTGTTTACAGGAGTGTAGTCCAGTGCGGGAGATGCATTGTGGGTAATGAGGTGGGATCCGGTGTGTGTGTGAAGTTGAACGCGAATGCGAGATGTAAGCTGGGATATAGAGCTTGAGTTTTGTTTTCCTTTTAGTAGTTTTTAGTTGGATGTAAGTGCAGGATCCACCCGAAAGGTTGTACTATAACCTGACAATGCAGCAAATAAAAGAACAGCCATCGAGCAGTTTGCCCATCTCATCAAAAAACGAGCATGAATTAACGGGCTGTCATGCTGCCGCGAGTAACATTAAAGTGCCCCTATTATGCCATTTTAAAGGTTGCTAATATTGCTTTATTAGTCTCTTAAAACAGATTTACATGTATGCAAGGTCAAAAAACACTTTAGTTTTCTCCAAAAATAGATTTAATTTTACGCCATTTATAAATTATTCGTAAACGACTCGTGTGAAGCAGTTTGAAGATTCAGTCCGTCTAAACCACTCGTTTCCGTGAGCCCTCACTGCTGTGATTGGTCAGATGGCGCGGTCCTTTATGATTGGTCGACCGCTACAGCGTGTGTCGGAAAACTAAATGCCCATTACCATAACTGAACGACGGCTCTGGAGACTCGTCAATACATAGAAAAGATGGCGTCGGTTTTACCGTGTAACGACCAGCTAATTTTAACTGTGGCTACAAAAATCAAGAGGTCTTTTATCTTTTATTTGGTGAATGGTGGAGAATAAACAGTTAAAAAGGATTTCGTGTGCTCTCGTTTTTATAGTTTTTTTATATTACAAAGTGTTTAAGCGAACCCGGCATGAATGCTCGGTCACATTAACAAGAGTGTGGTAACGTTAATTGTAGGGTTGGGTATCGTTTGGGTTTTTTTCGATACCGGTGCCAAATCGATACTTTGAAAACGGTACCGGTGCCAAAACGGTGCCTGAACCGATACTTTTAAGCCAAAAAATTATAGTGGATGACTCAAGAATGAATTTTTATTGACCAAAAAATTTTATGCTTAAAATTTAACAATATATTAAAAGTTTAAAGTATATATGAATATGTAAGCTTCAAATTTTAGCAATTCTTTTGCAGAAATTTCACCATATTTGCCTTTTCTGTCAAAATACGACTCCTTTCCTGACTTATTGCTCTGCACAGGACATGTATAACCTTCTTTACAATGGTAAATGGGGTCACTGTTGTAGTGCTACTAGTACAGGCTGGAAAGCCATAATTATAAACAGAATCCATATTACATTAGTTTTTTACAAATCGTTTGACTATTTGTTAGCATGAATGCAAGATTTGCATTTTGCTATTAACATTACATTATCCTACTACTAACCTGCGGAAAGGCTGCTGACGTCATCATAATCGGTGACTCCTTTTTGCTACAGTTGGTATGACTGGGACTGAGGGTCGTCCACACTGATAGCGCCAGCTGTTGTCCACAAGCTGTTAAACACGGTGCCTCCGCCTGCTTTTAACTTTATTCCGTCTGCCCTCAATGTTTCAGTTGTCTTACGTAACTGCTGTAAGACATTTGCTCCACGTCGCGGTGCCGGAATCCTTTCTTGTGAAATGCAGCCACACTTTCGACCGTTTAGTTTTAGGCATTTTAACGAGAGTTGTTTACTTTAGCATGCTAAGCTATTGGTAGACCGCCTGCTGCCGTCAGAGCGAGTGTAACGTTAGTTACTGCATTCACGCGCATGTCGGATGGTCTCTCATTTCCGGATGATTTGTGCTTTTAATTTTATTTAATCTAATAAACGATTAATCTACAAAAATATATGAATCTAGAGAACAAATATTTCAATCGACAGTTCAGGCATTTAAGTGGCACCGAAATGAGGCACCGAAATTCTCATTCTGTTTTGGTCCGGTACATACCGGTTCTATAGGTACCGGTGCCGTATTGGCACCGGGTTTCGGTACCCAACCTTAGTTAATTGTAAGATGGCGGGCAAGTTATTCGCAACGTAGAACGTGGGCGGACATCATGCAAATATGTTACGGAGTGACGTGGAGCCGTAACAGAGAAAGATTCGAATTGCTAATGGCTCGTTTAGGCGAATGTGAGCCGACTCCTTTTTTTAACAAAAACTTCATTTATTGTGCACTGTCAGCGTCACAGATAGTGCAGATAGTTTATGTTCACATACAGCTACATGACACACTGCATGAAAGATCATATTTGAAAAAGCATAATAGGGGCACTTTAAACATAAAGCGGAGAAGCTAACCGTGTGTTTATGTTACTGCGCATGCGGATGTTTTGCTCCTTCACTTTTAATTTACGGAGGGAGAGATATTGATCCTTTCTCGATGCAGCGAATTTCTTTGAGCAAATTAATAATAATTTCAATGAATGAAAAGGAGGAAGAAGAAAAGGTGGAGCTGAAAATAAGAAAAAGCTTTAGAGGTAAACGCTGTGAAATGCTTCAAATGAACAGATTCTGCCTTTGGTGTAGGGCTGGGCCGATAAACGATATCATATCGAATGGCGATTTATTTGATTTTAAAAAAGACATTTTTTGCTCGATATGGATTCATCTAAGAGCCAATCACACAGCAGAACAACACGACAACAACCAATCAGCGTGCAGCTTGCGCGTGCCGTGCAGGTCAAAGTTAATTTCCTGCCGCACTTTGCGAAGCAAACTTGACACCAGGACGACAAAAAAAAAAAAAAAAAAAAAAAAAAGTGGAAGCAGCGACGAAAGTGAATCTAACCTCGAGTTATTATCCAAAGATGTTGAAATTGTCGACAAAAAAGGTAGCACGATCTCCGTTATATGAACGCATCACCCACACGACCACATGGAGCATGAAAATGCGGCCCGATGCTACTCCGTCAACTAGCAGCGCTAGCAGTGGGGCTGTCCCAAAGCAGATATCCATCGTGTCGTCTCTCGTGGCCATTACACTTTATGAAAGGTGTCCAAAAGGAGCAAGGATATAACCAGGGCCGTTTCTAACTTTCTAGCGAAAGATATGATGCCCCGAAGCACACGAGGCTGAAGTTTAGCTCCTTATTCGCAACTTATGGTTTGTTTGGCTCCTTATTGCGCAGCGTCTCATTCCGCGGCTGAAGTTTAGCTCCTTATTCGCCTCGTTACTAACGGGAGTGTTCACGCTGGCAAAAGCTGCGCAGTTTATCAATAAAAGCAGCTTCCGATTCGTTTGGCTCCTTATTGCGCAGCGTCTCACTCTGCGGCTGAAGTTTAGCTCCTTATTCGCAGCTTCCGGTTTGTTTGGCTCCTTATTGCGCAGCGTCTCATTTTACGGCTCAAAGTATAGCCTCGTGTTCACGTTGCCGAATGCTGCGCAGTTTATCAATAAAACATTATTTTCGTGGCTTAAACCATTCTGGCCAAGCAAATATGAACTATACAACACGTAGCAGGTACCCAACTATATAGTAAAAGTGAAATTGTCCTGGTCCAGATTGATAGCTGCAGAATTCCATGTTTGTTGTCATTGCATGCTTAAGCCATTACTGTATGTCAGTTTATTGGGGCCGTGTGAAATAACCTTCATTTAACTCTGAATTGGGGGATAAAAAGACAGCCCTAGTGTGTGTGGTCTAAATGTTGTGTCTCATTATTGTTTAAAAATCTCAAAACATTAATATATCACAAGATGCTTTTTATCATCACAAACAAGTATTTTTTTTTAAATAAAAATCTTTGCCTTGTAAAGATTCTAAGCATGTGCCTATAGTATCTTAATTTTTAAGGCCAAATCTGTCATCTGTTTTTGTTAATAAACTATACTTTAAAATGTAATTTAATGAATCCTTTAATTTTTGTGGCTTCAGTTTAAGTTGTTCAACATTGATGTTCAATAAATAATCATAGATAGTAGATAGTGTGTGTTGCCTTCAATTAATCAATCAAGTAATGCAGCCTTCATTCAAAAATCTCTCAATTGTGAGCATATTTACTGTACAAAACTTGTCAGTGAACTATGAGGGCAAAAAAAAAATCGTTTATTAATCGAAATCTAGTTAAAATGTTCAATTAATCGAGATTTTGATTTTAGGCCAAATCGCCCAGCCCTACTTTGGTGTGAAGGAAAGATCCAGTTCCGCTCTGACGACTCGAACATTACAGTCAGGTACAGCGAGGCTGGATCCAGCAGCTTACAGTACCACATCCCACATCATAATACACTGGCGCATTATATTGGAGATTCATTTACATACTAGTGTAAAAATATAACAAACAAAAACGTAAATAAAAAAGTATCACTGAACATACAGTGGTGTGAAAAACTATTTGCCCCCCCCTCCTGATTTCTTATTCTTTTGCATGTTTGTCACACAAAATGTTTCTGATCATCAAACACATTTAACTATTAGTCCAACCAACATGGCCCTGTGTGAAAAAGTAATTGCCCCCTGAACTTAACTGGTTGGGCCACCCTTAGCAGCAATAACTGCAATCAAGCGTTTGCGATAACTTGCAACAAGTCTTTTACAGCGCTCTGGAGGAATTTTGGCCCACTCATCTTTGCAGAATTGTCGTAATTCAGTTTATTTGAGGGTTTTCTAGCATGAACGCCTTTTTAAGGTCATGCCACAACATCTCAATAGGATTCAGGTCAGGACTTTGACTAGGCCACTCCAAAGTCTTCATTTTGTTTTTCTTCAGCCATTCAGAGGTGGATTTGCTGGTGTGTTTTGGGTCACTGTCCTGCTGCAGCACCCAAGATCGCTTCAGCTTGAGTTGACGAACAGATGGCCGGACATTCTCCTTCAGGATTTTTTGGTAGACAGTAGAATTCATGGTTCCATCTATCACAGCAAGCCTTCCAGGTCCGGAAGCTGCAAAACAACCCCAAACCATCACACTACCACCACCATATTTTACTGTTGGTATGAGGTTCTTTTTCTGAAATGCTGTGTTACTTTTACACCAGATGTAACGGGACACGCACCTTCCAAAAAGTAACATTTTTGTCTCGTCGGTCCACAAGGTATTTTCTCAAAAGCCTTGGCAATCATTGAGATGTTTTTTAGCAAAATTGAGACGAGCTTAATGTTCTTTTTGCTTAAAAGTGGTTTGCGCCTTGGAAATCTGCCATACAGGCCATTTTTGCCCAGTCTCTTTCTTATGGTGGAGTCGTGAACACTAACCTTAATTGAGGCAAGTGAGGCCTGCAGTTCTTTAGATGTTGTCCTGGGGTCTTTTGTGGCCTCTCGGATGAGTTGTCTCTGCGCTCTTGGGGTAATTTTGGTCGGTCGGCCACTCCTGGGAAGGTTCACCACTGTTCCATGTTTTTGCCATTTGTGGATAATGGCTCTCACTGTGGTTCGCTGGAGTCCCAAAGCTTTAGAAATGGCTTTATAACCTTTACCAGACTGATAGATCTCAATTACTTTTGTTCTCATTTGTTCCTGAATTTCTTTGGCTCTTGGCATGATGTCTAGCTTTTGAGGTGCTTTTGGTCTACTTCTCTGTGTCAGGTAGCTCCTATTTAAGTGATTTCTTGATTGAAACAGGTGTGGCAGTAATCAGGCCTGGGGGTGACTACAGAAATTGAACTCAGGTGTGATAAACCACAGTTAAGTTATTTTTTAATAAGGGGGGCAATCACTTTTTCACACAGGGCCAGGTAGATTGAGTTTTTTATCTCCCTTAATAACGTAAACCTTCATTTAAAAACTGCATTTTGTGTTCAATTATGTTATCTTTGACTAATAGTTAACGGTTTTTGATGATCAGAAACATTTAAGTGTGACAAACATGCAAAAGAATAAGAAATCAGGAAGAGGGCAAATAGTTTTTCACACCACTGTATATTGGGTCATATTTGTAAAACAAAGGAAAGAAAAAGAAACAAAGGAAAAAACAATAAGTTCATCATTCAAGTTATTCAGATCAGTGTAAAGTTATGATTTTAAAAGTGCTATAACTCCACCTGGCACAGTTTTATCCTATAGTGGAACAATCTGACTACATGTGCAGTGCCATGGAAAAGTAGTTGCCCCTTCCTGATTTTTTTTTTCTTTGCATATTTGTCACACTTCTATGGGTGGAATTTGACCTAAACACTTTATGAGGAAAAGACAAATTTGCCTTTTTGTTTGTGAGATATCATGAACATTTGGCAGGGGGTATCATCGTGATGCAGTGTAAGATCTACCACTCATCAGTGTAAACTGCAAGTCCAGCAGGGTCAGTGATGATGAACCAGTGCCTGCTGATGATGACCAACACGTCTCCCCTGATCTACCAGAGCCAAGTGAAAAGAATCACAATCAAACTGAACAGGTAAGCTGGAATAAAATTAGTAGCAGCATTAACTCCTGCTAGTAATTATTATGGTAGTCAATATTAATTCAAAATAATGTTTCTCAGCGTTGTTTTGAATTAATATTGACTACCATAATAATTAAAATAAGTAACTAGTTTACTAGCGTGAGCTAATGCTGCTACTGATTTTATTTCAGCTTACCTGTTCAGTTTTATTGCTATTCTTTTTAAAATATTGTCTTTATAAGTTTTATATGTTGTTTGTCTTGATGTTCTTTCCTTTGTTTTACTAATATGACCCAATATATGCTCAGTGATACTTCAAATGTTGTTGTTGGTCTTTCGGCTGCTCCTGGCAAGGGGTCGCCACAGCGGAATATCCAGTCCGCACAATAACTTGGCACAGGTTTTATGCCCATTCAAATAATATGTTTAAATAGCATTGATTTCTGTATTGTGTTATATTTTTATACCTGTACCTGGTGTTAAAAATTTCTCTCTACATTAATGAGCCAATGTATTATGATGTGGGCTGCTGTGGGCCAGAAAGTCCAGGGCCACTTTTTGGTCCCAGTCCGCCCCTGTACTCACCTATATAAATCTTTATCATAAAATATCTTGAAAACTAGTCAACACCTGTTTTCTAATTCATCTAATCAAAATATGTAAGAATTAGCAGGTTTTTATCTCAGAGGTCAATCATTTCCAAAAATTTGTAGACCAGCGTTATCAACTTTAGGTTATTAAGTGCTGAGGGAATTTCTTTGTTAGAGACGAATTCCTTCTTTTGGACTGGTCTATATTAACAGCATATTATGTCGCTGCTGTGTATTTCACACTACGGACATTAAATATTGAATATTAATTGAAACTAGTAACGCAGAGTCGAAAGTTCTGTAAATTATGTTTTCAAGTCAAGTATGTTGTTGTCAAGTTTATTGACAACATAAAGGCACGGAATACTCACTCGTCTTCTATACCGCTTTATCCTGTATTCAGGGTCACGGGAACCTGGAGCCTCTCACAGGTGGCTTAGGCCATGAGGCAGGGTACACCCGGGACAGGGTGCCAATTCATCACAGGGCAACAACACACATACACATACATACACTACGGGCAATTTGGGAACGTAAATTAGCCTAACCTACATATCTTTGGACTGTGAGAGGAAACCGGAGTACCCGGAGGAAACCCACCAAGCACGGGGAGAACATGCAAACAGAGAGCCCGGCCCGAGAATCAAACCCAGACCCTGGAGGTGCAAGGCGACAGTGCTAACCACTACACCAGTAACGCACATGCTCTCTTCTTCCGTGTTCAGCTACTTGTTGTCCCCGCTTTATGAACAATCCTTACCATTACTCACTACTGCCATCTAGTGGATAAGGGATCAATAAACCCACTTTATTGAAGAAACAAAAACTAACACCATTAAAACATATGCTATTGAAACGAGTATAACTTGTTAAAGGGCACCAACGGTGCTACATGGACTTTTTCAAGCTGTTTGGACTGCATTGTGTGTTAGGAGAGTGTGTACACAACCACTCTACAGTGATAAAGAGCCGCCCAGCGATTTTCTTTTAATTTAATAATATAAGATGCCCCTTCTGAAATCAGCCCGTTTTCAAAAGCCTGTCGGTGTGAAGTCACACCGACAGTGGCCGCTCCTACTACAGTTGATTGACACTGGTGTTTTAGCAAAGACCCGCCCCGAGTGAAAAAAAGAGCCGTCGGCCATTGTTATTCTACACGGGAGCAAAATGGCACCTACATGAGTGTGGTGTGCTGTTTGTTGCAGCAGCCTTGCAGTAGTGTGATGGTCTAGTGGTTAGGATTTTGCGCTTTCACGTGGGAGACCCGGGTTCGATTCCTTCTTAAGGTACATGCTTTTTTTTGCACTACATATTTATAAAGTTTTTCTAATGTTCGTTTAGTAACGAGGCGAGTGCGCTATGCTTCGATAAGCTTTTCTGACATAAGGAGAGACTCAGTCACACACACACACACACACACACACACACACACACACATACAATGCTTCGCGTGTATGTTGTCCTATTCCCGGCATCTATATGCCTCATTCACACACACAGACACACACACACACACGTTGTTTGTCAGAAAGGTCTCTGTTTATTAACAGCAAAAGATCGGTATAAATATGTTTGACTAAACGCCTGTGCTATAGACATATGTTACTACAAATGAACCATTGTAAATGTCCTGGTGAGATCCCGAAAGAAAAACAATGCTTCGCGTGTATAAGGTCGCGGGTTGAATAGCCGGCATTTCAGCGGTGGTAACCGTTAATCCTTCGTGGTGTAGTGGCTAGGATGCCGCACTCTAACGCGGTAGCCCCGGGTTCGATTCCCCCTCAAGGCACATGCTTTTTGCACTACATATTTATAAAGTTTTTCTAAAAGTTCGTTTAGTAACGAGGCGAGTGCGCTATGCTTCGGTAAGCTTTTCTGACATAAGGAGAGACTCACACACACACACACACACAATGCTTCGCGTGTATGATGTCCTATTCCCGGCATCTATATGACAGTCAGAGGCACACACACACGTTGTCTGTCAGAAAGGTCTCTGTTTATTAACAGCAAAAGATCGGTATAAATATGTTTGACTAAACGCCTGTGCTATAGACATATTCATTCATTTTCTGTACCGCTTTATCCTTATATACGCGGGGTCGCGGGGGCCTGGAGCCTATCTCAGGAAACTTAGGGCACAAGGCGGGGTACACACCTGGACAGGGTGCCAATCCATCGCAGGGCACACACACATACTCACATACACACACTCATTCACACACTACGGGCAATTTGGAATGTCAATTAACCTAACCTACATGTCTTTGGATTGTGGGAGGAAACCGGGTTCTCCGGGAGAACATGCAAACTCCATGCACACAGAGACGGGAATCGAACCTGGCCGTGGAATCGAACCCGGACCCTGGCGGTGCAAGGCGACAGTGCTAACCACTACACCACCGTGCCGCCATATAGACATATGTTACTACAAATTAACCATTGTAAATGTCCTGGTGAGATCCCGAAAAAACAATGCTTCGCGTGTATAAGGTCGCGGGTTGAATAGCCGGCATTTCCAAGCAGCAGCCATTAATCCTCCGTGGTCTCGCGGATACGGTTAGGATACGGCGCTCTCATCGCAGCAACTCGAGTTCGATTCCCGGTCTGGGAAGTCAAAAAAGTTTTACAACCAGATTCACATGTAAAATTTTATATACATATATAACTATATATATATATATATATATATATATATATATATATATATATATATATATATATATATATATAAAAATATGAGTGCATAATAAAAATCTCACAATATATTTATAATAAAAATAATAATAATAATAATATTTATATATCCCCTATATTTTGTAAGATTTTTATTATGCCCTCATTTGTACATTGTATATTTGTACAACTATTTTACTAGTTAAATTTATTTTCTTTAGTATTTCTTTTTATTGATATTTATTCCTTACTCATTTATTTAATTTTTAAGGTCACTAACTGTCGTATAAGCATTTCACTGCATATCATACTGTGTATGACTGTGTATGTGACAAATAAAATTAGAATTTGAATCAAAGGAGAGGAAGAGAGACAGAGAGAGAGAGAGAGAGAGAGAGAAAGACAGAGTATGGGAAGGTGAGCATGAATGAACAGATGCAAGAGGAGACAGGAAGATAGCAGCAGGGAAGATTTAACACGTTAATATTAGATCTATGAGGAAGAGAGCAAGAGAGTAGAAATAACTCCTTTATATATAAAATAATTCTAACATCATGTAAAATTATTTTTAACTGTTTTTTAAATATTTTTAACTGTTGTCAAAGCTATACCCCACTTGTATTGTGAAGACACGCCCCACAGAACTGGGGGGCGGGTTCAGTAGAGGTCATTAACATTTAAAGGAGCATGTACTGAAACAGGTTGCTGAGAACAGAGCTACTTTTTACCAGGTAAAAGTAATGTTTTTTTTACACAACAATTGAGAATTTTTAATTAAAGTATATTACAAACTTTTCATTAGGACCCTAAAGAATCATATTAACCTATGCAAAAATTGAGACTGTATGTCCACTTTAAGGTACATGCTTTTTTTGCACTACATATTTATAAAGTTTTTCTAATGTTCGTTTAGTAACGAGGCGAGTGCGCTATGCTTCGATAAGCTTTTCTGACATAAGGAGAGACTCAGTCACACACACACACGCACAATGCTTCGCGTGTATGATGTCCTATTCCCGGCATCTATATGACAGTCAGACACACACACACACACGTTGTCTGTCAGAAAGGTCTCTGTTTATTAACAGCAAAAGATCGGTATAAATATGTTTGACTAAACGCCTGTGCTATAGACATATGTTACTACAAATTAACCATTGTAAATGTCCTGGTGAGATCCCAAAAAAACAATGCTTCGTGTGTATAAGGTCGCGGGTTGAATAGCCGGCATTTCAGCGGTGGTAGCCATTAATCCTCCGTGGTCTAGTGGTTAGGATACGGCGCTCTCATCGCAGCAACTCGAGTTCGATTCCCGGTCTGGGAAGTCAAAAAAGTTTTACAACCAGATTCACATGTAAAATTTTATATACATACATACACACACACACACACACACACACACATGTATATATATATATATATATGAGGGCATAATAAAAATCTTACAAAATATAGGGGATATAATATATATATCCCCTATTATATCCCCTATATTTAGTAAGATTTTTATTATGCCCTCATTTGTACATTGTATATTTGTACAACTATTTTACTAGTTAAATTTATTTTCTTTAGTATTTCTTTTTATTGATATTTATTCCTTACATATAAGCTTTTATTTTATTTTTAAGGTCACTGGCTGTCGTATAAGCATTTCACTGCATATCTGACTGTGTATGACTGTGTATGTGACAAATAAAATTTGAATCAAAGGAGAGGAAGATTAGTGGAAGGAGACAGAGGGGGAGAGAGAGAGAGGGAGATAATGCAAGAGGAGACAGGAAGATAAGCAGCAGGGAAGATTTAACACGTTAATATCAGATCTATGAGGAAGAGAGCAAGAGAGTAGAAATAACTCCTTTATATATAAAATAATTCTAACATCATGTAAAATAAATTTAACTGTTTTTTTTTTATATTTTTAACTGTTGTCAAAGCTATACCCCACTTGTATTGTGAAGACACGCCCCACAGAACTGGGGGGCGGGTTCAGTAGAGGTCATTAACATTTAAAGGAGCATGTACTGAAACAGGTTGCTGAGAACAGAGCTACTTTTTACCAGGTAAAAGTAATGTTTTTTTTACACAACAATTGAGAATTTTTAATTAAAGTATATTACAAACTTTTCATTAGGACCCTAAAGAATCATATTAACTTATGCAAAATTGAGTCTGTATGGCTCCTTTAATAAAGTATTCATTATTATTGGTAGTCATAGTTGATTAAAGATGTACGAAGATTTTTTTTCAGATTACTAGCCTATATAATAAGGATTTCTTGATTTAATTGAAATTTCCTCGGTCCTTTTCGAACTCTATTTATTTCACGCTCCAGCGAGACGCAATGACTGATGGGAAAAAATTTTTATTGCCTTTTCCAACGATGTGAAGACTGTAGATGTGTGTAGACAAATACACCGTTCTGCTCTCTCTGCGTTACAGATGAGACTGAACACAGGACTGGATCTCTTGACCCTTTATTATTGCTGTAACAAACAGACCAATGAGCTGTTGTGTCTCGAGTTTCTCACGCGCCTGCACCTCTGATGACGGAGCAAAACGGAAATCATGAGCGAGATGCGGCGCCATTCTCTTTCCATAACGCTAGCGTGCTAATATATTAGTATACATAAAGCTATATATGAGAAAACACTTAAGATTATCGAAAGTAAATCGCCACAAATCTCAGTTCACATCCAAACTGCACTCCCAACCTATTTTGTTTTCATCACAAACCGTGCTGAAAAGACCTCACTTCCGGCCATGCAAAAAAAGGCTTTGACCGGAGCGCGCGCGCACGCACGCCCACGTAGTCACGTCACCCATCACGTCGCGCGCGTGCACACACAGGCAGGAGATCACAACCATCGCATATAAAAACATCCATGAAAAATCGACAAAAACACAAAAGTGAGAACGTTTTGGTGAAATCAACTGCTACACAGGGAAGTTGCTAAACATTAAAGTGATTTGTTCTGTATAAGGGAAACTATATCTGACTGTGATGATGAACAGAATCCCTGTGGACGGGAAACAAGTTACACTGGAGAGATTCCGTCTGATATTCCTACTTAAACATGTCTTTTCAATAAAGTGAAGCAAAACCTTATGTGATAGAGACCCGTCAGATACAGTCTCAAGGCATTATTAATAATAATAGAGATAATTTGCATTTAATTCGTGTAATGTCAACTCACTAGTTTAAAGAAAGTCACAACTATCTGAATAAACCCAAACTATTATTTATAAAATATAAGGGAAATGATTCCATTTGAAAATGGCATAAACAAATCATGGCTTGTGTAAAGTGTTATTATTATTTAAATAAATACAACGCGTGTCATAAGTTTCGAGCCTCGAGGTGCCCTACGAAGTACACTACACAGTGTTCAACCATGTTCATTCATATTTATTGAACATTTGTCCATAGTGTGATACACAGCAGGAGCGACAGCTATCCGAGGTGTTTATGCTACATGGTGCTGGAGACTTCATGGGGTTTCCTGATTGGTGGAGTTTTGTCACGGGGGTGGGGCTAAGAAAAAACGCCCTCAACACAATGTCGGTCTTATTAAAACACAAAGAACAAGGAAGCCACACAAGCGGACAATAAACCAAACATGTCTTGTACAGAAATACTGTAGTGCACCAGATACCAATATTTACAATGATGTACAATATTTTCAGAGTGTAAGTGAATGTATAAAATGTCTGAAGTCCGGTGGTGTGTCCAAGTTGGTTCCCCAATCGGGATGCATTTTCTGAGTTTGTGGAAGCTCGATTTCTGCTTTTGGGTCTAAATGTGTAAAACCTCCATTAAATGCTGTCTCTCAGAGAGATCCACTTTTGATTTTTTTTTAAATGGCACAGAAATCACTCTTCAGGAAAAAAATTAACTAGAGATGTTCCGATACCATTTTTTCCCTCCTGATACCGATTCCGATACTTGGGCTCAGGGTATCGGCCGATACCGAATACTGATCTGATACCTGGGTGTGTCTGTATATACAGCTGTAGATACTACTAGCCCTGTGTAACGGGTTCAACCCGAAGTGCACGGGCGACACCATGAAACACGGACACGAGGTGAGATCTTACAGGAAAAAGGGTCATTTATTTAGAAAAATGGGTAAGGAAAAGGGTAAAGGCTCTCTGCGGAAGTGAAGGTGCCGCGGGATCGTTCACACGCTCTCCTCTCGCGGAGATCAAATGGGTGGCATTCCCCCTTTTTAAAGTCTCTGGGGCGCATCACATCACCCCGCTCTTGTGTCACTGTCTCTCATAAAATCGACCACGGCGCAAAGTCCAGCTTCCCAACAGTCAGACCCCGAGCTACACTCCCCGCTGTGTTTTATAGCGCCGGGAGAAATCCGGGATCATTAGCGGCGATAGCTCACCAGCCGTTGCCTGATTCCGCGACCCTGACCCTTCACATACCTAAAGGGGGGAGGCCGCCTAACTAGTGAGCGAGGAGCGATATCAATTTGGGCGCACACCGTGACACTCTAAGTAAGCAAATCTGCGAGGTTCCTGAGGCATCCAGAGAAGTACCAGCTCCAGCTGGATTCTGCTTCATGATGGTTGGAGCTACACATGCTGCTCCTGTGCTTCCAGTGATCCAGACCTCATCTGCCCGATGCACCTACTGACTCGTCCCTATGCTGAACTGGTCTTCATGTTAATTTAAATAATTTTCTGTCATATTGCACTTTCACCTCCACAACACACATGTTATCATTTCTATCTGTTATCGCCCAAATGAGGAGGGGTTCCCTGTTGAGTCTGGTTCCTCTCAAGGTTTCTTCCTAATGCCATCTCAGGGAGTTTTTCCTTGCCATCGTCGCCGTCACCCTTGGCTTGCTCATCAGAGACATTTCATTCATTCATCTCATTATTACCTATATTTTTCTCACACATACACACTTCCAATTATTTTCTTTTCTAACAAAATCTTTCATTTTTGTGAAGCTGCTTTGAGACAATGACCATTGTTAAAAGCGCTATATAAATAAAATTGAATTGAATTACTAGGCTATGTTTAGGAAAATGGTATCAGATCGGTACGTGGACTCAAATACTCGCCGATTCCGATGTCGATTTTTGTGGCATCGGCAGCATTTCTGATACTGGTATTGGAATCTGAACAACCCTAAACACAACACGTTAATAAAAAAGTACAATCTACAAAAGTACAGGTATATTTTTGATTTTCACCAGTTTGGTTTTTTGAAACTCCTCTTCTTTGTCTTTCGGCTGTTCCTTTTCAGGGGTCGCCACAGCGAATCATCTGCCTCCATCTAACCCTATCCTCTGCATCCTCTTCTCTCACACCAACTAACTTCATGTCCTCTCTCACTGCATCCATAAATCACCTCTTTGGTCTTCCTCTAGACCTCCTGCCTGGCAGTTCCAACCTCAGCATCCTTCTACCGATATATTCACCATCTCTCCTCTGAACATGTCCAAACCACCTCAATCTGGCCTCTCTGACTTTATCTCCAAAACATCTAACATGGGTTGTCCCTCTGATGAACTGATTCTTGATCCTATCCATCCTTGTCACTCCCAAAGAGAACCTCAACATCTTCAGCTCTGCTACCTCTAGCTCTGCCTCCTGTCTTTTCTTCAGTGCCACTGTCTCTAAGCCGTAGAGCATTGCTGGTCTCACCACTGTCCTGTACACCTTTCCTTTCATTCTCGCTGAAACTCTTATCGCACAACACACCTGACACTTTTCTCCACCCATTCCAACCTGCCTGTACTCGTCTCTTCACCTCCTTTGAACACTCTCCGTTGCTCTCGACAGTTGACCCTAAGTACTTAAAATCCTGCACCTTCTTTACCTCTGCTCCCTGTAGCCTCACTGTTCCTCTTGGGTTCCTCTCATTCACACACATGTATTCTGTCTTGCTGCAGCCAACCTTCATTCCTCTGCTTTCCAGAGCGTACCTCCACCTCTCCAAATTTTCTTCCACCTGTTCCCTGCTCTCGCTACAAAGCACAATGTCATCAGCAAACATCATAGACCATGGAGATTCCAGTCTAACTTCATCTGTCATCCTGTCCATCACTAGAGCAAACAAAAAGGGGCTTAGAGCCGATCCTTGATGCAGACCCACCTCCACCTTGAACTCATCTGTCACACCTACAGCATATCTCACCACTGTCTTACAACTCTCATACATGTCCTGCACCACTCTAACATACTTCTCTGCCACTCCAGACTTCCTCATACACCACCACAGCTCCTCTCTCGGCACCCTGTCGTACGCTTTCTCTAAATCTACAAAGACACAATGCAACTCTTTATTACCTTCTCTGTACTTCTCCATCAGCATCCTCAAAGCAAATACTGCATCTGATGTACTCTTTCTAGGCATAAAACCATATTGCTGCTCACAAATTCTCACCTCTGCCCTTAACCTAGCTTCCACTACTCTTTCCCACAGCTTCATTGTATGGCTCATTAGCTTTATACCTCTGTAATTGCCACAGCTCTGCACATCTCCCTTGTTCTTAAAAATCGGCACCAATACACTTCTCCTCCATTCCTCTGGAATCCTCTCACTCTCCAAGAGCTCGTTAAACAAACTAGTCAGAAACTCTACTGCCACCTCTCCTAAGCACTTCCATACCTCCACAGGTATGTCATCAGGACCAACAGCCTTTCCACTCTTCATCCTCTTCAACGCCCTTCTCACCTCACTTTTACTAATATTTGCTACTTCCTGCTCCACAACAGTCACCTCTTCTACTCTTTGTTCTCTTTCGTTTTCCTCATTCATCAACTCCTCAATGTACTCCTTCCATCTTCCCATCACCCTCCTGGCATCTGTCAGTACATTTCCATCTCTATCTTTAATCACTCTAACCTGCTGCACATCCTTCCCATCTCTATCTCTTTGCCTCGCCAACCTGTACAGATCCACCTCTCCCTCCTTACTGTGCAGCCTAGCATACAAGTCCTTATATGCTCTTTGTTTGGCCTTTGCCACTTCTACCTTCACCTTACGGTGCATCTCCCTGTACTCCTGTCTACTCTCTTCAGTCCTCTCAGTGTCCCACTTCTTCCTAGCTAGCCTCTTTCCCTGTATACACTCCTGGACTTCCTCATTCCACCACCAAGTCTCATTGTCTCCTTTTCCCTTACCTGATGATACACCAAGTACCCTCCTACCTGTCTCCCTGATCACATTGGCTGTAGTTGTCCAGTCAACTGAAAGCACCTCCTGACCACCCATAGCTTGTCTCAACTCCTCCCTAAAGACTACACAACATTCTTCCTTTCTCAGCTTCCACCACTTTGTCCTCTGCTCTGCCTTTGTCCTCTTCACCTTCCTCACCACCAGGGTTATTTTACACACCACCATTCTGTGTTGTCTGGCTACACTCTCCCCTACCAACACTTTGCAGTCACTAATCTCTTTCAGATTACAACGTCGACACAAGATGTAGTCCACCTGACTTCTTCTGCCTCCGCTTTTATATGTCACCCTATGTTCCTGCCTCTTCTGGAAGAAAGTATTTACTACTGCCATTTCCATCCTCTTTGCAAAGTCCACCACCATCTGTCCTTCTACATTCCTGCCCTGAAGACCAAACCTGCCAATCACATTTTCATCCCCTCTGTTCCCTTCCCCAACATGTCCATTGAAGTCTGCACCAATCACAACTCTCTCACCTCTGGGGATGCTCTGCATCACTTCATCTAACTCGCTCCAGAATTTCTCCTTCTCTTCTAACACACATCCTACCTGTGGGGCATAACCACTAACAACATTGAACATCACACCATCAATTTCCAGCTTCAGATGCATCACCCTATCTGATACTCTCTTCACCTCTAGGACATTCCTTACAAACTCCTGTTTCAGGATAACTCCTACTCCATTTCTTTTCCTATCCACACCATGGTAAAACAACTTGAACCCTGATCCTAAGCTTCTAGCTTTGCTACCTTTCCACCTGGTCTCCTGGACACACAGTATATCCACCTTCCTTCTCTACATCACATCAACCAACTCTCTTCCCTTCCCTGTCATGGTCCCAACATTCAAGGTCCCTACTATCACTCCTAAACTCTTTCCTTTCCTCTTCTCTCTCTGCTTTCGAACACGCCTTCCTCCTCTCCTTCTTCGACCAACAGTAGCCCAATTTCCACCGGCATGTGATCGATATCAATAAAAAAAATGTGTTCGATAATTTTTCGTTCTTTGTCGGAAGAAAACAGAGGTCGCGAAGCTAGTTTGATTGCTGTCATGCGCACTCGCTCTGCGACCGGCTCTAGGACCCGGAGGTAGTACGGTCGCGATTCAGGAAGCATAAACGGAGACAAGATGGCGTTGACATTTGCACCCGCCCACCCGCCAAATGCGGGTAAAATTCGGCTGTGGCGGGTAATAACTTTAGTCTCACTAACCACGTTGGCGGGTAGTTTATTCTTTCGTATGACAATTATGTTTGCATCAATATGCACAACTAACATCTATAATATTACTTGCTTTTTGTGTGAGACAAACGGAGGAAAAGAAACGGTATTCTTCTTTTACTGCATTCAGTGCACACGACACATAGTATACAGCGCGGTATTGCCCCCTGGTGGCCCGCCAGTGAATTAACATCAAACTAAAATATATTACAACAATATATTTTTGTTGTAGTTTTCTCTAAAGGCATCTGATATAATAAACGCATTTCACTATTTTATTACACTTTATTAAGCATTTCTTACATTTTCTTTTAATTTTGCACCTTAAATGTTAAGTGTTCATTTGTGACTTTAGACTTGTTTACATTTTAATAATTTTCTCATGGTTGTTGACATTTCTGTCTTAATAACTGATGGGACTATGATCATAGGAAGGTTAAGTTTAAAATAAAAATGCTTAAATATAATATATTCTTCTACTGGTCCTTATTTTAAATGGGTCATAAAAATATCAATAATTATCGATATCGACTGATATGAAACACTGATATCGTGATACAGTTTTCAGCCATATCGCCCAGCCCTAATTTACATTTCAAAATTAACAATTGAATTTCAAAATGTGTTTTTCAAAGGCAATTTGCTACCATCTTCTGCCCTCATGGTCCAAGGAAACGTTATTGACAAGATGACATGCTTCTTAGTCTTTTCCCTTCTGATTAGGGATTAATCGATTACTCGAACACATCAGCGACGATCAAGCATGAAAATGACGATCGATTGGGTCTAAAAATGCATTTTTAAAAATTAAACTTTTATTCTTTCTGATTGGTTATGCTGGTATTTGGGCGGCAGTCTGATATTTGATTGGTTACGGCTGTGAGAAGTTGTGGTATAGAGACAAGACCGGAGCACAGAGCGAAAATGGCTTCTAAAGCGCGCAGCGATGTCTGGCAACACTTGGCGAAAAAACTGTCAAGTGTAAGATGTGCAGCGCCACACTCATCTACAACTCCACAACGAGTTTGATGCTTTATCATCTTGCACAAACACACAAAAGCAGTAGATTCCGATGCCACTACAGCAGTCAGACGAGCAGAAGAGATCTCACCATCAGACAGAAATGCGACAGAGGCAGGTCAGAGAAGATGACGCAGTTAATAGCAGAAATGACAGCAGACGACTTGCTGCCTATTAGTTTTGTTGAAGGTTTTAAACATTTCATGAATTACGTTGAGCCCCACTATACTGTCCCATCCCGCAAAACGGTCACTGCAAGGATTGATGCTCTATACGAAAAATGCGCTTGTTCACTAAAAGACAGCACCACCCAGCGCGGGTGGCAATAACTACAGACTTGTGGACTTCGCTAACCGCCGAATCGTTTATGACGCTAACAAGTCATTATACTGTATAATGAATGGAAAATTCACAGCGCAGTATTAGAGACGCGAGGTTTCGAGGAAAGACACAGTTGTGAACTTTGGCAACTACCTGAAAGATGCAACAGAAAAGTGTCTGTTAAGCTTCTGAAAAAGTAATGGCATGTGTGCACGACAACGCTGCTAACATGACTCTGGCAAATCAAAGTCTTTGGGAATCAGTGCCCTGTTTCACACACAACCTGCAGCTTGCAATGAATGAGGGCTTCAATGTTGCAACTGTAAAAAATGTAATAGCTGTAAGCCGCTTGGTATCACATTTTCACCGCAGCACAGTAGCTACAGCCGCGCTAAGGCAGAAACAACAAGAACAAAATATACCCGACCATAAGCTTATTCAGCATTGTCGCACGCGGTAGAATTCGGTGTGTGACATGTTCGAACGCCTTTTGGAACAGAGGTGGGCTGTGTGTGCTGTTCTGTCCGATCGCAATGTTACAAAACTTACAGATGTGAGGATACTTGACCTACTGTAAAAGATGAGCATTGGGAGACTGTGGAAGAACTGACACCTGCTCTCAAGTCTCTTAAGTGTGCCACTACTACAATGTGCAGTGAGACCCATGTTTCCAGTTCAATGGTCTATCCGATCACACACAGTCTCATAGACATTTAAACACATAGAGGAGTGAGTCTCCAAGAGTGTCTGAATTTAAAAATGCCGTAGCCGAATGTCTGAAATGGCACATAGTTGCAGTTGCAGAGGATGCTGAGAAACTGTACCTGCCTCTGATTGCAGCGGCTTCGGATACAAGACACAAACACCAAGTTTCTTGAGACAGAGTTTCAGGAGAGAGTAAAAGAGAATCTGAAGCAGCTTTGTGAGAATGCCAAATCCTGTCAGTCCCATACAAAGTAATCCCAACTCAGCAACGGTGCTCAACACTCTTTTCGGTGAGGATTACAGCATGAGTGATGTTTCTCCGCATGACACCGAAATCGAAAGCTCCTTCAGGGAGCCATGCATCTCTGTAAACCAGGATCCTTTATTGTGGTGGAAAGTAAATGAGTTTAAGCAGCATAGTTAAATTATGCCGGCTTAAAATTGACCTTTACCGACTGATCATTTTGAAAGAAAAGTTATGTTACCTTACCTAAAAAAGTTTTATAGCTGTGGTAAAAATATTCAGGCTATTTTAATTTTAAGTTTACAAAGTCAAATTATGCTGGGTCATGGGCTTGAGTTGCCGTTGTTTTAAAGAAACGGGAGAAGTGTATCCACTACTTTATGATTGGCACATAGTTGTGTAGATAAATATACTGTGACGTGAACGTCCCGCCCCTTGCTTAAACTCCACCCCCGATTAATCGAGTACTCGTTTCTCAAACCAGTGGATTACTCGAAATTAAATATGAACAAAAAAGCCCATCCCTACTTCCGATACCACTCATTGTTCTGTTTAACCTTCTGACAAACTCCAATCCTCTTTCCTCCTGCCTCTTAAATCCTTCTTATTAACATTAAACAGCTGCCCTCCCGCACACAGGAGATCCCTTTGACCTGGCTTTCTCCCGCCCTTCCCCAGCCACAGATATTACAGCTATTCTTCTTCATGTATCTGATCATTATTTAGGATTCTTCACCATCACCCTTAGGCCTTGTTCACACGGGCGTAAAATTTTTGGATAAAGGAACGAGCTCTGAACGTCCTATACGTTGATGTTGCGTTTTGTAGTGCCGCTCGATTGACTTCTACACTGGCGTTCATTTGTCTCTGTCTAACGACAGCCTGCAGCCCAAATTGTAGTTTGTGTGTTTAACCTGTGGGGGGCAGTGTGTCGGGAACTGGATATGAAAGCCCTTGTCATTTTATTTCAGGTGCCTCCTTTTAATATGGACCATTTTGCTATATTAGACATTAATCTTATTGTTTTAAAAATTCAAATTAAATGATTATATTTTTATATAATATATATAAAAAAAATGTTAATAATCCGGCAACGTAGGGAGAGAAAGAAAAAGAAAGAAGAAGAAGAAGAAAAAAAAAAAGAAAAAAACTGCCGCCGCTACTGGGTTCACCCTCTGACTGCACAACGTCGGATTATAGGAAGTTTTTTGTGGTTTATGAAGAAAAAGAAAATTTCCGCGCAAGTTTTATTTTTTAAGCATTTTATTTTTGCCCTTTTCCCGCATTTCTCCATGTATAGCATGTAGGATCATGGGATATATCCGGTCGTCCGAAGCGTAAAATGGACGCGGAGAAAACGAACTAGACGCGGTTTCCTTGCGTTCGTTGGGATTTGAACGCCAAGAAAAAGCTGCATGCAACGTTTTTTTATATGACCGTATAACCGCGCAGCCGGACAAACGCACGTCACCAAAGCCCGTGTGAACACACTCACTGAGTCCTATGTGTAGAAAAACCTCGGCACTCCACCCACGCTCACCGGATTTAAAAAAAAAAAAAAAAAAGTTGATTTTTACGCCCGATAAGAGGGGTTTAATGTACATTGTTCCCATACCTGGGAGGACTTGGAGGCTACAGAAGCGTTTGCAGGAAAAAGCGCGCGCCCCATGTGTGTCTGTGTGTATTTGTGCATCTTGTGGTCACGCTTCTCAGTAACGTGAGCAGCCCAACTAATCAATAACGGCATTCGTTGACAACGAATTTCATTATCGATAATTATCGATTTTATCGATTAGTTGTTGCAGCCCTAATATGAAGTTTTATTAACAAAATGTAAGTTTAATTAAATCAACTTGGAGCCATCACAACAAAACATATGCACTTTAACATGCATTTGTCAAACCTATTACTTGATCCTTTCTATGGCTTTCATCTGGGGAGGATTTATAAGAGAAGAATAAAAATCTACATAAACATTAATAATGAAATAATTAAATTTAATAGTATTGTAGTTTTGTATGACTACACACCAGTCTCTCTCTCTCTCTCACACACACACACACACATGGTTAAATTACTATTATGGCATTAAAAATCTCTTGTTGACCCTTTTGTACCTAAACACGTAGGTGAAGCCACAAAGTTTAATGAAAAAACAAAACCTTTTTTTATTGAGAATGAAATTACACAAATTGGGTAAAGAACTCATCTTTATAATCATTAAAGCTGTCAGTCATTTCTAAAACTCCCGTGTTAAACTCAGTCCTCAGTCCATCGTGTCTCTGTTGAGAGGATTTGTGTGCATATATCAGTTCTCTTTTTGAAATATGTCAAAAGCCGTGCTTGAACTGTTCACTTGGCCATCGCGAAAATGATGAGTTCAAACTCATTTATCAGATTACCTTGACAACAATCACACCATAGCTACTGTATGTCCATCCTACAGAGTAGGTGATAACACCACGCTTCCATTTCAGGTCCACACAGTCCTTTTTCCCCCCCATGGCGTCTCCTCATTCACAGAATATTCTCTAAGCATAATGGATGCATAAATTGGTTTAACATTACTTAGAAAGTCACAAAAATCATGTCACAAATTAACTGATAACTCCTATAATGTATATAGTCAGATTTACTTTCCATCGTAATAACTGACTGTCATTAGTGCCTGGGAAAATCCGCTACTTCGAGATGAACTAACCAAATAAAGTTTTGACTGACTGAATTATTAAAGGTTACTGACACACACGCATGCAGACACACAAAAGTGCAAGTAAAAATACCTGAAGACATGTTTTGTGATACCATGAGGTGTCAGGTGTACCTTGAGGGGGTGTCCAATAAATAATTCTGGTACTAAATTGTCACTGGGTCACGTGACCTAGAAGGTATTGAAGAAAGTGACTTACTGTAAGAAAAATTCAAGTCAATTAAACACTTATCTTGGGTTACAAAGAGGGGTACCCTGAGGGGGTCTCAGAGCTAATTATTTTGCTACTAGTTTGGGGTCACATGACCCTGAATCTATTGAAGAAATAGTGACTTAATGAAATTAGAATTAAAATAAACATCAATGAAGAGATATCTTGGGATAAATACAGGTGTACCCTGGGGGGGGGGGGTGCAGTGAGATTGTTGTAGTACTAGTTTTGGGTCACATGGTAACGCAACCATGAAGCAACTGAAATAGTTATTTAATTGTAAAATTATAATAATTGCAAATTAATTCACATGATAATTGAATTAATAGATAACTAGATATCATTAATAAACTGGCAAAAGCAGTATGCAATGATGCGTGGCATATGTATATTAGGAAGAAATTAGAATAAATGAGGCTTGTAGTCAGGTAAGTAACAAGTATCACTTTTTTATACGTACAGAAATTTGTTGACGATCCCTAAAATACCACTTCCAAATGTCTGTCTAAAGTCTGATTATCAAACTAACCTCACTGCAGTGCAATACACATTTATTTATTATACTGTGTTAATATACTATTAATACAGTTATGTAGAATGTTAATATTTCACATTTCAGTGGAGCAGTAATTGACAGACGGTCCCTACACGAGTCGCGGTCGTCGGACTCTGGTGAATCTTCTCCACAAATCTGAAGGCTGGTGTTGTTTCCCGTCACGCGCCGATTCAAATTATGACGTCACTCGCTAAATAGCACTGAGAAGGCGAACGAGGATTCTGTCGTTTAAACGTATTTTTGCAAAGTTTGTGAATTAAACAAATAACCTATGCAAAATAATCGAGTGTCTTTTCGCTTTTTTTGTATATTTGAAGATAATCCAGACGTTTTAAGCCGCTGCAAAAGACTGGTTTACTGGGCGAGTACTGACATCGCGACTACTTTTATTACACCTACATTAGCTGTGTTATGATAGATGTGATACTGATTTATTCTAAATATATTTAATATATACTTTGTAATTTATTATAACATGTTACTCACGGGTAGAGTGTATACTCGTGATAAAAAATAAATAAAAAAAAAGTAGCCTAGTTTTTTTACCCACTCAAACATCCAGTTTTATTAAACCACCTGGTTACATATCAAACACACAGGTACAGCAATTATAGGACACCACACTCAGTTACTCATGTTATTCACATCTGTCTGTCTGTCTGTCTAGGCACCTGCATATGATGGGGAAACATGATATCCTGAAGTCCATTATTTACTGTATGGATATCCATGATAAAACAGACATACATAATTGGAACAGCACATATTATAATAGCATTTTTTATATTAAATGATGTATCTACATTGGTTCTTTTTCTTTAATTTCACAAAGTATTTGTCACAAAGTTCTTTTAATATTACAAAGTATGAAAACTTGAAATTGTGTTTGAATGCGCGCGACCGGGGATCCCTAGGGACACTGAGTTTCCGGGAACACTGGGGCGCGAATCTCGGACGTCCGACTTCAAGGCGGTTAGTTTAGTTTGAGCTCCGAGCTCAAGTCTCCCATCATCGACTTTAGGGTTTAAATCACTGAGCAGGACTCCGAAAAATAGCACTAGAGCTTAACTTTGTGGTTTTGGGACGAAGCAGAACTGAGCTCAAAAGTTTTTCCCGCCATCTTGCCGGAGAATGTTCGGAGTGATTCAGTCATGACAATGCATATTTTTATACATGCCGCAGGTAAGCTGATATTTTGTTCTACTGTCTCAGTTTAGATATTAATATTTTATATAGTAATATCTTAAACTTGTGCTTTTTTTCCCCACAGTTAACGACTACCTAGTGTTAGCGATTAGCTTTGTTAGCAAACGCTGCTAGCCATCAGCAACAAGTGCGTTATTGGTTAGCTTATTAGCATAACCGAGTTAGCACAAGCCATTCAGTGTAGTAGCTGTGCTAATTAGCCTCATGCAGGGAAGTTTCTAAACATTATTAAACTTATTCGTTCTTGTAAAATGTATTTATATACTAAAGTAAGAGTTGATTATTTGAGGGTAAGGAACTTATTTGAGCGACTGAGAAACATTGTGAATTTGTACATTTTAATACGTGCACGTGTGTATGTAGTTTATGTGAATACATGTAAACTATTACACGAAACTATTACACGAAACTTCTATCCTGAGTGCCGGTGTCAATAAAACCCAAAGGAAAAAAAACAAGAAAGTCATTAAACCAATCCCAAACGTGTACTGTACAAAAAGACACTGCAGTGCTCTACATACCAATATTTCCCAATTATATACCATATTTTCAGTCTGGTATAGTGTGTGTGTGGTGAGTCGCCTTACCGGTTTCAACGGAAAGCATGATGATAGAAAATGTCTGTCCTGAAGGTGAATAATCCTGATTTCGGGGGGAAATGCTCAGCTCTGAAGCGAACAAGCCTCCGGTCTAGCGCGCAGTCACCACCAAAGTCACACACGCGACCTGGTATTCCCGGGCTTCAGTTAAACCGAGGTCAGCTGACGCCGCTGTCTCGTGAGAGTTTAACCCGGAACCAAAACCTTTGAAACCGGAAGAGCTGAATTATCAAACACAGCCGCTCAGTAATCAGCTTAACCAGTCATTTTATATCAATTAAACCCGTTATGTGTCCGGCGCTACAGTGTTACAGCACCTACAAGAACACTGTGTTTAAAAAGTTGTAGAGAAATATTAGTAATACACCTCAGGCTCATAATTATAATAACAATAACAGAATGTGATCAGTGTTGCTATAAGAAGTCATTACAGTATTACAATATTCTGTCACAGCTGAGTTCTAATCTTTACACATCTTTATACATCTTACAGTCTAAAGTATGAAATACGTGTTATTATTATTATTATTATACTGTAAAACAATTGTTTGCAACTGAAACAATAAGTATGTATTTTTTATTAACTGTGCTTAGTTATTGTTTTACTATAATAAGAAATAAATTGGCTATAAATGCTAATTATAGCCTTAAATATGTATTTTTGTGTCCAGTTACAGTGACCTAACTTCATATAAAGTCTATATAAAATATTATATTAAATTATATATTTGCTTAAATTAGACTTTATGTATTTTTGATGTTTTAAGGTTGTTGGATGATTGACAAAAAAAAGATTTATTCAATTATTTAATTAAGATTTTATTATAAAGATTGGAGAAGGTGATACTGATTAGCATGCTCTATCCATCTTATCAGTGGTTATTTATTTTTATGGCCAACAATATTTCTATAAGTAGTGTGTTGTGTTAGCGACTGTGAAACTGGTGTTGATTCACACTAACATGGGTTTATTTAACTTATTAGAATATGAATTTAAACACCAGTAAACACAGACAGTTTTCAGCTTGATAGGAAGTGAAGTTGAAATACGGAGCCGATTCCGTGTCAGTCTCACATGGGCTCCTGAGTGGCGCAGCACTAAAGCATCTGAATCAGCAGAGCTGTGAGGTTTAAAATAAGAGTGTCCGAAATAAGTTCTAGACTGAATTAAAAGAAGAGTTGTAGATGCTTGACATCTAATGTTATGTGCCAGATTTAATAATCTTCTTTAAAATAAGCTACTAATGTGCTACTTGCTCAATATAAACAAAACCAATAGATTAATTAGAAAAGATAAACTGAATATTTTACTGGGATTGGTTCATATTTTCACTTTAGTTAAAATAACAGCGCTGAAGTGGTATAACTGAAAAAAAAAATGGAGATCACAATCTGAAACAGCTCTAAGGCAAAATGTCGTTTGTTCAAGTGCGCAGTAAACATCATGTAACACTGACCCTCTCCTGCGATCCGGAGGTGCAGTCTCACGAGAGTATAATGCAACACCAAAACACCAAACCATTGTGTTTCCTTTTTATGCTTTACATTCTATACAGTATTTGTGTTAAAGGTTTAGAAGACTCACTTTGTTCAGACTTATAAATGAATCCGACTTACAAACGATCTCCCTGAACAGAACTCTTACTGTTTTATTCAGCTCATAGAGGACCTTACTGTGAACTGATAGAACTTAGTTACATTATTGATAAGGCATTTGAAATGTCACTTATAATAATAATAATAATAATAAAGTATGTAATTTTTGGGGGGGATTATTTTAAAAAGTTTTCGCCATATGATCATAGATTAAAGATTTTAATCATACAGTGATACATTGAACTTGTATGTGTCTGTTGTTAGTTATTGTAAGCGATCCATCACCGGAGGCAAATTAGAATCCATGAGCAGGGTTTTATTGATCAAGTCACAAGGCAAACAATATCCAAAAACACAACCAAAAGACGAAGTCAATGTCCAGGCAGAGTCAGAAACCAAACAGACCGGCAGTAGCAAACAATTCAAATCAGTAATCCAAAAGCGAGGTCAAGAAACGTAGCAATGTAGGTCATACAAGGGAGACAAACTAACAATGGAACATGGAAAGCTTGGTACACAGATGAACTGATAATACTTCACATCGAGGGTTACTGGAAGCATGCTTAAGTATGCAACAAACAGGAAGTATGCTGACCTAGGAAGTGACTAGTACTCTGGTGGAGGGATCGCTGATTCCAGGACTGAGGGGTTACAGTAATTTAAAGTGAATGTTTTGTAGAAAGTTTAGTTGTTGTGCTTGTGGAAGCTCGATTTCTGCTTTTGGGTGTAAACATGTAAAACATGTTAAATCGCCATTAAATGCTGTCTCTCAGATGGATTCACTTTTGATTTCTTTAAATGGCACAGAAATCACTCTTCAGGGGAAAAAGAAAAAATAATTAATTAAATAAACACAACACATTAATAAAGAAGTAAAATCGGAAAAAGTACAGTTATGTTTTTGATTTACACTAGTTTGGTTTTTTGAAACAAATACTGTAAAAAAAAAATATATGTTTTATGGTTTTCTTTATTTTTGTTTTTATATTGAACATATAAATGAATGAATTGCTCTTTCTTTTTTACAAGTTTGACACACACTCCTTCAGATGTTATCAGGACATCATGACCTTCTTCATTTCCCTTTACATTGTATTGGGCACCGGGTGTGTGAGTAAGTACCTTTTTTTTTTTTTTATAAACCAGATGACATGTTTACTTTTTACTATAAAAGCATTGTTTAAACATGTGCTAAAAATAATCTATATTATAATTTCCCGTCTCAGACCTCCTCTCTGCAGAACCTGAGATCAGTGTATCTGGTCCAGTGGGTTCTACAGCCGTCCTGCCGTGTCAACTGACGAGTGGAGATACTGATTCACCGTATATTAAGTGGCAAATTAAAAACAAGACGGATTACAAGATTGTGCTTGAGCGAGAGGGTGAGGAGTCGTATTCGGGTGAGGAATATAAGGATCGTGTGGACGTTCCTGAGGAGGAGCTGCGTAAGGGGAACTGTTCACTGGTGATGAGAGACCTGAGACTGACTGATACAGGAGTCTACACCGGCTACCAGGCAGTGACAAACACCAAAAGCGGTCTCTCTGTCACAAAAGAAGAAATCAGTCGTGTTCATCTCACAGTCCATGGTGAGTGAGTCTCAGTAGAACACACACACACACACACACACACACACACACACACACACACACACACACACACACAGAGCAGGAACAGTGTGGCTGAAATACCTTTTAAATTATTTGTGCAGTGTATAATAATAATAATAAGTTTTATTTATAATTACCACATCACTGTATCCATTACACTATACGTCTGTGTAATAGTGATACAATACAAAATACTGTATCACTAATACACAGTAAACTAGTAGATTATAAGGTTCTGAGCAGTACATATGTGCACCTTATTATTGATTCTGTGCTAGGCCTTAATCTCTCACACACACACACACACACACACACACACACACACACACACACACACACACACACTCACATACTCTCACACACACACACACACACACACACACACACACACACACACACAGGACTCCTCTTTCCTCTGAACAAAACTCTCTCACTGCTCGTCTTCTTTTAATTGTGAGTCAGTGTGTGTAAACAGGATGAGTGTTAATCAGACACAGGTGTACACTCATTAATGACATGAATATTATACACACATTCTCCAAGACTCAGTCCTGCATTCACACACCGAGCTCAACTACGCCACCACATGGGGGGAAATCAACTGTGTGTTTAATAAGTAATCACTTGTGAGAATAAATAATGTGTAATGTGTCAAAATCACACACACAATCAGAACACAGATATTTAATATCATTTATTTATATTTCTTTCCTCTAAAGACCGACCTGAAGAGACACTAGATGAAAAATCGACTTCCTCCGGTGAGTGAATATTAAACCTTATTATTATTATTTTGGTCAAAAATCTGATATGGCGAATTTGGATAATTCATAATATAAACTCTCTATACACATGAACACACGCACGCGCACACACACGCATCACTTACTGTAGCATTCAGAATTATTGAAAAAACTTAAAATAAAACAGAGTCAACGGCTATGATAATTTAGAAAACCTAGATTGGTCAAACACTTCCATCACACTGGAGGGAGCTAAAGTCATAGTGCTTCAAAAACAATGAACTGAAGGTGAGATTGATCCCCATCAGCAGCGCCGGTCAGTTTTTAGGTGAACATTAACATTATTTAAATAGATTAAAAAAGTAATACTGAGCTCATTCTAGCATAGAATCCAGTGAGATGTACCTTTTTCCAGTTATATCCCACCTTCTGCATTATGACATTTATTTATCTCTAATCTCCTCTCTGATTGGTTAGATCCTCACAGATGATCCTACATTATAACATGAAGGCGGGACTTAAACTAAAAGTGTGTTTAGTGCAGTGAAGCTTCAAATCCAGTATAGTAACGGTGTAGCTACTTGTTTTAAAGCTTGTGTGGTTTTGGGCTGAACTTTTTTAGGCTACAATCTGGTCTAAATAACAACATGTCTATGAGGAGTATGAGATAACAATGAGATATCTAGCTTTTAACATTTACATGCCTGACATTGTAATCATTGATTTTCCACTCCCAGTCCTTTTAAATAAAATCCTCTTCACATTTCATGGTTATCCCAAAGCTCCTGTTTACTGGGATTTTACATCTCATTCGTAAGGCTTCATCAGTTCTATCTTCCTGCCTTGAGATGTCATATAGAGTAACTTTGTAGAGTTAAATTAGTTGGACAGCTCATGATTGGACAGCATCACATAGCAGCATTGTGTTGTTTGCTAAGTGGGATTGAAGCTGGATGAGTAAATGAGAGATGCCAAGACCATGATCAGTGTGTAAGGATGCTTCATTCCTGCATCATCTGTAGAGAGACAGAGATGAGTTTTATTTAAATAAACTTGTACACACATCAGAGACAAACAAAGAGAGAGAGTGGGAGAGTGAGAGAGAGACAGACAGATGCATTTAGTGCAGTTCCAGAGATTTGTAGTTTCAATGCTAAAGCGCCTTAAAACTATTCTGGTAAAAACGGTGATATTTACTCACCTGTGGGAGCTGATGAAATAGTCACACTCATTGTTTACATATGTATTTTAATTATTTGGCAATTTATGATACTTTTATTCTTGAACATTTCATTCACACTACATATATATATATATATACAGTGGTGTGAAAAACTATTTGCCCCCTTCCTGATTTCTTATTCTTTTGCATGTTTGTCACACGTAAATGTTTCTGCTCATCAAAAACCGTTAACTATTAGTCAAAGATAACATAATTGAACACAAAATGCAGTTTTTAAATGAAGGTTTACGTTATTAAGGGAGAAAAAAAACTCCAAATCTACATGGCCCTGTGTGAAAAAGTGATTGCCCCCCTTGTTAAAAAATAACTTAACTGTGGTTTATCACACCTGAGTTCAATTTCTGTAGTCACCCCCAGGCCTGATTACTGCCACACCTGTTTCAATCAAGAAATCACTTAAATAGGAGCTACCTGACACAGAGAAGTAGACCAAAAGCACCTCAAAAGCTAGACATCATGCCAAGATCCAAAGAAATTCAGGAACAAATGAGAACAAAAGTAATTGAGATCTATCAGTCTGGTAAAGGTTATAAAGCCATTTCTAAAGCTTTGGGACTCCAGCGAACCACAGTGAGAGCCATTATCCACAAATGGCAAAAACATGGAATAGTGGTGAACCTTCCCAGGAGTGGCCGGCCGACCAAAATTACCCCAAGAGCGCAGAGACGACTCATCCAAGAGGCCACAAAAGACCCCAGGACAACATCTAAAGTACTGCAGGCCTCACTTGCCTCAATTACGGTCAGTGTTCACGACTCCACCATAAGAAAGAGACTGGGCAAAAACGGCCTGCATGGCAGATTTCCAAGGCGCAAACCACTTTTAAGCAAAAAGAACATTAAGGCTCATCTCAATTTTGCTAAAAAACATCTCAATGATTGCCAAGACTTTTGGGAAAATACCTTGTGGACCGACGAGACAAAAGTTGAACTTTTTGTAAGGTGCGTGTCCCGTTACATCTGGCGTAAAAGTAACACAGCATTTCAGAAAAAGAACATCATACCAACAGTAAAATATGGTGGTGGTAGTGTGATGGTCTGGGGTTGTTTTGCTGCTTCAGGACCTGGAAGGCTTGCTGTGATAGATGGAACCATGAATTCTACTGTCTACCAAAAAATCCTGAAGGAGAATGTCCGGCCATCTGTTCGTCAACTCAAGCTGAAGCGATCTTGGGTGTTGCAGCAGGACAATGACCCAAAACACACCAGCAAATCCACCTCTGAATGGCTGAAGATAAACAAAATGAAGACTTTGGAGTGGCCTAGTCAAAGTCCTGACCTGAATCCTATTGAGATGTTGTGGCATGACCTTAAAAAGGCGGTTCATGCTAGAAAACCCTCAAATAAAGCTGAATTACAACAATTCTGCAAAGATGAGTGGGCCAAAATTCCTCCAGAGCGCTGTAAAAGACTCGTTGCAAGTTATCGCAAACGCTTGATTGCAGTTATTGCTGCTAAGGGTGGCCCAACCAGTTATTAGGTTCAGGGGGCAATTACTTTTTCACACAGGGCCATGTAGGTTTGTTTTTTTTTCTCCCTAAATAATAAAACGCCTCATTTAAAAACTGCATTTTGTGTTTACTTGTGTTATCTTTGACTAATAGTTAAATGTGTTTGATGATCAGAAACATTTTGTGTGACAAACATGCAAAAGAATAAGAAATCAGGAGGGGGCAAATAGTTTTTCACACCACTGTATATATATATATATATATATATATATATATATATATATAAAATTTCCCCTATATTTTGTAAGATTTTTATTATGCTCTCATTTGTACAGTTTATTTTACTAGTTAAATTTATTTTCTTTAGTATTTCTTTTTATTGATATTTATTCCTTACGTATAAGCTTTTATTTTCTTTTTAAGGTCACTGGCTGTCGTATAAGCATTTCACTGCATATCATACTGTGTATGACTGTGTATGTGACAAATAAAATTTGAATTTGAATCAAAGGAGAGGAAGATAAGTGGAAGGAGACAGAGGGGGAGAGAGAGAGGGAGAGAGAGAGACAGAGTATGGGAAGGTGAGCCACCTTCTGGGCCACCGTAAGTGTATATATATATATACATACACACACACAATACAATATACATACATATATACATTATATATATCTACATATACATACATATATCCACATATACACATACACACACGTTTGTGAGAGTATGTCTGTATGTCTTTATGTGTATAAATGTATAAAGGAGAGGAAGATAGAGAGGTGTCCGTCCAGAGACAGATCAGAGAGAGAGGAGGAGAGAGAGAGACAGAGTATGGGAAGGTGAGCATGAATGAACAGATGCAAGAGGAGACAGGAAGATAGCAGCAGGGAAGATTTAACACGTTAATATCAGATCTATGAGGAAGAGAGCAAGAGAGTAGAAATAACTCCTTTATATATAAAATAATTCTAACATCATGTAAAATTATTTTTAACTGTCAAAGCTATACCCCACTTGTATTGTGAAGACACGCCCCACAGAACTGGGGGGCGGGTTCAGTAGAGGTCATTAACATTTAAAGGAGCATGTACTGAAATAGGTTGCTGAGAACAGAGCTACTTTTTACCAGGTAAAAGTAATGTTTTTTTTACACAACAATTGAGAATTTTTAATTAAAGTATATTACAAACTTTTCATTAGGACCCTAAAGAATCATATTAACCTATGCAAAATTGAGACTGTATGTCTCCTTTAAGTAATTTTTGCCATTAATAAAGATTTTTATGACAAGTTTTCATTATATGTATATTACCTCTAGTCTTGTGTTTGTATTTATGGTGATGTTCTGTAAAGAAACATTTGCAAAAAAATCGCTAAAGTTTGCTAGCGGATAGCACATATTGCACAACATTACAAAAATATATTTTTATGTCATATACACTTTACTGCATGCTACAAGCAAATATTAAAGTTCAGTAGCACGGCAGTTTGCCGAGCATTTGATAAACATCGGCGCATGTCCTCTGATGTAACATTAGGAACTAGCGACAACGTATGATGACGTATAACAGTGTTGTAGTGGTGTCCCATTTCTTATAGGAAATAGTTTAACCCTTCCCCTTTCCACTTCGTTTCAAGGGACAAGGGGAAGGGGCGAGGGGTAGGAGAAGGGGTAGAAAATAGAATTGGGATTGGGCTTTGGACTGTTGTAGTGATACTGTAGCTTCTATGGGTCACAATAATTTGCTAACCTTTTAGCTTAATGTGTTTGGAATCGGTTTAACTATAAAATGAAATAGAACACATCACAACATAATGTTAACATGTCTACCATAATTACCACAATGAGTCTGTAAAACTGGTTTTGGGATGCCTTGATGTGTGTCTTCAGGTTTGTGGTATTTTTCATAGCAATTGTGTTCCCCCACTGTTTCCCCTCTGATATAGCGACACATCAACTTTTTTTTTCTTTGATTCGATATCAAGAAAATGTGCCCAAATATTGTCTCTTCTCTTTGCCCCGAGTAAAACTGCTGTAATGACGAAGAGTTAAAGACGACTGAGCTTGTAACGTCCCGTCACTGCGGCGCAAACTACTCCTGATACACCGTGCGCCGGGAAATACTACTGCTCATGCTATAATGAATAAACACCGTATTGTATCAGATTGGGACGAAAGTAATATGTTTACGAAATAAAGACAGATGTTTTGTTAGTTAAATTTTTTAAACCACATTTTATTCTCATCTTTTTTTCGTCAACAATATTGCATAATGATTTCATCACTGTTCACTGATATCTGTGATGTCTCGTCTCGTCTTAGCTCCAGAGAAAAAAAGATCCAATATTTTTCGTCATGATTTTATATACAAATAATACGGCTGGGTGGCAGCAGGCAAAATCAGTCGCCAGCCCGCCGGAAATCCTCCCGGTGCTTCCGAGGGATCCAGTCCGACCTGGTCAGATGACACAGTATCAAAATAATTTAAAGACAGACACCTGAAAATATAAACATATACTGATGAATAACAAGAAATATCCAAAAAACACCATGAAGTTTACTATAAAATCATGTGATCATTGATTTGCGTGGTGTGTGTGTGTGTGTGTGTGTGTGTGTATGTGTATGCACACATGCCTGTTTTCTTCTTGATTTCTCTGCAACCTTATAAAATCATAAGATCTAAACTTTTGTAATTAAAAACAAAAATGTCACAATGATGTGTTTAAAATCAATTAAATGTATAATGTCTTTCCACTGAGCATGAACTATATACAGCAATGAATTTCTCTCTCTACAGATAACAGAGGATGGAACCATCATTACTTGTGGATCCTCGTTTTTCCCGGCTTGGTGTTACTGGGTCTCATTGTGTGGCGTCTGAGGAGGAGAAATATTTATTAGTCAGCTATGAATGAAGAAGTGTGGTCGTGCCGAAATTTAAGAACAAGAGAAATGAGCAGATCCATGACAACTACAGAGGAATAAAGCTGATGAGCCATACAATGAAGCTGTGGGAAAGAGAAGTGGAAGCGAGGTTAAGGGCAGAAGTGAGCATTTGTGAGCAGTAATATGGTTTCATGCCTAGAAAGAGTACAACAGATGCAGTATTTGCTTTGAGAATGCAGATGGAGAAGTACAGAGAAGGTAATAGGGAGTTGCATTGTGTCTTTGTAGATTTAGAGAAGGTGTACGACAGGGTGCCGAGAGAGGAGCTGTGGTGTTGTATGAGGAAGTCTGGAGTGGCAGAGAAGTATGTTAGAGTGGTGCAGGACATGTAAGAGAGTTGTAAGACACTGGTGAGATGTGCTGTAGGTGTGACAGAAGAGTTCAAGGTGGATGTGGGTCTGCATCAAGGATCGGCTCTAAGCCTGTTCTTGTTTGCTCTGGTGATGGACAGGATGACAGATGAGGTAAGACAGGAGTTTCCATGGACAATGATGTTTGCAGATGACATTGTGCTTTGTAGCAAGAGCAGGGAACAGTTTAAGAAAAATCTAAAGAGGTGGAGGTATGCTCTGAAAGCAGAGGAATAAAGGTTAGGCGCAGCAAGACAGAATAATGTGTGTGAATGAGAGGAACCCAAGTGGAACTGTGAGGTTACAGGGACCAGAGGTGAAGAAGGTGCAAAACATTAAGTACTTAGGGTCAACAGTGCTGAGCAGCGGAGAGTGTGGAAAGGAGGTGAAGAGGCAGCTACAGGCAGGTTGGAATGGATGGAGAAAAGTGTCAGGTATGTTGTGTGATAGAGTATCAGCGAGAGTGGAAGGAAAGGTGTACAGGACAGTGGTGAGACCAGCGATGCTCTACATAGACAGCAGAAACAATGGCACTGAAGATAAGACAGGAGGCAGGGCTGGAGGTAGCAGAGATGAAGATGTTGAGGTTCTCTTTGGGAGTGACAAGGATAGATAGGATCAAGAATGAGTCCATCAGAGGGACAAGCCATGTTAGATATTTTGGAGATAAAGTCAGAGAGGCCAGATTGAAGTGGTTTGAGAAAATGTGAGCTTATTGGTAGAAGGATGCTGAGGTTGGAACTTCTAGGCTAAAACAAGACCAAAGAGACAAAAATTCTCTTTTTCCCAAAAAAAAAAAATTTATAATTTGTTTTCGGATATACTGTATTTACATGGATTTCACCAGCATAAATAAATCAACACAAATCAAAACAAGATTTAATCATTCACTGTATGTCTCGATCTGTCTGTGTGATTTTGTGCTCTGTACAAACATGAGGCCAGTGATTTTGTATATTTTAAATGATTTAGACATTATTTGTGGCCTTAGCATTGGATAAGATTCAAGGAACTTTATTAATCCCAGAGGGAAATTGCTTATAATAAAGAAGTTCTTTTAAGAAATCTGTCTGCTTTATATTAAGTTTGCCTGTATTTGTGCACTCTGACACAAATAAAATACTTTTCCCCCCATTTCTAAATTAAAAAAAAAAAACTGTAGAAACAACTTAAACCTGCTCTTTGTGACCGTGGTTATTGCAGTACCTAACAGTCACCACTGTACTGAACAGCTGCGCTGTGGTGCTAAAAACAGACAGCAATGTAAACTGATACTGGTCACATGATTTACAAGAAACTGAACTTCCCACAGCACTTACAGGAAATCTGCCTACACAAGAGTGTACAGTGGTGATCTTCAATGTTTTCATGGCATTCTCAATTTGTTAAAATAATGGCAATCAAAATAATAAAATAATCTGTTATTTTATTTCACGAAATTGCTCTACAACAATCAATATTTCATACAAAGTCCTCTTTACACTTCCAGACAAATTATCATAATTCTCTTAATTATATTAGACTTTGAAAAACACATTTTGAAATTTAATCAATGTTAAATTATACATTTTGTAAATAAATGTAAATTCTACTGAATTTATTACAGTGAAATATTTGACTATAAAAAAGTATTATCTTTGTATTTATGTGCTCTGAATGTCACATGAAATTCTCAATAGTCCATTTCAATTTGCGACATTTCAAATCCACATTTAATTTAATATTCGAAAATTCAGAGCAATCAAGCCAGAACAGAATTCATCTGCCTGTTACGTGACCCAGGAAAGTGGGCGCCTTCGATACCGTCTCCTAATGAGTCTAGTAGTGATGTGAAGTTTGGATCATTTTAGTGAATCGGTTCTTTAAATCTCTTAGAATATTTTAGTTAATTTCGTTCTTTTGTTACATTTTCAATAAACTGACCCCCAATACGTCTACATACACAACATTTGTCTATAGTTCCAGATATGAAAATATTACAATACAGCTAAGGACATATTATAATAAACAGAATAAGCAGCTCACCTTTAATATCTTCTGGTGTGCATTGTTCGTATATTTGTCATGTGACTCATATAGACGCTATGCAGTGCAATAGATTTAAAGGAACGAAACATTCGGACCAGAAGACTTATTAGAAGAACCGCTTAATTCTGTATCCTGTATAGTGTCTATGGGAGTCACGAGACAAAAGAATGAACAAATTGGATTAGTAGACTCATGAGATTAACTACTCATTTCTGTTTTCCGTACATAACCTACAAAGGTTTTGCAATATTTTGCCCATGCGCGCCCAGTAGAAAATGAATTCATTCTTCTGAGTCACGTTAAAGACTTGTTCAAAAAGAACCAATTGTTCATAAACGACCCATCACTAGTCTAGCTAGAAGACAGAACAGACCTGCAGGGCAAAGTGCTTCACCATGAAGGAAGGGGGCAGTGGCCCAGGCAGTGCACCTGCAGTGTGTTACACTAATTACTGTATATATTCTCGGATGTTCTAGTTGTTTTAATGTGATAAAATATTTTTGTTAAAGTTGGACTAGTTGAACTTTGAAGACTGCATCCCTCTCAGCAATTACTCAAATAACTTATTAATAAAGACATCAGCAATGGCAAAGAAAGTATTCTTGTAGGACTTCAATGTTTCCTCCTTTACCTTACCCCAGACATTCTTAATAATGTTCATGTCTGGTGACTGGGCTGGCCAATCCTGGAGCACCCTTTGCCTTCTTTGCTTTTGGGAACTTTGATGTGGAGGCTGAAGTATGAGGAGGAGCGCCATCCTGCTGAGGAATTTGCCCTCTCCTGTGATTTGGAATGTATTGGGCAGCAAGAATGTCTTGATACCTCAGGCTCTTGATGTTGCTATCCACTCTGCAGATCTCCCGCATGCCCTCATACTGAATGTAACCAAACCTTGATTTTTCCTTACCTGAACTTGACAGTTTTCTGTGTGAATCGTGGGTCCATGTGTGTTCCAATAGGTCTTCTGCAGTATTTGTGACAACTGGGATGCAGTTCCAAAGGTGATTAATTGAAAAAAAATCAACCTTCTGCCACTTTTCCACAGTCCATCCTTTATGCAAGCTGTCGGCCTTGGCAAATGCAACACGATTTTTTTTTTGTTGGTTTCTGAGCACTAATTCGGCCGTTGGACCACTGAGATAAATCGACACATTTGTGTGGTCTGTCGTTGAATCGCTGGCATGCTGTCAGGTCAGGATGCATTTCTGTTCTGGGGTTTTTCTTCTATACACACCGGGAATGTGTTAATTACAGTTTTTATCACAGGTGACGCTCTAATCTGTGATTGGTTGAATCTTTTAAAGATGTGACAAGGCTTTTGTCTAAGCGAAGTATGACCTTTCTGTCCTAATTAAATAATCACGGCATGGTGAGATATTATTTTGGTAAGTGTAAGTTAGAGGCCTTTGCCTTTCATATAAGCTACTTCTGATTACAAATTATCAACTAGAAGTCAAGTTATTACTTATAATGACAAGGGCCCTGTTACGACCCCCGGTCTAGAGTCCAGGGACGCAACAAAGAAAATAATAAATAAATAATAAGTCTAGCAATCAAGATACCGTGCGTGGTCTTTTATTTTTTTATACACACACACACACACACACACACACACACACACACACACACACACACACACACACACACACACACACAAACAGGAAGCTCTTGGCTTCAGGGTTGGGCATAGGCCAAAACAACAAACAATACCCCACCCCTGTCTCCTCCTTCCAAACTAACTAAACTAACAAAGAAAAGAATATAAAGCCAAATACAAAGACTAACCTAACGACCTAACTAACACAAAAAAACAGGAGAAAACAGGGAGCAACAAAAATGGAACCCAACCCCTACTGCTTCCTTGAACTATATACAAAAAAGAATGAATAATATATACAATATTTACAACAAAAGGAAACTATATACAATCGCGGGAGGAGCACTTCCATCCACGCGTAAAAAAAAAAGAAATCAACAAAAGAAAATGAGAGAGTGCAGGTTGCGACACAACAGTCTCTCTCTCTAAACAATCAACAATTACCACACAATCAATCACTCAATCAATCAATCACACAATCCAACAATCCAACTACCCAACTACCCAACAATCCAACAATCAATCTCTTTCAGCACGGAAGTCACACACAAGGCATAAGTCGCTCACTTCCGGCTTTCATCCACCAGCTTAAAAGGATCCAAGGCCAGCCAATCCTGGCGCACGTCACGGCACGTTCAATCGGGGCGGGGCTTCCTGTGAGAAGGAGAGCGAGAGAGAGAAAAGAAAAGGGGGAGAGATCGCCCACGTGCCACCACCAGCCGTCGCGCATGCGCACATACGTGCACTACACACACACACACACACACACACACACACCTGCACGTAACAGGCCCTATGACAAGGGCCCCACGCATATTATGGTGGTTCTTTTCTCACCACAATAGAATGTGAATACATAAACATTGCTTATTAGGAAATTGCATGACAGAAAAGGTGCTGTCAAAAATAAAGTTCCCAATATTTTAATCTTTATGGGAATATGGATTTAACCGAGCCGGGGAATATGGATTTAACCGAGCCGAGGAATATGGATTTAGCCTTGTGTATAGTTCTAAATGGAGAACCGTCTGGTGTAATGCCAGTGAAATATGGGGTCCCACAAGGGTCAGTTTTAGGACCTCTGCTGTTCTCAATATACATGCTTCCCTTGGGTAACATCCTTAGAAGACATGGGATTAGTTTACATTGTTATGCTGATGATACCCAATGATATATCTCAACTAAACCAGATGAAATACCCAAGTTGTCTAGATTAACTAAGTGTGTCCAGGACATAAAAGATTGGATGACCAATAACTTTCTTTTACTAAATTCAGATAAGACGGAGATATTACTTATTGGCCCCAAAACCAGTACACAACACCTCTCACAATTCAGCCTGCGTTTAGAAGGATGTACTGTTACTACCAGCTCGACAGTAAAAGACCTGGGCGTAATATTAGACAGTTACTTGTACTTTGAAAATCATATTTCCAATATCACAAAAACAGCCTTTTTCCATCTTAGAAATATTGGCGAGCTTAGGAGCATCTTATCCGTATCTGTAGAAAAGCTGGTTCATGCATTCATGACCTACAGACTGGACTATTGTAATGCATTACTAGGTGGTTGTCCTGCATCCTCAATAAACAAGTTTCAGTTAGTCCAAAATGCAGCCGCCAGGGTTCTCACTAGATTACGAAAATATTAAATTCAATTCAATCCAATTTTATTTGTATAGCACTATTAACAATTGACATTGTCTCAAAGCAGCTTTACACAATCAAAAGAATTATTTAAGTTTGTATGGAATGTGAATGTGTATGAATCAAAATGGTCAGATAGTCCCTGGTGAGCAAGCCACGGGCGACAGTGGCAAGGAAAAACTCCCTGAGGTGGTAATAGGAAGAAACCTTGAGAGGAACCAGACGCAACAGGGAACCCATCCTCATCTGGGTGAAACAGATAGCAGGAAATGATCTGCATTTATGCAGTGTGTTAGGTGGCAGGCAGTTCGGCTATAATAGTTGATGTTAATTGATGTTAAAATTGAGTCCAGGTAGTTATTGGAGACTTGTAGAAATTTCCAGTCCTGAACTATCGAATTGTCAAGTCCTCAGAGAAACAGCTGCCAACACCAATCGAGGCCAGAACCGTCTTCTAGATAGAGAGAATCATCCCCAGACACCAGACGCATCCAAAAGAGACACACAGGGCATCCATATGACGAGATCTCCATCCAGAAGCGGGGCACCAGGATGGGTCAGACAGGTCCGGAGGGCAGAGGGAGTCTGGATCACTGGCAGCTCAGGAATGAAATGTGTAGCTCGACAGAGAGAGAGAGAGAGAGAGAGAGATAGAGAGGGAGAGAAAGGGGGAGACGGGGGAGAGAGGGAAGAGAAAGAGGGGGACAAAGAGAAGAAGAGGAGAGATGGCAGTTAGGTATGGTCACAGTCACATAATGTATAGTTCCTTCTCAAAAAATTAGCATATTGTGATAAAGTTCATTATTTTCTGTAATGTACTGATAAACATTAGACTTTCATATATTTTAGATTCATTACACACAAACTGAAGTACTTTTCAAGTCTTTTATTGTTTTAATATTGATGATTGTGGCATACAGCTCATGAAAACCCATTCTTGGTCCTATATTGTTCTCACTCTATATGCTGCCATTAGGTCAACTCATCTCTAATCACAATGTCCGTTTTCACTTTTATGCAGATGATCTTCAGATCTACCTTCCCGTGGTTCTGAGTAACTGCTCTGCACTGGACTCTCTTCATAACTGTATTTTTAACATCAGAAAATGGCTTTCTCATAATTTCCTGCACCTGAATGAAGAAAAGACTGAGTACATTCTGTTCACTCCGGACTCATTCAACAGCTCTCCTTGTTTTGGTTCTTTAACACCTCGGTTTGTTCCGGTAGTGCGCAACCTGGGTGTTATTTTTGATATTGGTATGATTTTGGAAAACAGATAAGTGCAGTTGTGAAGGCAAGCTTTTACCAGCTAAGGCTCCTCAGTAAGGTCAAATCATTTCTGTCCCGAGCTGATTTTGAAAAAGCTGTCCATGCCTTCATCAGCTCGCGGATTGACTACTGTAATGCCCTCTACTCTGGACTTAATCAATCACTGCTTAATCGGCTTCAACTGGTACAAAATGCTGCAGCACGTCTCCTCTCCAATACCTCTAAACGCTCTCATATCAGTCCAGTCCTCCGCTCGCTCCACTGGCTCCCAGTGCGGTTTAGGGTGGAGTTTAAGATTCTGGCTCCTGTCTATCTCGTGGAGTTGGTAATGGTTTACCACCCAACCAGAACTCTGCGTTCTTCTGAATACACCACGGTGGTCATACCCAAGTTCAATTATAAAAAGTTTGGAGGCTGGTCATTTGCCCAAAGCTGTGGAACGCACTACCGGGATAGCTTCGAAGCATTACTGAGTTGTGTGTTTTTAAATCGCAGTTGAAGACACATTTTTTTAGACTAGCTTTTGATATGTAGCCATTGACTCGATAGTTGTTTTTATCACAAATCAATAGATTTTGATTGCTGTTTATTGTGTCTTTGCTTTTATACTGGAAAGCGCCCTGGGCATCTTTAGGTTGTTGTAAGGCACTATATGAATAAAATTTGATTGATTGATTTGATTGATGAGGGCTCCCTGAGATGTAAAGCAAACAATCACCTCACCATCAACAAACCTGAGTGATCAAATGAGAGTGGGGAAGACAGCATCTAAACATATCAGTTCACCATAATACTCTACGTCCATGAGTCCCCCAGATCTGCTCCTTTACCTAAGGCAAATCTATTTATAAAAATATGATCATATAACTCCAATATTATCATCCCTGCACTGGCTACATGTTCAATTTAGAATTAATTACAAAATAGTATTACTTACATACAAGACTTTAAATGGTTTAGCTCCCACATACCTAATCAGTCTTCTGATACGCTACAATCCACCACGTTCCTTAAGATCACAAAACTCTGGACTTCTGGTTATTCCCAGAATTTAATCTGGCACACCGTAACTCATCCCATAACCTCATACTCCAGTACACCTATGCTGAATGGCAACTACGATAATTCCCTCCATCTGTTCTGTATTTTTCTACCCATCCCGAGGCATCTGAGATTGTGCCAGCTTCAATAGACAAAGGCCAACCCTGTGAGGTTCCTGACGCATCCAGAGAAGGATCAGCTCCAGCTGGATTCAGCTTTATGATGGCTGGAGCTACACATGCTGCTCCTGTGCTTCCAGTGATCCAGGCCCCATCTGCCCTTTGTACCTACTGATCCCTGATCATCTCTATGCTGAACTGGACTTCATGTTAATTTAAAGAACTTCTCTTAAACCCCTCCTTGAACCACCACCTTATCGTGGTGGAGGGGTTTGCGTGTCCCAATGATCCTGGGAGCTATGTTGTTGGGGGCTTCATGCCCCTGGCAGGGTCAATCTGGTCCTAGGTGAGGGAACAGACAAAGAGTGGTTCAGAAGACCTCTTATGATGAGTAAAACCTTTGGAAAACGTTTTCCCTCGCCCAGACGTGGGTCACCGGGGCCTCCCTCTGGAGCCAGGCCTGAAGGTGGGGCCCGATGGCGAGCGCCTGGTGGTCGGGCCTGCACCCATGGGGCCTGGCCGGGCACAGCCCGAAGAGGCAACGTGGGTCCCCCTTCCCATGGGCTCAGCACCTGTAGGAGGGGCCAAAGAGGTCGGGTGCAGTGTGAGCTGGGCGGTGGCCGAAGACAGGGGCCTTGGAGGTCTGATCCTCGGCTGCAGAAGCTGGCTCTAGGGACGTGGAATGTCACCTCTCTGGCGGGGAAGGAGCTTGAGCTAGTGCGTGAGGTTGAGCAGTTCCAGCTAGATATAGTTGGACTCACCTCGACGCACAGCTTGGACTCTGGAACCAGTCTTCTTGAGAGGGGCTGGACTCTCTTCTACTCTGGAGTTGCCACCGGTGAGAGGCGACGAGCAGGTGTGGGCATACTTATTGCCACCCCGCCTCGGGGCCTGTACATTGGGGTTCACCGCAGTGGACGAGAGGGTGACCTCCCTCCGCCTTTGGGTGGGGGAACGGATCCTTACTGTTGTTTGCGCTTATGCACCGAACAGCAGTTTGGAGTACCCGCCCTTTTTGGGATCTCTGGAGGGGGCGCTAGAGAACGTCCCTCCTGGGGACTCCATCGTTCTGTTGGGGGACTTCAATGCTCACGTCGGAAATGGCAGTGAGACCTGGAAGGGCATGATTGGGATGAACGGCCCCCCCGATCTGAACCAGAGCGGCGTTTTGTTATTGGACTTCTGCGCTCGTCACGGATTGTCCATAACGAACACCATGTTCAGGCATAAGGGTGTCCATATGTGCACCTGGCACCAGGACACCCTAGGCCGCAGTTCGACGATCGACTTTGTGGTTGTGTCATCGGACTTGCAGTCACATGTCTTGGACACTCGGGTGAAGAGAGGGGCGGAGCTGTCAACTGATCACCACCTGGTAGTGAGTTGGCTTCGTTGGCAGGGTAGGATGCCGGTCAGGCCTGGTAGACCCAAATGTATTGTGATGGTCTGCTGGTAATGTCTGGCAGAGTCCCATGTAAAGACGAGCTTCAACTCCCACCTCCAGCAAAGCTTCAACCACGTCCTGGGGGAGGTGGGGGACATTGAGTCCGAATGGACTATGTTCCGCGCCTCCATTGTCGAGGCGGCTGACCGGAGCTGTGACCATAAGGTGGTCGGTGCCTGTCGCGGTGGCAACCCAAGAACCCGTTGGTGGGCACCGGCGGTGAGGGATGCCATCAAGCTGAAGAAGGAGACTTACCGGGCCTTTTTGGCTGGTGGCACTCCGGAGGCAGCTGATAGGTACCGGAAGGCCAAGCGGAATGCAGCTTCGGTGGTTGCTGAGGCAAAAACCTGGGCATGGGAGGAATTTGGGGAGGCCATGGAGAATGACTTCTAGACGGCTTCGAAGAGATTCTGGTCCACCATCCGGCGTCTCAGGAGGGGAAAGCAGTGCACGGTCAACACAGTGTATAGTGGGGATGGTGCGCTGCTGACCTCCTTAATTCCACCAACATGCCTTCCGATGAGGAAGCAGAGTCTAGGGAAATAGAGGTGGACTCTTCCATCTCTGGGGCCGAGGTCGCCGAGGTGATCAAAAAGCTCCGTGGTGGCGGGGCCCCGGGGGTGGATGAGATCCGCCCGGAGTTCCTCATGGCTCTGGATGTTGTAGGGCTGTCATGGTTGACACGTCTCTGCAACATTGCATGGACATCGGGGACAGTGCCTCTGGACTGGCAAACCGGGGTGGTGGTCCCCCTCTTCAAGAAGGGGGACCGGAGAGTGTGTTCCAACTACAGAGGGATCACACTCCTCAGCCTCCCTGGGAAAGTCTATTCAGGGGTCCTGGAAAGGAGGGTCCGTCGGATAGTCGAACCTCGGATTCAGGAGGAGCACTGTGGTTTTCGTCCAGGTCGCGAAACAGTGGACCAGCTTTACACCCATAGCAGGGTCCTGGACGGGGAATGGGAGTTTGCCCAACCAGTCTACATGTGCTTTGTGGACTTGGAGAAGGCATTTGACCGTGTCCCTCGGGGAGCCCTGTGGGGGGTACTCCGGGAGTATGGGATATCGGATTCCCTTTTAAGGGTTGTCCGGTCCCTGTACAACCAGTGTCGGAGCTTGGTCCACATTGCCGGTAGTAAGTCGGACCAGTTTCCGGTGAGAGTAGGACTCCGACAGGGCTGCCCTTTGTCACCGATCCTGTTCATAATTTTTATGGACAGGATTTCTAGGCGCAGCCAGGGCATTGAGGGGGTTTGGTGGGCTCAGGATTGGGTCACTGCTTTTTTGCAGATGACGTTGTTCTGTTGGCCTCATCATCCTGCGACCTGCAGCTCTCACTGGATCGGTCCGCAGCCGAGTGTGAAGTGGCTGGGATGAGAATCAGCACCTCCAAATCTGAGGCCATGGTCCTCAGCCAGAAAAGGGTGGAGTGCCCTCTCAGGGTTGGGAGTGTGATCCTGCCCCAAGTGGAGGAGTTTAAGTATCTCGGGGTCTTGTTCACAAGTGAGGGTAAAATGGAGCGGGAGATCGACAGGCGGATCGAGGCAGCATCTGCAGTGATGCGGGCTCTGTATCGGTCCGTCGTGGTGAAGAAGGAGCTGAGCAAAAAGGCAAAGCTCTCAATTTACCGATCGATCTACGTTCCTACCCTCACCTATGGTCATGAGCTGTGGGTAGTGACCAAAAGAACAAAATCGCGAATACAAGCGGCCGAAATGGGTTTCCTCCGCAGGGTGGAAAATTTTTTTTTTTTTCATTTTTGTGAAGCTGCTTTGAGACAGACAGGTGGTGTGGTGGTTAGCAGTGTCGCCTTGCACCTCCAGGGTCCGGGTTCGATTCCCGGCCAGGCTCGATTCCCGTCTCTGTGTGCATGGAGTTTGCATGTTCTCCCCATGCTTAGTGGGTTTCCTCTGGGTACATCCTCATTTGGGTGATAACGGATAGAAATTATATAACATCATGTGTGTTATGCAGCTGAAAGTTCAATATAACAGAAGTCCTTTAAATTAAGTCCAGCACAGAGATGAGTCAGCAGGTGCAAAGGGCAGATGGGGTCTGGATCACAGGAAGCATAGGAACAGCATGTGTAGCTCCAACCAACATAATTCAAATTCAAATTTTTATTTGTCACATACACAGTCATACACAGTACGATATGCAGTGAAATGCTTAGACAACTGCTCGTGACCTTAAATGGAATGGAAGCTCCCATTCCTTTCTAAGCTATTTGAAAAAGTTGTATATCACCAACTTCAGCCATTTCTTAATGAAAATAATGTTCTGGATCCATTTCAATCAGGTTTTCTTGCAAAACACAGTACCGAATCTGCACCGATTAAAGTCACAAATGATCTGCTTATGTCTGTGGATTCGAGGGATTGCGCAGTGTTGATATTGTTAGATCTAAGTGCCGCTTTCGACACCATAGATCATGGTGTCTTGTTAGAGCGCCTTCAACAGTGGGTTGGTATTTCAGGTACTGTTTTGAAATGGTTCTCATCATTTATGAATTCTAGAACCTTCTCTGTTTCTTTTAATGAATCATTGACTGCTCCAGCCCCCCTTCTGTATGGTGTTCCTCAAGGGTCTGTACTTAGCTGTGTTTTATTTTCGTTATATATGTTGCCTTTAAGCCACATAATAACAAAATATGGAGTTTCCTATCACTGTTACGCTGATGACACACAGCTTTATCTGCCCTTAAAATTTGGGAATCCAAAATCGTTGCAACCCTTATTTGATTGTTTACGTGATTTAAAAAAATGGATGGCCACGAACTTTTTAAATTTAAACGAGTCCAAGACTGAGATTTTATTATTTGGATCGCCATCAGTTGTTGAAATCTTAACCCCCGCCTTGGGACCCCCGCACTGTCACCCTATATAAGATCACATGTGAAGAATCTTGGGGTGATATTTGACTCTGATTTTAAATTTGAGAAGCAAATATCAGCTGTGGTGAAGTCGTCCTTTTATCATTTGAGGATATTGGGTAAGGTGAGGGGCTGTTTTTCTTTCAATGACTTTGAGGCGTTGATTCATGCTTTTATTTCTTCCCGCTTAGATTATGGAAACGCACTATATTATGGGGTCAGTCACTCTGCGCTAGCCCGTCTGCAGCTGGTTCAAAATGCTGCAGCACGACTTTTGACTAAATCAAAGAAGTCTTGTCATATTACTCAGATTCTAGTTTCGTTACATTGGTTGCCGGTGGAATATAAAGTCATATTTAAAATCCTTTTATTTGTTTTTAAAGCGATCAAGGGGGTTGCGCCTCTATATATCAATGATTTGATTCACCCTTACTGTCCACAGAGAGCACTCAGATCATCTGATCAACTTCTGCTTACAATCCCGAAAAGTCGATTAAAAAGGAAAGGCGATCGTGCTTTTTCTGTGTCTGGGCCCACTCTGTGGAACAAGCTCCCTCTCCATGTCCGCTCAGCTCAGAGTGTTGAAATTTTTAAATCGAACTTAAAAACGTATCTGTTCACCGAAGCTTTTAAACATGTGTTATAGTGATTTTGTATCGGTAATTTGATAGTTATGGTGTTTTTGAATCATTTATTTATTTATTTTTATTATTATTTTATTATTGTTGCTGTTATTATTGTTATTAGTATTTTAATTTATTTTGGCTCTGCTATGTAAAGCACTTTGGTCAACTATCGGTTGTTTTAAATGTGCTATATAAATAAATTAACTTAACTTAAATTAAAAGACTATGGATAGGAATAGGAAATAAATATGGTAAAGAGGGTAAATTTAACTAGGAAAGAATAAAATAAAATATAAAAATTAAACTTAAAATAAAATAACTGTACAACAATACATAATATAGAAAATATATGAAGAATATATGAACAATAAGAGCAGCTGTACAAGTAGGAAAAGAATGGTAATGTCCAGGGTTTTGCAATCCACATGTTTAAAGTGTCTTGTGCAGCGCGAATATGCTTAAAGTGATTTATTTAAAGTGACTTGTGATAGTGATTTGAGTGATTTGATGACCACGAAGTGTAGTTGTGCAGTGGTCACTAATGTAAACAAATGTCCAGAATGTCCAGAGTGTGTGTAAAAACCATTTGTGTGGGTCAGTACTGTGTGGTGGTGTGATTGAGAGACCGTATCGCCTGCGGGAAGAACCTCCTCCTCAGTCTCTCTGTGTTGGCCTGTAATGTGGGAAGCGGTCCAGATCCAGATTTTTGTTGTGGGTGATGTGCTGTGGACCTTCTCAACCAGGCTCCTGAAGTCCTTCTTTAGGATCTCCGTCTGCCTCAGCCTGGCGTCGTTCGTGCCAGCATGAAGGACCACAGCTCCAATGTTCTTCCTCAGGGCCGTGGGCACTTGTGCAGCGACATCAAAAACATGAGCACCAGGTAAACAGCGATTGTACGCCTTACCTTTAGCCGTGGTATCACGGACTTGCCAGACGATGGAGTCTCCGATGATCAGCGCGTCGTGTACCGTCTCGCAAAGAGGAGCGAAGCGGTTTCGAGTCGCGATCTCGAAGACGGGTGGTGGCGGAGGGGGAGAGGTCCTCGTCGGCGGCCTGGCGCGCGTCTTCCGCTGGTACAGTATACAGGCTCCATGGTATCCCGGCGCCAGGGTGAAGGAAACCTGGGCGGGCCGCGTCCTTGGTGCGTTGGACCTGGGCAGAGAAACACGTGGGGTTGAGGTTGTCGGAGAAATCGTGCCACGCCGAGAATTTCCTTGGGACAGGAGAGCGTCGGTCCGTGATAATTCCAGCGTGGCTTTCCGCTGCTGTAGCTGGGCCAGTGTCACCTGTAGGTCGCGGATCTGCTTCTCCACGGCCTCCAGCTTCAAATCCACCGAGTGCAGCTCCAATGTATCCTCACCTGAACACAGAGGCAGAGACACAACCGACATGGTGTCTAAAAATGGAGATAATCGGTCTGAAAAAGTGTAGGCAAACTTGTGATAGCCGGGCTAATGGGCTAGCGATGCTAATGGGATAGTCAGCTAGAAGCAGTGTACTGTGAAACTATTAAAACGTAGTGATATAACAGGCGTTTCAAGTGAGTATATTGTAAAATACTATAAAATACTTATCTGTTATTTGTTCACTCTTCGTAAGAGGATGAAAAAGTTGATAAATTGGTCAGTCTTTGTTCCCTTCCCTTTTCCTATTATCCTTAATAAATGGAAAATTTCCAAAGGGAAAATTGGTTGCTTGCTGTATTTTTTTTTCCACCGGCTACATCAGTCTTCTCTTGCCGTGAAAGTCCAACAAGTTTGTCCAAAGTTTGCAGCCCCTGGAGTTGATTAGTATCTAATGGAACGAAAAAATTTATTAAAATATTTGAGATTCACCTAAACACTATTCAGCTCCTCCACTCCCAACTTTCTTTTTTTCTTTCTGGTGGGCTTGAGCTTGTGATGGGCTTGAGCTTGCTTGTGAGCTGGTGCTTACCTGACTGATGATGTGGTACTGATGGAAACTCTGGAACATTTTACTGCAGTTTCTTTGTTGAGATTCTTGTGCTCCTTGAAGGTTTCTGAGGTGGCATGCTTCTGAAAAGCAAAGTGTATATAATTACTAGTCAACCATTCAACAAACAAACATATTGGTCTTTATTTTTAAAATAAAATTAACCAATGTCTCTAATGTTACATGTTCTGGTAAACACAGTCTATTAAACACTGAACAGTCTATAATAAAACTACTGGTTTTCAGAAACTGATACTGCAGTAACATTAACTTACTATTAAAAAATGGTAAAAAGTAACTGAATATGTAAAACTACATTGGTTAACTTGGGACCAGCCTAATAATAATAATAATAATAATAATAATAATACTGTAACCAGGGGGTGTTCTTCGTACGTCGCTAACTCAGTTAGTTGTCGCTAACTCAGTTAGTTGTCGCTAACTCAGTTAGTTGTCGCTAACTCAGTTAGTTGTCGCTAACTCAGTTAGTTGTCGCTAACTCAGTTAGTTGTCGCTAACTCAGTTAGTTGCCAGTTGTGGATTTGTCCTGATCTTGGATTGTTTCGTTCTTCGATGCGCTTCTTGCACTTGTTGTCATAGCAACATGTCCGTAAGCTTGAACCTGCTCGGTAGCAGGTTTATTTCATGTAAACAGGATTAAGGCTGCGCTCCTGCCGGGTTATGATTGGTTGAAATGGTGAGGTCACATCTGATTGGTTAAAGAGCGCTGACTGACACGGACTGACTCACGTGGGAGAAGAAAAGTATCTTGCATATATGCCCCCCTGCCATGGATAATCACTATCAAATATTATATTAGAACATAAATTCCATAGGTTTATTATCATAAAATATGATATTACTATTATAATAAATCCTAGGCATGAGACAGTCATCAAGACCATTAATTAAAATTTTTGTATAATGTTTATTTTGTAACACATTTATTTTTCAGGGGTTCGTCATGAATATGCAAATAAATATTTATATATATAATAAAAATAAATTTTTATAATGAAAACTTGGACACAACTAATTCTATTATAAAATAAACAATATAAAAGTATACATGTTTTTGAAAAAAATATTCATATTTCTATTTTTCCATATACAACATATTTATTTTCATATTTCTTATTTTATCTTATTGTCTCATGTAATTTGTAAACCATATGCGCATATTATGTTCTAATATAATATTTGATAGCAGGGAAGCATTTCAGTGCACAACATGTGGGGAGGGGGCACTTTAGCGCATAAAAGGTGTTACAAAAAAATTTTAACTTGTTCTTTTGTCATTTCGTCAACCAATCAAAGGACTTGTGATCAGTGTTTCTACTGTCGATGCATATCGCCTTTTAAACCAACCTAGACAACTCAATCCGGCCATACTAATCATCAACAACAGGTGTGCTCGAAGAACCAACTTAGCCAGGTCTTAATTAGCACGATGATCTCATCTTAGATGTATCAATTCGTCTCGGATGTGTCGAGCGACGTACGAAGAACGGACCCCAGCTGACTGATTTCGCTATAAAAAAAACAACAAATAAAAAACAAAACAACAACTTTCAACCGCAATAGAGTTAGTTACTTAGACATGCTAATCCACATGATAAACCACAGGTAGAATTTGAGTCCCTTTTGCAATTTATGAACAAACGTAAGCTGTGTAATTTTCAGCGAAAATATACTACATTTTTTGACCACAGGCTCTGTGGTAAGGAGTGGTACAGATTCTCCTGATTCTCCTGTATCGGCTTACCTCAGTTCATTTCCATATTTACAGGGAGGCGGGATCACATTAGCTGTACTTAGCTTACTTTCATATGGATTACATAAAAACAGATAATTCGTTTTCGAGTTGAATTGGTAAATGTAAAAGTACACAATTCAAGCTTTCTATAGATATGTATTTTGTGTCTCTCTGTGGAGTATTTGCTGAGTTTCAGTTCATTTTAATGACGTGTTTCTCCCTGCAGTTAATGCAGACCAATGCGACCAAAAGTTTGTTTTCTTAATTTTATTAATGCACATAGTTTTATTTTTAACATGTGTGCGTACAAATAAAAGTAGACACTTAACAGATTCGATTAACATACAGTGGCTTGCAAAAGTATTCGCCCCCCTTGAACTTTTCCACATTTTGTCACATTACAGCCACAAACATGAGTTAATTGTATTGGAATTCCATGTGAAAGACCACCACAAAGTGGTGTACACATGAGAAGTGGAATGAAAATCATACATATAACTTTTTAAAATACACCCGAAGTAGCGCGTCTCCTCTAACAGGACGTGGTTTTGATGACGTAGTTACTCTGCGACGACAGTGCTGTGTATGTTTTTAGCTTATTGCTAACAACACCAGTTCAGTTTCAGTTAAACACTTAAAATTTGCTAAATCTTTAAATTATCCACAATCGCTACAGTCGCTGTAATTTTGATGAATAAATCAACGCGAGTAATGTCAAACACAACGCGAGACAAAAACTAATTAACACGCATAAAGTTTCTTTTTCCAAAATATAACCCAAATATACACCAATTTACTACGTAAATGAACTATTGGTTCAAAAACTTTTCTGACCAAGGAAGGAAGTATAATAGCAAAAATACTGCTTAACTCTTCACCTCTTTAACTAATTAATATTCTATGTGTTCATAAAGCATTGTATGTTCTGTATTCTGGGGCCAAGAGGTGAAGGGGTCAGCAACTGCCAGGGTGATGTGTAACTGGCTTTTTCCTCATTCAAGGGGTCTGTTTGCTGACTTACACTGCTTGAGTGGGGATGTGTAACTACTTCTTTCTTGTGCAAGGAAGTTCCTTTGCAGATTTGCACCATCTGAGTTGGAGACGTGAAACCTTTGTTTTGTCCTTATTTGCTCATGGCTTCATATGAGGTGGCCTGCTAGTCCCTACACAAATTTACATATTTCTATTTAATTTCTTTGCCCGTTGCACAAAAGTTACTTTTAATAAAACACTTTCATGCATATTTGCACCCAGACCAGTCCAGTTCTATTTAAATTTCCACTTCACCTCCGCCATGCAAAAATTTCTATATTTTCTATATTTGTACAGAAATCATCTCTTGTGTTGATTTTTTAAAAACACAGCACTATATATTAGCCACAATGATTAAAAAATAAAAAGTTTTAACTGTTATATTTATCCACTACAGTACTACATCTCTGGCACTTCCCCTTTCCAGAGTAACCTCTTCTAAGTAAACAGTTATAAGGGCTGCTGAGTAGATCACAGAAGTATGTTCATCTTAATGTATGTAGAAGTTTGTATCTTCACAAAACTAAATGCCTGCTTGGATGCTGTGAAGTAAATTAAAGCAGTCTAAATACCTTGCATTGAAGAGATGCACTGAATCCTTCATGGCAGAGCATTTTTTTTTTTTTACCACTGTGTATGGGCTGTCCTACTTAGGGTTTTTTTGTGGTTTTTAACACCATCAGCACATAGACGTGTATTTTTATTTAACACACGAGAAAAGAGAGGTCTGTGGTCAAACAGCTATATGCTGTCTTCATGCAATATGAAAAATACATTTTCCATTACCTGACTATATATATATATATATATATATATATATATATATATATATATATATATATATATATATATATATAAACAGAAGGTATTTTTATGATAACAGTAATTTGTCAAACTGTGTTTTCGTTTTTTTGTTTTGAACAAGATGTACAGATTTAGAAATATTTATTCTATATAGAGTTATACAAGAGTTGGGTGAACCTGGGTATATTATATATTCTACTGAAGAAATGTCAACACAACCACTCTAGCAAACTTAAACAATTTATTTTATTTATGTTTGTTTGTATTATTTACAGTTATTAATGAACAGCTACTTCATGTTTGTTGAACTTAAAAAAATTATACCATTTGTGGTGTGAATTTTATTTTATTTCCCTTTACATAAAATAGGTAATGATTTCTCTATTTTAAATTTAAAATAAATAGGGTGTCAAAAATGGATTATTATTACATTAACATGCATTCCCATCTCACCTATATTTAAGCCTTTAAACTTAGTCTTTCACCTCTTACCCCATCTATAGATGACACTAGGTTAAGCATGAAAATGAAAGTGAGCAGATAGAAACGAGAGCTATGCAGCACTGCAAACTGCCTCATGCTCTTCAACATACATGCTCTACAAAATAAAACCACAGAATATGTTAAACACAAAACAGGAAAAGAACAAACATGCACATGGTTTGGCTGTTTTTTTAATAAACCAAAGCACAATTTCTAATTAAAAGGGGGGAAAAGGTTTTAATAATGTTATGATGACTAATTGTAACTATTAGACATTCCATTCTTGAGTACAATGATATTTATCACATTATAATTCTTTTCTTATGATAGTTCTATATGTAAATATTTTCTTATAGGCTGGAAGCCCTGGAATATAAATCTACATGGCTTGAATTTATAAACCTTTACCTATTAGAAAAAAAAAACTTTTAACCATTTTTATGTTTTTTTTTTTACTTTTTAAAGATTACATTATGAAATAATCAACTCAGAACATCACACATCAGATAGTATAAAGACCAGCCTGTGAGAATGATTTTTACATTAAAGATTTTAACAAATACACATTTCTTTATATTTTAATCTATTCAAATATTTTAATATATCTATGTTTTAATATATTGTACCTCTTTAATGCACCTTAAATTGTTAACAGTATTCATTAATGCACCTTAATTGTAACAGTTTCTTTTCTCTTCATGGAAATTGTTGTTTACTGCTTAAATGTTGTAAATTTGTGAACTGGCTGCAATTTACCTTTGAGATTAATAAAGTATTCCATCTATCTATATCTATCTAATCAAGATTGCTTTTATTTCAATTATTGGATTTTCAAAATAACAAACAAAAGAAGAAAAATGTACAGAAGAAAAACTTCGGGCACCCTGCATAATCAATGCTTAGCCCACAGCTTAGCCCACAGCTAAAGTGAAAACTACAGCTTGTACATGCTTCTTGTAGGGAAGTAAGAGTCTTTTGATTGGGCAGTTTTCCTAAATTTTTTCCTCATGAATTAATTAGATTATTAGTTCTTAAAGATTCTTTTGGCATCGTGTTTGCACCGTTCTTTTGAGGCCTGTACACACAGTCGATTGTAAAGGCCTTGCTAAAAGCTGGCATTTTCCGCATTGGCTTGCATCTTAAAGTAAACTCTGTTTAATTACACTTTTTAATCCATCTCAACCTTCTTCAGCATGTTCTTGACTTGTTTTAAAGTTGTGAAGCAGATTTCGCCTAGTGGCGCCGCCTAGTGAAGTCCTCTGGAGTAATCTGGGAGGTTGGAGTACTTCCTGTTGGTGACGTAGCTTCCTGTTTTTGTATCATTGCCGCGAAAGTTTTGCATTTGTATCAGTGGTTAAATTACATAGCTTTTTCATTTATACAATAATAATATTAATAGCAACTAGTTTTTTACATCTTCATACTATTTGGCTTCGGCTTTTTCTGCGCTTTTTGGAGAACGCGCGAGTTTCCTCGTCTAAGAACAACAAACGGAATTCAGCTCCAAACAACTAAAACTCCGACACAGAGGTACGTTATCATGTCTACCATTCAGCTTGTTCAGTGTGTGGAGTGCAGGATGTTTAGACATTCTTCCTCCGTCATTAGTGGTAATTTTATTTGTGATAGGTGTTTGTTAGAAAGCACTCTGACGGAGTAGATATCAGCATTAGAGGAGCGCATCCAGACTTTAGAGAGGGTTAGAGAGCGCGAGAGCAGCGTTATTCCCGTAGCGGACAGTCTACTGTAGGTGCTGCAGGCGGAGATAACCAGCCCCCGACTCCGGCATTAGAGCCCTCACAGCGGGGCGAGTGGGTGACGACTCAGTGGCATACTCGTTCAGCCAAAGCTAACGCTAAGGCTAGCCCACCGGAGCACACCTCCTCTGCGCTTCATGTGTCTAACAGGTTTGCACTCCTCAGTGCTGCACCCGCTGGGAAACCTGAAAGAGCTCTGGTTATAGGAGACTCTATACTGAGGCGCCAGCGGGAGTGGTTAGGTATATCCCGGGAGGAGAGCACCAGACATAGCAGGTAATCTTTAAATTAGTGAAGGCGATGTCCGATGAGGTAGTATGCTCTGGTCCCATCCCAATGAGACGTGCCGACATAGCTTACAGCAGGTTATGGTCGCTGAATGGATGGATATGGATGTGGGCTTCATAAACAATTGGAAGACCTTTGAGGGCAAAGCTGGCCTGTTAGGGCGGCACGATGTCCATCCCACTCGGGAAGGTGCTGCTCTCATTTCCTGTAGTATAGCACATAGTCTCAGTAGAGGTCTAGTTAATTGGTGACAATCCAGAGCCCAGGCCAGGGAGCAGACAGACAGGCTAAACCAACCGTCTGCTAGCTGCATAGAGTCGTCACTCAGGGTTCACCATATTGAGACTGTGTCTGTTCCCGATCTAAGCAAAAATGTAGAAAGAAAGACTCAGAAAGTCTGTTTTAATAATTTAATTAACATAAAGACCACAAACTCGGATCACACTGAATGTTCAGCCGGCACCTCTGATCTGAAGGTAGGATTGGTAAATATTAGATCTCTCGCATCAAAAGCAGTTATTGTTAATGAAATTATCACAGATCAGGAGTTTGATCTACTCTGTTTAACTGAAACCTGGGTTAAACAGGACGAGTATGTAGCTCTAAATGAAGCTAGTCCTCCTGGACACAACTACACACACCAGCCTCGGTTAACTGGTAGAGGAGGAGGCGTCGCAGTTATTTACAATGATAATCTGTCTATCAAACAAAAACACGGACACAAATTTAATTCATTTGAAATTCTTCATAGTGACATAAGTGTATTTAAGTATATTAAGTCAGCTCAGTCGATTCCACTAATTATAATTTACAGACCTCCAGGGCCGTATTCTGAATTTCTTAGTGAATTTGCAGATTTCATCTCAAACCTAGTCATTTCTGTAGACAAAGTGTTAATTGCTGGAGATTTTAATATTCATTTTGAGAATCCAGAAGACCCTCTGAGAACAGCATTTTTGTCCATACTGGACTCCGTAGGCATAAATCAGTGTGTAGTAGGACCCACTCATAAAGCAGGTCACACTTTAGATTTAATAATATTCTTTGGATTAAGTATAAGAAATGTATTCACAATTCCACTGTGTGAAATTATCTCAGATCACTATCTTGTCTCAATTCAAGTGTGTCACAGTGATAATGTACGCAGAGCACCGCGCTACCGTATTAAACGTACATTCACATCAACCACCACACAGAGTTTTAGCAGTAATCTCCCAGAGTTACCAACTACGATTAGATCATCGTCTGACCCCACAGAACTCGATCAGGTGACTGAATATTTAGAGTCGACATTTCGTTGTACCTTAGATAATGTAGCCCCAGTTAAAAGAAAAATTATTAGAGATAAGAAACTCGCTCCCTGGTATAACGATCACACACGCACTTTAAAACAGACCGCTCGGAAATTAGAACGTAAATGGCGTCAAATTAAATTATTAGTATTTCAAATAGCATGGAAAGAGAGCATCCTGAACTATAGGAAATCTCTTAGTGTAGCTAGATCAACGTATCTCTCCACTCTTATATAAAATAACAAAAATAATCCTCGATTTTTATTTAATACCGTAGCCAAATTAACCAGAAATAAGACCACTACAAAATTCTCCACAACAATATCATGCAATAGTGAGGACTTCATGAACTTTTTTAATAATAGAACTGTAAATATTAGGCATAAAATTGAGGTTTTGAAACCAAACAAAGTAATTGATGCAGATGTTAAACTAGCCATGTCACATCGGAACCTATACTTTAATCCCCTTGAAGAGATTGAACTAATTTCACTCATCTCTTCTGCAAATTCATCAACCTGTATATTAGATCCTTGTCATAATTCCCCTGTAAGGTTGGACGCAGATGCAGAGTGATCAGATTTCAAATGTCTTTATTTATTTATGGAAAACAAAAAGAAACAAACACAAAAAGGTCCTCGACGTGAGCTGGGTCTGCAGGCGGGCTCTCTGAATGCTCGGGTGAAAAACTCTGTCCTTGAAAACAACAAAAAAACACTGTTCAATCGGTCTCGGTCACTCACGCTTGGCTGAATCACTTTCACCCGTGAACTGGACATAATCCTCGAAACTAGTCGCTCTGACCCGCTCTGCAGACTCTAGTCAGTTCTGAGGGAGGGCAGACACAGGTAAGATCAGGGGACATGGAAAAGGTGCACAACAGTGAACAGACAGTGAAGGACTACTGGTTCAGCATGGTTTATATAGTGAGACACACAAGGGTAGACAGGTGACTGTGATTTCGTGTTGATGACAATACAGGGAGACATTCACACGCAGACACACTAGGGGGCGACAAGGTGTCGGCTCAGTAATCCCTGACCTTCTCCTCCCGGGCTGTGGTGACAGAGATGTTACAGTACCCCCGCCCCCAGGACCAGCAAACTGAGAGGGGTGCGAGCGCACGCTCCGCATGACTGGGGGCGTGGGAACCCACCGGCCTGATGGACTTGCCGGCGGGCGTGTCGACCCGGAGGTCGTGGGGCCGGGCGATCCGGCCGAGCTTGGTGGAATTCGTTTATGAGTTGTTTACTTACTATGTCTCGGGCCGGAACCCAGCTCCTTTCCTCCGGGCCATACCCCTCCCAATCCACTAAGTACTGGATGGAGCCCCGCCGCCTCCGGGAGTCTAGTAACTCTTTTACCTTGTATGCGGGGGCGCCCGCTATCTCCACAGCCCCGGGGTTTAAAGGTTCGGTGATGCCTTCATCCAGGGGTCCCGAGATCGCTGGCCTGAGAAGGGAAACGTAAAACACAGGGTGAATTTTCATGTGGCGTGGGAGTTGGAGCTTGTAAATGAGTCGTTTATTTGGTTTACTTGTGCTAGAATGGGGAAGGGTCCGATGTATCTGGGTGTAAGTTTTCTGCAGGGGAGGTTCAGGTGGAGGTTCCGTGTCGAGAGCCATACTCGATCTCCTACCTGGAGCGGCGGACTTTCCCCCCGCCTTCTATCGGCTGTTTTCTTAAACCTTAGGACTGCTTGGGAGATCTTAGTGTGCGCTTCTTCCCATACTTTTTCTGCTCTTTGAAACCACTGATCCACCATAGGGATATCGGTGGGAGTGGCATCCCAGGGACAGATCGGTGGCTGATGCCCAAGCACACACTGAAACGGAGTCATGCCGGTTGCGGAGTGGCGTAACGAGTTTTGAGCATATTCCGCCCAGATTAAACAGTCTGCCCATTCATGTTGTCGACTACTACAGTATGCCCGAAGGAACCTTCCGAGTTCCTGGACAGTCCGCTCTGCTTGTCCATTAGACTCGGGGTGGTAGCCCACAACAGTGGTTCCCAATTTCTGGAAAAAAGCTTTCCAGATCCTAGCGATGAATTGGGGACCACGATCGGAAACAATATCCTCGGGTATACCGTAGTAACGAAACACCGATTCGAACAGGGTTTCTGCCACCTTGAGGGCTGATGGGAGAGAGCTAAATGGCAGGAATCGACTTCCCTTAGAAAACCGGTCCACTACAACGATGATGGTCGTGTACCCTTTAGACACTGGCAGATCTGTCACAAAGTCCACGGCGATATGGGACCACGGTCTGTTGGGTGTGGGCAGGGGCATTAGTTTACCAGCTGGCAACCTACGGGGGCTTTTGGTTGCTGCACACGTTGCACAAGACAAAACAACTGTTCTCACGGATTCCCGCAACTTTGGCCACCAGAACTTTGGTTCTATGAGGTGGATGGTACGTGACACGCCGGGATGAACAGATGATAGGCTCGTATGAGCCGCGATCGTCACTCGTTCGCGTAGTGGCTCCGGAACGTATGTTCGATTCGGTGGACACTCCCTTGGCGCGGGGTGGGACCGCACCATCTGGGCTATCTCCGAATCGATGTCCCACATGATCGGGGCCACCACGAGCGACGATGGCAAGATGGTTTTCGGGGCGGTGTTTTGACCCGGCGTCGGGTAGTAGCGGGATAGCGCATCTGCTTTTTTATTGTGCGAGCCGGGGCGATACGTGATCAAAAAGTGGAAGCGTGTGAAGAACAGCGCCCATCGGGCTTGATGAGAGTTTAGTCTTTTGGCTTGTTGTATGTACTCTAAATTCCGATGGTCGGTGAGTACAGTAAAAGGATATTTAGCTCCCTCCAACCAATGCCGCCACTCCTCTAACGCCGCTTTTACTGCGAGCAGTTCTCTATTACCAACAGCCCCACCTCAACTATGAAGGGCTTTTCAGGGTCAGGTAGTGTTAGAATAGGCGCAGAAGTGAAAGCTTGTTTTAGCCGCCGTAACGCCTAGCGTGCTTCTGGCGGGAACTCGCGTAAGCGCTGTGGTTTCCCTCTTAATAAACTTGTGAGCGGTGCTGCCACTGAACTGAAGCCCCGAATAAAACATCTATAGAAGTTGGCGAACCCAAGAAAACTCTGTAGCGCCTTAACTGTCTTGGGTTCCGGCCATTGTTGTACCGCCGTGACCTTGGTCGCCTCCATCTCGACCCCCTGGGGTCCTATGCGATAGCCGAGAAATGCAATCTCCCTTTGATGAAAATCACATTTCTCCGCCTTCGCATACAACCCATGTTCGCGTAACCGACGAAGGACGGCGGTTACATGTCCGATATGCTCCCCATATGACCGCGAGTATACCAAGATATCATCTAGATATACTATAACATAACGGTTCAACATATGTCGAAACACATTGTTCATGAACCCCTGAAATACCGCAGGTGCGTTCACCAGCCCATAAGGCATCACGTTGTATTGGTAATGTCCGGATGTGGTGCTAAACGCAGTCTTCCATTCATCACCCGCACGAATCCGCACTAAATTATAGGCGCTGCAGAGGTCGAGTTTGGTAAAGATAGAAGCGCCTCAGAGTTGATCGATAGCGGCCGGAACCAGGGGCAGCGGCTGCTTGTACTTTATTGTAATTTGGTTTAGACCTCTATAATCAATACAGGGCCTAAGACCCCCGCCTTTTTTTTTCTATAAAAAAAACCCCCGCCGAGGCGGGCGACGTGGACCTGCTGATGAGCCTCTGCCGGAGAGCCTCACTCACGTATTCCTCCATTGCCCGTGTTTCCACCACGGACAATGAATAAACGCGCGAGCACGGTGGTGTTTTCCCCGGCATGAGCTCAATCACGCAGTCCCACGGACGGTGACGGGGAAGTCGTGCAGCGGCCCTAACACTAAACACATCTTGAAATGCCTGGTACTCAGACGGCACAGTGAGTGATACTTGGGCGCTTGGACTTTCAATGGTGGTGGTTTGGACCACCAACGTGGGTGGTTTACATTTTTTGGCGCATCTAGGTGCCCATGATTTGATGCGAGAGTGTGCCCAATTGAAATTTGGGTTATGATAGCTGAGCCATGGAAGGCCCAGCACGACGGCTTGGTCCGCCAGAGGGAGAACAAAGAATTTTAGTTCCTCAGTGTGACCGGGGAAAGTTAAACGTAGGGGCGCGGAAAGAAATTCAACAGGCAATTGTTTTAGTTTTTGGCCATCTAGAGCTTTAATCGAGATCGGGTATGGAAGCTTCGACATAGGAGCTCGCAGCGAGGAAAGAAGAGCGGAGGAGATGAAATTGCCAGCCGAACCAGAATCTATAAGAGGAAAGACAGACACAGTATGATCATTAAAAGTTAGTTTGGCTTTTAAACAAAAAGGGTAATGTGTGCGATGAGGTGTGTGGGAGATTACATTCAGGAGAGGACAGGTGCTGATCTTATGTGCCCCCCCCCCACCCCGCAGTATAGACACAGCCCGGATGACATTCTTCGCTGCCGCTCCTAAGCCGTCAGGCGGGACGTGCCGATCTCCATGGGTTCGGGGCGGGGACTTTCGTGCGGGTCGCCGGGGGGCTTGCTGAGGCTCTCGCGGCAGGTTGGTTCCGAACTCGTCATGGTGATCCTAGCAGGGCTGTTTCTTCGCTGGCCGCGGAGGTGCTGGTCTAGCTTGATAGCCAGGTCTATACTAGCGTCCAGGGACAGGCCCTCATCACGACAAGCGAGTTTGAGTTGTAATTCCGGATGTAGGCCGTCCCGGAACCTGGCTAGCAGACTCCTATCCAGGTGAAAAACTCCTTGTAAATATGGATATATAAATGTGTGTGTGTGTGTATACAGTATATATATCATTCCTGTTACCGTACTGGTGCTGTTACCTTCCTCGCTGGTGCTTGGTTGTGACATTTCGCTCGAATCTTGAGTCTCTATCACGGACAGCTTCGTCTACTTACAGATGTCGCCTTTAAAACCCCGCGTGTTTTCCCGCGGGATGCCGCAATTTAGCGCGCGGCTTGCCGCGACTTGCCGGAGGCAACATTCGGGAATTTAAAATAAATGTGTTGTGCTTCACTGAATATCCGCCAGATGGCGCATAGAAGGACTTTATCTAAAAGCCGGTGGTCCGGGAAAGTCAGTTTCCCTATGTTTCCCCGGTGGCGCGCAGATTCAAATCATGACGTCACTCGCTACCTAACGCTGAGAAGGCGAACGAGGATTTTAACAGTTTTTCTCTCGTTTTAAAGTGTTTTTATGAACTTTTTGAATTAAACAAATAACCTATGCATAATAATCGAGTGTCTTTTCGCTTTTTTTTTGTATATTTGAAGATAATTCATACGTTTTAAGCCGCTGCAAAAGGCTGGTTTGCTGGGCGAGTACTGACTACTTTTATTACACCTACATTTGTTTATTTGTATATGTATGTTATTAATATTAATTTTTTAGAGATTGTGTGTGCGTGCACGGAGAGTTTGTGTTGATAAGTGTATGTGGATAAGTTGATAAGTGTATCAGAAAGCATTAAAATGTTCATTTGAATTAAAATGACACACACACACGTCTGTATATACAGTATATCAATTACATATATATCAATTTCATTAGTTCGTTCATTCTATTTGAAGCTTCGGATGTTTTTTTTTTTTTTGGTTTGGTTAGATTAGTTCTGAACTCGCTTCCGTGAAACTATCGCTAAAACAATGTACTGAGCCCTCCTGAGGATATAAAGCTTTATTATTGTGTTTGAATAAATATTCAGATCTACCACAGCAGGTAATAAACTATGGTGTGTCATAACCGAAGCAAACACCACGATTATGCCTCGTTTCGTTCGACGGGAACGTGGTTCACTTGGCCGCGGTGTATTATAAACCTGTGGAATGTTTCACTGTTTATGCTCACATAAGAGTAATAAAAGCGAGTGAAATGTGGAAATGATGTGTGGCAACTCAATGAGGACTAAACCAAAGATTTCGGTAACTCCACTGAGTGTAACATCTGCATAGTGACACTGAACATCTTCACTTTTCCGTTTACCTCTGAAAAAAAAGCTGTATTTTGTTTGTTTATATTTAGAGTTTTTATAACAGTAGAACAAGTACCCGCGCGCACGCACACACATAGACACACACACACACACACACACAGACACACACACTCCCCTGAGCCCTCGGGAAACATCCAATCACCGTTGGTATACAAATGAGTCAAGACGTAGCCTAACTTGGTGTCGTAAATAGGACAGGCTGCAGCGCACGAGCGCACACACACACATACACACGCGCGCACACACACACACACACACACAGACACACCTCCCTTGAGCCCTGCGTCTGTCGGATTTCAGCGGTCACGGAAAGACTTTGAAGCAGTTTATATATGAATCTAAGCTTGAACTTATCAGCATTGTAAATATATAATACTTTTCAAATAAAATCGCTATTACTTTGACCCTGAAGTTTAGTTTAGCACACACAAAAAACAGAAAAGTCATTTCTGGTAAATCAACGGAATGTGTAGTTTATTTACAGTAATTCATTAAAAAATGAATATACATTGTACAGTACACGGTAAACACGGGAAAGATTACAAAATGAAAAAACAGTGTCTACTTTATAAACAGCTTAGTATGTGCGTCGAGATGCTGAAATCCCTTGCATGTTTTTGCTTCCAAGTGGAGAGATATTTGACCGATAGCCTAGAACAAAAGATCTATAGGTGTGATCACAACCCCCTCCGACCGACCGTGCCATCAATCACTGACCACCTCAGAAGTTCCCTCCAATGTATGGCTGCAATACTTGTTTTGCAAGTATTTTTAACACCATTCAAGGGCTTCAAAGGGGCAGTTATCGGCTATGACACGTTGAAGGAGAACTTAATAGTTCTCAAAAATAGTGTAAATGTCTGCAACAATCACTAACCATTAAAATGTATTTTTTGTTGTAATTAAACACGAAAATATTAATTATATTTCCATATATACACACACATACACACACACACACACACACACAAGGGCGTAGGTTTGCTACCTATGACTCCAACTAATACCCCATCCCCCAATCCCCTTTTCCACCCACCAACCCCCAACCCCCTGCCCCATCCACCTACCAACCTCCCACCCCAACTATGTCCACTGAATACATGTTTTTCTTAATATGGTGCGAAATCACTTTACATTAATACTAGCAATGCTTCGATTGATATTAATCCACTCGAAATGCAATTCATTAAGTTAAATTAAGGAATAGTGTAAAGTTAAAGGAATGTTTCATAACTGACAAAAAGATAGTCTTTAATAAAATAAAAACTATTCTTTATTGAGCCCTAGTGCAAATGAAACATCTCAATCATCTGTATATATATAAAAGTAGATTACATCTAAACATGAACTACTAGGTAGAGTACCACACAACAGCTCAATGCCTATTGCTCCTATATGAAGGAGACAAAAACATGCCTTCGCCTCTCGTTAACAAAAATAAACTGCTGGCATATTTGTTTGACATCAATATTGTCCAGGCTGTTCTTTTTTTCTTCTGATAAACACTAAAGATGATATTTTGTAGAATGCTGAAAACCTGTAATCATTGATTTACATAGTATTTGTTTTTCCTGCTACGGAAGTCAATGTTTTCAGCTTTTTTCCCCAATATCTTATTTTGTATTCAACAAAATAGAGAAAATCATTAAAGTTTGGAACCACTTAAGGAGTAAATAGTGAGTAAAGTTTTTTTGGGGGGTGAACAATGGCTTTGACCCTAACTCTTCCCCTCTGACTGCACTAGGACCCGACAGCATTGCCACCTGATGAAATCGCGTGACAAAAAAGTGAAATGTCAGTTCAAAACTTTTGCCAAAAACACTAATGAATCACTTACATCCTCAGCCTATCACTCCTCATAATGCTAAATATTAGTATAATCAACATGTATAATACACGCACACATATTATATGTTATATACTGTATAATCAACATTCAGATTGACCTCCTGTGAACTCGCCTCTTCACCTGAACTACAACATGGCTGATCTGCTTCTGTCCCCTAATTGAAAAACATTGAGGGATTCCTTATGAGCATGGACAGAGAATGCCTCAGCCTATTATTGGTAACAATGTTAAATCTCAGGACAACTACAGTGGCTTGCAAAAGTATTCGCCCCCCATGAACTTTTCCACATTTTGTCACATTACAGCCACAAACATGAATCAATTTTATTGGAATTCCACGTGAAAGACCAATACAAAGTGGTGTACACGCGAGAAGTGGAACGAAAATCATACATGATTTCAAACATTTTTTTTTTTTACAAATAAATAACTGAAAAGTGGGGTGTGTGTAATTATTCAGCCCCCTTTGGTCTGAGTGCAGTCAGTTGGCCATAGACATTGCCTGATGAGTGCTAATGACTAGAGAGCACCTGTGTGTAATCTATACTCTCTCCATCGCTGTCTGATATACAGCACAGGTGTTTAGGTTCTGTTACCTGACAAAACAGGATAAACACATGCCATTTAAACAGCAATCATTTTATTTCACTTTTTCTGAGTCTTAGTGTGCAAACCTCGAATCAAATCATTAATGTTCGCCAAGTAAGTGAATGCATTTTAAAAACTATTTTTCTGAAGTGGATTGTCTATTGGTGTCAACAAAATTCTAGCCATATGGCAATATTAGTATATTAGTTTATCAATTTCTTTCACAATACTGATTTCTGACAAACAGTCACTAGATTAGGAGACTGACAGGGATCATATTTATACTTTTACATTTAGCTGTTTAATCTGCTGTTAGTTTTACGTCCGTATTCACAGACTATATCCTGGCCTGCTGTACTGAATGTGAGTCCACTGCATTTGGCAGTCGGCGCATGTCCTCTGACGTAACATTAGGAACCAGCGACAACGTATGATGACGTATAACAGTGTTGTCCCATTTCTTAGGGGAAATATTTATACCCTTCCCCTTTCCACTTCGTTTCAAGGGACAAGGGGAAGAAAATAGAATTGTGATTCAGCCTAAGTAAAACTCACCCGTAATTGTCAGGTAAAATTTACTTAATTAAATTAACAATAAAAGAAATCAAGTAAAAGTTACATAATTATATTTAATGCACAAATTAGATTTATTTAAAATAATCAAGTAAAGTTGCAGGAACCTTAATTTTATGAAATTACTATCATTTTGTTTTGTGAGATTTTCCCTTAACTTGGTTTTATCAATTTATATTACTCCCTATAATAATGTAAACATTGCTAATTTATGTTTTGGAAAGAAACTTAAGTAATTATTTCATCTATATCTTTCATAAATCACACAACTAAAATATAATTAAACAGTTTATTCACCAACATTACTAAATATTTGTGACATTCACAGTCTAGATCCAAGTTGTCTTTTTAATAAAAGTGCATTCAGCTAAATTTTGCATCCATAGAAAAAAACTGCACGGCACCAGGGCCTGAAATACTTGTTTTAAGCAAAATTGTGTAAAATAATAAATAAATAAAATACAGCATTCATTTAGAAATAAAATACAGCAGAAAATACATTAAACAAACTGTAGAATAAACGTTAAAACGTAATAGCCCTCGGAAGCAGTGAAGTTGCAACATTCAAATCAGCACTCTGGACTAGTGCACTTAAAAGTATGCCATTGAAACCATAACGCATTAAAACATTAAGCTGAACATGTAAACACAACATGTAAAGACTTGTAGTCAAGCCAAATCAAATGTTTTAAGATAACTTCATCTTTAAAGCTTGCACTTTTGGTGATAGCTTAATCCCATCAAGTTCTAGAAGAACTTTCTGAAAATAGCTCAAATGTGTAGCGCAGTGCTCGGAGCTATTGCCACATTCTTGCAAAATTTCCTCTCCTTCAAGGATTATGGATACACCAACTGGTCCTTCCCCTTCAACAGCACAGACGACAAGGATTTTAAGAAGGTTCATACTGGCATCACTTCGTCTGTCCCCCTGCATAAAATGTACAAGAAAATAAATAATTTATTTTGAGAAACAAAAAAAAAATCTGAATTGCTTCAACCTGTGCTGACTTCATTTCACAGAGAAAAAAAAATAATACAAATAATTGATAATAAAAAATGACCATCACTTCATATACTTCAGATTGTTAAACTTGGGTTAAATTGCTTTAGCAATAATCTTGCATCACTAAAACATTGTAAAACATGGCATGAGATGGCTACACTCCATAGATTACTCTGCACCTTTACAGTGTCAGGAAATCCTATGATGAATGCTGAGTTTGTATTTAAAGGGTTAGTCCAAACATGAAAATTCGTTCAATAATTACTCATATTTATATATTCATTTGCATTTATATGCTTCTGTCCAATACAACAAACACTATATTCAAGGTATTAATAAATTGTATAATTAATAAGAAAACAATGCTTTACCAGGCAATCATCAAAGAGATCCTCTTCAGATTCACATCTCATCTTTACGCTTTGTTTCTGTGAAAATATTTACATTGTATCATTACATAATCTTTTATTCGTACATTTAGGCAACATTTAGGCATTTCTTCATCTTTTGTAAGTTTGCCTTTATCCAAAGCAAATTACAAAAGAGGAAGGCATCAAGCATGTCAAGCAGTGCTACTAACACAAAGTTTCTGACACCGTTAGAAAAATACAAGATAGATCAGCGAGGGATTAAGGAAAAAGTAAGAAGCAAGAATCATGTGTGGAAAGATTAAGCATGCAGGGTCACAGGATGACTCGACTTATTTTTATTGTCTGCAATGCGATTTAGACAAATTAGAACTGCGATCAAGCCAGCCGCGATTGATTTTAGTGTGCGCACATATTACAGTGATTACGGTAGTTTCAGGACCGACACAGAGACAACGCGCTTTCAGAGCGCTTTTCATTTAGACGCCCAGGACTGAGAGATAATACAACATGCTCGTCAATTTTTACTTGCTTATTTATTTGCATTTCTGCTTTAATATCCGTGTTATTTATTGGTGACTTTGACGGTTGTCTGTTACAATATTTTTCTTAAATATTCACCATTCAAATAATTGTTTTATGTAGATAAGTTACAGCAGAATTCGTAGAAAACAGACAAAATAATGTATTTAGTCTTTCTAAATACCAGAATTGATTTTTATTTTGTTTTACTGTTCAAAAGTAGCAGTTATTCTTCAATGAATGTTTTCTATAATGAGGATTAACGTCTGCTTTGGAAGAGAGGTCAAATAAACAAATGTTCACAATGGGGAAAAAAAGTTAAATAAAATGCCTTTATTTCACTTCAGAGACCTATGAAAAAATAAATTCTAGTAAGTATAAAACGCCATGGTCAGTTTTTATCCCATATAATGTACACACATTATATGATAAAAAAAAAAAAAGTAGAAAAAAACAATGATCAGTTCTTATTCAGGACGTCCCATACTATATACACACCACATATGAAACTATTTTACTGCAGCATTTTTCAGATATGGGGCATTATTACATTTTAAAGGGGTATTAAGACCCCATTTCTAATAAGTAGAAAAAAACAATGATCAGTTCTTATTCAGGACGTCCCATACTATATACACACCAAATATGAAACAATTTTACTGCAGCATTTTTGAGATATTGGACATTATTACACTTTAAAGGGGTATAAAGACCCCATTTCTAATAAGTAGAAAAAAACAATGATCAGTTCTTATTCAGGACGTCCCATACTATATACACACCACATATGAAACTATTTTACTGCAGGATTTTTCAGATATGGGGCATTCTCTCTGTGTTGTTCATGAAACTACCGTAATCACTGTAATATGCGCGCACACTAAAATCAATCGCAGCTGGCTTGACCGTGTTTTTCTGAACCGCGGCTGGCTTTACCGCAGTAAATTAGAGCTGCTGTCAATACTGTATGAACATATGTACAGGTTCTTTACTCGTAACTCATTAATAAAGTTCGGCTTCAGAAAAAAAGACGTTTATTGCTAGTGCTCTTTTACCATTTAATGCTTTAACACACACGACTCAGTTTGTTCAGAAATGGCATCTAACTGGCGAGCCTTTGTCTGAACACGCCGTTTTCACTCGGGGTGGGGGTAAGAAACACATCTCGGTGTATTAATCCGCGCGCTCGGTTCGTTATTATTTTATTTATTTATTTATTTACCACAGGACCCATGGGGGCTCCGTAGGTTCAGGTTTTTACACGAAAACGGTGTTTTGTGAATCTCTACACTATTAAAAACTGAAATTGCTAATTGTACGTCCTGAGATTAAGATGAACATTAATTGGGAGTCATGAAAGCGAGAATCACATCCAAAAAAGAAAGCTAAACTTACCTCAAACACGACAAACTCCAGCTGCAGCCACTCCGTGATGATCCACAACCGACTGATCCACAGCGCTGGCACAGCGTCTCCAAACACGCATGCGCAGTTTAATTTGCACACATTTTCGGCTTCAGTAGACACACAATACTTCAGACTGAAACACGACTGCCCCCTACAGGTAATGAAGGGCATGTTCACAGCTTCCCGCACGCAGCCGCGCAAAGCCGCGGCAAGTCACAGGATCCCTTTTCTCAAAACGCGGGTTTTTAATGGCGACATCTGTATCACAACCTTATCAACCGAAAATGCTAATTTATTCAAACGTCCTTGCTGGAGTCTGTGACGTAACATCATGTTCAGGTGCGATGGATCGCGTACCAACGAACAGGGTGTCGGAACGGTATGTTTATACTTCTTATCTGTAACGTCCTTCGGTATAGAATAAAATAAAGATCACATAGACAAACGGAGTTGTTAACGAAAGTTGTTAGTTGTCCCGTTTACTTTTTTGTTCATTCATGCGCATGCCCAGTGACAGACTACACACACTTAGTTACCTCGTCCCGCTCGACATGCTTACGTGCTTACGTCAGAGTATGGATGCTGAACAGGAGACTTGGAACAGAACTACATGCAAACATTACATCATCCAACCACAATCAAATTCGCTCCGTCCGGATGCCTGGACGAACTCATTGATGTCCTTGGCCACCAGAAGGCGCGCCGTATGAACTGGAGAGTGCGTCGTGTGCCTGGGTGCCCCGAAAGAAGAGTAGAATGACCCCACTGGATGACTTCGGTTCGTACGGCGTTGGGTGCATAGAGTCGTCCCGGCGGCACACCTGCCGGTTCATTCTCCGCTGCCTGTGCTTGGCGAACCCTTGTTTCTATTTCCCAATGGAGTGGGGCGATGATTTTGGAAGGAGAGAGGACAGGCGCGGGGTCCACATGGGGGACGTCTTCCTCATGTTGTCGGGAGAGGGCGTCGGCCTTGGTGTTATTGGATCCCGGGTGGTAGGACAGATGGAAATTGTAGTGTTCGAAGAACATTTGAAGAACAGTGCCCACCGCGCCTGTCTTGGGTTAAGCTGTTTTAGGTTCTGGATGGTGATGAGGTTTTAGTGATCGGTTCAGATGATAAATGGTTCTCTGGCATCCTGGAGCCAGTGTCGCCATTCTTCCAATGCCCTCTTCCCTCCTACCCTGTATCGCTGCTGAGTGGGGTAAAATTTTTTGGAGAAGAAACTACAAGGGGGTAGTTTCTGGTCTGGACCTCGTTGGGAGAGGACAGCCCTGGAGCCCACATCCGAAGCGTCCACCTCCACAACGAATGGTTTATTTGCATCAGGAGAATGGGTGCAGTGGTGAATCGACGGCAAAGTTCGTGGAAGGTGGAGATGGCAGTGGAGTTGAGGTGATGAGATGATGGGCGGGTCAGAGCGGTTAAAGGGGCTGCAACCATACTGTAATCCCGGATAAAGCGACGATAGTAGTTCGCAAACCCGAGAACTTTTTGCGGCACCGGAGTCGATGAACGCAGTACTTCTGAACCATTTGTGGCCAAACAGGAGGTGTACCTGGACTTTGAGACGAGAGATGCAGGTTTTCATGGCAGAGAGGTGGAGGTGGTCCGGCGAACCGCTCCCATTGCTCACCGGGCCTGGGCGTTTCCCAGGCGACGATGACATATGGCTGTGTGGTGCACTGCTGATCCACAATAAGCACAGGGCCTCTCTCCGAAGTGCCGTTCTCGTTATGCATGGAGGCGAAGAACGAAGAAGGGTCCGGAGAAACGCGGCGGCATCCGTAACAGAATGAGAGAGCAAGCTCAGCGCACTCCTCTGCCGAGTATCCTGTTGGCTAATGTACAGTCACTGGAGAATAAGCTTGATGACCTCAGAGCCAAAGTTACTTTCCAGTGAGATATCACGGATTGTATTCTTCTGTGCTTTACAGAAACATGGCTGACCCCCATCGTGCCGGACTGAGTCGTAACCCCATCGGACTCATTCTCTGTGTTCCGCATGGACAGGACGGCTGTGCCTAAAAAAGCTAAAGGTGGAGGTGTGTGCTTCATGGTCTACAACAAGTGGTGCAATGCCAGGAGTGTTTCCATTCTCTCCAGTAGCTGGAACATCTGAGTCTTAAGTGTTGTCCTTTCTACCTGCCTCGCGAGTTCACCTCGGTCATTGCCACGGCGGTCTACATCCCACCTCACGCGGATACAGGCACTGCTCTGTCTGAACTACATGATGTGCTGAGATCAGTTCCCAAACAAACACCCGGATGCAGCGCTCATTGTAGCAGGTGACTTTAATAAAGCGAACCTCAGACAGGTTATGCCAAACCTTCATCAACATGTTACATGTCCGACGAGGGGACTCAACATTCTGGACCACTGCTACACGCCGTACAAGCGATGCTACAAAGCTGTTTCTTATCCAGCATTCGGAAAATCAGACCACAACGCCATTTTCCTCATATCAGAATATCAACAAAGCTTTCGTCGTGAAGCTCCGGTCTGGTCTGCTGGTCTGCCCAATCAGAAGCTACGCTGCAGGATGCGCTCGATGACGTAGATTGGGACATGTTCCGAGCCTGCGCAGAAGAAATCAACGAGTTTGCGGATGTAGCAGTTAGCTTCGTTAGCACGCTTGTAAATGAAGTTGTCCTGACAGTGAGGTTCAAATCGTTTCCGAACCAGAAGCCTTGGGTGGACCGATCGATCCACGATGCTGTGAATGCCCGGACCGCTGCTTATAATGCCGCATTTATCAGCGGCAATATGAGCGCATATAAAGCGGCTTCTTATGGTGTCAGGCGAGCGGTGAGTGAAGCTAAGGGACGGTTCCGACAGCGAACTGAATGACACTTCCACCAGGGTGACACACGCCGCATGTGGCACGAATTCTGCATAATCACGGACTACAAGTTTGCCAAAGACACCACGACGATCGTCGCCGACTCTGCATTCACCAACGAGCTGAACGAATTCTTCACCCGGTTCGAGGTTATGCTAGCAGCCTGGTGACTGAGAATGATGATGTCATCAGCGAGGATCGCAGCATCGCAGAGCACGACGTTCGCACGGCGCTGAGGAGGGTGAACACCAGGAAAGCGGCGTGTCCAGACGGCATCTCTGGGCGCCTGCTGGGCTGACCAGCTGTCAGTTGTGTTCGCTTGTTTCTTTAATGAGTCCCTGGCGAAGTCTGTGGTCCCGGCGTGTTTTAAGAGATCCACCATTGTCCCCGTGCCCAAGACCAACAAACCCTCATGCCTGAATGACTACCGGCCTGTTGCATTGACATCGATGGTCATGAAGGTGTTTGAGGGTCTGCTAAAAAACATTATCTCCTCTTCCATCCCCAGCTCCATAGATCCACTTCAGTTCGCCTACCACCCTAAAAGATCCACAGAGGATACCATCTCCCATGTTCTGCACATCACTCTCAGCCACGTGGACAAGAAGCAAGGTAACGTGAGATTGCTATTCATTGATTACAGCTCAGCTTTCAACACAATAGTGCCTCACAGACTGTTCATAAAGGTGAGAGATCTAGGACATTGCACACTGCACACTGCACTTTAGTCTGGACTATAATTCAATTCAGTTCAATTCAGTTTTATTTGTATAGCGCTTTTAACAATTGACATTGTCTCAAAACAGCTTTACACAATCAAAAGAATTATTGAAGTTTGTATGGAATGTGAATGTGTATGAATAAAAAATGCATAAGCATTACTTGCACTTCATTCTTATGCTGTTGCATATACACTCTTGCAAATCAGAGTTTATTGTTATTATTTTTATTATTATTATTATTATTTTGTTTAAATTTTTTCAGCGGTTCAGGATACATTTCACTGCGTGTTGTACCTGTATAACTATGCATGTGACAAATAAAGAATCTTGAATCTTGAATTGAATCTTGAATCCTAGTTGTATGGGTTCGCCGGCTCCAATGTCAACCACGACAGGAGGTGGCGATCCGACATGTCCGGGGACGACGGTGGTAGAGGAGGTCGATGGACGGGATGCTGTGTAGAAGAAAGTGGGTGCTGACGGCAGGGTTCTCGGGGCTGGCTTCAGACGAGAGAGGAGGCGCTGGTCAATTTGGAGGGCGAGCTGGATCAGCCCCTCCACGGTGGCGGAGAGCACTCGTCCGGCGAGTTCGTCCTTAATCCGAAAAGCCAGTCCCTCGTAGTAGGATGTCCGGAGCGCGGCGTCCCCCCAGGAGGTTTGCACTGCGAGGGTGCGGAAATCAGCAGTATAACGGCTCACGGACGATCCTCCCTGCCGCAGGTGGTATAGCTTTGTGTCGGTCTCCACCTCACCTGCAGGGTGTTCAAAAGTGAGCTTTAGCTGTCGGGTGAATTTGCTATATGAATGAGCGGTGTCTGAATCGGAGCGAAGGACTGCTGTGGCCCACTCTGCTGCCTGCCCGGATAGCAACGAAATAAGGAGCGCAATGCGCAATCGATCTGTGGAGTATTTGGTGGAATTAAACTCGCACACCAGATCTAATGCAGTTAGAAAAACACTACACTTCCCGTCCGTGCCATCCTATTTATCCAGTAAAGAGAGAAAAACATCAGAAGGTGGGGGGAGAGGCGGAGCAACAGCCGCCGCGATGGGAGGCCGGCCAGCCACTCTAGCGACAGCCTCGCGGAGGGTCGTGTTCTCCTGCCAAAGCTCCGCCATCTCACGGCACAAAGCCGCGATGTCTTGGACACTCCGGCGAATAGCCATGACCTCCCCGGTTAGCTTATCGATTAGCTCAGCATGCCGGTTCACCACATCGCAGAGGTGCGAGTGATCCGCTGGGTTTACCGCTCGTGGCTCAGTCATTCTGTCATGAACTAAGGACTCTCTCAGAAGGGGAGCAAGGGAAAAACACAAATTTATCCCGCATCCTATAAACACACACTCGAATCAGAAAGTAAACCCAAGAAAGTGAGTACTCACAAAATGGCTGACGAACCGTCTGAACTGACATGGGCGAACTCAATGACTGAACGATGTGAAGCTCCATCTTGTCTCCTTTTATGCTTCCTGGTTCACGACCTTACTACTTCCGGGTCCTAGTGCCGGTTGTGCCGCGAGTGTACATGACAAATATGTCACCCATAATGTTGTGTGCATTGCAATATTTTAGGCAAAACTGTGCTATTACGCTGCTAATTAAACCTTTTCACTCTGCTCTTACTGGTGGAATGTGCACCAGGTTGGCCATCAGATTGGCCACCAGGCTGGTCAAATTTAGCCATATAACTTCCAACACTAAATTGGCCAGTATTTCAGTTTCACTCTCCAACCCTTGTATCTGTGTTTGTAGATCATCTATAATAATCTCATCTCTACAAGAAACATAATATGCAAATGGCAGGGGAAGGATATTGTACGTGTGCTACACTACTGTATTACTGTGTACCCTGAACATACAGCAAAGCTTCTTCCCGCAGGCGATAAGGTCTCTCAATCACACCACCACACAGGACTAATAATATTTTTTAAACTCCCAACATTGACTGGACAATCATGGACAATCATGGACACATTCATACACACTTGCACTACATATTTATATATACAAAATCTGTATCTTCCATTCAAACCTCACCACCATCGGCAAGACGTAAGAGCTGTCAAGGCAAGTCAGGAACAAGATTGTAGACCTACACAAGGCTGGAATGGGCTACAAGACCATCAGCTAGAAGCTTGGTGAGAAGAAGGCAACTGCTGAAGCAATTATTTACAAATGGAAGAAATGCAAAGTAACCATTAATGGCCCTATATGCAAGATTTCACCTCATGGAGTAAAGAATAATCATGAGAAAAATGAGGGACCAGCCCAGGACTACACGGGAAAAGCTTGTGAATGATCTCAAGGCAGTTGGGAGCACAGTCACCAAACAAACCATTGGTAACACAATACGCCTGCATGGATTGAAATCCTTCAGCACAGCAAGGCTTCCCCTCCTCAAGAAGACACATGTACAGACCCGTCTGAGGTTTGCCAATGAACAGAGAAAGATTGGGATAAACTGCTGTGGTCAGATGAGACCAAAATTGAGCTCTTTGTCATCAACTCAACTTGTTTCCGGAGGGATAAAAATGCTGACTATGACACTAAGAACACCACAGTCCCTACAGTCAAGGACGGAGGTGGAAACATCATGCTTTGGGGCAGTTTCTCTGCTAAACAGATTACAGATTGACTTGATTGCACTGAGGGGCCAATGGATGAGAACCTCCTGAAGATGGGTTGTGGATGGGTCTTCCAGCATGAAAATCATCCCAAACATACTGCCAAGGCAACTAAGGAGTGGCTCAAGATAAAGCACATTAAGGTCATGGAGTGCTGTAGCCAGTCTTTAGACCTTAATACAGTAGAAAATTCATGGAGAGAGCTGTAACTTCAAGTTGCCAAGCAACAGGCAAGAAACCTTAAACATTTATGTTTAAGCCATCTATGTTTATGTCCCTTGCTTGTGTTTGGTGCCGGGTGGAGTCTCGCGAGAGGGTGCCCCTGATCGTGAGATGAACCCGATCACGTTATGGGGTCACATGATCCCTTTTAAAAAGCAAATTTCCAAGCATTTATACACACTTTATCATCATCTGATTGTGTACAAACCACAAACAAACTTAAATCCCCATTAACTGCCTGTTTATAGAAACACTGTCTAGTTGAAAACATACAGTATTACTACTCTGTATATATTTTCATCTTACATACAAGAACCAATTAAAGATCTATAAAAGCAGTGTACTGTATATTATGGCAACCATCAGCATTATAATGTGTATAAGTAGTACAGACATCTCTGTCCATGTTCATTATGTGCTTATATAAAGCTTTGGGTTTTTATCTGGAGTGAAATAAAAACAGTAATGCATTTTCAGGAAGTAATTTATTTATCGTTGATTATATTATACTTTTATTCCATATTGGTCTTTACACACAGTACAGTGTTACATGTTATACAGAACTAAACTGCTGCTGATGTTTTCTGGGCCGTCAGGAGACACTTGTGTAGGTCACAGAGGTCGAATCAGATAGGTGCAGGTCCACGTCCTGTAGAGAGAAACATCTGATCATGTGACATTTTTATTCTGCTTTAATAAAGACATGATATCAGCACTGACTTCCATCAGCTACATTTCACCATTTCAGCTTTCAGTGTGTTTCTGTTAGCTTTCTGCTAGCTACAGAGATAAAATGTCACGCATGCATGCACACAGTTTTAAAGAGCTGCTGCATGACTTGAAACAACAGGAAGTGTTCAAAGTGAGGAGGTAGGAGTGTGTGACAGGGTAAAATGTGTAAATGTCGTATTTAGAATATAAGTCCTCACCCTGTATTGCGGACCTGTACAGAGAAAAGCAGATGATGCTCATTAAAAGGAAAAGTGCACACACACATGATAGGATTATAATAATAACTCCACGGCGTGTACAGGTGGCGGCCTGCTGTGTGTCTGAACCATCAGCCTCATGATTCTGATCATCTGAAACACATTCAATAATGAATTCAGACACTATATTATATAGTCAATATTAAACCCCAGAAAACCTTTCTTTCTCCCCACTGCACTGATATTACCACAGCTGTGTCAATGTTTAGAACATCTAAATTTACAACAACATAGATTATGAAATATTGGGTTTGTTTAAGTGCTTAACCCTGCCACACTAATCTGATTATCTTCTAAACTAATAAACCTCTCCTAAAAACTTTAAACCATGAAATTCAGCCGGAATATAATGTTTCACTTTGAAGTAATGCTAGACATAATAAATAAACCTTGATGAAACTGAATCAGGAGATTAAATAATGTCGAGATCAGCATATCTTTATAAATACTGGAGTGTCAAATGTGCTACATTTTACTGTTTGTTTATGAAAAATAAAACATTAAATAATATTTAAAACAGTATACATAGTAAGAAATAAATATAAATGCTAAAACAATTAAACCACATAGTTCAGAATAAATAAAGTAATGCAACCCACCTGTAAAGTTGAGTCTGATGGGTTTTCCAAACTGAGTGTGTGTTGCATCATTTCGACCTCCACAGTAATAAACTCCCAGCTCTGTCTTTCTAACTCCAATAACCACTAAACTGACTGAACTGCTACTTTCTGTTGCATCAAACTGACTCTCGTCTACATTATAACGAAGGGAAAAGGTTTTCTTCAGCTTCCATTCCTCAGCAGATATCAGCAGCTTCACCTCGTCAGATCTCAGTCGATACCACGATATCTCAGGATAATTAGTGATGTTACAGTGCAGGGTGATGTTCTCTCCAGGATGGACAGATCTGACGTCTGCTGAAGTGATCTCAAGGAGACACGGTGTAAAGAAAGCTGAAAGAGCAGCACATAATCACCTGAACACTACACACACTCTCACAGCTACAGGCATTTATTCATCATTTACACTTTACTATCTGTTTATTTACTAATGTGTGTATGAACTCACCGAACAGCGTCTGTAGAATAAATGTAGATCGGAGTTTGGCCATTACTCACACACTTCCTCCTGCACTCTGACAAGTAAAGGCCGGGTTTTAACTACATGCTACTACTTCCTGTGCTGTATCAGTTTATTTTCTTTACACTAATCAAACAACAAGGCTACAAAGAAAATTTGAGCAGGCTGAAGGAACTTTCTAGCACAAAACACACTGAAAAGAAGAGACTCAGCTTAGTAGAAAAATTAGGTCTGACCTTTATTCAAAAAAACATTAACATTTTAATTCTGTATAGCTGCTTTGCAATAATTACCATTGTTAAAAGTGCTATACAAGAACTGAGTGCAATTTAATTAAAAAGAGACAATCGCATTTATAAAATGTTTTTTTAAACAAAAACTGACCACAACTTTTAGATTTAATCATAAATATCCATCAGTTTAATGAAGCTCATTGAAAGTCAGTGTACTAAATTTTTAGTTGTGCTCAGGTGTAGATCAGTTACAGCTTCTCAGCTGATGGTGATGATTCATGATGTTAAATGTTTCCTGAGCCATCAGGAGACTCTTGTGTAGGACACACAGGTCCAATCAGCAGTGTGCTGCAGGGCGACTTCCTGTAGAGAGACAGACAGAGAGATTGTTTAAATAATGAGACACATTACTGACTTAACTAGGATTAATCACGAGTGTGTGTGTGTGGTACCTTCTCACCGGAGTCACTGCTGATAACACAGACGTCTGGAAGATAAACAGAATTCAATCCACACAGAATTCAATGCCATAACTGATAGAAACAGCAAACACACACACACACACATTAATTAGACACATGCTCTTGAGACTTAATGTTGCTTTGTATCATGAATGAAATGAAAGTGGATCTACACAGTGATGGTAAATGGGGTTAAAGTTCTCACCTGGGTTCCTGGAACAGAACACACACATGCAGATGATGTTAATCAGAACAGAGACTGAACACACACACAGCAGGATTAGAATTATAATCCAGAGGAGTCCTGCAGGCTGCTCAGGATCAGGAGGCTCAGTTGTGTTACCTGCCTCATGGTGGTGATAATCTGAAACACAGACACACAGTGACACAGAGATCTCAGTACAGCACAGAGAAAGGCCTGATCTGGATGATTAAATAGGAATGTGTATGAGTCTTATTTGTGTTTATGTTAGACACACTCATGAAAACTCAGTTTTCTCAGTTATATTTCACACTGCTGGGATCACTGATACAGTGGTTTGCAAAAGTATTCGGCCCCCTTGAACTTTTCCACATTTTGTCACATTACAGCCAATTTTATTGGAATTCCACGTGAAAGACCAATACAAAGTGGTGTACACGTGAGAAGTGGAACAAAATCATACATGATTCTAAACATTTTTTACAAATAAATAACTGCAAAGTGGGGTGTGCGTAATTATTCAGCCCCCTTTGGTCTGAGTGCAGTCAGTTGCCCATTGACATTGCCTGATGAGTGCTAATGACTAAATAGAGTGCACCGGTGTGTAATCTAATGTCAGTACAAATACAGCTGCTCTGTGACGGCCTCAGAGGTTGTCTAAGAGAATATTGGGAGCAACAACACCATGAAGTCCAAAGAACACACCAAACAGGACAGGGATAAAGTTATTGAGAAATTTAAAGCAGGCTTAGGCTACAAAAAGATTTCCAAAGCCTTGAACATCCCACGGAGCCACTGTTCAAGCGATCATTCAGAAATGGAAGGAGTATGGCACAACTGTAAACCTACCAAGACAAGGCCGTCCACCTAAACTCACAGGCCGAACAAGGAGAGCGCTGATCAGAAATGCAGCCAAGAGGCCCATGGTGACTCTGGATGAGCTGCAGAGATCTACAGTACAGCTCAGGTGGGGGAATCTGTCCACAGGACAACTATTAGTCGTGCACTGCACAAAGTTGGCCTTTATGGAAGAGTGGCAAGAAGAAAGCCATTGTTAACAGAAAACCATAAGAAGTCCCGTTTGCACAGCAAACATGTGGAAGAAGGTGCTCTGGTCAGATGAGACCAAAATGGAACTTTTTGGCCAAAATGCAAAACGCTATGTGTGGCGGAAAACTAACACTGCACATCACTCTGAACACACCATCCCCACTGTCAAATATGGTGGTGGCAGCATCATGGTCTGGGGGTGCTTCTCTTCAGCAGGGACAGGGAAGCTGGTCAGAGTTGATGGGAAGATGGATGGAGCCAAATACAGGGCAACCTTGGAAGAAAACCTCTTGGAGTCTGCAAAACACTTGAGACTGAGGCGGAGGTTCACCTTCCAGCAGGACAACGACCCTGAACATAAAGCCAGGGCAACAATGGAATGGTTTAAAACAAAACATATCCATGTGTTAGAATGGCCCAGTCAAAGTCCAGATCTAAATCCAATCAGGAATCTGTGGCAAGATCTGAAAACTCCTGTTCACAAACGCTTTCGATCTAATCTGACTGAGCTGGAGCTGTTTTGCAAAGAAGAATGGGCGAGGATTTCAGTCTCTAGATGTGCAAAGCTGGTAGAGACATACCCTAAAAGACTGGCAGCTGTAATTGCAGCAAAAGGTGGTTCTACAAAGTATTTACTCAGGGGGCTGAATAATTACGCACACCCCAAATCATGTATGATTTTCATTCCACTTCTCACGTGTACACCACTTTGTATTGGTCTTTCACGTGGAATTCACATGGAACATATTAATCATTTATATAGGAAGTGAGAGACTGTCACCACTTACAGAATCTCTGCACTACTGTACTGTACATTACGCTAAGCAAAAAATATAGAAAGACTCAGAAAATCTCTTTTAGTGATTTAATTAACATAGATACAACAAACTCTGATCACACTGAATGTGCAGCCGACACCTCTGATCTGAGGCTAAATATTAGATCTCTCGCATCAAAAGCAGTTATTGTTAATGAAATTATCACATATCAGGCGTTGGTATACTCTGTTTAACAGAAACCTGGATTAAACAGGGCGAGTATGTAGCTCTAAATGAAGCTAGTCCTCCTGGATACAGCTACATACACCAGCCTCAGTTAACTGGTAGAGGAGGATGCGTCGCGATTATTTACAATGATAATCTCTCTATCGTACAAAAACATGGACACAAATAATTTAATGCATTTGAAGTTCTCTATAGTAACATAAAAAGTGTAGCTACAAATATCAAGTCAGCTAAGTTAATCCCGCTAATCATCATTTACAGACCTCCAGGGCCGTATTCTGAATTTCTTTGTGAATTTGCAGATTTCCTCTCAAACCTAGTCGTTTCTGTAGAAAAAGTGGTAATTGCTAAATGTTGCAGAAAAACTAGTTCATGCTTTTATCACTTCTAGGTTGGACTATTGTAATGCCTTACTGTCTGGTTGTTCTGTTAGGTGAATAAACAAGCTTCAGCTACAGTAGTCCAGAATGCAGCAGCGAGAGTCCTCACTAGAACCAGAAGATATGAGCACATCACCCCTATCCTATCTTCACTACATTGGCTCCCCGTGAAATTTTGCATTGATTTTAAAATACTACTCTTGGCATATAAAGCATTAAATGGTCTCGCGCCGCAGTATCTGAGCGAACTGCTAGCATCTTACGATCCGCCACGCCTACTTCGGTCAAAGGATGCAGGCTGCTTGTCAGTACCGCGTATTATGAAAACTACAGCTGGGGGCAGAGCTTTTTCTTACAAAGACCCAAAATTATGGAATAGTCTTCCAAATAGTGTTCGGGACTCAAACACAGTCTCAGTGTTTAAGTCTAGGCTCAAAACCTATTTATTTAGCCAAGCATTTTTATAAATAGATTTGCCTTAGGTAAAGGAGCAGATCTGGGGGACTCATGGACGTAGAGTATTATGGTGAACTGGTATGTTTAGATGCTGTCTTCCTCACTCTCATTTGTTCACTCAGGTTTGTTGACGGTGAAGTGATTGGTCGTTTTACATCTCAGGGAGCCCTCATGTTTGTGTTTCCTTCTGGCTCTCCCTTTTAGTTATGCTGTTATAGTTAGTATACATTCATCACATACACTGAGTGACTGTGACCATATCTAATTAGAGACTTTAATCTCTCCTCTGTCACCTAACACACAGTATGAATGCAGATCAATTCCTGCTATCTGTTTCACCCAGATGAGGATGGGTTCCCTGTTGAGTCTGGTTCCTCTCAAGGTTTCTTCCCATTACCATCTCAGGGAGTTTTTCCTTGCCACTGTCGCCCGCAGCTCGTTTACCATTTTGATTTATACACATTCACATTCCATACAAACTTGAATAATTCTTTTGATTGTGTAAAGCTGTTTTGCAACAATGACAATTGTTAAAAACGCTATACAAATAAAATGTAATTGAATTGAATTAAGATTATATTACCTGAGATTATTAACAGATTTAATATGTATTCATATTTGCAACCACAAAACTTTCTTTGAAGCAGAGTATGTGTGCTGTTTCAGTAAAATACTAATTGACAGTGTGGAAGGAGGAAGTTTTTTCTATTACAAACGTCCGAGTTTGAATTTCCACACTGCAGTGCACCAGATACCAATATTATATTATATACAAGTGTGTAAGTGAATGTATAAAATGCCTAAAGTCCAGTATATTGTATGTGTGTGTGTGTGTGTGTGTGTGTGTGTGTGTGTGTGTGTGTGTGTAAGGGTGCAGGAGAAATGAGTCGGCCTCACCGGTTTTAATGAATCAGTCCGGGAGCACGATGATAGAAAATGGCTGTCCTGTAAAGCTGTGCTGATGGTGAATAATCAAATTTTCTCAGGAAAACCATAGTATACAAGCCCAAGAAAGTGGAAAACAGCTGACAAACTGGCATCAGGGATTCCTCACATGATTCAGTGGTGCAGAGACAACACTTTTACATTTCACATACCAGCAAAACCTTGGATTTCTGTTTGAATTAGTTACTTAATTTGCAGTCTAAGTAAAGTCAACACCCATGCATGTGTGTGTGTGTGTGTGTGTGTGTGTGTGTGTGTGTGTGTGTGTAAAATTCATTCTACACAATAACTTCCCTCCTCTTCTTCCTCCTCCTCCTCTCCTGTTGGTTTGTTCACACCCAACCTGATTCTTTTCAAAGTGCAGGTTATTTATTGAAATTTTTACTTTATATTTTCTATTAATCATTTTTATATGAAGTTTTTTGAGATGTGGAAAGAACCAGAGACATTTACATAATTTCTTATGGGGAATTTCGTAATGACAAAATTGCATCCAGGATTCCCCTCGCAATTTAAAGGCACAGAGACAACATTTCACTGTGAGATTCAGTTCCTTAGGTGGTGTTACGGTTTTTGGCCACATGATGGTAGTGGTGGAAAAGGGGACAGATTTAGTCAAGTGGATTGGTATGCTTCATATTGTGTATTCGTGTTGTATAAGACTCTTTTTTTTTTTTTTTTTTTTAATTTACGAACAAATCCAACTTACAAACATACTCTCGGAACAGAGCTTTTTCATAGGTAGGGGACAAACTGTATGTGTGTGTGTGTGTGTGTGTGTATATATATATATATATATATATATATATATATATATATATATATATATAGATTCAGTGATATATATATATATATATATATATATATATATATATATATATATATATATATATATATATATATATATATAAAAATCCAGACACATAAGTGTTTCCTTTTATGCGTGCTGGCACTGTGTGTTTGTGTGTGAAGCTAAAATAAGAGTAAAGGAGGAATCAGACCCCTCCCCCCCCGTCCCTCTTCTTGTCTCACATGGTAACAATTCCTCTTATTTGAGTTTCTCTCTCTCTCATAACAGCATGCTATGGGTCAGGTGTAGCTCAGTGGTTAAGGCATTGGACTACAGTTCGGAAGATCCCAGGTTCAAACCCCACAACCACCAAGTTGCCACTGTTGGGCCCTTGAGCAAGGCCCTTAACCCTCAACTGCTCAGATCTGTAATGAGAAAAAAAATGTAAGTTGCTCTGGATAAGAGCGTCTGCCAAATGCCTAAATGTAAATGTAAAGGGAGAGAGAAGATGGATCTTTAATCTCTCTAATGAGACGTTATTTTGCTCTACACATGTGCGCACATGTGTTATAACAGTACACGCACGCTCTACACACATCCATATAAACACAAAATAGAATATGTTTTACACGCACACTCGGTCACAGTGTTATAGTGAACAGCAAAGCGTCACACCATATTTAAGCAACCACTTTGATTTCAAGCACAAGAAAGGCAACAGCTTTATTATGCAAAGATGTTCCTTCAATTAAAAACAATTAGTTTAAGATTTATACCTGCTTGTAATTTTTAAACTACACTAGAATCCCCAACCCGAATGAAATAACAAATTACAGACCGATTTCAAACCTTCCGTTTATATCAAAAATATTTGAAAAGGTGGTATCAGCTCAAATATGCGCTTTTTTTTTTTTTTTTTTTTTTTTTTACAGGAAAACAACATCCTTAAGGAATTTTAGTCAGTTTTCTGACACCATCATAGTACAGAAACTGCACTAGTTAAAATCACGAATGATTTGTTTTTAGCTTCAGACCAAGGCTGCATCTCAATACTAGTCTTACTTGATCGTAGTGCTGCATTCGCCACTATAGATCATGATATTCTCATAGGTCGCTTACAAAATCATATCGGTCTTCAGGGACAGGCATTAAAATGGTTTAGATCATACCATTTTGTAGATCTGAATGGAGAACCATCTGGTGTAATGCCAGTGAAATGTGGGGTCCCACAAGGACAGTTTTAGGATCTCTGCTGTTTTCCACATACAGTACATGCTTCCCTTGGGTAACATCATTAGAAGACATGGGATTAGTTTCCATTGTTATGCTGATGATACCCAATTATATATCAACAACAAGACCAGATGAAATACCCAAGTTGTCTAGATTAACTGAGTGTGTCCAAAATATAAAAGACTGGATGACAGATTTTCTTTTACTAAATTCAGATTAAACAGAGATATTACTTATTTGCCCAAAGACCAATACACAACAGCTCTCACAATTCAGCCTGCGTTTAGAAGTATGTACTATTAACACCAGCTCGACGGTGAAAGACCTGGGCGTAATATTAGACACTAACTTATCCTTTGAAAATCATATTTCCAATATTACAAAAACAGCCTTTTTCCACCTTAGAAATAATGTCAAGCAGGAACATTCTATCCATATCTGATGCAGAAAAGCTGGTTCATGCATTCATGACCTCCAGACTTGATTACTGTAATCCATTACTAGGTGGTTGTCCTTTATCCTGTAGGCATCCTCAAGCCTACAGTTAATCTAAAATGCAGCCGCCAGGGTTCTCACTAGATCAAGAAAATATGATCATATAACCCTAATATTATCATCCCTGCACTGGCAACATGTTCAGTTTAGAATCAATTACAAACTAGCATTACTTACGTACAAGGCTCTAAATGGTTTAGCTCCTACATATCTACCCGGGCTTCTGACACATTATAATCCACCATGCTCCTTAAGATCACAAAACTCCAGACTTCTGGTAGTTCCCAGAATATTAAAATCTACAAAAGGCGGTAGAGCGTTCTCATATTTATTTTCTTTTTAAGGTCACTGGCGGTCGTGTAAGCATTTCACTGCATATTATACTGTGTATGACTGTGTATGTGACAAATAAAATTTGAATTTGAATTTGATATTTAGCTCCTAAGCTTTGAAATAGCCTTCTAGACAGTGTTCTAAGGTTAAGGCACAATTTAAAAAATAGACTCAAGACACATCTCTTTAATCTGGCATACACATAATTCTACACATAATTTCGTACTCCATTATATCTAAATGCACACTCTTATCTAGTGCTGCAATATCCTGAACGGCATCACCGCTAATTATTTTCTTTTCCACCTATTTTTCCTTTCTCTACCCATCCCGAGGCAACTAGAAATTGTGCCAGCTCCAGTAGCCAGAGGCCAACCCTGCAAAGATCTTGAGGCATCCAGAGAAGGACCACCTCCAGCTGGATTCTGTTCATGATGGTTTGGATCTATACATGCTGCTCCTGAGCTTCTAGTGATCCAGACCCCCCCACCCCCCTATGTCCTTTGCACCTGCTGACTCATCCCTGTGCTGAACTGGACTCCATGATAACTAGGACAACTTTTGTTATACTGAACTTCCAGCAGCCTAACACATGATGTTGTTAAATAATTTCTCTTATCCGTTATCACCCAAATGAGGATGGGTTCCCTGTTGAGTTTGATGATGGGTTCCTCTGAAGGTCTCTTCCTATTGCCATCTCAGGGAGATTTTGCTTGCCATTGTTGCCCTCGGCTTGCTCATCAAGGATAATCTCACAATTTCATTATTATCTAAACACATTTTTTCTCACTCATACACACTTACATAAATTTTCTTTTCATTTTGTGAAGCTGCATTGAGACCATTGTTAAAAGCCCTATATAAATAAAATTGAATTGAATTGAATTGAATCCCACCCCCACTGTTAAAAACTCGGTAACTTTTACTTTGTGTAAAGTTTTAATGAGTTACTTTTTACTTTTACTTGAATAGATTTTTATAACGGTAACTTTACTTGCACTTCAGTAAAATTTCACTGAAGTAACAGTAGTTTTACTTGAGTCCAAATGTTTATTACTCTTTCCACCTCTGTATAATATAAAACTACAATGTCAATAAATTATTGGCACCAACCTGTAAAGTTGAGTCTGATGAGTTTCCCAAACTGAGTGTGTGTTGCATCGTTTCGACCTCCACAGTAATAAACTCCCAGATCTGTCTCTCTAACTCCAATAATCACTAAACTGACTGAACTGCTGCTTTCTGTTACATCAAAGTGACTCTTGTCTACATTATAACGAAGGGAAAAGGTTTTCTTCAGCTTCCATTCCTCAGCAGATATCAGCAGCTTCACCTCGTCAGATCTCAGTCGATACCACGATATCTCAGGATAATTAGTGATGTTACAGGTCAGGGTGATGTTCTCTCCAGGATGGACAGATCTGATGTCTGCTGAAGTGATCTCCAGGAAACACAGTGTAAATAAACCTGAAAGAGCAGCACATAATCACTCACCTAGCCTGAACAATACACACACTCTCACAGCTATAGTGATTTATTCATAATTTACACTTAACTCTTTGTTTTTTCAGTACTGTGTGAATGAACTCACCGAAAAATGCCTGCAGAATAAATGTAGACCGGAGTTTGGCCATTTCTCTCACACTCCCTCCAGCGCTCTGACAACAAGTGCTGCTGCGTCACACTTAGTAAAGGCCAGGTTTTAGCCACATGCTACAATTTAGTACAACCCAATGCTTTCTTCACCTCATATCCTAATGTGAAAGGACAGTGAGGTATATTCATGGTGTTAACCACACACTCTGAACAGGACATCACATGCGGCCCAGTATAAACATGAGATCAGATCTTTTCTCAGAAAACACAGACACTTTTAATTTTATTTCTAAAATGTTCTAAACAAAAACTGACCACAACTTTTAGATTAAACCTTGAATATCCATCTATTTAATGAAGTTCATTGAAATTCAGTGTACTAAATGTTGTGCTCAGCTGTAGACCAGATCACAGCTTCTCTGCTGATTGTGATGATTTTTGATGTTAAATGTTTCCTGAGCCATCAGGAGATCTTCTGTAGGTCACACAGGTCCAATCAGCAGTGTGTTGCAGGACGACGTCTTGTAGAGAGACAGACAGAGAGATTGAGTGTGTTGTACCTTCTCATCTGAGTCCCACACGATAACATACACATCTAGAAGAAACACAGAATAAATGGGTTTAAAATTCTCACCTGGGTTCCAGAAAGAGAACAGAATAAGAACAGAGACTGAACACACACACAAAAGGATTAGAATTATAATCCAGAGGAGTCCAGGTCCTGCACGTTGCTCAGGTGTGTTACCTGCTTCATGGTGGTGATAATCTGAAAGACAAACACACAGTGACACAGAGATCTCAGTACAGCATAGAGAAAGGCCTGATCTGGATGATTAAATAGGAATGTCTACGAGTCTTATTTGGGTTTATGTTTACACTCACACTCATGAAGCTGAATCACTTTAATATGAGAACAGGAGAAAACCTGTTTTTTTATTTATTACAGTACGTACTACGTAGGTTACGTACAGCAACAATTAATTGCAGATTCCAATAAGATATATAAATTATAATATATATATATATATAAAATATAATATAGTTGCACATTGTCTGATACTTTCAATACCTTTAAAATATGTCTGTTGTCATGTTTGGCTCTGATAAGGAGACGCAGACGCAGGCTTGCACACCAATGATAATTTATTTCACACGTCCCTCACACCAACAGTCCCAGTGAACAACACAGAAATACTGTAGCAGCGGGAGCTCCGAACACTCAGAAAATGGGTCCTTGTGCCAGCTTTCCACTGCCCACGGTGTTCGAGCGGTGAGCCGGCTCAATCCTGAAATATAGGGGACAAGAACTGGTAAAAGTGTGACAACACGCAAGTACTCGGCTGGTGTGTGAGGATTTGGCATAACGGTGGACGAACAGGTGGCTACGGGGTCGGCTGGTTTATATAGGAACACACACGAGGGATACACAGGTGAATCTCCTTGGGGTAATTGTGATTGACATACAGACATAGACACACTAGGGGGAGACAAAGCGGCGGCTCAGTAGTCCGGCGACCCGGATCTTCTTCCCCGAGGCCGTGGTGGTCCCGATGTTACATCTGTTAAGAAATAAATATACTAGATCAGCAAGTAAGGCTAATGATTACATAAAGCAGCTCTTTTATTTGAAGGACCAAAACTGCCAAAATTAAAAAAATAATAATAATAAATTACTAGATCACTTGACAAATTATTTATTTGTCTAAAATTATTATTTTCTATTCACATTTGTCTGGTTTTGTTTTTATTGAACAATGCTTTATTATTTGCCTCCCACTTCACAGGACATGTACAAGACTTTGTGTTGGTTTATTACATAAAATCCCAATTAAAATAAAATCCTGATAAAATACTTTAACGTTTGTGGCTGTAATGTGACAAAATGTCAAAAAGTTCAAGGTGTATGAATTCTTTTGCAAAGTCAAGTGTATGTGTGTGTGTGTTATGTTTGTCAGTCCAGTCCCTTTTTGTTGGGGAGATGAATGGTTTGTGGAAAGAAGCTGTTACTGTTACGTGATGCGGTATGGAGAGCTGCACCACAAGATGTTATGATGTTTAAGAGGGGGTCAATGAAACAGGAGGTTGCGAGAGTGCTTTGGACATGCACAGGAAGACCTTTCCATTTGGAGATAGCGTGGGGTTATTATTTAGAAAATAAAAAGTATCACGGTTCGCCAGGTAACGCCCACTTCTCGAGACACAGGTCATGATCTTCCGCGATTCCTTTCCAACTAGATTCCACTGCTTCCATTTTGCCTCCACGTTCATTCATGCTCGAGGACACCTGCGTCTCATCTCACTCACCACTCTACTCTATATAACTCTACCGCAGACAGACAATTCTTGCAGAATTATTGCGTGCTCATTGTCTATAGTCTCATGCCCGATTGCCCAAATTATTTCTGTTTTTTTCTCTCACGTTGTCAAACCTTTTTTGTCCCTCAGGATTAAATTTTTTGCCTCTCGGAATAAACTTGTTTGAGACGCTGACTGATCTACCCGCTTTGATGTTCTGCTTCTGTTTCGACTGCGGCTCTGTCTGAATCCCCTGGATTATTCTCTTTTGGACATGTGTGTTGATGGTCAGTGCCTCTGTTTCACACCCTGACTTCCTTTTGCAGCTGCTCTCATTCTATGTGTTTAAAACTGCAACTGCTCTACGCCCTTTGATCTGCGCTCAGATCCCCAGATCTGCAAAACCTCTGCCCACAGCCGCTTCCCATCCCATCTGCCCATCCCAAACTGCATCTTGATTAAACTATATATTTTGCCCAATTTCTCCTTTATTCAATTTTTTCAATTCAATTCAATTTTATTTGTATAGCGCTTTTAACAATTGACATTGTCTCAAAACAGCTTTACACAATCAAAAGAATTATTTAAGTTTGTATGGAATGTGAATGTGTATGAATCAAAATGTTCAGATAGTCCCTGGTGAGCAAGCCGAGGGCGACAGTGGCAAGGAAAAACTCCCTGAGACGGTAATAGGAAGAAACCTTGAGAGGAACCAGACTCAACAGGGAACCCATCCTCATCTGGGTGAAACAGATAGCAGGAAATGATCTGCATTTATACAGTGTTAAGTGTTAGGTTCAGCTATAATAGTTGATGTTAATTGATGTTAAAATGGAATCCAGTAGTTATTGGAGACTCAGATAGACTTGTAGAAAGTTCCAGTCCTGAACTATCGAATTGTCAAGTCCTCAGAGAAACAGCTGACAACACCAGTCGAGGCCAGAACCATCTTCTAAGTAGATAGAATCATCCCCAGACACCAGGCGCATCCTAAAGAGACACACGGGGCATCCATGCGACGAGATCTCCAACCAGAAACGGGGCACCAGGATGGATCAGACAGGTCCGGAGGGCAGAGGGAGTCTGGATCACTGGCAGCTCAGGAACCACATGTGTAGCTCGACAGAGAGAGAGAGAGAAAGAGTGAAAGGGGAGACAGGGGGAGAGAGGAAAGAGAAAGAAGGGGAGGAAGAGAAGAGGAGGAGAGATTGCAGTTAGGTATGGTCACAGTCACAATGTCTAATGTGAATGTATATTTACTGTAGAGTGCAAGCAGGGACTCCGGCAGGACTAACTATGACAGCATAACTAAAAGGGAGAGCCAGAAGGAAACACAAACATGAGGGGGAACTGAGATGTAAAGCAAACAATCACCTCACCGTCAACAAACCTGAGTGATCAAATGAGAGTGAGGAAGAAAGCATCTAAACATACCAGTTCACCATAATACTCTACGTCCATGAGTCCCCCAGATCTGCTCCTTTAACTTATGGCAAATCTATTTATAAAAATGCTTGGTTAAATAAATAGGTTTTGAGCCTAGACTTAAACACTGAGACTGTGTCTGAGTCCCGAACACTATTTGGAAGACTATTCCATAATTTTGGGGCTTTGTAAGAAAAAGCTCTGCCCCCAGCTGTAGTTTTCATAATAACTTTATCTGCTTCCAGCGTACTTCTCATTAAATATATTAAACTCTATCTGATCTGTTGTGTCTGCTTTTGGGTCCTCCAGCCTGCCCGACACAGGCACCCTCGTGACAAAAAGGAAAGAAAAGGAAACTGAAAACACAAAATAAACAGAGCTCTGCCATCTTCGGCGAGAATGGACGGGGCTCTGGTAAATAAAAATTATATCCTCTTGGGGTCTTTTCCCTTACCATGGATTTATAGGAGAGGAAGAGAGTTTCTTAATTTGTGCTTTGCACTAAGAACTTACTAAGAGCACATGCTGAACTGATGCATGTCGCTCTCTCTCACTTTCTCTCTCTCTCTCTTTTGCTGGCGTCTTTGGGAGGCAGAGACTGGGTCTTTGCCTCTGTCTCTTCACTTTCTGAGTAATTGTCTTTCTTTCTTTCTTTCTGTCTTTCTTTCTGTCTTTCGCCCTGATACCTTACCTAAATGATCGCACAAAGTGCCGAGGTATCAGGACCCTTAAATAAACACTCCGCCAGGTGTGGTGTATCCAGACTGATTGCCTTGCTGCGGCGTTTCCTGGCAACTGTATATTGGCCCACGCCTCTGCCTGTTCCGAACTCTGCGGGGTAGCAGCCTGTGGGTCTGCCCGTTCTGAACAGTGCAAAGCAGTTTCATGCAGTTCTGGACCTGCTGTAGGGTTTACTTAACAACAACGAATGGCTGTCGAATGCCCACCAGTAAATGTAGACATTTTAATGTGGACACAATGCCAATGCATTCTTCACCATTAATATGTAATGTTTAGCTCTGGGTCAGAGTTGTATCGAATCTTTAACGATTCAGTTAATTTGATTAACTGAACCAATATTTATAATGTACACTTTACTTAGCACAATTTAGTGTGTCTTACTAGTTCTGCTTATCACGTGGTCAACGACGATAACACAACATCTAGTATTTAGCAATTACTGTATGAGCAAGGTAACAAGATCTGGGCAAATGTTTAGACTTTAAAATACATGACCAAGACAACAGTTCTTTATAAAGAAACGAGAATTTATTTGACTAATCTACGATACCTGAAACTACGCTACTTAAATGCACACACTCACACACACACACACACACACACGCACGCACGCGCACGCACACACACACACACACACACACACACACACACACACACACACACACACACACACACACATAAATAAACAAATTGTGAATAAAAACTGAATGCAATGATGTGGAGATGGCAAATGTCAATATTTTATTCAGAATAGAACATAAATCACGGAACAAAAGTTTAAACTGAGAAAATTTATCATTTTAAGGGAAAAATATGGTGAATCAAAATGTCATTGTGTCAACAAATCCCAAAAAAGTTGGGACAAGGCCATTTTCACCACTGTGTGGCATCTCCCCTTCTTCTTACAACACTCAACAGACGTCTGGGGACCGAGGAGACCAGTTTCTCAAGTTTAGAAATAGGAATGCTCTCCCATTCTTGTCTAATACAGGCCTCTAACTGTTCAATCGTCTTGGGCCTTCTTTGTCGCACCTTCCTCTTTATGATGCGCCAAATGTTCTCTATAGGGGAAAGATCTGGACTGCAGACTGGCCATTTCAGTACCCGGATCCTTCTCCTACGCAGCCATGATGTTGTGATTGATGCAGAATGTGGTCTGGCATTATCTTGTTGAAAAATGCAGGGTCTTCCCTGAAAGAGATGACTAGATGTTGTTGTAGAAGCTGAATATATTTTTCTGCATTGATGGTGCCTTTCCAGACATGCAAGCTGCCCATGCCACACGCACTCATGCAACCCCATACCATCAGAGATGCAGGCTTCTGAACTGAGCGTTGATAACAACTTGGGTTGTCCTTGTCCTCTTTGTTCCGGATGACATGGCGTCCCACATTTCCAACAAGAACTTCGAATCGTGACTCGTCTGACCACAGAACAGTCTTCCATTTTGCCACACTCCATTTTAAATGATCCCTGGCCCAATGAAAACGCCTGTGCTTGTGGATCTTGCTTAGAAATGGCTTCTTCTTTGCACTGTAAAGTTTCAGCTGGCAACGGCGGATGGCACGGTGGATTGTGTTCACTGACAATGGTTTCTGGAAGTATTCCTGAGCCCATTCTGTGATTTCCTTTACAGTAGCATTCCTGTTTGTGGTGCAGTGTCGTTTAAGGGCCCGGAGATCACGGGCATCCAGTATGGTTTTACGCCCTTGACCCGAGATTGTTCCAGATTCTCTGAATCTTCCGATGATATTATGCACAGTTGATGATGATAACTGCAAAGTCTTTGCAATTTTTCGCTGGGTAACACCTTTCTGATATTGCTCCACTATCTTTCTGCGCAACATTGTGGGAATTGGTGATCCTCTACCCATCTTGGCTTCTGAGAGACACTGTCACTCTGAGAAGCTCTTTTTATACCCAATCATGTTGCCAATTAACCTAATTACTGTTATTTGGTCTTCCAGCTCTTCGTTATGCTCAAATTTACTTTTTCCAGCCTCTTATTGCTACTTGTCCCAACTTTTTTGGGATTTGTTGACACCGTAAAATTTGGAATCAACATATTTTTCCTTTGAAATGATACATTTTCTCGGATTAAACTTTTGATCTGTCATCTATGTTCTATTCTGAATAAAATATTGACATTTGTCATCTCCACATCATTGCATTCAGTTTTTATTCACAATTTGTTTAGTGTCCCAACTTTTTTGGAATCCGGTTTGTATATATATACAAACAGTTTGGAAGGTGAAAATTAATTAAGTTATTCTAGTACTGTTTACTAGTACTTTATGAGTGCTTGGATTTGGTGACTGGTTCTTCATGGTTCTTGTCCTTAGATTTGAGGAGCGACTATTTGCAGGTTCCGCTGTCTCCAGAAGCACAACCTAAGACTGCTTTTTGCACAGGTAAAAGACTATGGCAGTGTAAAGTGCTCTGTTTTGGACTATTTAATGCTCCGGCAGCACTGTCGCCTTGCACCTCCAGGGTCCGGGTTCGATTCCCCAGCCAGGCTCGATTCCCGTCTCTGTGTGCATGGAGTTTGCATGTTCTCCCCGTGCTTGGTGGGTTTCCTCCGGGTACTCCGGTTTCCTCCCACAGTCCAAAGATATGCAGGTTAGGCTAATTGCCGTTCCTAAATTGCCCGTAGTGTGTGATTGGGTGTGTGAGTGTGTGTATGTGTGTGTGCCCTGCGATGGGTTGGCACCCTGTCCAGGGTGTACCCCGCCTAGTGCCCGAAGTCTCCTGGGATAGGCTCCAGGTCCCCCCGCGACCCTGAACACAGGATTAAGCAGTATAGAAAATTAATGAATGAATAATGCTCCGGCCACATCTGAGCGCTTAATGGAGAGAGTGTTAGCTGGTGTTCCATGTACTGAATGCCTGTTTTTTTGCATGACATTCTGGCACATTGCCAATCATTTGATTCAGCTATTACAGCACTGCACAAAATGTTAGTAAAGATCAGAGAGGTGGGGCTAAAATTATATCAAAAGAAGTATAGGCTAATGTGCAGGGAGTTGACTTTCTTGGGGCACACTATAGGCAGTGAGGGAATTGGAACTGTGGAGGAGAAGGTGCTGTCAATAAAGGAGTGGCCCACTTCCACAGATTAGAGGAGGTAAAAAGCCTCTTGGGACTGGCCTCTTATTACAGGAGATTTGTGCCTGGGTTTTTCGGGCATGGTAGCCCCACTTCATAAATTACTACAGAAAAACCTGCCATTCACCTGGTCAGAGGACTGGGGAAATGCCTTCTGCAAGCTACAGCAGGCCCTGACAAACTGACCCCCAACCACCCTTTTTCTTTGACACTGATGCGAATGGGGACCCCTGATGCGAATAGGTGTGGTCTTATCGGCCAAAGGGAGAGAAGGTTGTGGCTTATTACAGCTTATTACAGCAAGGCCCTGAGCACGGCTGAGAGGGGGTATTGTGTGACGTGAAGAGAACTACTGGCTGTAGTCATTCGCCATTAGACATTTCAAGTACTATTTGTGTGGCCGACCTTTCACCATACGCATGGATAATGCCTCTCTGCAGTGGCTGATAAAGTTCCGGGAACCTCAGGGACAGTTAACCCATTGGCTGGAATTACGGTGCTACGAATTCACCATCACTCATCGTGCAGGGGAGCAACATATTAACATGCCAGAGGTTTGTTAGTGAACACACAGGAGCTGTGATTGTAGAAGCCGATGCAATATTTTGCAATGTTTTTATTTTCCTTGCAGAAAAACCTAAATCACTTCTTATATTAGTTGTGTTGAGCTATTTAAATTTCTCGTTTCAGTGATTAATTACAAACAGCTGTAAGTTAATAATTTGTGCTGAAAAAAAAAGAATAATTTTGAGTGCAACTATAATACACCTTAGAGGGGAGGGGGTATGTAATGTTCTGGTGCTCATCTAAATTAAATAAATAAAAGATAAACAGCTCTACACTATGGAAATTAAATATTGAATATTTTTTAAAACAAGAACCAATGCCATTAAAAATATATAAAAACTGTGTATAAATGTTTATAACTCATGAATAAATTATTTGATTAATTAATAAGATGTACAGTACAGGGAAATTGTGTAGAATTCTTACCTGTGTATTAGTAAGGATTTATAAATTATATTTTTTTCTTTAAATTATTAAACTTAATTTATTTTTATTTAATTAAACTATTACATACATTCAGGCCAGTAATAATCACTTCCCCATTCTCTTCTGTTTTTTGTAATCTTTTCCTTTTCACCGGCGGACTTACGCATGACGCAATTAAGGTTTTTTATTTATTTATTTATTTTTTACACTTTTTAAAACGACAGAAAAAAAATGACAGGCATGTCATAGCAACAGGCATGTCATAGCAATGCTGCGTCATGACTAATGAGAAGCGTATTCTCTGTTCCGATAGAGAACATGGCGGCCAGGCTAAGGGTGAGGAGAGGAGGGGCTTCTATCACACAAATCACCCTGTCTTTTAGTCTAAACTGTAACAACTGTCTCCCATAGATTTCACTGAAAAGATTCTCAAAAGTACGGAATAAATCATGTCCCGTATCGTAATCATTAACAATGATCTGCAGTATATTTATATTACTTATACAAAATTACTTGTTTTCGAAAAGTTTTATAATTTGTTTTGGATGTACTGTAGTTACATGGATTTCACCAGAAGAGGGCATCTAACATCTTAGTTGATGATGTATAAATCAACACAGTACAGGTTAAACACGTACAGATCAGATTACACTGGTATAGCTGATCACATGATTTTAAGTCAAAGCTGCCATTTTTTTTTACAAGAGCTTGGAGTGAGATTATGAAAGTAAGCCATGAAAGAGATGCCATGACCTGGCTTCTGGGTTCAGTTTTAAACAATCAGATGTGATAGATTCTAATAAATAAAGCAGTGTTTTTCCCACTGAAGCAGCTTCCTAAACTAAGTCATGTCTGAACGGGATTAAAAAACATTTCAGCACACCAGAGAGACTGTTCGAGTGTGAGACTGATGAGACACTGTGATAAAAATATGGTCATAAAAATCCCCAGTTTTTACCCTCAGTCTAAAGTCTGATGAAATCATTCACTGTATGTCTCAACCTGTGTCTATGTGATTTTTGCACTGTGCGATGAAGAGTATGGGCTAATAAAGGCAGGTCAGTGCTTGTATATTTCAAATCATTTAGACATTATTTGTGGCCTTAGCATTGGAGTAATAAAGTTCTTTTAGGAAATTTGTCTGCTTTATATTAATTGTGCCTCTATTTCTGCACCCCAACACAAATAAACATACTTTTTGCAATATCTAAAAAAGGAAAAGAAAAACTGTCGAAACAATGTGCTCTTTGTTGTTTCGTGGTTATTGCAGTACCTACCAGTAACCGCTATACTGAACAGCTGCACTTTGGTGCTAAAAACAAACAGCAGTGTAAAATGTGATACTGGTCACATGATTTACAAGAAACTGAAACTCAGCTTACAGCACTTACATGAAACCTGCCTACGCAAGAGTGTACAGTGGTGAAGTACTGTATAGGGACAAAAGTGAGCTTCAATATTTTAATGCCATTCTCAATTTGTTAAAATAATGGCAATCAAAATAATAAAATAATCTAATATTTTATGCAATGAAATTACTCTACAACAATCAATATTTCGTAAGACGTACTCTTTGAAGCTTCCATACAAATTTGCATCATAATTATTGACTTGTATCAGCGTTTGAAAAACACATTTTGAAATTTAATCACTGTTAAATAATTCATTTTGTAAATAAATGTAAATACTACTGAATTTATTACAGTGAAATATTGACTTCATAAAATATCTTATTTAATCACATCTGAATTTTTGTGCTCTGAATGTCACATGATATTCTCAATAGTCAATTTCAAGCTGTAAAAGTTTTGATTTCAATCCACATTGATTAAATTCAATTATTGTGGGAAATTCAAGGAGTAAAATTCAATACAGGAAAAGCAATTGAGCCAGAACAAAATCCATTCATCAGTCAAGTGATCCAGGGAAGTGGACGTCTTCAGGACTGGCTGCTAATGACGTCTAGCTAGAGGACAGAACAGACCTACAGGAGAAAGAGCTTCACCGAAATGGTTGAGGGCAGCGGCCCGGTCAGTGCACTGGTGTTACACTCATTATATACTGTCAGATATTCTAGTCATTTTACTGTGATAAAGGAATTTAGTCATTAATTAAGTGAGAGAAGAGGATGCAGAGGATAGGGTTAGATGGAGGTAGATGATTCGCTGTGGCGACCCCTGAAAGGGAACAGCCGAAAGACAAAGAAGAAGAAGAATTAAGTCAAATGCCTTGATTATTAACAGTAATACATTACTTTTCCTAAATTCAGTATTTACATTATAGGCAATCAGCAGGTTGTTGAGAGCCTTAAAAACAGAAAAGTCATGCTGAATAAGTTGATTGAATATCACATGCAATGACAATCTAAAAAGGTCTTTTAGATTTTGAAACAAAGATACGTTTGGGCCTCTGTACACCGGAGGGATAGCAGGGATTGATCTGCATAAAACTATGTGAGACTGGAAGTTCAGTATAACAGGAGATGTGTTAAATTAAATGGAGTCCAGTTTGTTCCTGGAGGCTCAGGTAGACTGTAGGAAATTCCACTCCTGATCTATTGAGCGACTGAAGTCACAGGTCCTCAGAGAACAGCTGTCTGCATCAGTCGAGGAACCATCCCCAGTCACCACACCCATCCCAGACAGACCACATGAGGCATCCATGTGACGAGATCTCCAACAAGAAGCAGGACTCCAGGACGAGTTAGACAGCTCCAGAGGGCAGAGGAGGTCTGGATCACTGGCACCTCAGGAGCGACATGTATAGCTCGACAAAGAGATAGTAGAGGAAAAAGGAGAGGGGGAGAGAGAGGAGAGAGAGCAGAAGAGGAGAGAGCAAAAGGGATGGAGAGATGGCAGTTAGGTATGGTCACAGTCACATAATGTATAATGTGAATGTATATTTACTGTAGAGTGCAAGCAGGGACTCCGGCAGGACTAACTATGACAGCATAACTAAAAGGGAGAGCCAGAAGGAAACACAAACATGAGGGGGAACTGAGATGTAAAGCAAACAATCACCTCACCGTCAACAAACCTGAGTGATCAAATGAGACTGAGGAAGACAGCATCTAAACATACCATTTCACCATAATACTCTACGTCCATGAGTCCCCCAGATCTGCTCCTTTACCTTATGGCAAATCTATTTATAAAAATGCTTGGCTAAAGAAATAGGTTTTTAGCCTAAACTTAACCACTGAACACTATTTGGGTGGCTATTCCATAACTTTGGGGCTTTGTAAGAAAAAGCTCTGCAGATTCATGGTGTATCTAGGGTTCACATGAATTTGATGAATACATTTATAGAAATATAAATTTTTTACACCAGAAGGTGTGTGTTCGCTGTGCTGAGGAGCGTGAGTTCACTTCTTCTAAATTTATGGACTGCCTTTTATAATTTGATAAAAATCTCTTGTAGTCAACAACGGCCTGAAGTCTGAAACCCATTGACATGACCAACAAGTTGTTTGTGGGTCTTTCTGCCTCCAGACTTTGTGTTCACTTAGTGAAAAACATACTCTACTTTTATTTACTTTCTTAGTCATGCTACACCTGGCCATGCAATTACTTGTCAGCGATCTGTTCCATTATTTATGAACCAACCCAACTTTTTAGACAGTTTAAACAAACATTTAACCTAACAGTTACTGTAAGATCACTGCTACTGTTCATGCAGCTCCACACAATCAGAGCAAACTGTTGCTGAAAATACTGTTAAGACAGTTGCTGGACTAAAGAGTGAACTTAAATGTGCGTGTCTGTGAGTGCGTGCTCGTGAGAGTGAGTGCTCTCTGTTATTGAGTGTTGCTACTTTACCTGGATGCTAGCTGACAGCGGTGGGAGATTTAACTGTAAAGCAAACTACTCAGGATGGCAACTAGACCACCATGGACCCTGAAGTGTCATTTTACCCCCAATTACAGAATATGATTTTGTATTAATTACCACAAGTGCTATTCATTTTCAGTCAGACTACATATATGACCTCTCACCTGATGTTTCTATTACTTTACCGGGAATTAAGAGGTAGGGAAGATTTGGCAGGATGTGTAGGAACATGAACATAATGTACACAAATTTGCTCCTGAGGTTCACAATTTACTTTAGAGCTCCTAAGTTCTAGGCACTTTGTAAAGAGGTGGATACTACAACTTCCGAAAGTACTGTAAAAGTCCTGCCACTTATTTGTTCCAAAAATTAACTAAAACAGCTGATTTTAATTATCACAACTCTTTACCTGGGACTTAATTAGTGACATCACCTGTTTTGTGCACAGAGGGAACTAATACATGGCGTATGCTGTCCTAATACTTTTGACCACAACTGTGTATCTCTCTCGTGTGTGTGTGTGTGTGTGTGTGTTTAGATTCAATTAGATACTTTTTAAAGTCAAATATTTTAGTTTAATAGATTCAGTAGTATTTACATTTCAAAATTAATGATTCAACAGTGATTACATTTCAAAATGTGTTTTTCAAAGGCTGTTATACGGTAATTTAATAATTATGATGCTAATTTGCTTAGTAGTCTGGTCAAAGCTTAGAAATTAGTCACAAAAAGATAATAGGAGCAGATAGTTAAAAAATAAATACAAATAAAAAGAAAAGAAGATAAATAACGGAAAACTAAATAGTAGAGTAATAAAAAAAACAATAGTAGATAAATGTATATAAAATACAGACATTTAATTCTGTAGTCAAAGATAAAGTCGCACATGAACATTATTTGAACATAGATTAAAGCAAGGTTAATATTAATAATACTGTTAACAATAATACTAACAATAAAAATAGTAACATCAACAGCGATCAGTGAGTGTGTGAGAGATTTGGTGTGGTGTGGTCACTCGCTGCTCCTCACTTGGTGGCAAGTGTGTGTGTTTGTGTGTGTGTGTATTGTGCTGCTAGTTTGCTCCCCCCCAGTTTGTCGATGTCGGGGAGGCAGTTGAACTTGTGGATGATGATTTTATTGTATTTGGTGAAGAATTCAGTGTGAATGTGGTGATACTTCGGGCATTCGGTGAGGAAGTGCAGCTCTCTCTGTGTTGTTAAGTGTGCACCGCTGGCACAGTCTCTTCTCTCGGGGCAGCTCGTCTGTCTGGTGTCTTTGCTCAACTCTTGGTACTGCAGAGCTTCATAATGGTGTGAGTGTGGCTCGCTCTCTTTTAGAGGTTTCCAGAATTTCCTGGGTCTCAATTAGATGTTTGTCTCATTAGCTGAATTGCTGGAATGTAATCGAGCCAGACACTTTGCCACCATACAGGGCAACAGGTTCAATTACTCATTCAAATATTTTCAGGCAGTTGAAATTTCTACAAATGTTTGTCTTTTAATGGCATAGAAGGCTGTCCCGGCACGCCAGGTCATGCCCACTTGTAAAACTAAACCATGATAACTTGTGACTTCACACTCCAGTTCACTGTTTCCGTTATGGCGCTTGGAGCAGCACACCTGTTCCTCATTTCATTCAGCCCTCTGCTCTATAAAACCTGTTTTTCTCACGTGCCAGATTGTGAGACTCGATGCCCAGTTCTCCAGCGACTTTATCTCCTTGCTTCTCGGATCTCGACCCACACTTTGGTTTACAGATCATGCTTTTAGATTGCTTTTTGTTTGAATTCGGATCGCAGACGCTGATCTTCCACTTCCGTGTTCTCTTCGCGTGCACCACGCCTCTGCTTTGGAACCCGGCCCACGCACACACGCCTCCTCTTCATGAGGCAACCAGCGCATCCAACAACACGTGCTCTGCACTTGGATCCACCACACCTGCTCGCATCGTAACAGAGGCTCTGCAGGCTTTTTCTCTCAGTTCATTCACAGCGAGGTTGAAGTTTTCTTGTGGAGCTCATTGTTAGTCCAAGGTAGGTATAATTTTTAGAATATTCAATCTCATGTGTACCTATAGTAGTTTAAATGAGTGTTTTGTTCCCTGAGAGATGGATCTTTTTAGGAAGTTTGAAGTCATGTAGAGTGAAACCGGGCACTGCAGGCCGCTCTAATGTTGGGATTAAACAGCAGCCCTGAGAGATGATACATGTGATTCCTGTGTTCATTTAAACATGATTTACCCCCTACACTACTTTCCAACACTTTATAGAACAGGCCTTGGTGCCAAATGAAATCAAAAGCCTTTCTGCCCAAGTAAAAAAAAAGTATGCTAAGTATATTAAATCCTAGCGTGCCAAAGCATACTTAAATGTACTTGCTCCAGACTAATGACTAGTATACTTGAAGTTTGCTATTTTGGAACAACTAATTTTGTACTAAGTGTATTTAAGTTGTAATTAAATTATACAAAAGCACAATTTTAAGTGTATTAAGTATACTTTTGTGTGCTAAAGTGGAACAACTTTAAGTATACTTTAGTACACTTAAAGTATATGGCTGTGTGTGTACTAACGTACATACCTGACAGTATTAATACAAATTAAGTATATATTTAATGTATTATAAGTACATTACAGCTATTTTTACTGTATTACAAATACATGATTAATGTACTATGAGTATATTCTTATTGCAGCAGTAGCATGCTGTTATACTTCTGGACAATTACAAATACTAAAAAAGTACACTTTGTGGTTAATACAAATAGACTTTATTGTATCATACAGTACACACAACCTTCTATAATACTGTAGCATTTTTCGACGCCAGCAGGGAACTTGGAGGACGAGTGAGTTTGGTGGCTACACAATGTAATGACTGGCACACACACCTATTCTGCTATTAGCTGGAACTGGAGAACGGTAGCAGAATGCAGCACATACACACATAGAGATATCACACTTGTACACATACTCACACTTGGCCGAAGCCACTAACCTAAACACACGTCCCAAACAGGGTGAACACAAAAAGAACACCTGCCGCAAGGCACGACGGTCGCAAACCGCCGCCCCGCCCACAATACTGTACTGCAAATGTGTTACCAGTACATTAAGTGTTTAGGATATGCTAAATGCATTTTCTACACTATAACATGTTTTTGAAAAGCATTACATCAGTAATTATGAAGCAGATTTTATTCATGAGTTCAACAGATTTAATTTGCACAAGGTTACAAAAAAGCACTACTATAGTTTATTTGTGCTCAACAAAAGTCAGGTTGTCTTACAAACACACAAACTAAAATATAAACTGGTGTGTGAACACAGACAGACATTAGTATTAGAATCTACAGGTACAGTATTAGTTTAAACCTGGTGTGTGAACACAGACAGACATTAGTATTAGACTCTACAGCTACAGTATTAGTTTAAACCTGGTGTGTGAACACAGACAGACATCAGTATTAGAATCTACAGGTACAGTATTAGTTTAAACCTGGCGTGTTGATTCTGTTACACTGAGACTGAAAACAGGCCGAGAGCTACAGAGCCATTATACCACAAGCAAAGTACATAACACATTAACAACAACACATTACACAATACAAACTATAGATTAAAGTATGTACTTAATTTAAAACCGTTAAATTTACCTTATGCCGATGAAAATAAAATAATAACGATACGAACTAACGCACGCGATGATGCAGCTTCGGCCGTTAATTCAAACTAGAAGTGGAGAACTGGGGAGCCAATCAGAGAACGGACAGTCCGAATCTGCCCGCCTCCAGCCAATCAAAGGCTGGAGGCGGGCAGATTCGGACTGTCCGTTCTCTGATTGGCTCCCCAGTTCTCCACTTCTAGTTTGAATTAACGGCCGAAGCTGCATCATCGCGTGCGTTAGTTCGTATCGTTATTATTTTATTACGGACGCTGTCCGTGGGGCACCGTCTAGTCTCCGGTTGGCTGGAATAGCTGCTGCAGTTTGTGTGTCGCTTTATGACAGTGAGCGGACAGAAGAGTGAGAGAGTGCACACATATATATGAGGCGCCGTATAGGGCTTAAATCAAACTTCACTCATGCACACACATATGAAACACTCACACATACATATATACTACTAACTGCTCACACAAGTACATATGAAATGCGCACTCACACACACACACATACATACTATTAACTGCTCACACAACTACATATGAAATGCGCACTCACACACACATACATACTCTCCGCGCGCGCACATACATACATACATACTTTCAGCGCGCGCACATACATACATACTTTGCGCACTCACACACACATACATACTCTCCGCGCGCGCACATACATATCCCCCATCATTTTAATTTAATTAAGAAGCCCTTAGTATTATATAAGCTATTAATCTGTAAAAATAAATACATAAATAATACGTTATATATTTTTAATGGTATCAGTTTTTGTTTCAAAAAATTTTCTATATTTAATGCCCGTAGCGTCAAATTTCCACAGCAGCAGCGACAGGTATCCGAGGTGCTTGTGTTACCATGGTAACGCTAGGAGGAAGTGACGTTGCATGGTGTTCTGAATGGTGGAATTTTGTAGAGGGAAGTTCCCTTATCAGACATTTCCTGCGCAGGGAGTAGGGTGTAGGGAGTAGTAATTTCTATGTATATGAACTTCATTCTCCCTGATTAGTAGTAGCGTTTCTTAAATAGACCGTTAATGGACAGTTTAGAAGACAACGAGTGATTTATTTATCACCACAAAAGTGTGTGATATGGAGGGTCGGAACAATGTTTGAATTTCCGATTCAGAGTCTCGTGGGATTCCGATGAGTTAGTTATTGTTCATATTAGCGAAGGCGAGGAAACACATTTCACAAAACAGTAATTTTCATATTAGCCACAGATTCCGTGCTTCAATTTTCTTCTTGCAAATCATCACCTGCGTTTTCTGCCGCTGCAATATTGAGTCATTATGTGGACAGTTCTAAATAAGCCTTGTTATTGAGCAGTGATGATCATTATACTGTCCTACTCCGTCTTCTAAACTGTCCAACAGCAGGCTGTTTACAAACCAGTTACTACCATTCAGGGAGAATGAAGCGAAAAGTGAAAAGTCCATCTACACTGAAATGACTTCCGGTTACACTGAGAATCTCATAGGTGTGTGTGCGTGCGCGGAGAGTACGTATGTGTGTGTGAGTGCGCAAAGTATGTATGTGTGTGTGAGTGTGCAAAGTATGTATGTATGTGCGCGCGCTGAAAGTATGTATGTATGTGCGCGCGCGGAGAGTATGTATGTGTGTGTGTGAGTACGCATTTCATATGTAGTTGTGTGAGCAGTTAGTAGTATATATGTGTGTGTGAGTGCGCATTTCATATGTAGTTGTGTGAGCAGTTAGTAGTATATATGTGTGTGTGAGTGCGCATTTCATATGTAGTTGTGTGAGCAGTTAGTAGTATATATGTGTGTGTGAGTGCGCATTTCATATGTAGTTGTGTGAGCAGTTAGTAGTATATATGTGTGTGTGAGTGCGCATTTCATATGTAGTTGTGTGAGCAGTTAGTAGTATATATGTGTGTGTGAGTGCGCATTTCATATGTAGTTGTGTGAGCAGTTAGTAGTATATATGTGTGTGTGAGTGCGCATTTCATATGTAGTTGTGTGAGCAGTTAGTAGTATATATGTGTGTGTGAGTGCGCATTTCATATGTAGTTGTGTGAGCAGTTAGTAGTATATATGTGTGTGTGAGTGCGCATTTCATATGTAGTTGTGTGAGCAGTTAGTAGTATATATGTGTGTGTGAGTACGCATTTCATATGTAGTTGTGTGAGCAGTTAGTAGTATATATGTATGTGTGAGTGTTTCATATGTGCGTGCATGAGTGAAGTTTTTTTTAAGCCCTATACGGCGCCTCATACACATAAATTATCTTGAACGGCAAATTTTCAGCGCGCAGGAACGAGGTTGAGATCGCGCGCGCGAGGGAGAGATTCAGCGTGCAGAAACGAGTCTAAAAGCAGCGCACGAGAGAGTAGTGCACTACATATAAGTACATATTAATAAGTACATTTACATTTAACTGATAATATACTGAGACTACCGTATATTAAAATTTGTATTCTAATATATAATTTCTGTACATTTGTACAATGATTATTTCGAGCATATTAAAAAAAAATACCAAAAATATATTGAAAAACAAGTTTAAATAAGTATACTTTGGAAATTAGACCAGCCTTTCACTTAAAGTATATTTTCCAATAATATATCTTTGGAACGTGTACTATAATACAATAATTTTTAAGTATATTTAAAGTTTAATTCCAAAATTTGGTAAAAGCATGATGTTAGTATACTTTTTATATATTAACTGATGGTACAACTTTTTGTTAGTATATTAGCAGTGTATTATCGAGGATTTCAATATATTTGTAATACACTAAAGTGTATTTTTTTTCACTGGGGTGAAATCAATAAAACAGGGAAATGTTTCTTTCAGTAACGTTTTTGGTTTGGTTTTGGAGGGTGTGGGGGGTGCAAATGTGGTCCGTTAAAAATCCCATCAGGTTTCAGTTTGTTCATTTTGTCTTTATGTTCCTGCTCAGTAACCAGAAAGTCTAGGGGATTTTGGTTATTTCTGACAGCCAGTTCCAGTTCTTCAAGCTTTCCCTTAATGTGTTTGTAAATACGTTGTCCACGTTTCCCCATTTTACATCGCCGGTTCATGCTCTCTATCTTCTTTAAAAAAAAAAAAAGTTTGTTCCAATTATTCCAGAATTGTGAGTGTTTAGACTCCTCTATAAATGTTTTATTGTGATTTTGTTTTGGTTATGAGTCTACGTTTATAGTTTGAGTGTTTCCCAATAAAGAAGGCGTATATAACTGTAAATGCCATCCCGGTGGTTGTGATTTGATAATTTCCTGAGTTCACTTCTTAAATTTTGGCAATCGTTATCAAACCAGATGTCATCTTTATTAAATATAGGTTTTGATGCAGCTTTGATTTTTAGTTTAGCTTTCTCTTAATAGTTGATCATTTGAACTCCCGTCCTGTACTGTGACTGCAGTCTCCAGAAAGTTGTAGGACTTGTGGATGTTGTACAGTTTAATATGCTGTGTGTGTAGTGTGGTTTGTTTCCGTCTTTTTGAGGAACACAATCACTTGGAGGGGTTAGCGGTTTAACAAGTGAATGCACTGAGAGAAAAAAAGAGTCTAAATCAGCTGTACTGTTTCCAAGAGGTGAGCAAAATGTGTATCTTCTGAAAGACTTCCCCCATGTCCAACCGTTGACGATGTACAAAGACTTTGATAGAGCTGCAGGAGCTCTTTGCTGTTTTTGTGTAGTGTTTTGTCACAGTTGTTGCCTCTGGATAGTTGATTTTACTCAGCAGGAGCGCGGCTTGTTGGGCCGCCCTTAAAAATCAAACGCCCAGTAAGTGATTGTCTCCTGGCACAGGGAATGACTGTATTACCATACTCGACACAATAAAAGAGGAAGTATTTAGTCCTGAAACCTCTGGTCAGGAGATTGGCCTGTTTATACAAACCCAGTTCCTCTTTTAACTGGCTACGGCCTGGTTAATAAATAATAATAATAATAATAATAAAAAAAAGGTGCTTCAGGGCAGATCCAAAGGTCCCAAGCCAGGATAAAATGGGAGGGTTGAAGGGCATCCGGTGTAAAACCTGTTCCAAGCTTGTATGTGCGGATCATCCGCTGTTGCGACCCCTTGCCGGGAGCAGCCGAAAGACCAACAGCAAGTGGAATTGGGAAATGTCCAACACATTATTAAAACCTGTAAGAATATTACTGAACCTTTATGGAAGAAATGTGGTCAGAGAAAAAAAAATAAATCATGAACGTATATTACTTAAACGTTTACTAAAAAAGCATGGTTAAAAAGACAGAAGAAATCTGAGCAATGTTTAATAGTGAAAGTAAGAGCATTTCCATAATGTGACAAGAACTCACAGGAATGAGGCTAAACATATGTGGGGTTTTAAGGAAACCACTTGCTCCTGAGACTAATCAAATAAATAAAACACTTTTTGTAGATTTGTAAGCACTGGAAAAAGGTAGTGTGGACTGATGAGTGAAGATTGACCCTGTTCCAGAGTGATTGATGGGTCAGGGTCCAAAGTGAGGCAAATGAACTGATGCTCCCATCATGTCTGGTTTTGCTTTAGGGGGAGAAAGAAAAAAAAACTTTGTATATTGCAAAGTTGAGGTAGTGCAAGTTAATGACATGATTGTCATGTCTACGTGGGCGAACGCAAGTGCAAGGGAAATATTGGTGGTTTCTTTATTCTCTCTCTTTCTCTTAGAGTTCACAAAATAATGAAGGAAAAAAAAAAAAAAAGATACTGAGGTTGGGTCTGCAGGCGGGTTATAGTAGAACTGGTAAAAAATCAATCAAAGCAATAACCACTTAACCCGGGCTGAGACCCCGCGGGCTGATTCTCACTCAGCCTTGACCTTGACCGTGATGACGGTTCCTTCTGGTCTCACGCGCCGTACTCGTCCCTGCAGACACCAATCAGTCCTGGAGTGATATATACACACAAACAGAGCATTAGCACACGTGACAAAACAAAAGGGTGCACAACAGTGAACAGACAAAGTGACACGGGTTCAACTGGAATAAATAGAGACACACAGGGGTGGCACAGGTGAACTTGATCTTGTGCTAGTGAGGTTAAGGGTGAACAATACACATGCAGACACAGTAGGGGGAGACAAAGTGGCGGCTCAGTAATCTAAGGAGCCACATCTTAATCCCCAGGGCTGAGGTGACTTAGATGTGACAATGATGGATAAAAAACACTAAACATTCTTGTGAGTAGCAGCAAAGGCAAGAAAGAGTCCTTGTGTAAATAGCAGCTAATAATATAAATATTTGTGCAAAAAAACTATTTCAAGGTTGGTGTCTCTGATGGTTGTAGATCAGTGTACAGCGGCTTGCAAAAGTATTCGGCCCACTTTGTCATGGTTCTGCTTTGAGGTGTGTGTGTAGCAAGGTGGACGCAGACGCAGGAGATCGTTCAAACTCGTCTTTTATTTAATCAACGGATTTAAATCCACAATGAACTCAAAAAGTCTCGTCAACTCCTTCCTTCTGAAGAAGTTCTTTTCCTCTTTATTTCTTTATTCAAGCCGAGCTAAACAAACAAAAATGAAACAAAACAAAAAAACCAAAACATACCACACGATCTCCCCGTGTGGGTTGCCCCCTACAGTCTCTCCCGCTCCTCGGCAGCGCGCCAGTTCCTTGAACTGCCTGGATAATGTTCCAAGCGCACGTCACCGTGCTCGATAGGTGCCTCCTTCCCGGAGGTCAAATAACGTCCTTAATTCAAACGAAAAACCCAGAGTTAGTCTTCTTCCTCATTCCTGGGATCCTGCTGCCTTAACGCTACGAGGGAGAGACGAGAGCACTTTAGCGGGGAGAGGGACACAGACAGTGAGACACACACAAAACACGACTGTGAACGGACGAGACGCTACGGGCTCGACCGGCTTAAATAGAAACACAACGGGATAGGACACAGGTGTAGGTGTTCTTGTGATTGGGGAGACATACCAACGTTGACACACTAGGTGGGCACAAAGTGTCGGCTCAGTAGTCCGGAGACCCAGATCTTATTTCCCCGGGCCGTGGTGGTACCGATGTTACACACTTGAACTTTTCCACATTTTGTCACATTACAGCCACAAACATGAATCAATTTTATTGGAATTCCACGTGAAAGACCAATACAAAGTGGTGTACACGTGAGAAGTGGAACGAAAATCATACATGATTCCAAACATTTTTTACAAATAAATAACTGAAAAGTTGGATGTGCGTAATTATTCAGCCCTAATTCAGAGTCAATACTTTGTAGAACCAGCTTTTGCTGCAATTACAGCTGCCAGTCTTTTAGGGTATGTCTCTACCAGCTTTGCACATCTAGAGACTGAAATCCTTGCCCATTCTTCTTTGCAAAACAGCTCCAGCTCAGTCAGATTAGACGGACAGCGTTTGTGAAGAGCAGTTTTCAGATCTTGCCACAGATTCTCGATTGGATTTATTAAATTTATTTGTATAGTGCTTTTAACAATTGACATTGCCTCAAAGCAGCTTTACACAATCAAAAGAATTATTTAAGTTTGTATGGAATTTGAGTGTGTATGAATCAAAATGTTCAGATATTCCCTGGTGAGCAAGCCCGAGGGCGACAGTGGCAAGGAAAAACTCCCTGAAATGGTAATAGGAAGAAACCTTGAGAGGAACCAGACTCAACAGGGAACCCATCCTCATCTGGGTGAAACAGATAGCATTAAATGATCTGCATTTATACAGTGTTAGGTGGCAGGCAGTTCAGCTATAATAGTTGATGTTAATTGATGTTAAAATGGAGTCCAGTAGTTATTGGAGACTCAGATAGACTTGTAGAAAGTTCCAGTCCTGAACTATCGAATTGTCAAGTCCTCAGAGAAACAGCTGCTAACACCAGTCGAGGCCAGAACCATCTTCTAAGTAGATAGAATCATCCCCAGACACCAGACGCATCCCAAAGAGACACACGGGGCATCCATGCGACGAGACCTCCAACCAAAAACGGGGCACCAGGATGGATCAGACATGTCTGGAGGGCAGAGGGAGTCTGGATCACTGGCAGCTCAGGAATGACATGTGTAGCTCGACAGAGAGAGAGAGAGAGAGAGAGAGAAAGAGTGAAAGGGGGAGACAGGGGGAGAGAGGAAAGAGAAAGAGGGGGAGAAAGAGAAGAGGAGGAGAGATGGCAATTAGGTATGGTCACAGTCACATAATGTATAATGTGAATGTATATTTACTGTAGAGTGCAAGCAGGGACTCCGGCAGGACTAACTATGACAGCATAACTAAAAGGGAGAGCCAGAAGGAAAGACAAACATGAGGGCTCCTTGAGATGTAAAGCAAACAATCACCTCACCGTCAACAAACCTGAGTCATGAAATGAGAGTGAGGAAGACAGCATCTAAACATACCAGTTCACCATAATACTCTACGTCCATGAGTCCCCCAGATCTGCTCCTTTACCTACAGCAAATCTATTTATAAAAATGCTTGGCTAAATAAATAGGTTTTTAGCCTAGACTTAAACACTGAGACTGTGTCTGAGTCCCGGACACTATTTGGAAGACTATTCCATAATTTTGAGGCTTTGTAAGAAAAAGCTCTGCCCAACCAGACAGTAAGGCATTACAATAGTCCAACCTAGAAGTGATAAAAGCATGAACTAGTTTTTTTGCATCATTTAGCGACAATATATTTTTATCTTGGCAATATTTCTGAGGCGAAAGAATGCTATCCTGGTGATATTATCTACATGAGCTTCAAATGAAAGGCTGGAATCTATAATCACGCCGAGGTCTTTTACTGTTGCACTTGATGGAACAGAAAGGCCATCTAAAGTTACGGTGTGATCTAAGTTTTTATTTCTAGCTGTATGCGGTCCTATGACTAGAACTTCTGTCTTATCCGGATTAAGCAGAAGGAAGTTAATTAGCATCCAATTTCTTATGTCCTGCACACATTGCTCAACTTTAGTAAGATGGTTTTTCTCATCAGGTTTTGTTGAGATGTATGTGACGGTTGACCCCTAGAGGGCGCCTAACGCCCGTTTTGACTTTTGTTTTGTAGTTCGTTTTAAGTTTCGTTTTTTGGACTTCATTTCCCAGTTTGCACCTCGGTCAGGTGACGTAGAAGCTCACCTGAACCGAGGGAAGTTAATTTGATAATTATGTTTAGGTTTGCTATAAATAGCCTGGCTGAACTCCAGCCAGGCGTCTAGCATTAGTCGTTTTAAGTTTAGTTTGTGTTGGAGGGATTTTGCTTGTTTTATGCTTTTGTTTGAAAGTAAAAATAAAGAACTCTGTTGAACCGTCAGCTCGCCTCCGCGATCATGCCTCGCACTCACCTCCGACGCAGACACCGTAAGAAACATGACAGAATGCTAGACCTACCCAGAGGCATGGCGGAGGATCTCCTCCTAGGGAATTACTCGGGAGGAGAAATTATCATCTCCAACGAGCTGGCGGAACTGCTGGAGGCCGGCGAGGAGCACGGCGAAATGGAAGTGGAGCAGGTATGGAGAAGCGGTGAGCACATCGAGCCGGCGAGCTCGTGGGAGGACAGCATGACAGCCAGAGAGAGACAGGCGAGGCGAAGCTGGGAAGGCTGCGGACCCGTCATCCGGCGCACACCGCCGAGAGGTGTATCGGCCGAGGGAGAGACGGGAGGATTCTGCAGGCAGTGGGCGGAACGCAACGAGGAGTGCATTCATGACCTGCGCGAGCAGGTGCTGCAGCTCCAACTGCAGTTCGTCCAGGTTCGGGAGAACCAAGCTGTAGTCCCGGAAGCGATCCCTCTCTCGGATCTGGACGATGCACTCCTCCCACGGCCACTGCCTGAAGGTGGCGCGGACAGCACACCGGAGCTGAGCACGGAGGACTGGACGCCGCTTCAGCACGGCGACGAGGTAGGCTTCTACAGGCAGTGGGCGGAGTCCAACCAGGAGCGCATTCGTGACCTGCGCGAGCAGGTGCTGCAGCTCCAACTGCAGTTCGTCCAGGTTCGGGAGAACCAGTCTATAGCCCCGGAAGTGATCCCTCTCCCGGGTCTGGACGATGCGCTCATCCCCCGACCACTGCCTGAGCCTGTCGCGGAGGAAGACTGCGCGCCGTGTCTGCGCGAAGAACAAAACGGCGCGTCCATCATCCAGTCTCCGTGCAAGCCAGCGAGCGCCGTGCACGCTCCAACGCTGCAGTCGAGCGCCGTGCACGCTCCAACGCTGCAGGAGAGCGCCGTGCACGCTCCAACGCTGCAGGAGAGCGCCGTGCACGCTCCAACGCTGCAGGAGAGCGCCGTGCACGCTCCAACGCTGCAGGAGAGCGCCGTGCACGCTCCAACGCTGCAGGAGAGCGCCGTTCACGCTCCAACGCTGCAGGAGAGCGCCGGGCACGCTCCAACGCTGCAGGAGAGCGCCGTGCACGCTCCAACGCTGCAGGAGAGCGCCGTGCACGCTCCAACGCTGCAGGAGAGCGCCGTGCACGCTCCAACGCTGCAGGAGAGCGGCGTGCACGCTCCAACGCTGCAGGAGAGCGCCGTGCACGCTCCAACGCTGCAGGAGAGCGCCGTGCACGCTCCAACGCTGCAGGAGAGCGCCGTGCACGCTCCAACGCTGCAGTTGAGCGCCGTGCACGCTCCACCGTTGCAGTTGAGCGCCGTGCACGCTCCACCGTTGCAGTTGAGCGCCGTGCACGCTCCACCCTTGCAGTCGAGCGCCGTGCACGCTCCAACGCTGTCGAGCCCTGCACAAGCTCCAACGACCAAGACACCTGTTCTGCCGCCGCCTCCCGGCTTCGAGGATAGCGAGCTAGCACGCCAGCAGCCGCTGTCCCATGCACCTGTTCTGCCGCCGCCTCCCGGCTTCGAGGATAGCGAGCTAGCACGCCAGCAGCCGCTGTCCCATGCACCTGTTCTGCCGCCGCCTCCCGGCTTCGAGGATAGCGAGCTAGCACGCCAGCAGCCGCTGTCCCATGCACCTGTTCTGCCGCCGCCTCCCGGCTTCGAGGATAGCGAGCTAGCACGCCAGCAGCCGCTGTCCCATGCACCTGTTCTGCCGCCGCCTCCCGGCTTTGAGGACGATGTGGAACTGGCGAACGCACGGCACGCTCCAGAGCCGTCGTCGAGCGCCGAGTACGCTCCAACGCCGCTGTCGAGCGCCGAGTACGCTCCAACGCCGCTGTCGAGCGCCGAGTACGCTCCAACGCCGCTGTCGAGCGCCGAGTACGCTCCAACGCCGCTGTCGAGCGCCGAGTACGCTCCAACGCCGCTGTCGAGCGCCGAGTACGCTCCAACGCCGCTGTCGAGCGCCGAGTACGCTCCAACGCCGCTGTCGAGCGCCGAGTACGCTCCAACGCCGCTGTCGAGCGCCGAGTACGCTCCAACGCCGCTGTCGAGCGCACTGCACGCTCCAACGCCGCTATCGAGCGCACTGCACGCTCCCTCGCCGCTGTCGAGCGCACTGCACGCTCCCACGCCGCTGTCGAGCGCACTGCACGCTCCCACGCCGCTGTCGAGCGCACTGCACGCTCCCACGCCGCTGTCGAGCGCACTGCACGCTCCCACGCCGCTGTCGAGCGCACTGCACGCTCCCACGCCGCTGTCGAGCGCACTGCACGCTCCCACGCCGCAGTCGAGCGCACTGCACGCTCCCACGCCGCAGTCGAGCGCACTGCACGCTCCCACGCCGCAGTCGAGCGCACTGCACGCTCCCACGCCGCAGTCGAGCGCAGTGACCGCTCCACCGCCGCCGTCGAGCGCCGTGCACGCTCCAACGCCGTCGTCGAGCGCAGTGACCGCTCCAACGCCGTCGTCGAGCGCAGTGACCGCTCCAACGCCGTCGTCGAGTGCAGTGACCGCTCCAACGCCGTCGTCGAGCGCAGTGACCGCTCCAACACCGTCGTCGAGCGCAGTGACCGCTCCAACGCCGTCGTCGAGCGCAGTGACCGCTCCAACGCCGTCGTCGAGCGCAGTGACCGCTCCGGCGCCGTCGTCGAGCGCAGTGACCGCTCCAACGCCGTCGTCGAGCGCAGTGACCGCTCCAACGCCGTCGTCGAGCGCAGTGACCGCTCCAACGCCGTCGTCAAGCACGTCCCCAGCCCTGCCACGGCCGAGCACGTCACCAGCCCTGCCACGGCCGAGCACGTCACCAGCCCTGCCACGGCCGAGCACGTCACCAGCCCTGCCACGGCCGAGCACGTCTCCAGCTCTGCCACGGCCGAGCACGTCTCCAGCTCTGCCACCGCCGAGCACGTCTCCAGCCCCGTCACCCAGCCTCCTGGTCAGGAGGTGGAAGGTAGAACATTGGGGTGGGTGTCCGGGGCCTCCGATGATGCTCCAGAGGAGCATTTTTTTTTGGGGGGGTACTGTGACGGTTGACCCCTAGAGGGCGCCTAACGCCCGTTTTGACTTTTGTTTTGTAGTTCGTTTTAAGTTTCGTTTTTTGGACTTCATTTCCCAGTTTGCACCTCGGTCAGGTGACGTAGAAGCTCACCTGAACCGAGGGAAGTTAATTTGATAATTATGTTTAGGTTTGCTATAAATAGCCTGGCTGAACTCCAGCCAGGCGTCTAGCATTAGTCGTTTTAAGTTTAGTTTGTGTTGGAGGGATTTTGCTTGTTTTATGCTTTTGTTTGAAAGTAAAAATAAAGAACTCTGTTGAACCGTCAGCTCGCCTCCGCGATCATGCCTCGCACTCACCTCCGACGCAGACACCGTAAGAAACATGACAATGTATAGCTGTATGTCGTCAGCATAACAATTAAAACTAATACCATGCTTACGGATTATGTTGCCCAGAGGAAGCATCTAAAGGGAAAAAAGCAGTGGGCCTAAAACTGAACCCTGCGGAACACCAAACTCCACTAGAGAACATGCAGAATAATCACCATTTAAGTCTACATACTGATAACGATCGTTCAAATAGGATCTGAGCCAGGAGAGGGCTGTACCATTAATTCCTACTACATTTTCTAATCTGTGAAGAAGAATAGCATGATCAATGGTGTCAAAAGCTGAAATGAGGTCGAGTAATACAAGCATAGTTACACAACCCTGATCAGAGGCCAATAGGATGTCATTTACTACTTTAACGAGTGCTGTTTCTGTGCTGTGATGAGGCCTAAATCCTGACTGATACAGTTCATGTATGCCATTTCTATGTAGATATGAGCATAGCTGCTCTGCTACTATCTTTTCCAGAATCTTAGAGATAAAGGGGAGGTTTGATATTGGCCTGTAATTGGACAGCTGACAGGGGTCGAGGTCAGGTTTCTTAATTATAGGTTTGATAACTGCTAATTTAAAAGATTTTGGAACATAACCAATGCTGAGTGAGGAATTAATTATTCTCAACAGCGGTTCTTTTATTACTGGTACTATCTGTTTAAGAAAATGTGTCGGTATAGGATCTAATATACAGGTTGATGAATTTGCAGAAGAGATGAGTGAAATTAGTTCATTCTCTTCAAGGGGAGTAAAGTATTCTAGGTTCCGATCTGACATGGCTAGGTTAACATCTGTATCAATTACATTGTTCGGTTTCACAGCCTCAATTTAATGCCTGATATTTACAATTTTATTATTAAAAAAGTTCATGAAGTCCTCACTATTGCATGATGTTTGTTGTGGAGATTTCTGTAGTGGTCTTATTTCTGGTTAATTTGGCTACGGTATTAAATAAAAATCTAGGATTATTTTTATTTTCTTCTATAAGAGTGGAGAGATACGTTGATCTAGCTACACTAAGAGCTTTCCTATAGTTCAGGTTGCTCTTTTTCCATGCTATTTGAAATACTAACAATTTAGTTTGACGCCATTTACGCTCTAATTTCAGAGCCGTCTGTTTTAAAGTGCGCATGTGATCGTTATACCAGGGAGCGAGTTTCTTATCTCTAATAATTTTTCTTTTAGCTGGAGCTACATTATCTAAGGTACAACGAAGTGTCGACTCTAAATATTCAGTCGCCTGATCGAGTTCTGTGGGGTCAGACGGTGGCCTAATCGAAGTTGGTAACTCTGGGAGATTACTGATAAAACTCTGTGTGGTAGTTGATGTGAATACGTTTAATATGGTAGCGCGGTGCTGTGCGTACATTATCACTGTGACACACTTGAATGGAGACAAGATAGTGATCTGAGATAATTTCAGACAGTGGAATTGTGAATACATTTCTTATACTTAATCTGAAAAATATTATTAAGTTTAAAGTGTGACCTGCTTAATGAGTGGGTCCTACTACACACTGATTTACGCCTACGGAGTCCAGTATGGACATAAATGCTGTTCTCAGAGGGTCTTCTGTATTCTCAAAATGAATGTTAGAATCTCCAGCAATTAATGCTTTGTCTACAGAAATGACTAGGTTTGAGATGAAATCCGCAAATTCACTAAGAAATTCAGAATACGGCCCTGGAGGTCTGTAAATTATAATTAGTGGAATCGACTGAGCTGACTTAATATACTTAAATACACTTATGTTACTATAAAGAATTTCAAATGAATTCAATGTGTGTCCGTGTTTTTGTACGATAGACAGATTATCATTGTCAATAACTGCGACGCCTCCTCCTCTACCAGTTAGTCGAGGCTGGTGCATGTAGCTATATCAAGGAGGACTAGCTTCATTTAGAGCTACATACTCGTCCTGTTTAACCCATGTTTCGGTTAAACAGAGTATATCAAACGCCTGATCTGTGATAATTTCATTAACAATAACTGCTTTTGATGCGAGAGATCTAATATTTAACAATCCTAGCTTCAGATCAGAGGTGCCGGCTGCGCATTCAGTATGATCCGAGTTTGTGGTCTTTATGTTAATTAGATTATTGAAACAGACTTTCTGAGTCTTTCTACATTTTTGCTTAGATCGGGGAACAGACACAGTCTCAATATGGTGAACCCTGAGTGACGACTCTATGCAGCTAGCAGATGGTTGGTTTAGCCTGTCTGTCTGCACCCTGGCCTGGGCTCTGGATTGTCACCGATTAACTAGACCTCTACTGAGACTATGAGCTATACTACAGGAAATGAGAGCAGCACCTTCCCGAGTGGGATGGACACCGTCCCGCCCCAACAGGCCAGCTTTGCCCTCAAAGGTCTTCCAATTATCTATGTAGCCCACATTATTTTCAGAGCACCACCTGGACATCCAGCGGTTCAGCGACCATAACCTGCTGTAAGCTATGTCGCCACGTCTCATTGGGATGGGACCAGAGCATACTACTTCATCGGACATCGCCTTCGCTAATTTAAACACCTCTGTAAAGTTACTCTTACTAACCTCTGACTGACGAAGACGTATATCATTATCATTATCGTATATCATTTAGATCTGGACTTTGACTGGGCCATTCTAACACATGGATATGTTTTGTTTTAAACCATTCCATTGTTGCCCTGGCTTTATGTTCAGGGTCGTTGTCCTGCTGGAAGGTGAACCTCCGCCCCAGTCTCAAGTCTTTTGCAGACTCCAAGAGGTTTTCTTCCAAGATTGCCCTGTATTTGGCTCCATCCATCTTCCCATCAACTCTGACCAGCTTCCCTGTCCCTGCTGAAGAGAAGCACCCCCAGAGCATGATGCTGCCACCACCATATTTGACAGTGGGGATGGTGTGTTCAGAGTGATGTGCAGTGTTAGTTTTCTGCCACACATAGCGTTTTGCATTTTGGCCAAAAAGTTCCATTTTGGTCTCATCTGACCAGAGCACCTTCTTCCACATGTTTGCTGTGCAAATGGGACTTCTTATGGTTTTCTGTTAACAATGGCTTTCTTCTTGCTGCTCTTCAAGTCAGAGGTGGAAAGAGTAATAAAATGTTGTACTCAAGTACAAGTACTGTTACTTCAGTGAAATTTTACTTAAGTACAAGTAAAGTTACCATTATAAAAATCTACTCAAGTAAAAGTAAAAAGTAGCTCATTAAAAATTTACTCAGAGTAAAAGTTACCGAGTTACTTTTTTATTTTCATTTTTTTAACAGCGGGGATGGGATGAGGCATTCTAGCATAGTTCAAAAAAGATGAGCAGATTTAAATCTAAAACTAGTTGTTTTTAACTGAAGGAACACGTAATCATAATAAAGGTGTTGTCTTTGTTGTGCTTGAAAATCAAAGTGGTCACTTAAATATGGTGTCTAGGGCCATACAGCAAAAGAATGGTTCAGGGTTCTATTTTAAACTGTATGGAAATGGTGGCATATGGCAGAAAGAACTAGATTGAATCATTAACATTAATCATTAAAGTCAAATCCGGAATACACAACCAAATATCAAAACGCCAAAATCACAATCTCTTTCCTCTTTCCCGCGTCTATGTCCGGTTTATATATGGTCGCGCTAGTCGATGACGTCACTCTCAGGGCAGAAGCGACCGTGTGGAAGGTCAGGTCGATGCCGATGTGGGTACAGTCAGAAAACCTGGAGTGGAGTCTGGAGCGGCGCGCGACCAGGACATGATACACACACGCGGCGCAATGAAGCATTTATACAAAGCATAATATTTGTTATTATTTTAGCATTTTCATTCATTTATTTTTTACTCAGTAGCGAATATGATTTAAAATGTAGCGAATTACAATACTTCAAACAAAATGTACTTAAGTAAGAGTAAAATTACAGATTTTAAAAACCACTTTAAAAAGTAGAATTACACAAATAAACTACTCAATTACAGTAACGCGAGTAAATGTAATTCGTTACTTTCCACCTATGCATAAAGGCCAACCTTGTGCAGTGCACGACTAATCTGCCCTCTGCACCTACTGACTCGTCCCTATGCTGAACTGGTCTTCATGTCAATTTAAATAATTTCTGTCATATTGAATTTTCACCTGCACAACACACAAGATGTTATATCATTTCTATCTGTTATCGCCCAAATGAGGATGGGTTCCCTGTTGAGTCTGGTTCCTCTCAAGGTTTCTTCCTAATACCATCTCAGGGAGTTTTTCCTTGCCACCGTCACCGTCACCCTTGGCTTGCTCATCAGAGAGATTTCATTCATTCGTCTCATTATTATCTGCACATTTTTCTCACACATCCACACTTCCAATTATTTTCTTTTCTATAATTATTATTATTATTTGTTTTTATTTATTTATTTTCTATATTATTTTATTTATTTATTTATTTATTTTTTATTTTTTTGTTAAAATTCTTTAATTTTTGTGAAGCTGCTTTGAGACAATGACCATTGTTAAAAGCGCTATATAAATAAAATTGAATTGAATTGAATTGAATTGTCCTATGGACAGATTCCCTCACCTGAGCTGTAGATCTCTGCAGCTCGTCCAGAGTCATCATGGGCCTCTTGGCTGCATTTCTGATCAGCGCTCTCCTTGTTCGGCCTGTGAGTTTAGGTGGACGGCCTCGTCTTGGTAGGTTTACAGTTGTGCCATACTCCTTCCATTTCTGAATGATCGCTTGAACAGTGCTCCGTGGGATGTTCAAGGTGTTGGGAACTTTTTCAGAGACCAGGAGACGTTGGGATATCATTCAAGCAGAAGTTACTCTTTATTGAGAACTCGCCGAGCGTCACTGTAGTCATCCAAGTCTTTCTTACAACTCAGCTCTGGAGAGTTTATACTTTACAAGAGGGAGGGATACAAAGAGGTGGAGACAATCTAAACAAAGCATAGTGTGGTACCGGAGGCAGCCTGGTAACGGAAGTTCCCCAGCCCTGATCTCATCAGCATAACAGTGGCTTTCAAATGCATAGGTGCTAATCTAATCAGCCTGACAGTATCCCCCAAACCTTTACATTATCATAGAGACAAAGGCACGGCCTGGCCTTGAGATTAGCATTCCCATTGACTTTGGGACCCTACCCAGCGGTCAGGAAGTACATAAAGACAAAAGGTTAATGTCTCTGACACCTGGGCTACCAGACTTGTATCTTCTCAGAATGTCACCAACTTTACCTTGAAATGTAAAACCCAATGTACATAACTTGTTCAGTTTATATACTATTATCTTGGAAGCTAGATTTAACATTATATAAATTTGTAATCCTACAAAGGCTTTGGAAATCTTTTTGTAGCCTAAGCCTGCTTTAAATTTCTCAATAACTTTATCCCTGACCTTTCTGGTGTGTTCTTTGGACTTCATGTTGTTGTTGCTCCCAATATTCTCTTAGACAACCTCTGAGGCCGTCACATAGCAGCTGTATTTGTACTGACATTAGATTAAACACAGGTGCACTCTATTTAGTCATTAGCACTCATCAGGCAATGTCTATGGGCAACTGACTGCACTCAGACCAAAGGGGGCTGGATAATTACGCACATCCCACTTTGCAGTTATTTATTTGTAAAACAATGTTTGGAATCATGTATGATTTTCACTTTGCATTGATCTTTCATGTGGAATTCCAATAAAATTGATTCATGTTTGTGGCTGTAATGTGACAAAATGTGGAAAAGTTCAAGGGGGCCGAATACTTTTGCAAGCCACTGTATATACGCATGTGTTCATCAGTCCAGTCCTATTTTATAGAGGTGAATGTGTGTCTCTGTGTGTGTGTGTGTGTGTGTGTGTCAGTCCAGTTCTTTCTTGTTAGTAGACACGGTATGTGGGGAGATTTGCATGGTTGAAATCTCCAGTGACATCAGGGTGTGTGTTCTGTATTTCACTGATCATGCCATGCTGTTCACAGAGTGCTCCCTTAGCATTAGCGCTAGGTGGAATGTACACAATAATGAAAAAGGTGGTGAATTCCCGCGGTAAATAAAATGGTCTACATCCAACAGTCACAAACTCCACCATCGATGAGCAATAGCTATAAACTATCACAGAGTTCTTACACCATCTCGTGTTGATGTAAACACACAAGCCGCCACCGCGAGTCTTACCGCACAGAGCTGCATTTCTGTCGGCATGAAACGAGGCTAGCCCGTCTACCTGAATGGCAGCGTCTGGAACTCTGTCGCTGAACCATGTCTCTGTGAAAACAAAGACACATCAGTGTAGTCTGCTGGAGTTGGATGTAGTCCAGTTTATTGTCCTGGGACCAGACGTTGGATAAGATAATGGACAGGAGAGCCGGCCGGCTAGGTTTTGATTTTAGCTTGGCACAGACTCCCGTCCGCCTGCCACGCTTCCGCTTCTTCACACACCTTCTCCGATGTCCCCTCGTCCGGCCACCAGCATCAGGCAACGCCGAGGACTGTAGGCCTGGTTCCAGCACCAAGGCGAGGTCATGTAGCTTCTCACGCAGCTCATCCTGAATGTAGTTTACCGGGTTATTGAGAGTGCTACAAAAAATAAACAGCTTTGGTCACATACACAGTCTCACACAGTATGATATGCAGTGAAATGCTTACACACACCTGTGACCTAAAATAAAAACAACAAAAAAAGAGTATTCAATCAGAACACCAGACTTATATAGTTTTTTTGCATTACGACATAGGACTTATCCTCTTTCCATTTTTGCACACTGCATATTTATGGACATTTACAATCACTGCACATCGGCATACTCATACATTTACACTCACCCTGGACATTTCTGGACATCGGAACATTCCATGGACATTCCTATTTAATTCTACTACAACCCAATTATTTTTCAATGTATAAATCCATTTTGTTTTGTAAATATTTATTTACAACAAAAGTTTACAGCTAGGGTTTTCTATAGTTTTCTATATTTCAATATTTACTATATTGTATAGATAATTTGTTTTTATTTTATATTTTTTATATTTTTGTTCTACTTTTAATAGCTATGGTTTTCTATAGTCTATTTCTTATTTTGAACTATATACAGGGCTGATAGTGGAAAAAATTCCTGAGCCTGAACTTTTTTTCCTTGCCCCCGAGGTGAGTAGGAGTGGGGGTACTATGTATGTGACGCACTTTTAACACATAACTTTTTGGCCCCTGGGCCCAAATATATAAGCAGACTATGTATAACCCTGATCATCATTATTGTCAAGTGGCTCTTTTTAGATATTTTCATATTTGCATTAAGCCCCCAGTATTATTCAAGAAAATACAGCATTTTCTTCTCAATATGTTCAGTGACTAGATTGACATTATTAGCCCATCTTAGTACAATCACTGGAAGTAAATGCTACAGATGCTACAGCCATACAAAGACAGGTCAGTAAGTGGCAATAATAGTACTCCAAAGTACACAGGAATTGATTAACTAATTGATTATCCTCCGCTAATTTCTTACATAAAGTGATGAGTGGGTGGGCGATATTAAATGACAGGTCAAGCTCAGCAATGAAGGAGCACAAGCAGGGGTGTTTCTAGGATTTTCAGTTAAGGGGGGCTCAGCCCCTATAGATGTTTAACACTATATTTGGTTTGTTCAGAATCAGTACTCAAATGAGTCTTCTCGATCACACACGCTGATTACCGTATAAAACTTTTTCTATGTACAGTTCAGGTACAATCAGAAAAATTTAACCAGAAAACAGCATATAACTTTAAACTTATATTGATTAGCAATATAAACAGCACATCTATGAGGCTGGACAATGGAATAAACTGTGTGGGTGCCAATAAAATCAAACATTTATCTGTTCATTCTTTGACAATGGAAGTAGGTCTCCCATAATGAGTGGCAGGCCTGAAGAATAAAAAAATCTTCTTTTTTTTTCATGTGACTTGAAAAATCTTCCATCTACAGTTAAATATAAATATTAAAACTTTGATCAAGTTATCTAGTTTAATTTAGTGTTTTAGCTACATAAATAAGACAGTAGGTTCTCTATTCAACCACTTAAAATTTCATAGCTACTAGGCTATTTATTCAAATTCATTAATATAGACAAACATTGTTTTAATGTAAATAAACAAAGCATCTTTTTAATATCATTATTTTTTGTTGTTTCTATTCATTAAAAAAAGTAACTTTTTCTAAATCAAAGTGACAAAAACCCTACTCTAAGGCTAATAAATGTATTTTACAATTTGGGACATTATTTAATACAATACAATACTTATTATTTATTAGATTTATATAATATATAAATCATTTTAATTTTATTAAAATTTTCCTATCTCTGTAAATCACAATGCAGTTAAAACGAGAGCACTGAATGCTGTTTGTCACTATTTTTAATCATTTATGTTCATAACTCTATGGTAGTTAATGCCATATGGACTGTGTAATGTTTTACAAACCGGATTCCAAAAAAGTTGGGACACTAAACAAATTGTGAATAAAAACTGAATGCAATGATGTGGAGATGGCAAATGTCAATATTTTATTCAGAATAGAACATAGATGACGGATCAAAAGTTTAATCCGAGAAAATGTATCATTTTAAAGGAAAAATATGTTGATTCCAAATTTCACTGTGTCAACAAATCCCAAAAAAGTTGGGACAAGTAGCAATAAGAGGCTGGAAAAAGTAAATTTGAGCATAACGAAGAGCTGGAAGACCAATTAACAGTAATTAGGTTAATTGGCAACATGATTGAGTATAAAAAGAGCTTCTCAGAGTGGCAGTGTCTCTCAGAAGCCAAGATGGGTAGAGGATCACCAATTCCCACAATGTTGCGGAGAAAGATAGTGGAGCAATATCAGAAAGGTGTTACCCAGCGAAAAATTGCAAAAACTTTGCAGTTATCATCATCAACTGTGCATAATATCATCCGAAGATTCAGAGAATCTGGAACAATCTCTGTGCGTAAGGGTCAAAGGTGTAAAACCATACTGGATGCCCGTGATCTCCGGGCCCTTAAACGACACTGCTCCACAAACAGGAATGCTACTGTAAAGGAAATCACAGAATGGGCTCAGGAATACTTCCAGAAACCATCGTCAGTGAACACAATCCACCGTGCCATCCGCCGTTGCCAGCTGAAACTCTACAGTGCAAAGAAGAAGCCATTTCTAAGCAAGATCCACAAGCACAGGCGTTTTCATTGGGCCAGGGATCATTTAAAATGGAGTGTGGCAAAATGGAAGACTGTTCTGTGGTCAGACGAGTCACGATTCGAAGTTCTTGTTGGAAATGTGGGACGCCATGTCATCCGGACCAAAGAGGACAAGGACAACCCAAGTTGTTATCAACGCTCAGTTCAGAAGCCTGCATCTCTGATGGTATGGGGTTGCATGAGTGCGTGTGGCATGGGCAGCTTGCATGTCTGGAAAGGCACCATCAATGCAGAACAATATATTCAGGCTCTAGAACAACATCTAGTCATCTCTTTCAGGCCACAGACCACATTCTGCATCAATCACAACATCATGGCTGCGTAGGAGAAGGATCCGGGTACTGAAATGGCCAGTCTGCAGTCCAGATCTTTCCCCTATAGAGAACATTTGGCGCATCATAAAGAGGAAGGTGCGACAAAGAAGGACCAAGACGATTGAACAGTTAGAGGCCTGTATTAGACAAGAATGGGAGAGCATTCCTATTTCTAAACTTGAGAAACTGGTCTCCTCGGTCCCCAGACGTCTGTTGAGTGTTGTAAGAAGAAGGGGAGATGCCACACAGTGGTGAAAATGGCCTTGTGCCAACTTTTTGGGGATTTGTTGACACCATGACATTTTGATTCACCATATTTTTCCCTTAAAATGATACATTTTCTCAGTTTAAACTTTTGTTCTGTGATGTTCTATTCTGAATAAAATATTGACATTTGCCATCTCCACATCATTGCATTCAGTTTTTATTCACAATTTGTTTAGTGTCCCAACCTAAAGACAGTTAGGTTTTCCAATTAAAACAACAGCAGCATGATTGATGTATTGTCAAGATGGACTAACCTGAGGTGACCAGAAGACGTAGCTTTAGCGGTTAGCCCAATGTAGCGTGGAGGATAAACCCAAACGCGGAAAGAAGCGAGCAGGCAGGATAACCACGCGATTTAGTTTAAGGACTCTCACAAAAGCGGAGCAAGGGAAAAACACAAATTTAACCCGCGTCCTAAAATACACACACAATAGCAAAGACAAACGGAACCAACATGTGAGTACTCACGGTTTGCTGAAACGACAGCTGGAGCTGACATGGGCCGAACTCAATGACTGAGCGGTAAGCCATCGTTTGTTTACCTCTTTTATACTTCCTGGTTTTGCGCCCGTCTTACTTCCGGGTCCTAGTGCCGGGCGCAGATTGAGTGTGTATGACAGTACCCCCCTGTCCAGGACTGGCTCCTGACGGTCCTGGGATGGAGGATACCCTGTGACGGTAGTCCCGAATTAGCTGGGGGTCGAGAATGAACCGGGCCGGGATCCAAGATCGCTCCTCGGGGCCATAACCCTCCCAGTCCACCAGGTATTGTGTACCTTTGCCCCGAGGGCGCGAGTCAAGGATTCGGCGCACGGTGTAGGCGGGACCGCCGTCGATGATCCGGGGAGGAGGAGCTGGGGGGGTGGGTGGAATCATGGGTGAGGTGATGAAGGGCTTGAACTGGGATAGGTGGAAGACTGGATGGATCCGGAGCGCCGCAGGCAGCTGGAGCCGGTAGGTGACAGGGTTAATTCTGTGAGTGATGTGGTATGGTCCGATGAATCTGGGGGAAAGCTTCTTTGACTCGGTGCGGAGGTGGAGGTTTTTTGTGGACAGCCATACCTTGTCACCTACGTGGTATAGTCGTCCCGGAGGATGTCGGCGGCGATGTTGGTGGATGTAGCGGGCATTGGCACGTTGGATGGCCTGGTTGGTCGTAGTCCAGAGCCGCCGACATCTGCGGACCAACTGTTGGGCTGACGGTACATCAACCTCCGGCTCTGGGTGGTTGAACACGGTGGGTTGGAAACCGTGGCATACCTCAAATGGGCTTAGGTTAGTGGCAGAGGAGATGTGGAGGTTGTGTGATAGTTCTGCCCAAATGAGGTAGCGTGCCCAGGAGCGCTGACGGTCCGCTACGAAACATCTCAGGTAGCGCTCCAGTTGTTGGTTGGTCCGCTCCGTCTGACCGTTAGTCTGTGGGTGGTATCCGGAGGACAGACTGCAGGTGGAATCGATCAGACGGCAGAAGGCCTTCCAGAACCGGGCTGTGAACTGGGGCCCTCTGTCCGAGACGATATCCTTGGGGAACCCATGCAGACGGACTACGTGCTCTAAAATCAGCTCTGCTGTTTCCTTTGCTGACGGGAGTCCGGCGAGAGCCACCAGATGCACGGTCTTAGAGAACCGATCCACGATCGTGAGGATGGTGTCCTTTCCTTCGGAGGCCGGCAGGCCCGTGATGAAGTCCACGGCAATGTGCGTCCAGGGCCGTCGAGGGACTGGAAGGGGTTGCAGTTCTCCTGGAGAGGGTCGGTTGGTGGTCTTCGCCCTGGCACACACTGGGCATGCCTGAACGAACTCTTGGACGTCCCTCGTCATGGATGGCCACCAGAAGTCGCGCTGGATAAATTGGAGGGATCGTCGGGTGCCTGGATGGCCCGAAATTGGGGAGGAGTGTCCCCAGTGGAGAACCTCGGGTCTCATCCCTTCAGGCACGAAGAGTCGTCCAGGTGGCACACCTGCCGGTTCGGTCTCTGTACCTCGTGCCTGGCGCACTCTCGTTTCCAGGTCCAGTTGCAGGGGTGCGATGATCTTGGAAGAGGGGAGGACAGGCGCGGGGTCCGCCCGGGGGGGTCCACCTCTAGTTGTCGGGAGAGGGCGTCAGCTTTGGTGTTCTTGGGCCCCGGGCGGTATGAGAGGTGGAAGTTGTAATTCTCAAAGAATAATGCCCACCGCGCCTGTCGTGGATTTAACTGTTTAATGTTTCGGATGGTGATTAGATTTTGATGGTCCGTCCAGACTATGAATGGCTCACTGACGCCCTGGAGCCAGTGACGCCACTCCTCCAGAGCCCACTTTATGGCCAGCAGTTCGCGGTCCCCTACCCCGTATCGCTGCTGAGTGGAGTCAAATTTTCTGGAGAAAAAACCACAAGGGTGTAGTTTTTGGTCTGGACCTTGCTGTGAGAGGATAGCTCCAGCGCCCACATCTGAAGCATCCACCTCCACAACGAATGATTTATTGACATCTGGGTGGTGGAGAATCGGTGCAGTGGTGAAGCGGTGACACAGTGATCGAAAAGCGGAGACAGCTGCCGGGTTGAGGTGAAAAGGGAGAGAGGAGGGACGGGTCAGAGCGGTTAGGGGGGCGGCAACTGTACTGTAGTCCCGGATAAAGCGACGATAGAAGTTCGCAAACCCGAGAAACCGTTGAAGCTGTTTGAGGGTCTTGGGTAGGGGCCAATGACGCACAACCTCTAGCTTCTGCGGGTCCATGGCCACACCCTGGGGCGAGATGACAAAACCCAGGAACGTGGTGGAGCGCTCGTGAAAAGCGCACTTTTCCAACTTACAGTACAGTTGGTGGGCGAGTAATCTCTTTAGAACCGCCCTGACGTGCTGGGTGTGTTCTTCCATGGTGCGTGAATAAATTAAAATATCGTCCAGGTATGCGAATGCCCACCGACCGAGCATGTCCCGAAGGACGTCGTTAATGAAGTGTTGGAATGCGGCGGGGGCATTGCACAGTCCGAATGGGATGACAAGGGTTTCATAATGTCCGGTGGGGGTGATGAACGCCGTCTTCCACTCATCGCCCTCTCTGATGCGCACCAAGTTGTAGGCGCTCCGGAGGTCCAACTTCGTAAAGATGGTGGCGCCAGAGAGGGCGTCCAGGGCTGAGTTGGTAAGAGGCAGAGGATGTCGGTTTTTGATGGTGAGATGGTTGAGCCCCCGATAGTCGACACAAGGGCGAAGTTCACCGCCTCTCTTCTTCACGAAGAAGAACCCCGCGGCGGCAGGTGAGGAGGAGGGTCTGATGGTGCCTTGGCGCAGGGCGTTGTTTACATATTCCTCCATCACCTGGGTCTCGGTGGGTGTGAGTGAGTAGAGATGGCCGCGGGGGGGGATCGTACCGGGTTGGAGGTCTATGGCGAGGTCGTATGGACGATGAGGAGGAAGATGGGTGGCTCGTCGCCTGCAGAAAACCTCCGATAGGTCTCGGTATGGTTCGGGGATGGAGTTGGTGTCGACGTCGGGGGCCTCGGACTCCCTAGAGCACGTCCCAGCCGCTGCCCGTAGGCATAGTTCGTTGCAGGTCGCGCCCCACTGAAGGATCCGATTCTGGGTCCAGGAGATTAGAGGGTCATGTTGGAGCAGCCAGGGATGACCAAGGATGATGGGTGGAGATGAGATGGAGGTGACGAAGAATTTTAACTGTTCATGGTGTTGGTTGATGGAGATGGTGATGGGTTCTGTTCGGGTGCTGATTGGGCTGGTGGAGAGGGGGCGACCGTCGACAGAGGTGATGCGAACGGGCTGGGATAACGCCTCGAGTTTTACCCCCAGGGTTTTGGCATATGCAGAGTCAATGAAGTTACCTGCTGCCCCGGAGTCGATGAACGCAGCACTTCGGACCCGTTTGTGGCCAACCTGGAGGTGTACCTGAACCGTGAGACGGGAGGAGTTGGTGGTGATGGCGGAGAGACGAAGGTGACCCGGCGAGTATCTCTCTCCTCTCACCGGGCCTGGGCGTTTCCCGGTCTGAGCGGACAGGTCGCCCTGTGATGTGTAGCTGACCCGCAATAGGCACAGAGCCCTTCACGAAAGCGTCTCTCCCGTTCTGCAGCGGTCAAGGAGGCGCGTCCTAGTTGCATGGGTTCCCCGGCTCCGGTGTCAACCACGGCAGGAGGTGGAGAACCGACATGTCCCGGGGTGGCGTAGGTGGCGGAGTCTGCGGGGCGTGGAGTGGTGACAGTGAAGGCGGGTGCTGGTCGTGAAGTGGTGACGGCGAAGGTGGGTGCAGGTGGCAGGGTGCGAGGGGCTGGCCTCGGACGAGAGAGGAGGCGCTGGTCGATCCGGAGAGCGAGTTGGATCAGGCCCTCCAGGGTCGCAGGAAGCTCTCGCCCGGCTAGTTCGTCCTTAATTCGAGAAGCCAGTCCCTCGTAGTAGGATGTCCGGAGTGCTGCATCGCCCCACGTTGTTTGGACGGCGAGAGTGCGAAACTCGGCCGTATAGCGGCTCACGGGCAATCCTCCCTGCCTCAGGTGATAAAGTCTGGTGTCGGTCTCCACCTCGCCCGCTGGATGTTCAAAAGTGAGTTTGAGTTGGTGGATGAACTCATTGTAGGAGTGAGCGGTATCTGTATCTGCCTGTAAAACTGCCGTGGCCCACTCTGCTGCCTGCCCTTTTAGCAACGAGACGAGAAGAGCAATGCGAAGGCGATCGGTGGAGTATTTGGTGGCATTAAACTCAAACACCAGATCGAGAGCTGTCAGAAAAACGCTGCACTTCCCGTCCGTGCCGTTCCACTTCTCTGGTAGAGAAAGAAAAACATCAGAAGGAGGGGGGGGGGGGGATGCGGCGCCGCGGCCTCCGCGGCGTGCGATCGAGCAGTGACGCCATCAACAGCTGCGCGGAGATCCGTATTCTCCCGCCGGAGCTCAGCGACCTCGCGGCGGAGAGAAGCGAGATCCCCGGTTAGCTGATTGATTAGCGCCGCATGCCGATCTACAACGTCGCAGAGACTCGCATAATCCGCTGGGTTTACCGCGGAGGGCTCAGTCATTCTGTCAAGATGGACTAACCTGAGGTGACCAGAAGACGTAGCTTTAGCGGTTAGCCCAATGTAGCGTGGAGGATAAACCCAAACGCGGAAAGAAGCGAGCAGGCAGGATAACCACGCGATTTAGTTTAAGGACTCTCACAAAAGCGGAGCAAGGGAAAAACACAAATTTAACCCGCGTCCTAAAATACACACACAATAGCAAAGACAAACGGAACCAACATGTGAGTACTCACGGTTTGCTGAAACGACAGCTGGAGCTGACATGGGCCGAACTCAATGACTGAGCGGTAAGCCATCGTTTGTTTACCTCTTTTATACTTCCTGGTTTTGCGCCCGTCTTACTTCCGGGTCCTAGTGCCGGGCGCAGATTGAGTGTGTATGACATGTATAAAGTAGACTATAGGTTCATAGTCTGTATTAAAGGCTTCATGTTCACTGGAGGAAACAGCTGGTGTGATGAGGGTGAACACAGTGAAGATTTAACTGATTAATCCCTCATGACATTTTGTAAACTGTATTTATGAGAAAGGACTGCACTGATGCAGATATAACAATTTATCTAAAAACACACACCTTGACTTAATCCTGCCTCTGTGATGGTGAATTGAAGACCCGCTGAAAGACGGTGAGGAGCCGAAGGAGCCGAAGTCTGCCGACACTTTCATGTGAAATTGAAAGTTTATGGAGAATTTTTAGGGGGACTGAGTACAAATGTTAGGGGGGATGAAGCCCCCCCTAAAAATGGCCTAGCAACGCCCGTGAGCACAAGCGAATTTTTAAATGAGTCACACGATCGGTCATTGAGGGAGGAATATTATGGTGTTATATTCCTGCCAAAATTCTGAATGATTCTGCTTCTGACTTCTCGATTCTGTGCGCGCTCGACTCCGCCTGCATGCGCGTGCAACATTTATTTTCTGTGCGCACTCGACTCTGGACAAAGTTGAGCAAGCGTACAGGCAGTGTTACAAAACAGTCACAAAACCAGACAATCACAGACAACCACACACAACTTCTGATTGGCTGTTACTTCTCTATCACCTGCTATCAGACCTAGAGAAATGACAGATCAATATCCGCGAACCAGATCTTTTTTTCCCGCAGCCACAGTACGCCGGAAATCCGGCGTGGTGCCGGAACACTATCACCCCTGTATATATATAAAAATTTTAGGTCAGGAGCGGTCATATAAGCATTTCACTGCATACAGCATCTTCCTGTATATGATTGTGTATGTGACAAATAAAAACTTAACTTGAATTTTTTATTTTAATTCAGATAAAGTATATTCAGATAAAATATGAAATAAGAGAAAAAATATGTACAGTGGAACCTTGCACATTGTCTTGGTCTGTGTGTGCGTATTAAGCGTGGGTAGGACAGACTGATGGGTAGGACACATTTCTAGAACACCGGCTCTAAGAGCTGTATCGTTTGCAACCGACACTTTACACACAGACTGTCTCTGAATCCCACAGTAGACGAGGTACTGTCGCCGGACTCCATTAGTTAGTGATGGTGAGGTGAAGCCCCACATTTGCATGTCGAGACTCCCAACCAATAGTTTCAACAAACGGTTCATTTCATGAAGCTTCATTCAAGGGCTTATTGTACTGCCATCTAGTGGACAAATTTTGTGTAGCAACAAGATCATAACATCTCAAGCAGCACAATTAATATGTACAGTACCTGTAGCTGCAAGTAGTGTAACGTTGCATTCATCATTGACCGCCATGTGTGTGTGTGTGTGTGTGTGTATGTGTGTGTGTGGGTGGGTGTATGTGGGTGGGTGTGTGGTGTTTGTTTATGCACATAGTCACCATCCCTGAAAATTAACTGAACATCCAGAATAGAAAGGAAATGTGAAGAACAAAAGTCCTCTTTTTTTCTCGCTAAAATGACTAACTAACGAGCCAGGGTTTGGAATTTTTTAACAGAATATATAACTCTTCCAGGCAGTGTTAAGGGTTCAGTACACAAATCAATGATTAAAACACACAATAAAGACAATTAATAGAGGAGAGAGAGAGAAAATAAAAAGACGAAAAAACATACATACAGTAACACTAGAGTTTCTGAGGAAGATTGAGGTCATTAATATAATACAATAATATAATAAAAGATTTTGTCTGCATTTTCCTTCTTCATGTATTATATAATAAGTTAATGTAAAGTTCCATTGTCAAATGCAAAAAAAACTTTTCCTGAATCTTGATTTATGAATTTAAGAACAAAAATCTCCAACAGATTGATTCCGGAAAACACAAGGCTATGGTTGTCATTGGTCACGTGACTCTCTGGTAAATGACACGCTCCGAATCGAGGCTTCATTTGGACATGCCCCCTTCTGCTCAATACAAGCTCCAGAGCTTCAGTGTCAGAGTAACATCACTACAGTTAACGAATCTCTGGACAAATCAGAATCCGGAGAATTCAGAATTTTTCTTTTCTGGCTTCCAGGATTATCGTGATAGCCAGTCTTTCTTGACATGTTGAGAATCTCTTGACTCGATTGTCCCATTCATAGAGAAAATGGCAGTAGTTTGTGAGATAAAAATGTAAGTCGCTCTGGATAAGAGCGTCTGCCAAATGCCTAAATGTAAATGTAAATGTAAATTTTCAACCTGCAGGCCAAGCAACAGGGCAACATTTTGATGATTTTGGCAATTTTCAAATCACCCCAGAGCTGCCATTAATGTTCCCCATACTTTATACACCTCAGCAGCTGTTTCATATTTTCGTATTTTTGTTTCATGTGAACTGCATGCCTCGACATTCTAGAGAAGTTATGAGGTATCATGTAAATAACCCAATTCACAAGGTGAATATTTAAGTGGTCATGGTAAATTGTTGGTTTATTTATTTATTTCCTGTTTGATGTGGATTTGTATTGCCTTGCATTTCACTTGATTTTGAGGACTTTTATGTTGAAATAGCGTGTGTAAGGCGGGTTTTAGTTTTCTGGCTACATTGTGAAAAAGTTAAGGCTGAAAATGCTCTAGCACCCTCAGAACTGGCACAAGCTCTTACGTTGGTGTTTATTGATTAAAGGATATTTTGGCTCAATTTTCAATAAATCAAAATGACCATCAGTCAAGTGTTGACCATCTTTCTGGGGGGACGCTACAGTAAGAGCTTTACCTGCACCAGCTTCATAGAACTGCCTATTCAGTATACAGAAGGCACGGCAAAGACAGCAGTGAGTTGCAGAGGTGGAAAGTAACGAATTACATTTACTCGCGTTACTGTAATTGAGTAGATTTTTTGTGTATTTCTACTTTTTAAAGTAGTTTTAAAAATCTGTAATTTTACTTTTACTTAAGTACGTTTTGTTTGAAGTATTGTAATTCGCTACATTTTAAATCATATTCGCTACTGAGTAAAAAAATTAATGAATAAAAATGCTAAAATAATGAAAATATTATGCTTTGTATAAATGCTCCGTTGTGCTCGTGTGTGTGTATCATGTCCTGGTCGCGCGCCGCTCCAGACTCCACTCCAGGTTTTCTGACATCGGCAGCTACCTGACCTTCCACACGGTCACTTCCGCCCTGAGTGACGTCATCGACTAGCGCGACCATGTATAGACCGGAGAGAGACGCGGGAAAGATGAAAGAGGTTGTGATTTTGGCGTTTTGATATTTGGTTGTGTATTCTGGTTTGACTTTTTGCCTCCAATTGACTTTGATTATTGCTTTGTCCCTTTGGTTTGGTTGGTCTTTGTATATATTTGTAGATAATTTCACTGTTTTTGGTTTAGGGAGTCCAGGAAGGTACCTGTATTTTTGTTTCTGGGGTTTTTTTGTTGTTGTTTCTTTTTGCAGGTAATCTACCTACTAAATATAAATACCATTTTGTTTGTTATTTTGGCCTGGGTCCATCCTGAATCTGATCCTCCTCCTCCTGTGGTGTGTGTTTGTATATACAAACCTCATTATTTCATCAGTTAATGATTGGATCTAGTTCTTTCTGCCATATACCACCATTTCCATACAGTTTAAAATAGAACCCTGAACCATTCTTTTGCTGTATGACCCTAGACTGGGACGTAACACCATATTTAAATGACCACTTTATTATGCAAAGGTGTTCCTTCAGTTAAAAACAACTAGTTTGAGATTTATATCTGCTCATCTTTTTTGAACTATGCTAGAATGCCTCATCCCACCCCCGCTGTGTGTGTTTTTTTTTTTTTTTTTTATATTTAAAAAAAAAAAAAAAGCAGAGCCAGATCAATATACAATCGACACCCACAGCAAACATTTAAAAACAAACAATAATCTGTTAATATAAGAGTGAACATGGAAACACCCAAGGGCAAAACAATTCAGCAAAAGAATCACCCCCACTGTTAAAAAAATTAAAATTCAATTTTTCAATTCAATTCAATTTTATTTATATAGCGCTTTTAACAATGGTCATTGTCTCAAAGCAGCTTCACAAAAATTTAAGAAATTTAACAAAAAAAAAAAAAAAAAATACATTTTATATATATATATATATATATATATATATATATATATATATAGAATAATTATATATAAAGTAATAAATAAATAAAATTATAATAGAAAATAAATAAATAAAAACAAATAATAATAATAATTATAGAAAAGAAAATAATTGGAAGTGTGGATGTGTGAGAAAAATGTGCAGATAATAATGAGATGAATGAATGAAATGTCTCTGATGAGCAAGCCAAGGGTGACGGCGACGGTGGCAAGGAAAAACTCCCTGAGATGGCATTAGGAAGAAACCTTGAGAGGAACCAGACTCAACAGGGAACCCATCCTCATTTGGGCGATAACAGATAGAAATGACATAACATCTTGTGTGTTGTGCAGGTGAAAATTCAATATGACAGAAATTATTTAAATTTGTCATGAAGACCAGTTCAGCATAGGGACGAGTCAGTAGGTGCAGAGGGCAGATGAGGTCTGGATCACTGGAAGCACAGGAGCAGCATGTGTAGCTCCAACCATCATAAAGCTGAATCCAGTTGGAGCTGGTCCTTCTCTGGATGCCTCAGGAACCTCGCAGGGTCGGCCTTTGTCTACTGAAGCTGGCAAAATCTCCCGATGCCTCGGGATGGGTAGAGAAATACAGAACAGATGGGGAGAATTAGCGTAGTTGCCATTCGGTATAGGTGTACTGGAGTATGAGTACTGGGATGAGTTATGTGTATGTGTATGTGTAAAATAAAAAAGTAACTCGGTAACTTTTACTCTGAGTAAATTTTTTAATGAGCTACTTTTTACTTTTATTTGAGTAGATTTTTATAAGAGTAACTTTACTTGTACTTAAGTAAAATTTCACTGAAGTAACAGTACTTGTACTTGAGTACAAAATTTTATTACTCTTTCCACCTCTGGTGAGTTGAGGCAAGTGTGATGGCCAACGAAGAAGGTAAGGACAAAGCTGCAATGGATGATTTTACGGAAATTCAAGAGCATAGAGACTTGCTAAATCAAGGTGAATGTTAAGGCATTTTTCAACAAGAAAAAGAACTAGCTGAATTTCAACATAAATTGGCAGATGATGAAGAGTTAGCTCTACCACGTCGTACAGAACGTCCCTACAAGCCTGCTGTGAAAATGCAAGCATATCAAAGGGAGGAGTTAAATAAAAAGTAAAAACGTTTAATGAGCTTATATGAACAATGGAAAATTCAAATCAGAAAAGCCCGAGAAACTTTAAAGAAAGACATTTCAGAGTCTGAACTGGCTACTGTGGCAGATGACATTGAAGAAAGAATGAATGACATATTGAAACGTTATAATGAAATCAGAGAGGGAGTCACGCCATCCACTGAACTTAGAAGGAAAATTGATGCTTGCGAGGCTGTGACAAAGAACATTGTGAAAATAGTTTTAGAGCGCCTATCAATGAGTGGAGATTTCAATGAAGAGGATGCAAGGCACCAACTCCATCAGCTATTAACCCATGAATATGCACACTCAGTATATGGAACTGCCTCTCAGTCACGATCTAGTCAGCGTTCTGAATCGAGCATAGCTGCAAAAAGAGTGGAAGCAGCTGCTGAGCTTGCTGCGAAGGAAGCCGAATACAGAGCAATGCAAGAGGAAATAAAGCAAAAGGAAAAAAATTTAGTAATGGAAGAGCAGTATAAAAGGGATCTTGAAATACAGCATGCTCACTTAGAACGTCTACAAGCTGAGAGAGACATGGATGCAGCTCACACTAGACTTAAAATCTATGAGAGAGAAATCGAACAGGAGAACGTGCCTCAGCTCACACAGCTAAACAACAAACAGTTCACTTTGAAAGACACATTGGCGCCCCCTACTGACGTTTCCAATTTGGCCCAAGCAATTCAGGACAGCATAGCTGCGAACAGACTTCCAGTTCCAACTCCCTCAGTTTTTAGTGGTGATCCAATCCACTACATCGAATGGAGAGCTTCATTCCAGTCTCTTATTGACCAAAAGAATATCTCCTCTGCTGAGAAGCTTTATTACTTAAAGAAATACGTCAGTGGAGCGGCCCAAAAATGTCTTGAGGGCACCTTTTACAGAAACGATGAAGAGGCAGATAGAGATGCATGGAATAAGCTCAACCAATGATACGGCCAGCCGTTTGTGATTCAGCGTGCCTTTCGGGACAAACTGTCAAAATGGCCAAAATTACAGCCCAAAGATGCAGAAGGACTATTCTCTGATTTCCTGAATGCCTGCTCACAAGCAATGCCCCATGTGAGAGGTCTGGATATATTAAACAATTTTGAGGAAAATCAAAAACTGATGCTTAAAGTTCCAGAATGGCTTGCTTCTCGTTGGAACCGCCAGGTCACAGTAGCCCTCAGAGATGGCAAAGATTTTCCCACTTTCAAAGATTTTGCTGACTTTGTGTCTCTAGAAGCAGAGATAGCATGCAATCCTGTCACCTCATCGCATGCGCTTCACTCCTCTACCATATTCAGTGATAGAAAAGGCACAAAGGGGACTAAGGCTAATGTCTTCAGCATCCAAACTGCTACAAACCGTGATAATTTAGTGAGTAATGGCATATCAAAACCCCCATGCACGTTGTAAGAGCCATATCTTACTTGTTATTAATTTGTTGTTGTGTTTATTTTATTTTATTTTATTTGTTCTTATTTCATTTATTCTATCTTGTTCTATTCATTAGTAAAGCATTAAGCATTAAGTTGTTACATAAGCCATAAGCTTTATATTTCTTAGTCATGCATCCATTTTGACAATCGTAGGTTGGTCTGTGATGTCATTCTACTATTACATGCATTTGTGTGACTGTCATATGATGGAGAGTTCAGTTTATATGCGGAAGGCTACGGAAACACAAGCTTTTGATCGTCAGCTAACGTGAGCTCCCGTAAGCTGGGAATGTAAGATACAACAACTAGGTTGTTGTAACCGTAAGCTCCCGTAAGTAGAGATATACAACAAGAGTGTTGTTATATACGTAAGCTAAGACTGTAATTTACAAGATACAGCAAATAGGTTGTTGTAAAAGTCAGAGATTTGCAAGATGCAGCAACTGGTGTCTGTAATCACAGTGGATTTACTCAAGACGACTGTATGAAGTGTTTATTCTTGATGCTGACAAAATAAACTACAAGAGACAAAGAGATTGGACTTCTGTCGTGTGAGTGAAACTTTAAACCAGAGCTACGCGTCAAAACTGGTGAAATAATATGACCGCATCTACACACGTGGTGCAAAAATGTCAAACATCAGCTACCCAAATGCCCAGCCTTCAAGGAACAATCTTTAAATGATAAACGGAAATATGTGAGGAAAAATAACTTATGTTATGGGTGTCTCAAACCAGGCCACAACGCCAAAGGATGTCGTTAACGCCTAACCTGTGATATTTGCAATGGAAGACACCCCACCTGTTTCCATGACGAAAGCTACAAGGCACGTGAAGGATGACAAGGCCAAGTACCACTGGTGAACACCCCATCAAATACTCCAAATGAATCCATGGCAGCTATGGCACTTAATATCACCAGAGGGGACCAGTCATGCGTCACCTCCATGATTGTTCCTGTGTGGGTATCTGTAGCCACTGATCCATCTAAAGAACAGCTAGTTTATGCATCATTAGACACACAAAGCGACAGTACATTCGTCGACAATGAGGTGAGCAAGGAACTGCAGGCTGCCACCCAGCCTGTGAAATTGAAACTTACCACTATGCTTGGAGAGAACAGCATTGTGAAATGCGAAAGGGTCCCTGGACTAAGAGCGAGAGGCTACAATTCAAGCATCCACATCGACCTTCCTCCTGCATATACAAAAGACAGCATTCCAGGGAATCATGATCATATACCCACTCATGATGCTATGAGAAGATGGCATCACCTAAGATCCATTGCTGATAAAGTGCCTCCTCTCCTCGCCTGTGATATTAGCCTTTTAATCGGGTACAACTGTACAGGTAGTAACAGGAATGGACAATGAGCCCTATGCCATCCGCACAGAGTGTTGTAGGCAGTTCAATGCCAAGCTTAGACAGAACAGGGACCAGCCTGTGTCACAAGGTTTCTGTAAAGGAACTTCCTCCAGTAACTCCCATGGATGTGATCAGTGCTCTAGAGTCAGATTTTAAGGACAACAAGGGAGATGACAAAACCGTGTCACAAGAGGACATCATGTTTCTGGACAAACTCAAAAGGGGGATAAGACAAAATGAACTAGGGCATTTTGAGATGCCATTACCCTTTAGACAACGACCACGTTTACCTGATAATAGAAGGCTAGCTGAAATCAGACTCGATCATCTTCGAAGAAAATTTAAGAGAGATGAGAAATACAAAAGAGACTATGCTACATACATAAAGGAAATCATAGAAAGAGGTGATGTGGAACAAGTGCTAGAAAATGGATCCCCAGGTGAACGATGGTACATTCCCCATCATGGCATATACCACCCTAAAAAACCTGACAAGCTGCGCGTTGTATTTGACTGCTCTGCGAATTATGGTGGTACAAGCTTGAACGAACATCTTCTTCCAGGGCCAGATATGATAAACAACCTCACAGGTGTCCTCGTACGGTTCAGAAAACACCCAATAGCGCTTATGTGCGATATAGAGAAAATGTTTCACCAGTTTCATGTACCAGAACAGGATCGTGACTACTTGCGATTTCTGTGGTGGAAAGATGGAGATGTTAGCATGCAACCTCAGGATTATCGAATGAGAGTCCATCTTTTTCGGCGCAGTGTCATCCCCTGGCGGCGCGAATTATGGTTTGAAGTATCTAGCCAATAAGAACAAACTCTCGCATCCAGTAGGTTCCCAGTTTGTAGCAAGAGACTTCTACGTGGATGACGGAGTTACAAGTGCAGACACATTGGAAGGCTCCATTCAGTTAGCACGAGAGGCTAGAGAAATATGTGCCAAAGGGGGTCTCCGACTTCACAAATTCGTCTCAAACCATGAAGGTGTACTACAAAGCATACCCTCATCAAAACGAGCAAAAGAGGCAAAGACAAAGGACTTTGTCTTTCTCAAACACACAGGTGGAACGAGCACTAGGAATCCACTGGAACGTAGTAGGGGATAGTTTCAGGTTCAGCAACACTTTGAAAAACCAGCCAGGGACGCGAAGAGGCATACTAGCAACAGTCCCCTCAATATATGACCCACTTGGCTTCCTGGCCCCATATGTCCTTACAGGGAAAAGGATTCTGCAGGAAATGTGTCATCAAGGTGTTGCCTGGGACGATCCCCTGCCTGAAACGCTGAAACCACGGTGAGAAAGCTGGCAACGTGACTTTTTCAACCTAGAAAGAATAAACATAACCCGATGTTATGTGCCCGTCAATTTTGGAGAAATTATAGAAACAGAAATGCACCACTTCTCTGATGCGAGCACTGATGGATATGGACAGTGCTCTTACCTGAGAGTCAAAAATCTGAAAGGTGAGATTCATTGCTCTTTGTATCAACAATACCAAGACTTGAATTAACAGCAGCGGTAGTCTCAGTTATTGTCAGAAACATGCTCAGAGAAGAGATTGGCTATGCTAATACGAAAGAGTACTTCTGGACTGATTCTAAAGTAGTTTTGAGTTACATTAACAATGACTCAAGACGGTTTCACCCATTCGTTGCCAACAGAGTCCAGAAGATCCGCAATAGCACAACACCTCAACAATGGCATTATGTACCTACAGACAAGAACCCGGCAGACGGAGCGTCCTGGGGAAGAACAGTGAGTGAGCTGCTTAGATCTAACTGGTTCTCCGGTCCTGCATTCTTGTGGGAAAGTGAAATTCTCATGCCAGAAGATGCGGTACCAGACCTGACAGTTGGAGATCCTGAGATCAAAAAAGTTCAGACATTACAAACCTCTGCATTACAAGCATCAGAACTATTCAGTATTGCAGATCGTCTTGTCAAATTCTCATCATGGTCCAAAGCCAGCAAAGCAGTGGCCCGCCTTATGCGACGGGCTAAGCAAATCAAGTCAAATGCACCCACCACAGTGAGTGAACAGAAAAAATCAGAATGTGTCATAATTAGGGATCTGCAGAAACACACATATAAAAGGGAAATTGAACAGTTAAAGAAAGAAAATCAATTGACAAGCGGCAACAAACTTTTCCAACTTGATGTCTTTATCGACACAGACGGCATTGTGAAGGTGGGAGGAAGACTTCGCTATTCAACTCTGTGACTCAGTTAAACATCCCATTATCATTCCTAAGGAGCACCATGTCACGAAGCTAATAATAGCGCACAACCATGAAAAGACCAAGCATCAAGGCAAGGGCTTTAGAGCAAACGAAATCAGATCTAGTGGTTATTGGATACCAAGTATGAGCAGAGCTGTGTCTTTATTCATCCGGCAGTGTGTCATCTGTCGCAGACTTAGGAGACCACCAGAGGGTCAGAGAGTGAGTGACTTGCCTGAAGAACGCATGGAGCCTTCTGCTCCATTTACTTATTGTGGAATGGACTGCTTCGGTCCTTTCATCTCAACAGAAGGAAGGAAACAATATAAACGTTATGGCCTGCTCTTTACCTGCTTTTGCTCACGGGCTATCCATTTAGAAATGCTGGAGGACATGTCTACTGATTCCTTCATTAACAGCTTGCATTGCTTCATCGCTATCAGAGGTTCTGTTAGTCAAATCCAGTGCGACCAAGGTACCAATTTTATTGGCGCCAAGAATGAGTTCAAGGCAGCCCTACAAGAGCTCAATACTGATAGACTGAGCATGTTTCTGTCGCAGTGTGACTTCGTGATGAACGCTCCTCACTCAAGTCATGCAGGGGGAGTGTGGGAGCGCCAAATTAGAACAGTCAGAAGTGTTCTCAATTCCACCCTGACACTAGCCCAAAACAGACTAAATGACTCTGCATTGCGAACTCTGCTATATGAGGTTATGGCTATAGTTAACAGCAGACCCCTCACTGTGGACACACTGCTCAGTCCCAACAGCCTGGAACCCCTGACCCCCAATCACCTTATCCAAATGAAGACTTGTCCAGCACTGCCTCCACCGGGCATATTCCCAAGAGAGGATCTGTATGGAGCTAGGCGGTGGCGACGGATTCAGCATCTGGCGGAGCAGTTTTGGAGCCGTTGGAAACGAGAGTACCTCTACAGCATTATGGCAAGACAGAAATGGCATTCGCCGAAAAGAAACCTGCAAGTTGGTGATGTCGTGATGGACATGGAGGAGTTCTCACCTCGCGGTGAATGGAAGCTTGCATGGGTTGTAGAGACTGTTGAGGGTAAAGATGGACTTGTAAGAAGAGTCAAAATCTCAGCAGGAGATAAGCGACTGAGCAAAAATGACGAACGCCTGAGTAAGCTCTCCATATTAGAGCGACCCGTACAGAAGTTAGTTCTGTTGTTAGAGGCTTCTTAAGTCTTTAAGTGTCAATGATTTCAAATTCTTCTCAAGTGAATGTCATTTCTAATTTAAAATTATTCATAGTTCATGTTAAGTAATGAAACACTAATAATTTTGGTGGGAGTGTAAATAACCCAATTCACAAGGTGAATATTTAAGTGGTCATGGTAAATTGTTGGTTTATTTATTTATTTCCTGTTTTATGTGGATTTGTATTGCACTTGATTTTGAGGACTTTTATGTTGAAATAGCTTGTATAGGGCGGGTTTTAGTTTTCTGGCTGCATTGTGAAAAAGTTAAGGCTGAAAATGCTCTAGCACCCTCAGAACTGGCACAAGCTCTTACGTTGGTGTTTATTGATTAAAGGATATTTTGGCTCAATTTTCAATAAAGAAAAATAACCATCAGTCAAGTGTTGACCATCTTTCTGGGGGGACGCTACATATCATGATGATCAGACACACCTCTCCACTGTAGGCAAATATGCTCACCTATATATAAATCCTTATCATGAAATATCTTGAAAACTTTAGCCAGCCAGCTCCTTTCTCACCTGTTTTCTAATTCATCTAATTAAAATATGTAAGAATTAGCAGGTTTTATCTCGGAGGTCGATTATTTCCAAAAAATTGTAGACCAGTGGTATTAACAAAACAATCCCAGGTTCTTATTTAGTACAGTGGCTCGCCTAACAAAACCTAAGACGCCCGCAGAGAGTATCCCATCACAGTTTAGAAGTGAAGACTTTATGGACTTCTTTAATGAAAAAATCAATAATATCAGGAAGAAAATAATGGAGGTTCAACCTCTAATAGTATCTCACGATCCAGTTCAGCCTATAGCTTCACATTTAGATTTTCACTGCTTTACAGGTATAGGACAGGAAGAGCTGTATAAACTCATCACCTCGGCTAAATCAACAACGTGCCTGTTAGACCCAATCCCAACCAGATTTTTAAAAGAAGTGATGCTTACGGTTGGAGAGCCACTCCTAAACATTATTAATTCTTCATTACATCTAGGTCACGTCCCTAAACCTTTCAAGTTAGCAGTTATTAAGCCGCTTCTTAAAAAATCTAATTTGGACGCGAATGAAATAACAAATTACAGACCGATTTCAAACCTCCCGTTCATATCAAAAATACTAGAAAAAGTAGTATCAGCTCAAATTTGCACATTCTTGCAGGATAACAACATCCTTGAAGAATTTCAGTCAGGTTTCAGGCCCCATCATAGCACAGAAACTGCACTAGTTAAGATTACAAACGACTTATTTTCAGCTTCAGACCAAGGCTGCATCTCATTGCTAGTCCTGCTTGATCTTAGTGCTGCATTCGACACTATAGATCATAATATTCTCATAGATCGCTTACAAAATTATATAGGTATTCAGGGACAGGCATTAAAATGGTTTAGATCTTACCTGTCTGGTCGCTACCATTTTGTAGATCTAAATGGAGAACCGTCTGGTGTAATGCCAGTGAAATATGGGGTCCCACAAGGGTCAGTTTTAGGACCTCTGTTGTTCTCAATATACATGCTTCCCTTGGGTAACATCATTAGAAGACATGGGATTAGTTTCCATTGTTATGCTGATGATACCCAATTATATATCTCAACTAAACCAGACGAAATACCTAAGCTGTCTAGATTAACTGAGTGTGTCCAGGACATAAAAGATTGGATGACCAATAACTTTCTTTTATTAAATTCAGATAAGACAGAGATATTACTTATTGGCCCAAAAACCAGCACACAACAGCTTTCACAATTCAGCTTGCGCTTAGAAGGATGTACTGTTATTACCAGCTCAGCAGTAAAAGATCTGGGAGTAATATTAGACAGTAACTTGTCTTTTGAAAATCACATTTCAAATATCACAAAAACAGCCTTTTTCCATCTTCGAAATATTGCTAAACTTAGGAACATCTTATCCGTATCTGATGCAGAAAAACTAGTTCATGCATTCATGACCTCCAGACTGAACTATTGTAATGCATTACTAGGTGGTTGTCCTGCATCCTCAATAAACAAGCTTCAGTTAATCCAAAATGCAGCTGCCAGGGTTCTCACTAGATCCAGAAAATATGATCATATAACCCCAATATTATCATCCCTGCACTGGCTACCTGTTCAGTTTAGAATAAATTACAAAATAGTATTACTTACATACAAGGCCTTAAATGGTTTAGCTCCCACATACCTAACCAGTCTTCTGATGCGCTACAATCCACCACGCGCCTTAAGATCACAAAGCTCAGGACTTCTGGTAGTTCCCAGAATTTCAGAATCTACAAAAGGGGGTAGGGCTTTTTCATATTTAGCTCCAAAGCTTTGGAATAGCCTTCCAGACAGTGTTCGGGGAGCAGACACGGTTTCTCAGTTCAAAAGTAGACTCAAGACGCATCTTTTTAATCTGGCATACACATAACTCATCCCAGTACTCATACTCCAGTACACCTATACCGAATGGCAACTACGCTAATTCTCCCCATCTGTTCTGTATTTCTCTACCCATCCCGAGGCATCGGGAGATTTTGCCAGCTTCAGTAGACAAAGGCCGACCCTGCGAGGTTCCTGAGGCATCCAGAGAAGGACCAGCTCCAGCTGGATTCAGCTTTATGATGGTTGGAGTTACACATGCTGCTCCTGTGCTTCCAGTGATCCAGACCTCATCTGCCCTCTGCACCTACTGACTCGTCCCTATGCCGAACTGGTCTTCATTGTAAGGGACTGCCACTAGAGGGCACTGTGGTTGAGTTTGTTTTGTTTGTAGTTTTGGTTAGAAGACCCAGTTTCCCAGAAGGCACCTCGGTCAGGTGATGTCAAAGTTTCACCTGTACCGAGGTGGCTCGTTAAGCAAAGATTAAGTATAAAAAGCTGTTAGTTCTGGGGAACTGGGTCGAGCATTGACATTGTCAGGTGGGCTTTAGTTTTGTTTTATTTAGTTCTGTTCTGACTTGGTTATTTATTCATTAATACCTGGCTCTGTAAGTTTGTCTTTTGTGTTTATTTTCAATATGTCTCTTGGTTTTTTCCCTGTGTGTTTGTAGTTTAAGTTTAAATGTTTAATGTGTGTGGAGTTGATGTGGTGTGTTGTCCTGTTGTGTTCCATGGTCATTAGAACAGGTAAGTAGATAGTCTCAGTGTTTCCTCACCTCCATGTGTCTTCTAACCCTGGTGTCCCCTCCCCTCTGAGTGTCTCCTAGCCTAGCCTTTGAGAGCCCCCTAGCCTAGCATTGGAGGGTCTGCTAGCCCTTGAGGGTCCCCTAGCCTAGCCTTTGATGGTCCCCTAGCCTGGCCCATGAAGGTCTCTAAGCCTAGCCTCTGAGTGTCCCCTAGCCTAGCCCGTGACGGTCTCTAAGCCTGGCCCGTGACGGTCTCTAAGCCTAGCCTTTGCGTGTCCCCTAGCCTAGCCTTTGCGTGTCCCCTAGCCTAGCCTTTGCGTGTCCCCTAGCCTAGCCTTTGCGTGTCCCCTAGCCTAGCCTTTGCGTGTCCCCTAGCCTAGCCTTTGCGTGTCCCCTAGCCTAGCCTTTGCGTGTCCCTTAGCCTAGCCTTTGCGTGTCCCTTAGCCTAGCCTTTGCGTGTCCCTTAGCCTAGCCTTTGCGTGTCCCCTAGCCTAGCCTTTTAGTATACCACGGCCTCGCCTTTTAGTATACCACGGCCTAGCCTTCGATGGTCCCCTAGCCTAGCCTTTTAGTATGCCATGGCCTAGCCTTCGAGGGTCCCCTAGCCTAGCCTTTGAGTGTGCCCCGGCCTAGCCTTTGAGTGTCCCCTAGTCTAATCTTTGGGTCCCCTCTTGACTAGCCTTGGAGCCTCAGTCCCTAGACCTAGTGCTTCCGTGTCCCACATCCTTAGTGTTTGTTGTTCAGAGATTAGGTAAGTGTAGTTGTGTTAATGTCAGGCTACGGGCATGCTTAGCTAGGTGTAGGTGTAGCTGACTGCCAGGGTTAGCTCACTAGCCTTGTTCAGCTAGTAGCCCTGCCTAGCTAACTGCCATGTCCTTAGCCTATGTCTTGTCTCTTGTCTTTAGTCCAGTCTCTCGTCTCTCCCGGTCTCTATTCTTGTCCTGTGTCGCCCGTCCTATTGAGTTCTCGAGTCCCGTGTCTTAGGTGTAGCCCTTGTCTCCAGTCTCAACTCCATGCCTGTGTCTTTGTTTCATAAGTTTACATTCCCTGTGTCACTACACAGCACCCCTGTCTCCAGTCTCCGTTCCTTGCCAAGTGTTTTCATATTGTCAGTTGATGTTCTTAGTGTCACTACACCGCACCCCTGTCTCCAGTCTCAGCTCCTTGCCGAAGGGTCTTTGTTGCACAAGTTTATGCTCCCTGTGTCACTACACAGCACCCCTGTTTCCATTCTCTAGTGTTCGAGCAAAACCATGACTTACCCGTGATCTGGAGGAGAGGGTTCCCATTCCCCTCGTTAGGTTCCTACAGTTCTTCCCCGTGGGTTCCGTTACAGTGTCTGTGTGTGTGTATGTGTGTGTTGAGCTAACAGAGCCAGAGTTTTGTTTAGTTTGTTTGAGTTTTGATTTGTTTATTATAAATAAAAACATTGTTCTATACCCTTACACCCTCTGCGTTTGTGCCTGCCTTTCATGAGCCCACGGCAGTAACAACAGCCAGCGTCAGTGAGAACGTGACAGAATGCTCGACCTAAGAACAAAGGCACAGCAGAGGGGCCCACGAAACACCACAGCAACAGTCCCTTACTACCCCCGAGAACCCCAGGTGTGACTCCAACGTCGTCAGGAAGGCGCCACAGTGGAGGCCCCGGCTGAGCAGGCGACTCAGCACCACATCGGCCATCCGGTGGGGAGGATGATCCAGCACTGCCTACGAGGCTCACGTTTCCAGAGCGACGCAGTGCTGCCTCCGCCGCCCGGCCCCCGAGATACGCTGCTGCCTCGTCAGCCGTGCCCATCGACGGGATCCGACAGCATCTTCATCACCTGGCTGGGAGGACGGCAATACCTCTGCAGCCAGGCTCCGCAACGGATCCAAGGCTGCCTCCACTATCCAGGCGTCGACATCAGGAGTCCACCAGGGTCCGCCCTCAACAGCGGGCGGGGCCGTCGCCCCACCAGGATTCAGGAACTGCTGCAGCTGCCGCCCGGCATTGAGGACTATCCAGTACTGCATCGGCCGCTCGGCTAGGAGGACGACCCAGTGCCATCCTCGCGGCGAGAGCGAGCTGGTACTGCCTCCGCCGCCCGGCCTACACCAGCGATCCAGTGCTGCCTCAACAGCCAGAGCGACCTAAGGGGTCCAGCAGCTGCATCTGCAGCTCGACTTAGGTGTCGGTCCGGATGCGCCCTCCCTCCCGCCCAATTCAGCGAACTAGATCGTCGACGGCGGGAGGTGGGTGAAGATATCGCCGAGGGCGCTCCGGAGGAGCGTCTTAAGGGGGGGGGTACTGTAAGGGACTGCCACTAGAGGGCACTGTGGTTGAGTTTGTTTTGTTTGTAGTTTTGGTTAGAAGACCCAGTTTCCCAGAAGGCACCTCGGTCAGGTGATGTCAAAGTTTCACCTGTACCGAGGTGGCTCGTTAAGCAAAGATTAAGTATAAAAAGCTGTTAGTTCTGGGGAACTGGGTCGAGCATTGACATTGTCAGGTGGGCTTTAGTTTTGTTTTATTTAGTTCTGTTCTGACTTGGTTATTTATTCATTAATACCTGGCTCTGTAAGTTTGTCTTTTGTGTTTATTTTCAATATGTCTCTTGGTTTTTTCCCTGTGTGTTTGTAGTTTAAGTTTAAATGTTTAATGTGTGTGGAGTTGATGTGGTGTGTTGTCCTGTTGTGTTCCATGGTCATTAGAACAGGTAAGTAGATAGTCTCAGTGTTTCCTCACCTCCATGTGTCTTCTAACCCTGGTGTCCCCTCCCCTCTGAGTGTCTCCTAGCCTAGCCTTTGAGAGCCCCCTAGCCTAGCATTGGAGGGTCTGCTAGCCCTTGAGGGTCCCCTAGCCTAGCCTTTGATGGTCCCCTAGCCTGGCCCATGAAGGTCTCTAAGCCTAGCCTCTGAGTGTCCCCTAGCCTAGCCCGTGACGGTCTCTAAGCCTGGCCCGTGACGGTCTCTAAGCCTAGCCTTTGCGTGTCCCCTAGCCTAGCCTTTGCGTGTCCCCTAGCCTAGCCTTTGCGTGTCCCCTAGCCTAGCCTTTGCGTGTCCCCTAGCCTAGCCTTTGCGTGTCCCCTAGCCTAGCCTTTGCGTGTCCCCTAGCCTAGCCTTTGCGTGTCCCTTAGCCTAGCCTTTGCGTGTCCCTTAGCCTAGCCTTTGCGTGTCCCTTAGCCTAGCCTTTGCGTGTCCCCTAGCCTAGCCTTTTAGTATACCACGGCCTCGCCTTTTAGTATACCACGGCCTAGCCTTCGATGGTCCCCTAGCCTAGCCTTTTAGTATGCCATGGCCTAGCCTTCGAGGGTCCCCTAGCCTAGCCTTTGAGTGTGCCCCGGCCTAGCCTTTGAGTGTCCCCTAGTCTAATCTTTGGGTCCCCTCTTGACTAGCCTTGGAGCCTCAGTCCCTAGACCTAGTGCTTCCGTGTCCCACATCCTTAGTGTTTGTTGTTCAGAGATTAGGTAAGTGTAGTTGTGTTAATGTCAGGCTACGGGCATGCTTAGCTAGGTGTAGGTGTAGCTGACTGCCAGGGTTAGCTCACTAGCCTTGTTCAGCTAGTAGCCCTGCCTAGCTAACTGCCATGTCCTTAGCCTATGTCTTGTCTCTTGTCTTTAGTCCAGTCTCTCGTCTCTCCCGGTCTCTATTCTTGTCCTGTGTCGCCCGTCCTATTGAGTTCTCGAGTCCCGTGTCTTAGGTGTAGCCCTTGTCTCCAGTCTCAACTCCATGCCTGTGTCTTTGTTTCATAAGTTTACATTCCCTGTGTCACTACACAGCACCCCTGTCTCCAGTCTCCGTTCCTTGCCAAGTGTTTTCATATTGTCAGTTGATGTTCTTAGTGTCACTACACCGCACCCCTGTCTCCAGTCTCAGCTCCTTGCCGAAGGGTCTTTGTTGCACAAGTTTATGCTCCCTGTGTCACTACACAGCACCCCTGTTTCCATTCTCTAGTGTTCGAGCAAAACCATGACTTACCCGTGATCTGGAGGAGAGGGTTCCCATTCCCCTCGTTAGGTTCCTACAGTTCTTCCCCGTGGGTTCCGTTACAGTGTCTGTGTGTGTGTATGTGTGTGTTGAGCTAACAGAGCCAGAGTTTTGTTTAGTTTGTTTGAGTTTTGATTTGTTTATTATAAATAAAAACATTGTTCTATACCCTTACACCCTCTGCGTTTGTGCCTGCCTTTCATGAGCCCACGGCAGTAACAACAGCCAGCGTCAGTGAGAACGTGACATTCATGTCAATTTAAATAATTTCTGTCATATTGAATTTTCACCTGCACAACACACAAGATGTTATATCATTTCTATCTGTTATCGCCCAAATGAGGATGGGTTCCCTGTTGAGTCTGGTTCCTGTCAAGGTTTCTTCCTAATGCCATCTCAGGGAGTTTTTCCTTGCCACCGTCGCCGTCACCCTTGGCTTGCTCATCAGAGAAATTTCATTCATTCGTCTCATTATTATCTGCACATTTTTCTCACACATCCACACTTCCAATTATTTTCTTTTCTATAATTATTATTATTATTTGTTTTTATTTATTTATTTTCTATTATTATTTTATTCATTTATTATTATTATTGTTATTATTATTTTTTTTTTTTTGTTAAATTTCTTTAATTTTTGTGAAGCTGCTTTGAGACAATGACCATTGTTAAAAGCGCTATATAAATAAAATTGAATTGAATTGAATTGAATATTAACTTTAGGTTATTAAGTGCTGAGGGAATTCTGTTGTTAGAGACGAATTCCTTCTTTTTCCCTTCTTTTGGCCTGGTCTATATTAACAGCATATTATTTCGCTGCTGTGTATTTCACACTACAGACATTAAATATTGAATATTCATTAAAACTGTAGTAACACAGAATCGACAGTTCTGTAACTTATGTCGTTATTGACATAAAGGGGCCAGGGGTAGCTCAGTGGTTAAGTTATTGGACTATGGTTCGGAAGATCCCAGGTTCAAACCCCACAACCACCAAGTTGCCACTGTTGGGCCCTTGAGCAAGGCCCTTAACCCTCAACTGCTCAGATGTGTAATGAGATAAAAAAAAATGTAAGTCGCTCTGTATAAGAGCGTCTGCCAAATGCCTAAATGTAAATGTATTGACATTGCAATACTCCATGCAAAAGTACAATACTTCAAGCAAAACCTACTTTTTTATTTATTTTTTTCTATATTATCTTTTTTTCAGAATTTTCCAATTTTCTCCCATAATTTAGTCGTGTCCAATTCCTCCCAGTCACTGGAGGCTCCCACATTATACTTCTACCACCACTCAGTCGGGAGGGCCGCAGACCGACCCACGTGTTTCCTCCAATCCACGTGACATCACCGACCATCTTTTCGAACTGCTTGCTCACACACCGTAACACACTCGGAAGGACAGCGCTATCTGCTCCCTCCACCTGCGCGAGCTCACAGACGCCCCTGATTGGCTTGTAGAGCCGTGATTAATGTGGGAGCACAAGTACCTCTCATCCCTCCCCCCCTGTGAGAGCTCAGCCAATCAGCTGTCTCTAGGCCTCCGGCTGTGAGAGGTAACAGCATCATCCAGGAACCGAACCAGCCATCTCCGGATGATCGCTTTACCACTGCGCCACTTGGAGGCCCCAAGCAAAACATACTTAAGTAAAAGTAAAATTACATATTTTAAAAACTACTTTAAAAAGTAGAAGTACACAAAAAATCTACTCAATTACAGTAATGCGCGTGAATGTAATTCATTACTTTCCACCTCTGAACATATGCTATTGAAATGATTATAACTTGTTAATAAAGTATTCATTATTATTATTGATAGTAATAATTGATTAAAGATGTACGAAAAAAAAAAATTCAGATTACTATCCTATATAATAAGAATTTCTTGATTTAATTGAAATTTAAATTACTGTGTCTTATTAATATGATGTCGTCCTTGATAATAATAATAAACATATAAATCCCTTTTCGAGCTCTTTTTTTTACGCTCCAGCGAGACTCAAGGACTGATGGGAAAATTTTCATTCCCTTTTCCGGTGATGTGAAGACATGTTCAGTTCCCGACACCGTTCGCAATTATTATTATTATTATTATTTTATACATAGCATAAAGGTAAAAGACGATATATGTAGTGTCTGTGGAGATTCATTCATCCATCTTTCTTCTAAATAAAGTTTAATTTACAAAACCACTGGACTTACTTAAAAACACAAGACGTTATATATGTCTATCTATGACATGATTTAAATCACATGTCAGGTGTTAGTCCAATTGTGTGCCAGAGAAGATGGTGCTCCAGCAATTTAAGCAGATTTCCCCTCCCCTGCCTATGAGGGGGAGTCAGTTGGCTTGTCTGCAAAGCGCCGGGGCAATGTTCTCAAAAAAGCATTGTATGATGAGGACAAATGATGTCTCAGTCCCCCACCTCTGTTTAAAGAAGGTCGCTCTACTTTCACATAGATGACCTCCTTAACGCCTCTCTCAAACCATCCATCCTCTCTGTCCAAAATATAAACATCTTGATTCTTAAAACTGTGTTGCTCTTTTTGTAAATGGATGAAGACAGCCGATACTTGTCCCGAAGAATTCTCCCTCCTATGTTGAGACATATGTTTACTAAGCATCTGTTTTGTCTACCCAATATAGTCTACCTTTGCACTCCTCCATGCATTTTACTGCATATACCAGGTTACACTTCTGATGTTTGGGGACCTGGTCCTTTGGGTGGACCAACATCTGTCTCAAGGTATTTTTAGGTTTAAAATATACCGGGATGTTGTGTTTAGAAAAAACCCTCCGGAATTTCTCTGACAACCCGGCCACATATGGAACAACAACATGACTTCTTCTAGGTCTTTTACTCTTGGTGTTTCCTGGTCATGGGTCATTTTGTTTGTTCTTTTGTGCTTTGGTGAAAGCCCATTTAGGGTAGTGACATTGTTTCAATGCTTTTTCTACATGTCTCTGTTCTTTATCCCTTGCCCCCTGGTTAGTGGGTATGGTCCCCGCTCCATGTTGTAAAGTGCGGATTACTCCCAGTTTGTGCTCCAGAAGATGGTGAGAGTCAAACATCAAGTACTGGTCCGTGTGGGTGGGCTTTCGATAAACCTCTACTTGCAGGTCTCCTTCGTTCCTTAGGTATATGCCACAGTCTAGGAATGGGAGTTGATTTTCTCTCATCTCCTCTTTAGTGAACTTGATGTAATCATCCTAAGAATTGATGTGATCAGTGAAGGGGCCAACTTCATTGATCTTGATCTTCACCCATGTGTTATCCACATACCTAAACCAGTGAGTTGGACGGGTTCCACTGTAAGGCTCCAATGCCTCCTCTCTACTTCCTCCATATAGAGGTTGGCCACAATGTTAGACACAGGGGAGCCCATAGCACAACCATGTTTCTGTCTATAAAAGACATCTTTATATTTAAAGAAGGTGGTATTCAAACATAACTCCAACAAAGTACTCACCTGGTCCGGGTTGAGCTGTGTTCTCTCCCTTAACATGGGATCGTGAATCAAACGACTCCTGACTGTCTCAACCACCAATACTATTGGCACACATGTGAACAGGGATGTCACATCGTATGACACCATGGTTTCATTACCCTGCAAAGACATCCCCTAATTTTGTCCACAAAATCCATAGAATTATTTACATGGTAAGGAGTATTACCAACCAGTGGGGCTAGTACGGTGGCCAGGTATTTTGCAATGTTATATGTAACTGAATTTATACTACTGACAATTGGTCTGAGGGGGTAAATATCCTTATGTATCTTTGGTAAGCCATACAAACAAGGTGTGGTGTCTCCTGGATAAAAGTGATCATATAACTTGCGGTCTATCACTCCTTGTTTTTCTAATGACTGTAGACAAGTAATCACTTGTTTCTTGTATTTGCTGGTGGGGCCTCTCTTAAGAATTTCATGTGTTGTGATTAGAGATGTTCCGATACCATTTTTTCCCTCCCGATACCGATTCCGATACTTGGGCTCAGGGTATCGGCCGATAACGAGTACCGATCCGATACCTGGGTGTGTATCTGTACAGTGTGTGTGTGTGTGTGTGTGTGTGTGTGTATATATATATATATATATATATATATATATATATATATATATATATGCAGTGGGAGCCGCGCCAAATAGCCGCGACCGTGTGGCTGAAGTGTGAATGGCATGTGAATGGCCTTTGCACGCCGTAATCCCCCCTCCCTTTTCTGCCAGAAAGGCGTGTCAAGATTTCACAGTAAACACGCCCATTCAAGCCCTATTTATTCATTTACCTGGTGCCACCACTAGATGGCGCTTCGTTCTCAAGAACACGTTAAAACAAGCCAGCTGCGCTGAGTTGCAATCACGTGATTTTAACAACCCGCCTCCACCCCCGCCGTACTGACGCTACCAAACTACAGAGAAGAAGATGGCGGCTTAACGGACTATTCGTGGTAAGTGGTGTTTTATTTTATAAAATGTGTTTGGGGTAGTTTACAGTTTATTTCCCAGTTTAGTTTTTTATTGGCCGTTTTAAATATCACTGGCAGCACCAGCAGCGGTCAGATGTGACTTTAGATAACTTAATGTTCTGTTTACCAAGTCTGGAGTTAATATTACAGCTTACTGTCAGTGTCACAAACTCACGATGTCACTCCACTTTAACTCAAAAACATGCTCAAGCTTCGACAATACTATTAATGTCCCTATTACAAGAGCTGCACTACCCGATGTAGAGTGTTTGTGTTCTCTGTAAATACTGAGAGAATCTCACCGCGTGTTGTCAGGATAAATTCAGCGGTTATTTATTCTTTGGTTAGGAGTTAATCTGCAGGTTATTTCTGTGACTGTAATATAATGTGATGCAGTTGATGAGGGACACAGACTGAGGGTAGCTGTACAGGAGCTAGTAACGCTCATAACCCGGTTTATATTTTATACACTTTGTCCGTGACTTTCCGCGGTAGCGCGAGCGCTTAGTTAACGAGCTGAATAACAACACTGAAGTGTTTATCAGTTAAGGAGGAGGAGGAGGGGGTGTGGGGGGGGGGGTATGAGGGGCTTCAGTAAGTTATAGTTTGGCCTCAGGGATGAACTAATGCTCATATACGAGTGTTATATAACTTATTTGTATGAGAAGTGCATTAAGTAAATTCTCGGTTAATTTAATTCAGACGATAATACAGACAGTCAGTGGTTAACACTAACACTGTTCACTGGTTAACATTAGCACAGGCAGTTTATTTACATTCCAGAATTCCCAAAACAGTATTTTACACACTCTGTGGTAAATAGGTTTATTAATATATTTTATTTTTATTAGAACTATATGTTCTGTGAAGTTTATTTATCTTTGTCTTGACTAAATTCTCCTGTTGTCTTTAAGCAGAGCTCCGCTGTGGAGGATTGGGGGGTCAGACGGCTGACGGCTGGACTTTTGGAGCTACAGGGCTGGAGGAGCCTGAACAAGCTGTTGAGGGAGCTGTAGGAGGGATGACGTCACAGTCCGACAGCTTTAGAATGATGTTTGGTCAGGTCTACTGTATATTCTGAACATAGAACTGCAAAATGTCTGATACAGTACTTTGGGGGAAACAAAGACTTAAACTGTTCCATCTTTAATAGTTTTGATATTTGAAAAATTAATATTTTAATATAAAAGGACTATAGATAGAGACTTATAAGCAGCTGGTGTATCCGGGTTGTTTAATTAACTTTAAGCTAAAAGACATGTATTCACCTGTTTTATATAAATTACTGTCTTAACTTTGACTAGTTTTGGAAGAATAAATTGAATTGTTAAAGTCATGTTTACGTGTTTTAATTTTGGGGGATTGTTTGGGTATTTAAAAAAACCGTTTAGTTGAACGAACAACTTCAATGGGCAAAAAATGGGACACAACTTTGTTTTAAATAGTCAAAGAGTTGGGCTGAAAATAATAATAATAATTATTGATCATAGAAACAAATGAAACCAGTTAAACACTTGATCTTATGTATTTGTGTTTGTGATTATGTGACCCATAATAATTTTTTCTCAGTATAAATAAATGTTTTGGGTTTTAAGAACTCCAAAAGAGCAACGATAAACTTGGTATTCTCCATTGAGGTTTCTCACCTTCCACTCCTGAGTATGACATGGTGTTAATTGCTCTGTGTGTGTGTGTTTTTGGCGGGGGATGGGTGTGTGTGTGTTTTCGGCTGTTCAGCAGTTCTAAACAGAAGCACAGTTTTTGTCCTTAACTAAAATACTTCAATACGTTAATAATTAATTTATTTTGCTGAATAAGGTAATAAGCGATATTTAAACCAAACCAGTAAGTTAAGTAAGTGTTCCATACATTAAAGTACTGTGTATAACCAAGTGCCCTAGCAAACACAGTTACAGTTTACAGGACAAACAGAGTGTGTGCACTGGGAGGGATTGGAAGGTGAGTGAGAATCCTCATTTACAAGACAAAAGACAGTCAGAGGCAGGGCCGGGTCTAGACCAGGGGGGAGGGGCGCAGTCAGAAATTTGAAGGGGGCATCATGTTCGAGCACTGTTTTTCCCTGGGCTTGTAGTAAAAGTATTGTCCTTGCTGAATTGTGTTGAGGCACGCAAACCCCCTGACCACAATAAGGTGGCAATCCCTCAGGGGGAAACAAAAAAATTTTAATTAAAGAAATAAAATTAAATATCCTTAATCCAGATTTTATCAATCAATGACATAACATTTATCTAAGCTGGATGGTCAAATTCTCAAAAACGTTTAACCTAACGTAAGACTTAACACACTATAACTAAAATATTTACAAAACTGAAAGGTTGTCTTATGAATAATAAAAAATACAAATTAAATTAAAACAGATAGGCTATTGAACAGATCATAATATGTTTTATGTTTTCTGATTATAAATGATAGATGGGTTGATTTTAGAAAGGCTAAATGAAATAGCTAGTTTTGGTCATGTCAGTCCAGTAACTACTATGTAAAAGTAATTATAATATGAATTAATTAAGGGCAGGACCTAACCTAATGTTAATAATTTACACCATGATAACATTAGGATTTATGTTTTTGTATACATTTTTAAATGTTCAAATGAACGTTTCAGAGTATATAATTTGTCGTGTCATCTGTGATTGAGACCCATGAGTTAAATTGAAATAATGTTCATAGGTAGTAAGCCAGGTTTTAGTAACCTTGGACAAATCACCATGTAAGCCCTCTCTCGCGCACGCGCTCTCACGCTCTCTCGCACTCACACACACACACACACACACACTGTACACACACAGACACACACAAATAACACATGAAATCGCGTAAAACCAAATAAAACTAGGGTAAAAAATATAAGCAGTAAAAATACAGTAGTATCCTGTAGGTGATTCCTGTCCTGTGATAACAGGCACTAACACTCTAGAACTGTTTACTTCTGTTAGTTTTGTTTTCAAGTGTGAATGTTTATGGGGATTAAATCTGTCTCTGCTGCTGCATCTATACACAGTTGTGATAAGTGATTGATGCCCCATCAGATCTTTAATGTAGGACATTATGCTGGTTAAATGACTAAAGAAATACTGATCCGTATGGATTGGGTGTGTGAGTGTGTGTATGTGTGTGTGCCCTGCGATAGATTGGCACCCTGTCCATGGTGTACCCCGCCTAGTGCCCGAAGTCTCCTGGGATAGGCTCCAGGTCCCCCGCGACCCTGAACACAGGATTAAGCGGTATAGAAAATGAATGAATGAATGAATGAATGAATGATCCGTATGGACAGATATTTGTTCCAGATATTATGCGCCATTAATCAATTTGTTATGCCAATTTGACTTTCAGCGAAAACATAAAAAATATAACGAAAACAAACCCAAGCAGAAGTTACATTTTAAGCTTTACTTTCAAATAAAAATTTGATTTGTCACATACACAGTGCGATATGCAGTAAAATACTTTGGGTGCTTTAGGTGAGGCTCGAACTCGGCATTGCTTCACCTGGACCGCTTTATAAGCATCACGCGCTAACCGATTGCGCCACGGGAGCCACTCGGAAATTGGTCTTGTCAGAGTATCCTCTCTCTCTCGCGTGCACACACACACACACACACACACACACACACACATGAAATTGCGTAAAACCAAACGAAATATACAGTGGTGTGAAAAACTATTTGCCCCCTTTCTGATTTCTTATTCTTTTGCATGTTTGTCACACGTAAATGTTTCTGCTCATCAAAAACCGATAACTATTAGTCAAAGATAACATAATTGAACACAAAATGCAGTTTTTAAATGAAGGTTTACGTTATTAAGGGAGAAAAAAAACTCCAAATCTACATGGCCCTGTGTGAAAAAGTGATTGCCACCCTTGTTAAAAAATAACTTAACTGTGGTTTATCACACCTGAGTTCAATTTCTGTAGTCACCCCCAGGCCTGATTACTGCCACACCTGTTTCAATCAAGAAATCACTTAAATAGGAGCTACCTGACACAGAGAAGTACTGTAGACCAAAAGCACCTCAAAAGCTAGACATCATGCCAAGATCCAAAGAAATTCAGGAACAAATGAGGACAAAAGTAATTGAGATCTATCAGTCTGGTAAAGGTTATAAAGCCATTTCTAAAGCTTTGGGACTCCAGCGAACCACAGTGAGAGCCATTATCCACAAATGGCAAAAACATGGAATAGTGGTGAACCTTCCCAGGAGTGGCTGGCCGACCAAAATTACCCCAAGAGCGCAGAGACAACTCATCCGAGAGGCCACAAAAGACCCCAGGACAACATCTAAAGAACTGCAGGCCTCACTTGCCTCAATTAAGGTCAGTGTTCACGACTCCACCATAAGAAAGAGACTGGGCAAAAACGGCCTGCATGGCAGATTTCCAAGGCGCAAACCACTTTTAAGCAAAAAGAACATTAAGGCTCGTCTCAATTTTGCTAAAAAACATCTCAATGATTGCCAAGACTTTTGGGAAAATACCTTGTGGACAGACGAGACAAAAGTTGAACTTTTTGGAAGGTGCGTGTCCCGTTACATCTGGCGTAAAAGTAACACAGCATTTCAGAAAAAGAACATCATACCAACAGTAAAATATGGTGGTGGTAGTGTGATGGTCTGGGGTTGTTTTGCTGCTTCAGGACCTGGAAGGCTTGCTGTGATAGATGGAACCATGAATTCTACTGTCTACCAAAAAATCCTGAAGGAGACTGTCCGGCCATCTGTTCGTCAACTCAAGCTGAAGCGATCTTGGGTGCTGCAGCAGGACAATGACCCAAAACACACCAGCAAATCCACCTCTGACTGGCTGAAGATAAACAAAATGAAGACTTTGGAGTGGCCTAGTCAAAGTCCTGACCTGAATCCTTTTGAGATGTTGTGGCATGACCTTAAAAAGGCGGTTCATGCTAGAAAACCCTCAAATAAAGCTGAATTACAACAATTCTGCAAAGATGAGTGGGTCAAAATTCCTCCAGAGCGCTGTAAACGACTCGTTGCAAGTTATCGCAAACGCTTGATTGCAGTTATTGCTGCTAAGAGTGGCCCAACCAGTTATTAGGTTCAGGGGGCAATTACTTTTTCACACAGGGCCATGTAGGTTTGGATTTTTATTACTCCCTAAATAATAAAACCCCTCATTTAAAAACTGCATTTTGTGTTTACTTGTGTTATCTTTGACTAATAGTTAAATGTGTTTGATGATCAGAAACATTTTGTGTGACAAACATGCAAAAGAATAAGAAATCAGGAGGGGGGCAAATAGTTTTTCACAGCACTGTAAGCAGTAAAAAATCAGTAAAATACATTAGTATAATAGGTATTTTATAGTATTTACTATTGTAGTATTTACTATTGTTTCCAAGTGTTTATGGGGATTTAATCTGTCTCTGCTACCGCATCCATTCACAGTTGTGATAAGTGATTAATGCCCCATCAGATCTTTTGACGGGGGAGCATTATGCATGATTAAATGACTAAAGAAATACTGATCCATATGGGCAGATATTTGTTCCAGGTTGCATGCGGCATTAATTGCCTTTCTTATGCCACTTGTTGACTATCAGTGAAAAAAAAAACATCATCAAAAATATAACGAAAACAAACCCAAGCAGACGTTACATTTTGAGCTTTACTTTGCAGCAAAATATTATCTATCAGTATATTAAATGGAACGAGGTAAAATACACCATAATGTAAAATACTGTACATAGCCCACGTTTTTATTCCGTACCTACAATGATCGGTATAGACAAATTACAGACGTTACCGTGTCTTTAAGGATTATTTCAGGATGTCTTAAAAAATATTTCACTAACTAATTTTATTAAGTCATTATTAAATAATAAATAGCATAATCATCATGGTTTGTGTATTGAGTGATTTAACAAATCTGTTTTATTAATCGGTTTGTTGTTGTTTTTTACCACGTCATCTATTTATGAAACTATGTTGACAATACAAGAACTGTGTATCTATTAAAGATATGGTATTGGGTTTCCTGGACACTGCAGTTAACTGTGTCAGTCAATGCTCCATCTGGCGGAATTATACAGCATTGCAACCATCTTTTTAGAAAGCGCATGGGGGCGTTTATGGGGCGGGGTATTGTTAACTGCGTCATCGCGGGGGATCACATTTCGTGCACGAAGCGTGCATTAACCCTTCATGGACCTGCCATGAATCCATCATGCTCCAGGCGGCTGTTTGACGTGGCTCCCACTGTATATAATTTCTTTTTTAAGTAAAATACTACTAGCCCTGTGTAACGGGTTTGACCCTAAGTGCACGGGTGACAGCATGAAACATGGACATGAGGCGAGGCCTTACAGGAAAAAGGGTCATTTATTTAGAAAAATGGGGAAGGAAAGGGTTAAAGGCTCTATGCAGCCTTTTCCCCTTCTGCGGCAGGGATGCGAAGGCGGGCTCTACGTGGAAGTGAAGGTGCCGCGGGAGCTCGCGCAGCTCATTCATGCGCTCCTCTCCCAGAGATCAAAGGCGCCCCCCCTTTTTAAAGTCTCTGCAGCGCATCACATCGCCCCGCTCTTGTGCCACTGTCTCTCATGAAATCCACCGCGTCGCAAAGTCCATCTTCCCAACAGTCAGACCCCGAGCTACACTCCCCGCTGTGTTTTATAGCGCCGGGATCATTAGCGGTGATAGCTCATGGGCCGTTGCCTGATTCTGTGGCCCTGCTACTTCACATACCTAAAGGGGGGGGGAGGGAGGCCGCCTAACTAGTGAGCGAGGAGCGATATCAATTTGGACGCACGCCCATCACAGCCGCATGCCGTGACACTCTGTGACACTAGCGCGCATAAATAGGTTATGTTTAGGAAAATCGGATCGGATCAGTACGTGGACTCAAGTACTCGCCGATTCCGATGCCAGCTTTTTTTGTCGTATCGGCAGCATTTCCGATACCAGTATCGGAATCGGAACAACCCTAGTTGTGACCTGTTCACGTGTGTGCCAATATTATTGGAGGTTGAGACAGTCAGGAGTCGTTTGATTCACGATCCCATGTTAAGGGAGAGAACACAGCTCAACCCGGACCAGGGGCCTCATGTACAAAGACTTGCGTTGAATTCATACTAAAACATTGCGTACGGACAAAGCTGTAAATGTGCGTACGCACTAAAAAAATCTGATGTATGAAACACTGCATATGCGGAATCCCATGCATATTCTCTTTGTACATCTGAAATAACGTAAAATTGAGTGCACGTGCACGAGCGCAAAACCCCTCCCTGCCTCCTCCCCCATATAAATATGGTAATGTCTCCACTTTGGCAAAACCAAATGAAAAAGCAATGGCAAAAGCAAGCAAGAAGAGAAACTTCACAGAATGTGAATTGGAGGTGCTGCTATCGGAGGTAGACTGGAGAAAAACTGTGTTATTTGCAAGTTTGTCCTCCGGGATTAATAACAACAACAAAAAAAAACTTAGCTGGAATGATATCTTTAAATACATCACTAACCAAGAAGCCACCCATCGCGCACTCTGCCACCTCGGAGCCTCATCCCAACCATGCTGTTTGTGAGGATGAATGAATCATGGGTTGACCCAGGCCACCTCGCCACAATATTTGTTAGGCGCATTTGAGCAGGGCCGATTCTAGACCTGACCATATGGAGGGGCAGTGAGAAATTTGAAGGGGGCAACCTGGTCTAGCATTGTTTTTTCCCCATATCATGCAACATGGTGGGGGGGGGGTGCACGGTCAGATCATGCAACGGGGGGGGGGGGGTGCGCGCAGTCAGATCATGCAACCTGTTTGACCATCACATATTATTTGCACATTTATTGAATGGAAATGTTTCCGATTCACGTATGCAAATTCGTCTTCAGATGGCGCCTTTATAGCAATGTGCATGCAGTCGATGGCTCCGATTACATTAGGAAAACCGGCTATCGCTGCAAATTGCGCTTTAATGTTTGGCTGGTCAACTGCATGGTATGGAAACCTTATATAACTGCTAGACATGCAGATGACCCCGTCCCATACAGCTGGCACTGCGCGGCTCAAAGACGACTGGCTTAACCCTGAGCGGTCTGCCAGTTCCCTTTGAAAAGAACCAGTTGCCAGGAAACCAAGCATGTCAGCACCTGTAAGGGAAGGGGTAATGCGTGGCTCCTCGCTGTCTCTCTTTCCAAATTTGGACCCCACTCAGCACAGAGTTCCAAGAGGATAGCTCTTGGAATCTGAAACAGCTAATAAGCCAGTCATCATCGTGGCCCAGAAAATCACTGTGATCCCTAAAAATGTGTTCCCTTCAGATTCAGCCATTGACAATGTCCTCTAATAAGGCCAACACTGCCATTGCCATAGACTAAGGGTTGTATACATTTGATATGTTCTAAATCAAATAATTGGTAGAAAAATATTGTCAGTTAACCCATTTTATCAATTATAAATTAATAGCAATGTTTTTCACATGTGTTGGTGCAATACTTTGTAGTGTGCAATTTAACATAATTGCCTCTAGGAGTCGCCAACGGAAATAAAACAGGCACAAACAAGAAATACACGTACGCCAGACATGAAGTTGGCGTGGAAGAACGCACATTCTCATGTTAATTTCACAGTTAGTAAATCCGACCGTGAGTGTGAAAACTGGTGTAAGCAAAGATTAGAGATAGGGATTAAAGATTGAGATAGGGATTTTGGGTTTTCATGAGCTGTATGCCACAATCATCAATATTAAAACAATAAGAGGCTTGAACTACTTCAGTTTGTGTGTAATGAATCTAAAAAAGTGAGAAAGTCTAATATGAAAGTCTAATGTGTATCAGTACATTACAGAAAATAATGAACTTTATCACAATATGCTAATTTGTTGAGAAGGACCTGTATTAACTGATGGTACAATTTTTTGTTAGTATATTTGCAATGTATTATCGAGGATTTCAACATATTTGTAATACACTAAAGTGTATTTTTTTTCACTGGGGTTTACAAAAAGAGCAACACAGTTTTAAGGATCAAGATGTTCACATTTTGGACAGAGAGGATGGATGGTTTGAGAGAGGCATTAAGGAGGCCATCTATGTGAAAGTAGAGCGACCTTCTTTAAACAGAGGTGGGGGACTGAGACATCATTTGTCCTCATCATACAATGCTGTTTTGAGAACATTGCCCCGGCGCTTTGCAGACAAGCCAACTGACTCCCCCTCATAGGCAGGGGAGGGGAAATCTGCTTAAACTGCTGGAGCACCATCTTCTCTGGCACACAATTGGACTAACACCTGTCATGTGATTTAGATCATGTGACCCCTTTGTGTCTACATTAGCCAGAGTTACTTCCTGTGCACCAAACAACTGATGAAGGTGTTTGGATGAACACTGAAACGTCTTGTGTTTTTAAGTAAGTTTGTAAGTCCAGTGGTTTTGTAAATTAAACTTTATTTAGAAGATATATGTAGTGTTATCTTCATTTTAGATGTCAAAAGGAGTTTTGTAGCTCCTGCTGTTTTTCTTTCTGTGGGAAACAGATGCAAATGGCTCTTTGAGTGTTGAACGCAGGGGACGGCAACCTTAGTGTTAGTGATTAGCATGTTAGCAAACGCTGTTAGCGATTAGCATGCTAGCAACTAGTGTGTTAGCGGTTAGCTTGTTAGCATAAGCGAGTTAGCACAAAATCACTTAATCTAGTGTATTAGCCAATGACCCTCGTGCAGGGAAGATCCTAAACATTAAAGTGATTTTTTGGATATAAGGGAAACAGTATCTGATGATGATTCCATTTGTAAATAGAATAAACAAATCATGGCTTGTGTAAAGTGTTTTTATTATTATTTAAATAAATAACTAAATACAACGCGTGTCATAAGTTTCGAGCCTCGAGGTGCCCTGCGAATTACACTACACTTGGTGTTCAACCATGTTCATTAAATTTTATTGAATATTTGTCCATTGTGTGATACACAGCAGGAGCGACAGGCATCCGAAGTGGTTATGCCACCATGGTGCAGGAGACTTCACAGGGTGTCCCGATTGGTGGAGTTTTGTCACGGGGGTGGGGCTAATAAAAATGCCCTCAACACAATGTCGGTGTTATTAAAACCCAAAGAACAAGAAAGGCCTCACAAGCGGACAATAAACAAAACTTGTCTTGTACAGAAATAGACACTGTAGTGCACCAGATACCAATATTTACAATGATGTACAATATTTTCAGTGTGTAAGTGAATGTATAAAATGTCTGAAGTCCGGTGTTGTGTCAAAGTTGGTTCCCCAATCGGGATGCATTTTCTGAGATTGTGGAAGCTCGATTTCTGCTTTTGGGTCTAAACGTGTAAAACCTCCATTAAATGCTGTCTCTCAGAGAGATCCACTTTTGATTTTTTTAAATGGCACAGAAATCACTTTTCAGGAAAAAAATAAATAAACACAACCAGAGATCTTCCGATACCATTTTTTCCCTCCTGATACCGATTCCGATACTTGGGCTCAGTGTATCGGCCGATACCGAATACTGATCCAATACCAAGATGGCGCCGGTGAGGTCGGCTGCCGTCACGACTGCTCCGACCACCTTTTCTTTGTTTTTGTTCTTTAAGTTAGTTTTCAGTGTTTTAAAATCGGCAAAATCATCACCATTGAGTACATTAGGTATGATAGAGACACTCTTGTTTCTATTGGTATACAATGTACTCACAATTTGACGTTTTTAACTCCGGATCCGAGCTGGCCGAGTGAGATCCTGAGGGAGAACAATGGACGCGACGCGAAGCGGCGGCCCCGAGGAAAACGAGCTGGCGTCAGGAATAGGCTCAGAGCCCGTGCACACCGCACGGCCTAGCATCCTGCTCGCCAACGTCCAGTCACTGGAGAACAAACTCGATGACCTCAGGGCCAGGATAAAGTTCCAGAGAGACATTTGGGACTGCAATCTCCTCTGCTTCACCGAGACATGGCTGAACCCAGCGGTGCCAGACCACGCCATACAACCAGCCGAGTTCTTACATTTACATTTAGGCATTTGGCAGACGCTCTTATCCAGAGCGACTTACATTTTTTTTATTTATTTTTTATCTCATTACACATCTGAGCAGTTGAGGGTTAAGGGCCTTGCTCAAGGGCCCAACAGTGGCAACTTGGTGGTTGTGGGATTTGAACCTGGGATCTTCTGAACCGTAGTCCAATGACTTAACCACTGAGCTACCCTATGCCCCCGAGTTCTTCTCGGTTCACCGCATGGACAGGACGCGGGACTCGGGGAAGTCAAGAGGAGGTGGTGTGTGCTTAATGGTGAACAACAGCTGGTGCAACAGCGCGAGCGTTGTTCCTCTTACACGCTCCTGCACACCAAACCTGGAACTACTGTCCATCATGTGTCGTCGTTTTTATCTTCCACGGGAGTTCACATCGGTCATAATCAGTGCCGTTTACATTCCACCACAAGCGGACACAGACATTGCCTTATGCGAGCTGCATGAGGCACTCACACAGCACCAGACACAACACCGGGACGCTGCGCTCATTGTAGCAGGGGACTTTAATAGTGCCAACCTCAAATGCGCAGCGCCGAACTTTCATCAGCACATCACCTGCCCCACCAGGGGTGAAAGAACACTAGATCATTGTTATACAACGGTCAAGGACAGCTACAAGGCACAAGCTCGTCCAGCGTTTCGTAAATCCGACCATGCCGCCATCTTCCTCATGCCAAAATATAAACAAAGGCTGAAACAGGAAGTTCCGGTTCAGAGGGAGGTCACGCGCTAGACGGACCAATCGGTGGCCGCATTACAGGATGCACTCGATGACGCAGACTGGGACATGTTCAGAAACAGCTCCGATGATGACATCAGCGTTTTTACGGAAGCGGTTGTGGGATTTATTGGGAAGCTAGTGGACGATACCGTGGAGAAAAAGACTATCAGAACATTTCCCAACCAGAAGCCGTGGGTGGATAAAACCATCCGCGACACTCTGAGATCTCGCACCACTGCCTACAACACGGGACTTGCGTCGGGGGACATGGAACAATACAAGGCTGCGGCATATAACGTGTGGAAAGCGGTGAAAAAGGCGAAGCAGTGCTACGGGAGAAAACTAGAGTCACAGCTTCAACAGAGTGACTCTAGGAGCCTGTGGCAGGGACTAAGGACAATAACGGACTATAAAGCACCAACATCCGGTATGACAAACGCAGACGCGACTCTGGCAGACGAGCTGAACACATTCTACGCTCGCTTCAAGGCTTTCCGCTGCTAATGCTAACGGTGCTAATGCTAATGGCGCTAATGCTAGCGGCGCTAACGGCTGCAGACAGGAAGACACTGCCAGCACCGGGAACGCGCTCATCATCTCCGAGCACGACGTGAGGAAAGCCTTCAAGAGAGTGACCACCAGGAAAGCAGCAGGACCAGATGGCATCTCAGGCCGTATTCTCAGATCCTGCGCACACCAGCTAGCACCTGTGTTCACAGAGATATTCAACATCTCTTTATCTCAGTCGGTGATCCCCACGTGCTTCAAAGAGTCCATCATTGTTCCTGTCCCGAAGAAACCACATCCTGCTTCCCTCAACGATTATCGCCCGGTATCACCTCAGTAGTGATGAAGTGCTTTGAACGCCTGGTCAGAGACTTCATCATTTCTTCACTACCCGACACAATGGACCCACTACAGTTTGCATACCGTCAGAACCGCTCCACAGACGATGCAATCTCTCATCTCCTCCACACATCACTTACTCACCTGGACACTAGGAATGGGAATTATGTTAAAATGCTCTTCATCGACTACAGCTATGCATTTAATATCATAATTCCCTCCACACTCACCACCAAGCTGGAGCACCTGGGACTCAGCTCATCTATATGTCAGTGGATCTCCAATTTTCTGACTGGCAGACCACAGGCAGTAAGGATGGGTGGACATGTCTCAGCTACACTCACTCTCAGCACTGGAGCCCCCCAGGGTTGTGTTCTGAGCCCCCTGCTGTACGACTGCGTGGCCACTACCAACTCCACCTCCATCATCAAGTTTGCTGACGACACCGTCGTGGTCGGACTGATCACCAACAATGATGAGAGGAACAATTTCCTCCTGAACATCAGCAAGACAAAGGAGCTGATAGTGGACTTTTGTACAAAGCAGGAGAGGAACTACCAGATCACCGTCATCAACTGGAGCCCAGTGGAGAGAGTGGACAGCTTCAGATACCTCGCTGTTCACATCACTCAGGACCTGTCATGGTCCTGTTACACCAACACCGTGGTGAAAAATGCCCGGCAGCGTCAGTACCATCTCAGATACTTGAGAGACTTTAGACTGCCCTCCAAGGTGCTCAGGAACTTCTACTCCTGCACCATAGAGAGCATCCTGACGGGAAACATCACGACCTGGTTCGGGAACAGCACCATGCAGGACAGACGAGCTCTACAGAGGGTGGTGCGATCAGCCGAGCGCATCATCCGCACTGAGCTCCCTGACCTGCACTCGATCTACAGCAAGCAGTGCTGGACCAAGGTCAGGAAGATCATGAAGGACCTCAGTCACCCCAGTAATGGACTGTTCTCTTTGTTGCGGTCTGGGAAGCGATTCCGCTCCCTAAAGGCCAACACAGAGAGACTGAGGAGGAGCTTCTTCCCGCAGGCAATAAGGTCTCTCAATCACAATCACACCTCCACACAGGACTAATAACATCTTTTTAAGCTCACAACATTGACTGGACAATCATGGACACATTCATACACACTTGCACTAAATATTTATACATCTGGACAATTGCACATGTCACTTTCACTAGTCACCTTTCATGCATATTTGCATAACCATGCTCACTTTAAATTCTATATATATATATATATATATATATATATATATATATATATATATATATATATATATACAGTGTATATACAGTGGTGTGAAAAACTATTTGCCCCCTTCCTGATTTCTTATTCTTTTGCATGTTTGTCACACTTAAATGTTTCTGCTCATCAAAAACCGTTAACTATTAGTCAAAGATAACATAATTGAACACAAAATGCAGTTTTTAAATGAAGGTTTACGTTATTAAGGGAGAAAAAAAACTCCAAATCTACATGGCCCTGTGTGAAAAAGTGATTGCCCCCCTTGTTAAAAAATAACTTAACTGTGGTTTATCACACCTGAGTTCAATTTCTGTAGTCACCGCCAGGCCTGATTACTGCCACATCTGTTTCAATCAAGAAATCACTTAAATAGGAGCTACCTGACACAGAGAAGTAGACCAAAAGCACCTCAAAAGCTAGACATCATGCCAAGATCCAAAGAAATTCAGGAACAAATGAGAACAAAAGTAATTGAGATCTATCAGTCTGGTAAAGGTTATAAAGCCATTTCTAAAGCTTTGGGACTCCAGCGAACCACAGTGAGAGCCATTATCCACAAATGGCAAAAACATGGAACAGTGGTGAACCTTCCCAGGAGTGGCCGGCCGACCAAAATTACCCCAAGAGCGCAGAGACGACTCATCCGAGAGGCCACAAAAGACCCCAGGACAACATCTAAAGAACTGCAGGCCTCACTTGCCTCAATTAAGGTCAGTGTTCACGACTCCACCATAAGAAAGAGACTGGGCAAAAACGGCCTGCATGGCAGATTTCCAAGGCGCAAACCACTTTTAAGCAAAAAGAACATTAAGGCTCGTCTCAATTTTGCTAAAAAACATCTCAATGATTGCCAAGACTTTGGGGAAAATACCTTGTGGACAGACGAGACAAAAGTTTAACTTTTTGGAAGGTGCGTGTCCTGTTACATCTGGCGTAAAAGTAACACAGCATTTCAGAAAAAGAACATCATACCAACAGTAAAATATGGTGGTGGTAGTCTGATGGTCTGGGGTTGTTTTGCTGCTTCAGGACCTGGAAGGCTTGCTGTGATAGATGGAACCATAAATTCTACTGTCTACCAAAAAATCCTGAAGGAGAATGTCCGGCCATCTGTTCGTCAACTCAAGCTGAAGCGATCTTGGGTGCTGCAGCAGGACAATGACCCAAAACACACCAGCAAATCCACCTCTGAATGGCTGAAGAAAAACAAAATGAAGACTTTGGAGTGGCCTAGTCAAAGTCCTGACCTGAATCCTATTGAGATGTTGTGGCATGACCTTAAAAAGGCGGTTCATGCTAGAAAACCCTCAAATAAAGCTGAATTACAACAATTCTGCAAAGATGAGTGGGCTAAAATTCCTCCAGAGCGCTGTAAAAGACTCGGTGCAAGTTATCGCAAACAGTTATTGCTGCTAAGGGTGGCCCAACCAGTTATTAGGTTCAGGGGCAATTACTTTTTCACACAGGGCTATGTAGGTTTGGATTTTTTTTCTCCCTAAATAATAAAACCCCTCATTTAAAAACTGCATTTTGTGTTTACTTGTGTTATCTTTGACTAATAGTTAAATGTGTTTGATGATCAGAAACATTTTGTGTGACAAACATGCAAAAGAATAAGAAATCAGGAGGGGGGCAAATAGTTTTTCACACCACTGTATATATATATATATATATATATATATATATATATATATATATATATATACTTCCCCCCCCCTATATTTCTATATTTTGCAATATTTTATTATGCCCTTATTGTACAGTTGATTTTACTAGTTAAATTAATTTCTTTAAAAAAAAAATTCAAAATTCAAATTTTATTGGTCACATACACAATCATACACAGTATAATATGCAGTGAAATGCTTTATACGACCGCCAGTGACCTTAAAAAAGAAAATAAATGCTTGTACATAAAATAAATAATCAATAAAAAGGAAATACTAAATAAATAATTTTAACTAGTAAAATTAACTGTGCAATAAGGGCATAATAAAATATTACAAAAATATAGAAGCTTAAAAGATGTTATTAGTCCTGTGTGGAGGTGTGATTGTGATTGAGAGACCTTATCGCCTGCGGGAAGAAGCTCCTCCTCAGTCTCTCTGTGTTGGCCATTAGGGAGCGGAATCTCTTCCCAGACCGCAACAAAGAGAACAGTCCATTACTGGGGTGACTGAGGTCCTTCATGATCTTCCTGGCCTTAGTCCAGCACCGCTTGCTGTAGATGGAGTGCAGGTCAGGGAGCTCAGTGCGGATGATGCGCTCGGCTGATCGCACCACCCTCTGTAGAGCTCGTCTGTCCTGCATGGTGCTGTTCCCGAACCAGGTCGTGATGTTTCCCGTCAGGATGCTCTCTACGGTGCAGGAGTAGAAGATCCTGAGCACCTTGGAGGGCTGTCTAAAGTCTCTCAAGCGTCTGAGGTGGTAGAGACGCTGCCGGGCTTTTTTCACCACGGTGTTGATGTGACAGGACCATGACAGGTCCTGTGTGATGTGAACACCGAGGTATCTGACGCTGTCCACTCTCTCCACTGGGCTCCTGTTGATGACGGGGGTCTGGTAGTTCCTCTCCTGCTTTGTACTAAAGTCCACTATCAGCTCCTTTGTCTTACTGACGTTCAGGAGGAGATTGTTCCTCTGGCACCAGTTCTCCAGATTTCCAATCTCCTCTAGGTAGTCCGACTCATCATTGTTGGTGATCAGTCCGACCACGACCGTGTCGTCAGCAAACTTGATGATGGAGGTGGAGTTGGTAGTGGCCACGCAGTCGTGGGTGTACAAAGAGTACAGCAGGGGGCTCAGAACACAACCCTGGGGGGCTCAAGTGCTGAGAGTGAGTGTAGCTGAGACATGTCCGCCCATCCTTACTGCCTGTGGTCTGCCAGTCAGAAAATTGGAGATCCACTGATATATAGATGAGCTCAGTCCCAGGTGCTCCAGCTTGGTGGTGAGTGTGGAGGGAATTATGGTGTTAAAAGCACAGCTGTAGTCGATGAAGAGCATTTTAACATAATTCCCTTTCCTAGTGTCCAGGTGAGTGAGTGATGTGTGGAGGAGATGAGAGATTGCATCGTCTGTGGAGCGGTTCTGACGGTATGCAAACTGTAGTGGGTCCAGTGTGTCGGGTAGTGAAGAAATGATGAAGTCTCTGATAAGGCGTTCAAAGCACTTCATCACTACTGAGGTGAGGGCTACAGGGCGATAGTCATTGAGAGAAGCAGGATGTGGTTTCTTTGGAACAGGAACAATGATGGACTCTTTGAAGCATGTGGGGATCACCGACTGAGATAAAGAGATGTTGAATATCTCAGTGAACACAGGTGCTAGCTGGTCTGCGCAGGCTCTGAGAATACGACCTGAGATGCCGTCTGGTCCTGCTGCTTTCCTGGTGTTCACTCTCTTGAAGGCTCTCCTCACGTCGTGCTCGGAGATGATGAGCGTGTTCCCGGTGCTGGCTGTGTCTTCCTGTCTGCAGCCGTTAGCGCCGCTAGCATTAGCGCCGTTAGCATTAGCGCCGTTAGCATTAGCGCCGTTAGCATTAGCATCGCTAGCGTCTTTAGCTGCAGCCTCGAAGCGAGCATAGAAGGTGTTGAGCTCGTCTGCCAGAGTCGCGTCCGCGTTCGTCATACCGGATGCTGGTGCTTTATAGTCCGTTATTGTTCTCAGTCCCTGCCACAGGCTCCTAGAGTCACTCTGTTGAAGCTGTGACTCTAGTTTTCTCCCGTAGCGCTGCTTCGCCTCTTTCACCGCCTTCCAGACGTTATATGACGCAGCCTTGTACGGTTCCATGTCCCCCGACGCAAGTCCCGTGTTGTAGGCAGCTGTGCGAGATCTCAGAGCGTCGCGGATGGTTTTATCCACCCATGGCTTCTGGTTGGGAAACGTTCTGATAGTCTTTTTCTCTACCGTATCGTCTGCCAGCTTTTCAATAAATCCCACAACCGCTTCCGTAAACACGCTGACGTCATCATCGGAGCTGTTTCTGAACATGTCCCAGTCTGCGTCATCGAGTGCGTCCTGTACCGCGGCCACTGATTGGTCCGTCCAGCGCGCGACCTCCCTCAGGACCTTAGTATTTCCTTTTATTGATATTTATTTTACGTACAAGCTTTTATTTTCTTTTTAAGGTCACTGGCGGTCGTGTAGGCATTTCACTGCATATTATACTGTGTATGACTGTGTACAGTATGTGACAAAGTAAATTTGAATTTTAAATTTGAATTTGATCTGATACCTGGGTGTGTCTGTATATACAGCTGTAGATACTACTAGTCCTGTGTAACGGGTTCAACCCTAAGTTGACACTATGAAACACAGACACGAGGTGAGATCTTACAGGACAAAGGTTAATTTATTTAGAAAAATGGGTAAGGAAAGGGTTAAAGGCTCTCTGCGGGCTTTTCCACTTCGGCGGCAGGGATGCGAAGGCGGGCTCAACGCGGAAGTGAAGGTGCCGCGAGCTCGGTCACGCGCTCTCCTTTCGCGGAGATCAAAGGGGTGGCATTCCCCCTTTTTAAAGTCTCTAGGGCGCATCACATCGCCCCGCTCTTGTGCCACTGTCTCTCATAAAATCCACCGCGTCGCAAAGTCCAGCTTCCCAACAGTCAGACCCCGAGTTACACTCCCCGCTGTGTTTTATAGCGCCGGGAGAAATCCGGGATCATTAGCGGCGATAGCTCACCAGCCATTGCCTGATTCCGCGACCCTTCACATACATAAAAGGGGGGAGGCCGCCTAACTAGTGAGCGAGGAGTGATATCAATTTGGCGCACGCCGTGACACTCTGTAAGTAAGCAAATCTAGCAAAGCTAGCTGCTATAACCCTGCGAGGTTCCTGAGGCATCCAGAGAATTACCAGCTCCAGCTGGATTCTGCTTCATGATGGTTGGAGCTACACATGCTGCTCCTGTGCTTCCAGTGATCCAGACCTCATCTGCCCTCTGCACCTCATCTGTCCACTGGCTCATCCCTATGCTGAACTGGTCTTCGTGTTAATTTAAATGATTTTCTGACATATTGCACCTTCACCTGCACAACACACATGTTATCATTTCTATCTGTCATCACCCAAATGAGGATGGATTCCCTGTTGAGTCTGGTTCCTCTCAAGGTTTCTTCCTATTGCCATTTCATGGAGTTTTTCCTTGCCATCGTCGCCGTCACCCTTGGCTTGCTCATCAGAGACATTTCATTCATCATTCATTCATCTCATTATTACCTATACACATTTTTCTCACACATACACTTCCAATTATTTTCTTTTCTAACAAAATCTTTTTCATTTTTGTGAAGCTGCTTTGAGACAATGACCATTGTTAAAAGCGCTATATAAATAAAATTTAATTGAATTGAATAACTAGGAATATGTTTAGGAAAATGGTTTCAGATCGGTACGTGGACTCAAATACTCGCCGATTCCGATGCCAGCTTTTTTTTGTGGTATCGGCAGCATTTCTGATACTGGTATTGGAATCTGAACAACCCTAAACACAACACGTTAATAAAAAAGTACAATCTAATATTTTTGATTTTCACCAGTTTGGTTTTTTGAAACTCTTCTTCTTTGTCTTTCGGCTGTTCCCTTTCAGGGGTCGCCACAGCGAATCATTTATCTCCATCTAAGCCTATCCTCTGCATCCTCTTCTCTAACACCAACTAACTTCATGTCCTCTCTCACTGCATCCATAAATCTCCTCTTTGGTCTTCCTCTAGACCTCCTGCCTGGCAGTTCCAACCTCGGCATTCCTTCTACCAATATATTCACAATCTCTCCTCTGAACATGTCCAAACCACCTCAATCTGGCCTCTCTGACTTTATCTCCAAAACATCTGACATGGGTTGTCCCTCTGATGAACTCATTCTTGATCCTATCCATCCTTGTCACTCCCAAGGAGAACCTCAACATCTTCAGCTCTGCTACCTCTAGCTCTGCCTCCTGTCTTTTCTTCGGTGCCACTGTCTCTAAGCCGTAGAGCATCGCTGGTCTCAACACTGTCCTGTACACCTTTCCTTTCATTCTCGCTGATACTCTTTTATCGCACAACACACCTGACACTTTTCTCCATCCATTCCAACCTGCCTGTACCTGCCTCTTCACCTCCTTTCCACACTCTCCGTTGCTCTCGACCGTTGACCCTAAGTACTTAAAATCCTGCACCTTCTTTACCTCTGCTCCCTGTATCCTCACCGTTCCTCTTGGGTTCCTCTCATTCACACACATGTATTCTACCTTGCTGTGGCTAACCCTCATTCCTCTGTTTTCCAGAGCATACCTCCACCTCTCCAAATTTTCCTCCATCTGTTCCCTGCTCTCGCATTTGAAACAAATACTGTAAAAAAATGGTTTTATGATTTTCTTGATTTTTGGTTTTATATTGAACATATAAATGAACGAATGTAACACAGATTCTTTTGAAGACTTCATATCCTTGTTGTGTCTATCAGACGGGTGCTCTCTCACATCAGTCTGTGTGATTTGTGATCTCACACAGATCGTCTCCCCCCACTCCACCCCTAACAGTGTGTGGCCAGCAGTTCAGAAACACACAGTCAGGACCTCATGTGTCTCAGAGGAAGGACGTGATCGACTTGTCCATCTCATTTCTCTGGGTGTTAGATGTAGCCCAGGGGTGTGTTCACACACTGATGATTAAACTGTTCATTACAGATCAGTGGGTGTGTTTAGGTGTTGGTGAATTACACACTGTGTAAAACAAACTATTAAAATCTTCATTCAAGAAGAGTTATAAAAATATTAGTTTGTCAATTATAGGATTTAGTGTAAATAACTCTAAACTCTGAATCGATTGCGTTGTGATTGCTTCACCTCATAAATATATCTTTTATGACACCTGCATTTCTTTCTTTCTTTTTTTTTCAGACATTTGTACACACACTCCTCCAGACATTATCAGGACATCATGACCTCCTTTATGTCCATTTACATCATATTGTGCACCGGGTGTGGGAGTACGTACCATTTTTTAAATAAATCAGATGAAATATAAGACACTTAATATAAAATCATTGTTTAAACATGTGCAAAAAATAATCTATATTATAAATTCCTGTCTCAGACCTCCTCTCTGCAGAACCTGAGATCTGCCGTGTATCTGGTCCAGTGGGTTCTACAGCTGTCCTGCCGTGTCAACTGACGAGTGTAGACACTGACACACCGCATATTAGGTGGCAAATTAAAGTCAAGGCGGATTACAAGATTGTCTTTGAGCGAGAGGGTGAGGAGTCGCATCAGGGTGTGGGATATGAGGGTCGTGTGGACGTTCCTGTGGAGGAGCTGCGTAAGGGGAACTGTTCACTGGTGTTGAGAGACCTGAGACTGAATGATACTGACCTCTACACCAGCTACCGAGCAGTGACAAACACCAAGAGCGGTCTCCCTGTCACAAAAGAAATCAGCCGTGTTCATCTCACAGTCCATAGTGAGTGAGTCTCAGAATAACACACACACACACACACACACACACACACCAGAGAACGAAGCTAGAAATAAGGAATGTTTGTAAAGGCACTAAATTTGTGTAACAAAAACAGTTAATTTGGAGAAATATAATGAAAATGTCAGTGATTTTAATCCTAATAGCTAAAAACTGTGTGTGTGTGTGTGTGTTACAGTGAGTCAGGAGAACACACTACACCTGACACTATTTATATTTCTGTTTCATCACACACTTGTAGATTCTCACAACTCTACATTTAAATATTTGTAATTAAATGAGAATTTCTTTATCTCAGAGATCAGGACCAGTGTGTCTGAAATACTGAATGTCTACAGTGTATTAACTTAAAGTACTGCAGGCATATTACACACACACACAAACAATCAGAACAAATATTTAATATAATTTATTTATCTTCTTTTTCCTCTAAAGACCGAACTGTAGAGACATCATATAATAGCACAGGTTCCTCAGGTGAGTGAATATTAAACCTTATTAAATCCTTTACTTTGTTCAGCTGCTTTATGAGTAAATTACACACAGTTCACAAATGATTATGTGAGTGAAAACAAAATTGATGAATCATGTGTAAAACAGATTTTAAAGTGATTTTTTATTTATTTTTCCTCTAAAGAGAGAACAGATGAAAACATCACACAGTCATGTGATTGTAAGTGATGACATAAAAATAATTAAAATAAACAAATGAATATATAAACAAATAATGAGAAAAACAAGAAATGTCCAGGAACACCATGTGATGAAGTCATGTGATCATCAGTTAGAAGTTTATATCGTCTTTATACTGAGAGTGAACGAAGTACAACAATGACTTTCTGTCTCTGCAGATAACAGAGGAAATAATCTTCAGTACTTGTGGTTCCTCATTTTGCCCGCTGTGGTGTTACTGGGTCTCGGTGTTGGTGTGTGGTGTCTGAAGCAGAGAAACACTAATAATGTGATTTGAATTTATAAGTAATAACCAACATGTTCTCCTTAAAACAAAAACTGTTTCAGGACGTCACATTTTTAGCCTGTTTTTATTTTTTAAACATTGTTCCAAACTAAACTTTACCAGATAAACATTACATTTCAGTCTTCAGTGTTTTAGGCTGTAATGTAAAAACTGTAATGTAAAATCTGTGTAATAAATGTAAAATATATCTTTTTAATGTGCTGAGTGACGTCGTGCCTTTAGTTCAGTTTAGCAAAAATCTGAAATATAGATTCAGCAAAGATGTTTTGCTTCTTTAGCCCTCATGTGAACAAGTTATTAACATTTTGATTGTTTATTTCGTTAGTTTCATTTATTGGTTCTGTAATGTATTTATTTAAATCAGAGTTTTGTTTTAAAGTTTTATTCTTATTTGTTGTTTTGATAAATTCTGTAAATGAAAGTCAAAAATCTTTGTAATTGGCAGGAAAGAAAATCAAATCTACTCAGGAATGTTGGACGTCACTTTCTGCCGTAATTTAAATATTTCTAAGTTACTAAAATACTTGTGCTGAAGGTCAACATATTAACAGGAGGAGGAGTTATGGGGTAAAGTAGGTGTCTAAAAAGATGTGCGTATACTAATAAACATTCATACATATTAATTAATACATAAAATATGTAATGTGTGTTATGTGAGAATACGATTCCAGAAAGAAAAAAAAAACTAAAATAATACAGAGCGAGATTTTATGCTTGGGGTTTATCCATTGTGAAAACTGTTACTCTACTTTATAAAATACGTCACAGGCTCGCAGGCATTATGTATCGAGAAGAAGACATCGATTTAAAAAACTGCTTATGCGTTTGTAATAAAATAAGAAAACTATATTACAACACAATGTTAGATATATGAGCTATTTTTCTGATTTCCTCACGTCTCTCTCTTCGTCTCTCATCTTGCTGCCAGTTTGCCATCCAGTTTGTACAATCGATGCATCTTCACCTTGATGCATAAAGCCCGCAACGTATTTCTGACAGTAAAGTCATGCTTATCAATTTGTATTCGTAATAGAGAAACCCCACGCGTGAAATCTTGCTACGAGTTATTTATTTATTTTCTCACATAAGAACACTATATATTTAATGTATGATTTGACTTATTCAAAAGTTTACAAATCCACATTTTTGCACAACCTTAGGCCAATATGTACGAATGTTTTTTTAGTACACACACATCTTTTTTGACAGCTACCTGACCCCATGGAGGAGCATTTAATAATGTAACATTCACATTTATTTGCCGACACTATTAACACTGTCTATCATAGTGCTGCATCAGAAGCTGATAAAGCAGACAGTAACTGTATACTTGGTGTATAAATAAAGAACATATTGCCAAGTGCTGTATGTTACAATGCAATAAACCCACCTATCCAATAGACGGCAGTAGTGAGTAATGGTGAGGGTTTGCATGTTCTGAATGAGCGGAGAACAAGCAGCTGAACGCGGAAGCGGAGAGTATGCGTGTTACTGGTTTATAACTATTTCATGTCTTTCTGTTGTTGTGGATCGAGTTTCCATTATTTCTGCTATAAGTCTTTCTGTATATAATCACGTTTGCTAATAAAATTACAGTTTTTACAGAATAATGTTCAAGCTTAAACAACGTGTGCATATTATTAAACCAACATCAGGGTTGTAACTTTACACTCACAAAATAAAACAGACTGACTTCATATAACATTAAGGTTCAGACCACAAGACCTTTCTCTGTTGCTCCACAGTCCATTTTTTTATGCTTCCTACTTTAAACTATAGCCCTTTTCTATATAATGTACTATAGAATGTATTATCTCTACTCTCTGCTGTGATATTGCACATGGCGGCGGTATGGCTGAGGGAGAGGATGGGTTTCCTTCTGTCCATCAACTGGATGATTCTCTGTCATACAAACCACTACAACCCCTTTCCTTTTATCTGCACTTGGGACCAGCACTGCATCCAGTGGCGGGGGGTTTGGGTATTAGGTGGGAATTGAACTCAGGCCTTCCACAGCATGTTCAGTACAGTACCTAATTCAAATTCAAATTTTATTGGTCACATACACAATCATACACAGTATAATATGCAGTGAAATGCTTTATACGATCGCCAGTGACCTTAAAAAAAGAAAATAAAAACTTGTACGTAAAATAAATAATCAATAAAAAGGAAATACTGAAGAAATAATTTTAACTAGTAAAATTAACTGTGCAATAAGGGCATAATAAAATATTGCAAAAATATAGAATATAGGGTAGAGTATATATGTATATAGAATTAAAGTATCGGTGGTTGTGCAAATATGCATGAAAGGTGACGTGCAATTGTCCAAATGTATGAGTATTTAGTGCAAGTGTGTATGAATGTGTCCATGATTGTCCAGTCAGTGTTGTGAGCTTAAAAGATGTTATTAGTCCTGTTATTATTCCTGTGTGGAGGTGTGATTGTGATTGAGAGACCTTATCGCCTGCGGGAAGAAGCTCCTCCTCAGTCTCTCTGTGTTGGCCTTTAGGGAGCGGAATCTTTTCCCAGACCGCAACAAAGAGAACAGTCCATTACTGGGGTGACTGAGGTCCTTCATGATCTTCCTGGCCTTAGTCCAGCACCGCTTGTTGTAGATGGAGTGCAGGTCAGGGAGCTCAGTGCGGATGATGCGCTCGGCTGATGCACCACCCTCTGTAGAGCTCGTCTGTCCTGCATGGTGCTGTTCCCGTACCAGGTCGAGATGTTTCCCGTCAGGATGCTCTCTATGGTGCAGGAGTAGAAGTTCCTGAGCAACTTGGAGGGCAGTCTAAAGTCTCTCAAGCGTCTGAGGTGGTAGAGACGCTGCCGGGCTTTTTTCACCACGGTGTTGATGTGACAGGACCATGATAGGTCCTGCGTGATGTGAACACCGAGGTATCTGAAGCTGTCCACTCTCTCCACTGGGCTCCTGTTGATGACGGGGGTCTGGTAGTTCCTCTCCTGCTTTGTACTAAAGTCCACTATCAGCTCCTTTGTCTTACTGACGTTCAGGAGGAGATTGTTCCTCTGGCACCAGTTCTCCAGATTTCCAATCTCCTCTAGGTAGTCCGACTCATCATTGTTGGTGATCAGTCCGACCACGACGGTGTCGTCAGCAAACTTGATGATGGAGGTGGAGTTGGTAGTGGCCACGCAGTCGTGGGTGTACAAAGAGTACAGCAGGGGGCTCAGAACACAACCCTGGGGGGCTCCAGTGCTGAGAGTGAGTGTAGCTGAGACATGTCCGCCCATCCTTACTGCCTGTGGTCTGCCAGTCAGAAAATTGGAGATCCACTGACATATAGATGAGCTCAGTCCCAGGTGCTCCAGCTTGGTGGTGAGTGTGGAGGGAATTATGGTGTTAAAAGCAGAGCTGTAGTCGATGAAGAGCATTTTAAAATAATTCCCTTTCCTAGTGTCCAGGTGAGTGAGTGATGTGTGGAGGAGATGAGAGATTGCATCGTCTGTGGAGCGGTTCTGACGGTATGCAAACTGTAGTGGGTCCAGTGTGTCGGGTAGTGAAGAAATTATGAAGTCTCTGATAAGGCGTTCAAATCAGAACTGAATCTGATCTGAATCAGAGATCACGCGATGGCGCGGCCACGTCCAGACGCCTTCCTGATCGCTCCGTACAAACTGTGCGTTTTTTTCCTTCTTTCTTTCTTTATTTTACTTTCATTCGCTAAGAGTACTTCAGGTTTAGTGACCTATGACAGTAGAACACTACTGGATATAGGAATTCAGATTTCGGCGCTTACTTATACCACCTTTAAGCCTGACCCGTCGTGGCCCTCTGAGATACTACGCTGCTCAGACGACAACAACAATGGACGGGACGCTAACCCGCGGCGAAGAACAAAGAAGCGTCGAGGGAAACGCGGCGGCGTCCGTAACAGAATGAGAGAACAAGCTCATCGCACCCCTCTGCCGAGTATCCTGCTGGCTAATGTACAGTCACTGGAGAATAAGCTTGATGACCTCAGAGCCAGAGTTACTTTCCAGCGAGATATCAGGGATTGTAATCTTCTGTGCTTCACAGAAACATGGCTGACCCCCATCGTGCCGGACCGAGTCGTAACCCCATCGGACTCATTCTCTGTGTTCCGCATGGACAGGACGGCAGAGTCTAACAAAGCTAAAGGTGGAGGTGTGTGCTTCATGGTCAACAAGAAGTGGTGCGATGCGAGGAGTGTTTCCATTCTCTCCAGTAGCTGCTCGCCTCATTTGGAATATCTGAGTGTTAAATGTCGTCCTTTCTACCTGCCTCGCGAGTTCACCTCGGTCATTGCCACGGCGGTCTACATCCCACCCCACGCGGACACAGGCACTGCTCTGTCTGAACTACATGATGTGCTGAGTGAGTTCCAAAACAAACACCCGGACGCAGCGCACATTGTAGCAGGTGACTTTAATAAAGCGAACCTTAGACAGGTTATGCCAAACTTTCACCAACATGTTACATGTCCGACAAGGGGACTCAACATTCTGGACCACTGTTACACACCATACAAGCGGGGCTACAAAGCTGTTTCACATCCAGCATTCGGGAAATCAGACCACAACGCCATTTTCCTCATACCGGAATATCAACAAAGCTTTCGTCGTGAAGCTCCGGTCATGAGGGAGGTGCAACGCTGGTCTGCCCAATCAGAAGCTACGCTACAGGACGCGCTCGATGACGTGGATTGGGACATGTTCCGAGCCTGCGCAGTAGACATCAACGAGTTTGCGGATGTAGCAGTTAGCTTCGTTAGCACGCTCGTAAATGAAGTTGTCCCGACAGTGAGGTTCAAATCGTTTCCGAACCAGAAGCCTTGGGTAGACCGATCGATCCGCGATGCTGTGAATGCCCGGACCGCTGCTTATAATGCCGCACTCATTAGCGGCGATATGAGCGCATACAAAGCGGCTTCTTATAGCGTCAGGCGAGCGGTGAGGGAAGCTAAGGGGCGGTTCCGACAGCGAACTGAATCACACTTCCATCAGGGTGACACACGCCGCATGTGGCACGGATTACGCACAATCACGGACTACAAGGTTGCCAAAGACACCACGACGATCGTCGCCGACTCTGCATTCGCCAACGAGCTGAACGCATTCTTCGCCCGGTTCGAGGTTAGCCAGGCGGCTAATGCTAGCAGCCTGCTGACTGAGAGTGATGACGTCATCAGCGAGGATTGCGTCATCAGCATCGCAGAGCACGACGTTCGCACGGCGCTGAGGAGGGTGAACACCAGGGAAGCGGCGGGTCCAGATGGCATCTCTGGGCGCCTGCTGCGCTGCTGCGCTGACCAGCTGTCAGGTGTGTTCACCTGTATCTTTAATGAGTCCCTGGCGAAGTCTGTGGTCCCGGCGTGTTTCAAGAGATCCACCATTGTCCCCGTGCCCAAGACCAACAAACCCTCATGCCTGAATGACTACCGGCCTGTTGCACTGACATCGATGGTCATGAAGGTATTTGAGGGTCTGCTAAAAAACATCATCTCCTCCTCCATCCCCAGCTCCATAGATCCACTTCAGTTCGCCTACCGCCCCAACAGATCCACAGAGGATGCCATCTCCCATGTTCTGCACACCACTCTCAGCCACGTGGACAAGATGCAAGGTAACTATGTGAGATTGCTTTTTATAGATTACAGCTCTGCTTTCAACACAATAGTGCCTAACAGACTGTTCACAAAGCTGAGAGATCTAGGACTTAACAAACGCTTGTGTGCCTGGGTGTTGGACTTCCTCTCGGACAGATCTCAAGCGGTGAGAGTGGGCAAGTGCTTCTCCAGCAGCATCACCATCAACACAGGTGCTCCACAGGGATGTGTTCTCTCTCCACTGCTATACTCCCTTTACACTTCAGACTGTGTGGCCATGTTCGACTCCAACACCATCGTTAAGTTTGCTGACGATACGGTGGTGCTGGGCTTCATCTCCAACAACGATGAGTCGGCCTACATAGATGAAGTGGAGAACCTGGCACTATGGTGTGAAGAAAACTGCCTCCGACTGAACGTCAGTAAGACGAAGGAGCTGGTGGTGGACTTCAGAAGGGGACAACTGGACCACAAACCCCTCATCATCAATGGAGCTCCAGTGGAGAGAGTGAGCAGCTTCAAGTACTTGGGCGTCCACATCTCCGAGGATCTGACTTGGACTGAGCATATCTGTGCTCAGACGAAAAGGGCAAAGCAGCGTCTGTACCACCTGAGGCAGTTGAGGAAGTTTGGGGTTTCCCCTGCTGTCCTTAAGGCTTTCTACTCGGGTGCTGTTGAGAGCATCCTAACACAGAACATTTCATCCTGGTTTGGGAATAGCTGTGTACAGGACAGGAAAGCCCTCCAGAGAGTGATCCGGGCAGCTGAACGCTGCTGCAGGTTAACTCTCCCCTCCATGCAGGACATCTACACCAGGAGATGTAAAACCAGGGCAGCTCGTATCATTAAGGACTTGTCGCACCCCAATAACGGACTGTTCAAACTTCTGCATTCAGGCAGAAGGTTCCGGGTCATTATGGCCAAAACGGAGAGACTCAGGAGGAGTTTTTATCCACAGGCGATTAGACTCCTCAACCATGATGGGCCACTCTCCCGTTCATAAGACTGGTAACAGTTCACCCACACACTGCTGTGCTGACATTCCACACTGCACACTGCACTTTAGTCTGGACTGTAAGCATCACTTGCACTAACATCTTTATCCTGCTCAGATACACATTTTATTATTATGTTTACATTTGCACCCTTTTTTTTTTTTATTTTTTTTTTTTATAGATTATTTCTTTTGTTTCTTGTTATTTGCACAAAGTAGGAGCGGTTCAGGATACATTTCACTGCGTGTTGTACTTGTATAACTATGCATGTGACAAATAAAGAATCTTGAATCTTGAATCTTGAATCTTGAAAAGCACTTCATCACTACTGAGGTGAGGGCTACAGGGCGATAGTCATTGAGAGAAGCAGGATGTGGTTTCTTTGGAACAGGAACAATGATGGACTCTTTGAAGCATGTGGGGATCACCGACTGAGATAAGGAGATGTTGAATATCTCAGTGAACACAGGTGCTAGCTGGTCTGCGCAGGCTCTGAGAATACGACCTGAGATGCCGTCTGGTCCTGCTGCTTTCCTGGTGTTCACTCTCTTGAAGGCTCTCCTCACGTCGTGCTCGGAGATGATGAGCGCGTTCCCGGTGCTGGCTGTGTCTTCCTGTCTGCAGCCGTTAGCGCCGCTAGCATTAGCGCCGCTAGCATTAGCGCCGTTAGCATTAGCATCGCTAGCGTCTTTAGCTGCAGCCTCGAAGCGAGCATAGAAGATGTTGAGCTCGTCTGCCAGAGTCGCGTCCGCGTTCGTCATACCGGATGCTGGTGCTTTATAGTCCGTTATTGTTCTCAGTCCCTGCCACAGGCTCCTAGAGTCACTCTGTTGAAGCTGTGACTCTAGTTTTCTCCCGTAGCGCTGCTTCGCCTCTTTCACCGCCTTCCGGACGTTATATGACGCAGCCTTGTACGGTTCCATGTCCCCCGATGCAAATCCCGTGTTGTAGGCAGCTGTGCGAGATCTCAGAGCGTCGCGCATGGTTTTATCCACCCACGGCTTCTGGTTGGCTGTATTCAATACAGAACAGGACTTTAAATTTCCGGCTAGAGGACTATTCTGTATTTTAAGCGACAGTTGTGAACCATAGGTGATGCACGTCTCCAAAAACAAATCAACTGAGGAAATCATTAACATTAATCAGCTTTATATTAATATTACATATACCAAAATTTAAATTTAATTTAAATGTACACATTTGTTTTTGGATATACTGTAACTATGCAGATTTCACCAGCAGAGGGCGTCATGTAACATGTAAAATGGTGCTGGTTCACTTCATGTTCATGTTTATCTATTTATAAACTTGTGTGTTATATTTCGTAATTCATTTAATTTTAAATGACAAATAATTTACACTGAAATTAAATCTAATGTTTAAGAACAACTTGCATTCTAAAAAAAATGAGTTCATAATCATCACTTAATGACAAAACAGCAGACAAGACCTTAAGATAAAATAATTAACAAAACTATATATCACCCTGTCCAGGGTGTACCCCGCCTTGTGCCCTAAGCCTCCTGGGATAGGCTCCAGGTCCTCCGCGACCCTGAATAGAAGGATAAAGCGGTATAAAAGATGAATGAATGAATGAACATACTATATATAACTTATTAGTGACATTGTATTGTATATAAATCTGTAAAGATAAGTGTATCTTATTTTGTATTTAGCTCTTTCATGCATAGGTTGCACATTTAGGGGAAATTAGCATAATGTTCTTTTCTATATTTTGGGAAAATATAAGGTAAAGTTGGTGTGAGAGAAGAGGATGCAGAGGATAGGGTTAGATGGAGGCAGATGATTCGCTGTGGCGACCCCTGAAAGGGAACAGCCGAAAGACAAATAAGAAGAAGAAGGTGTAAATAATTTCCAAAACACTTCAAAAACACAAGAGCATTAAGAATTAAATCAAACCATTTCTCTAGAACAAAGATTTGTCTGTCTTAAACTTTCCAAAATTTCTAATAAATAAAAAGTAACTTGAGACTCAACTGCAGAATATTTTGTTGTAGCAGATTAGCTCAACAAGGGAATATTTACAACTAATTATAACTGGTTATAACTAATAATAAATATTTAGATTAGAATTAACTGTAGCAGAATTAACATACAATTATCTGATCTGTCCGTCTACCGAGCAGATACTATAATTATTTATCAATTCTAGGAAAGGTTGTTTCCTGGCCAAGGAAGGATAGCTTTCCTACAGTGGTTACAAAATTGGAATGGCGATCTCGCCGCGTGTACCGCCGTTTAAAGGCAACAGCGGCCAAAATAAATCAGTTGCATTTCAAAGTCATTCGTAAAATGGCCGCCAGGTGGCGCAAAGTGACATTTTCATTCATCGCAGTAAATACAACAGTGATGGTAATTTCCACAACAAACATGAAAAATCTGAACCAGAGATATTAATGTGTACTGTACAATAATGAGTAAAAAAAAAATTATAGTAGATTTATTAACTGAAATAAATGACCATATTTTTCAAGAGAATTTTCAAGCCCCACTCATCAAACAAAATTATAATGAAATCGGCCAAGTTTACTATTTATTTAAATATAAATTTATAAACCAATAAGATCAAATAACACCAAGTTATTATTATAACAAGCTTACTTCGTCACTTATCCAGAGCTTGCTTTATTAACCTTGCCTTATTTAACGTTACTTGGGTGCATTATCTTTAAGTGCTCGCTTGGTGTAGCGGTTAGAGCACACGGTCAGTGATACATAAAGCGCCGGTTTGAATCCCGAGGGATGATGTTTTAAATTTTTTTATTTTAATTATAGCAAAATTAAAATAAAAAAAATTGTTGTATTTTGATTTTGCTTCAGCATACTATAGAAAAAACAGCAAACTCGCACGCAACCAGTTTGTATTCTTTAAATTTAGGGGAGTGACGGCTCGGTCTGCTGCTGCTGCTGCGTGTGTGTGTGTGTGTGTGTCAGTATACTGATGAAAAGTGGTGGCCATCTGCCGTACCGGGAGTTTTGATTTACGACAGCTGTTTACGGCAGTGTAGTCCAGTGCGGGAGATGCATTGTGGGTAATGAGGTCCGGTGTTACATCTGTTACATTTTTGATAACAATAGTTTTTTTACAAACATTTCTAAACTAATAAGATCAAATGACACCAAGTTTAAAACAGATAAAATACACGTGCAAATAGTATAATTGTATAACAGGCTTACTTCGTTACTTATTTAACGCTTGCTTTCAAAGAAGTCGAGTGGCTTATTAACGTCACAGAGGTGTGTTGTCTCTTAGTGTCTGGTTGGTGTAGTGGTTAGAGCGTTCGGTCAGGGATTTACAAAGCGTCGGTTCGAATCCTGGATGATGCTGTTTTAAAAAATTGTTCTATTTTAATTTTACTCAGCAAACAAACAGCAAACAAAAAATTTATTATTCAGAGCACGATATACAACCGTAATGAGTCCCGTAACCGGCTTATACAGCTGGCATGTGACCAACGTATTTAACCGTGATGAGTCCATAAAATCAGTAGCAGCTAATAATTACTAATTACTTTAGTTAATGCTGCTACTGATTTTATTCCAGCTTACCTGTTCAGGTTGATTGCGATTCTTTTTAAAATATTGTCTCAGTTTTATATGTTGTTCGTCTTGATGTTTGTCTTCTTTTCACTTGGCAACACTCAAATGCAAATTATTCACCGTGAATCAGCTGTTCTCACCTATCCATTCAGAGAAACTGAATGAGCTGAAATGAGCCTTTGTTTCACGACCGCGACACCCCTCTCTCTCACGCACATACAGTACAGAGTAGACCAAATCATTACAGTACATACTTTATCCAACGAACATGAAAAATATCCACATAATGATGAGTTAAGAAGCATTGCTTAATTTTCGTTTAGACAGACTGTTTGTATCTGATTATTGGTATTATTAAAGAACAGCAGCACAAACAACAACACAAGGGCTTGTACAGCAAGACACATTTTTATTATTTTGCAAAGAGTTAAATTTGTAACAGTAAAAGGCATCCGAATTTAAATATATAAATTACTAGAAACAAATTGAGCACACTATCAGAATAAAAAATAGAACAAATCAAATGTATTTTACACATACACAAGGAGGATAATGATACCGAGTTTATATTAAAATATCAAATATTGTAATATTGTTTTTGTGTTATTATAAATAATGAAATGCAGTAGGCTGTTATGGTCATCATCAAAAGAAAATATATTAAGTAACAGATAATATTAGGTTTATATTTCAAATTAGATAAAATGCTGATTTTCCAGCAGGAAAATTATTGTATCTCTACAGTTTACAAAACCTCCGCTGCGTGTATTCATTCACAGTCTTCAGAGCACACACAGAGAAATAGGAGACTGTGGTTTAGGAGTGGATTGGAGAGAAGAGAACTGTTCAGTTACTATAAAAAAAAATAAAAAAAAATCTATAAAAACATAATATGATCTTTTTGAGTTATGAGGTTTTTTTATTATACATAAGACAACCTTTCAGTTTTGTAAATATTCTAGTTATAGTGTGTTAAGTTTTTCTTTAGGTTAAACGGTTTTGAGAATTAGACCATCCAGCTAAGATCAATATTATGTCGTTGATTGATAAAATCTGGATTAAGGATATTTTATTTTGTTTTATTTATTTAATTTGTATTTTTCATCTTCCCCCTGAGGGATTGCCACCTTATTGTGGTCAGGGGATTTGCGTGCCTCAGTGCTTGGATGTTTACCGAGGGCTCAAGGGAGGTGTGTCTGTGTGTGTGTGTGTGTGTGTCTGTGTGTGAGTGCGCGTGCGGATTTTTCCGCTACCGCAGATCAGTTTATCAACTTGTAATATATAAATTTTAGGAATATATTAACATGTGGAGACATCATTATATGTTGAATGGAACTTGTAAGCCTTTGAATGGTGTTAAAAATACTTGCAAAACAAGTATTGCAGCCATACATTGGAGGGAACTTCTGAGGTGGTCAGTGATTGATGGCACGGTCGGTCGGAGGGGGTTGTGATCACACCTATAGATCTTTTGTTCTAGGCTATCGGTCAAATATCTCTCCACTTGGAAGCAAAAACATGCAAGGGATTTCAGCATCTCGACGCACATACTAAGCTGTTTATAAAGTAGACACTGTTTGTTTTTTTATTTTGTAATCTTTCCCGTGTTTACCGTGTACTGTACAATGTATATTCATTTTTTAATGAATTACTGTAAATACTACACATTCCGTTGATTTACCAGAAATTACTTTTCTGTTTTTTGTGTGTGCTAAACTAAACTTCAGGGTCAAAGTAATAGCGATTTTATTTGAAAAGTATTATATATTTACAATGCTGATAAGTTCAAGCTTAGATTCATATATAAACTGCTTCAAAGTCTTTCCACCCCGTGACAGCTGAAATCCGACAGACGCAGGGCTCAAGGGAGGTGTGTCTGTGTGTGTGTGTGTGTGTGTGTGTGTCTATGTGTGTGCGTGCGCGCGCATACTTCTTCTACTGTTATAAAAACTCTAAATATAAACAAACTAAATACAGCTTTTTTTTCAGAGGTAAACGGAAAAGTGAAGATGTTCAGTGTCACTATGCAGATGTTACACTCAGTGGAGTTACCGAAATCATTGGTTTAGTCCTCATCATTTCCACATTTCACTCGCTTTTATTCCTCTTATGTGAACATAAACAGTGAAACATTCCACAGGTTTATAATACACCGCGGCCAAGTGAACCACGTTCCTGTCAAACGAAACGAGGTATAATCGTGGTGTTTGCTTCGGTTATGACACACCATAGTTTATTACCTGCTGTGGTAGATCTGATTATTTATCCAAACACAATAATAAAGCTTTATATCCTCAGGAGGGCTCAGTACATTGTTTTAGCGATAGTTTCACGGAAGCGAGTTCAGAACTAATCTAACCAAACCAAAAAAAAAAAAAAAACATCCGAAGCTTCAAATAGAATGAACGAACTAATGAAATTGATATATATGTAATTGATATACTGTATATACAGACGTGTGTGTGTCATTTTAATTCAAATGAACATTTTAATGCTTTCTGATACACTTATCAACTTATCCACATACACTTATCAACACAAACTCTCCGTGCACGCACACACACAATCTCTAAAAAATTAATATTAATAACATACATATACAAATAAACAAAAAAATAGTCTGCAAAGAGGCACACGCAGGTGCACTTAGTACACGGTTGAACTGTGCACACACCCCAACCCCAGACTTTCTAACACCGACCAGGAGTACTGCAGAAACGATGTCTCCAGCCACAGCTTACAATGTTTTCTCTTATTTATTAAAGAAAATTATGATGACCATAACAGCCTACTGCATTTCATTATTTATAATAACACAAAAACAATATTACAATATTTGTTATTTTAATATAAACTCGGTATCATTATCCTCCTTGTGTATGTGTAAAAAACATTTAATTTGTTCTATTTTTTATTCTGATAGTGTGCTCAATTTGTTTCTAGTAATTTATATATTTAAATTCGGATGCCTTTTACTGTTACAAATTTAACTCTTTGCAAAATAATAAAAATGTGTCTTGCTGTACAAGCCCTCGTGTTGTTGTTTGTGCTGCTGTTCTTTAATAATACCAATAATCAGATACAAACAGTCTGTCTAAACGAAAATTAAGCAATGCTTCTTAACTCATCATTATGTGGATATTTTTCATGTTCGTTGGATAAAGTATGTACTGTAATGATTTGGTCTACTCTGTACTGTATGTGCGTGAGAGAGAGGGGTGTCGCGGTCGTGAAACAAAGGCTCATTTCAGCTCATTCAGTTTCTCTGAATGGATAGGTGAGAACAGCTGATTCACGGTGAATAATTTGAATTTGAGTGTTGCCAAGTGAAAAGAAGACAAACATCAAGACGAACAACATATAAAACTGAGACAATATTTTAAAAAGAATCGCAATCAACCTGAACAGGTAAACTGGAATAAAATCAGTAGCAGCATTAACTAAAGTAATTAGTAATTATTAGCTGCTACTGATTTTATGGACTCATCACGGTTAAATACGTTGGTCACATGCCAGCTGTATAAGCCGGTTACGGGACTCATTACGGTTGTATATCGTGCTCTGAATAATAAATTTTTTTGTTTGCTGTTTGTTTGCTGAGTAAAATTAAAATAGAACAATTTTTTAAAACAGCATCATCCGCGATTCAAACCAACGCTTTGTAAATCCCTGACCGAGCACTCTAACCGCTACACCAACCAGGCACTAAGAGACAACACACCTCCGTGATGTTAATAAGCCACTCGACTTCTTTGAAAGCAAGCGTTAAATAAGTAACGAAGTAAGCCTGTTATACAATTATACTATTTGCACGTGTATTTTATCTGTTTTAAACTTGGTGTCATTTGATCTTATTGGTTTAGAAATGTTTGTAAAAAAACTATTGTTATCAAAAATGTAACAGATGTAACACCGGACCTCATTACCCACAATGCATCTCCCGCACTGGACTACACTGCCGTAAACAGCTGTCGTAAATCAAAACTCCCGGTACGGCAGATGGCCACCACTTTTCATCAGTATAATGACACACACACACACAAACACGCAGCAGCAGCAGACCGAGCCGTCACTCCCCTAAATTTAAAGAATACAAACTGGTTGCGTGCGAGTTTGCTGTTTTTTCTATAGTATGCTGAAGCAAAATCAAAATACAACATTTTTTTTTTATTTTAATTTTGTTTTAATTAAAATAAATAAATTTAAAACATCACCCCTCGGGATTCGAACCGGCACTTTATGTATCACTGACCGTGGGCTCTAACGGCTACACCAAGCGAGCACTTAAAGGTGACGCACCCAAGTAACCTTAAATAAGGCAAGGTTAATAAAGCAAGCTCTGGATAAGTGACGAAGTAAACCTGTTATAATAATAACTTGGTGTTATTTTTATCTTATTGGTTTAGAAAATTATATTTAAATAAAACCATACACACTTCTTTTCTAATTACACGTGATAAAATCTAAAGGCTCACTGTGTTAATATTTATTGTGCTTAAATTTGATCTTAATAAGATTTGATTTAATTTGAATTCTACATTTGTACTGTAATTATAGTACTGTGATTATGAATTCGATCAACTACAGTGTTTCACTTGATGTTATCGGCTACTACGTGTATTATTTAATGGGACACGTCTCATTAATGAGACAGAGAATGTAAGGCATGAGGCGTCAGTCTGTAGTTATATAGCGCCACTGAGTGGTAAAAGCAAGCAAATGCACAGCAAATGCACATGCCGTAATGCGGCGGCGACGTTAAATACGACGCTCCGATTTTGTAACAACTGTACTTTGCAGTACTAGCAGTAATTTAGCATGTAACCAACAGATCAACAATTCAGTGACTTTAGATTGTGAGCAGCACACAGAGGCAATCTATTGTGAAAATTCAATTCAATTCAGTTTTATTTGTATAGCGCTTTTAACAATTGACATTGTCTCAAAACAGCTTTACACAATCAAAAGAATTATTTAAGTTTGTATGGAATTTGAATGAATTAAAAATGTTCAGATAGTCCCTGGTGAGCAAGCCCAAGGGCGACAGTGGCAAGGAAAAACTCCCTGAGATGGTAATAGGAAGAAACCTTGAGAGGAACCAGACTCGACAGGGAACCCATCCTCATCTGGGTGAAACAGATAGCAGGAAATGATCTGCATTTATACAGTGTTAAGTGTTAGGTTCAGCTATAATAGTTGATGTTAATTGATGTTAAAATGGAGTCCAGTAGTTATTGGAGACTCAGATAGACTTGTAGAAAGTTCCAGTCCTGAACTATCGAATTGTCAAGTCCTCAGAGAAACAGCAGCTCCAGTCGAGGCCAGAATGTCATACACACTCAATCTGCGCCCGTCACTAGGACCCGGAAGTAAGACGGGCGCAAAACCAGGAAGTATAAAAGAGGTAAACAAACGATGGCTTACCGCTCAGTCATTGAGTTCGGCCCATGTCAGCTCCAGTTGTCGTTTCAGCAAACCGTGAGTACTCACATGTTGGTTCCTTTGTCTTTTGCTATTTGTGTGTGTATCTTTAGGACGCGGGTTAAATTTGTGTTTTTCCCTTGCTCCGTTTTTGTGAGAGTCCTTAGACTAAATCGCGTGGCTATCCTGCCTACTCGCTTCTTTCCGCGTTTGGGTTTATCCTCCACGCTACATTGGGCTAACCGCTAAAGCTACGTCTTCTGGTCACCTCAGGTTAGTCCATCTTGACAGAATGACTGAGCCCTCCGCGGTGAACCCAGCGGATTATGCGAGTCTCTGCGACGTTGTGGATCAGCATGCCGCGCTAATCAATCAGCTAACCGGGGATCGCTTCTCTCCGCCGCGAGGTCGCTGAGCTCCGGCGGGAGAATGCGGATCTCCGCGCAGCTGTTGATGGCGTCACTGCTCGATCGCACGCCGCGGGGGCCGAGGCGCCGCATCATCCCCCCTCCCCCCCCTTCTGATGTTTTTCTTTCTCTACCAGAGAAGTGGAACGGCACGGATGGGAAGTGCAGTGTATTTCTGACAGCTCTCGATCTGGTGTTTTAGTTCAATGACACCAAGTACTCCACCGATCGCCTTCGCATTGCTCTTCTCGTCTCGTTGCTAAAAGGGCAGGCAGCTGAGTGGGCCACGGCAGTTCTCCAAGCAGATACGGACACCGCCCACTCATACAATGAGTTCACCCACCAAGTCAGACTCACCTTCGAACACCCAGCGGGCGAGGTGGAGACCGACACCAGACTCTACCACCTGAGGCAGGGAGGATTGCCCGTGAGCCGCTACACAGCGGAGTTTCGCACCCTCGCCGTTCAGACCACGTGGGGCAATGCAGCGCTCCGGACGTCCTACTACGAGGGCCTGGCTTCTCGAATCAAGGACGAACTAGCCGGGCGAGAGCTTCCTGCGACCTTGGAGGGCCTGATCCAACTCGCTCTCCAGATCGACCAGTGCCTCCTCTCTCGCCCGAGGCCAGCCCCTCGCACCCTGCCACCCGCACCCACCTTCACCGTCACCACTCCACGACCCGCAGACTCCGTCACCTACTCCACCCCTGGACATGTCGGTTCTCCACCTCCTGCCGTGGTTGACACAGGAGCCGGGGAACCCATGCAACTAGGACGCGCCTCCTTGACCGCTGCAGAATGGGAGAGACGCTTCCGTGAAGGACTCTGTGCCTATTGCGGGTCAGCCACACATCACCGGGCAACCTGTCCTCTCAGACCGGGAAACGCCCAGGCCCGGTGAGAGGAGAGAGATACTCGCCGGGTCACCTTCATCTCTCCGCTATCACCACCAACTCCTCCCGTCTCACGGTTCAGGTACACCTCAAGGTTGGCCACAAACGAGTCCAAAGTGCTGCATTCATCGACTCCGGGGCAGCAGGTAACTTCATTGACTCCGCATATGCCAAAACCCCAGGGGTAAAACTCGAGGCGTTATCCCCGCCCGTTCGTATCACATCTGTAGACGGTCGCCCCCTATCCACCAGCCCAATCAGCACCCGGACCGAATCCATCACCGTCTCCATTGACCAACATCACGAACAGCTAAAATTTTTCGTCACCTCCATCTCCTCACCTCCCATCATCCTAGGACATACCTGGCTGCTCCAGCATGACCCTCTAATTTCCTGGACCCAGAACCGGATCCTCCAGTGGGGCGTGACCTGCAACGAACTATGCCTACGGGCAGCGGCTGGGACGTGCTCTAGGGAGTCCGAGGCCCCCGACGTCGACACCAACTCCATCCCCGAGCCGTATCGAGACCTAGCGGAGGTCTTCTGCAGACGACGAGCCACCCATCTTCCTCCACATCGTCCCTACGACCTCGCCATAGACCTCCAACCCGGTACGGTCCCACCCCGCGGCCATCTCTACTCACTCACATCCACCGAGACCCAGGTGATGGAGGAATATGTAAACAACACCCTGCGCCAAGGCACCATCAGGCCCTCCTCCTCACCTGCCGCCGCGGGGTTTTTCTTCGTGAAGAAGAGAGGCGGTGAACTTCGCCCTTGTGTCGACTATCGGGGGCTCAACAACCTCACCATCAAAAACCGACATCCTCTGCCTCTTACCAACTCAGCCCTGGATGCCCTCTCTGGTGCCACCGTCTTTACGAAGTTGGTCCTCCGGAGTGCCTACAACTTGGTGCGCATCAGAGAGGGCGATGAGTGGAAGACGGCATTCATCACCCCCACCGGACACTATGAAACCCTCGTCATCCCATTCGGACTGTGCAATGCCCCCGCCGCATTCCAACACTTCATCAATGATGTCCTTCGGGACATGCTCGGTCGGTGGGCATTCGCTTACCTGGACGATATTCTGATATATTCACACACCATGGAAGAACACACCCAGCACGTCAGGGCGGTTCTAAAGAGATTACTCGCCCACCAACTGTACTGTAAGTTGGAAAAGTGCGCTTTTCACGAGCGCTCCACCACGTTCCTGGGTTTTGTCATCTCGCCCCAGGGTGTGGCCATGGACCCGCAGAAACTAGAAGTTGTGCGTCATTGGCCCCTACCCAAGACCCTCAAGCAGCTTCAACGGTTTCTCGGGTTTGCGAACTTTTATCGTCGCTTTATCCGGGACAACAGTACAGTTGCCGCCCCCCTAACCGCTCTGACCCGTCCCTCCTCTCTCCCTTTTCACCTCAACCCGGCAGCTGTCTCCGCTTTCCGATCACTTTGTCACCGCTTCACCACTGCACCGATTCTCCACCAGCCAGATGCCAGTAAACCATTCGTTGTAGAGGTGGATGCTTCAGATGTGGGCGCTGGAGCTATCCTCTCACAGCAAGGTCCAGATCAAAAACTGCACCCATGTGGTTTTTTCTCCAGAAAGTTTGACTCCACTCAGCAGCGATACGGGGTAGGGGACCGCGAACTGCTGGCCATAAAGTGGGCTCTGGAGGAGTGGCGTCACTGGCTCCAGGGGGTCAGTGAGCCATTCATAATCTGGACGGACCACCAGAATCTAATCACCATCAGAACCATCAAACAGCTAAACCTACGACAGGCGCGGTGGGCATTATTTTTCGAGAATTACAACTTTCACCTCTCATATCGCCCGGGGTCCAAGAACACCAAAGCGGACGCACTCTCCCGACAACTAGAGGTGGACCTCCCCCGGGTGGACCCCGCGTCTGTCCTCCCTTCTTCCAAGATCATCGCCCCCCTGCAACTGGACCTGGAAACGAGAGTGCGCCAGGCACGAGGTACAGAGACCGAACTGGCAGGTGTGCCACCTGGACGACTCTTCGTGCCCGAGGGGATGAGACCAGAGGTTCTCCACTGGGGACATTCCTCCCCAATTTCAGGCCATCCGGGCACCCGACGATCCCTCCAATTCCTCCAGCGGGACTTCTGGTGGCCGTCCATGACGAAGGACGTCCAAGAGTTCGTTCAGGCATGCCCAGTGTGCGCCAGGGCAAAAAACACCAACCAACCATCCCCAGGAGAACTGCAACCGCTCCCAGTCCCTCGACGGCCCTGGACGCACATTGCCGTTGACTTCATCACGGGCCTGCCGGCCTCTGAAGGAAAGGACACCATCCTCACGATCGTGGATCGGTTCTCTAAGACCGTGCATCTGGTGGCTCTCGCCGGACTCCCGTCAGCAAAGGAAACCGCAGAACTGATATTAGAGCACGTAGTCCGTCTGCATGGGTTCCCTACCATGAATAACTACTGGACTCCATTTTACATCAACTATTATAACATCAATTAACATCAACTATTATAGCTGAACCTAACACTTAACACTGTATAAATGCAGATCATTTCCTGCTATCTGTTTCACCCAGATGAGGATGGGTTCCCTGTCGAGTCTGGTTCCTCTCAAGGTTTCTTCCTATTACCATCTCAGGGAGTTTTTCCTTGCCACTGTCGCCCTCGGGCTTGCTCACCAGGGAATATCTGAACATTTTGATTCATACACATTCACATTCCATACAAACTTAAATAATTCTTTTGATTGTGTAAAGCTGTTTTGAGACAATGTCAATTGTTAAAAGCGCTATACAAATAAAATTTAATTGATTTGAATTCCCCAAGGATATCGTCTCGGACAGAGGGCCCCAGTTCACAGCCCAGTTCTGGAAGGCCTTCTGCCGTCTGATCGACTCCACCTGCAGTCTGTCCTCCGGATACCACCCACAGACTAACGGTCAGACGGAGCGGACCAACCAACAACTGGAGCGCTACCTGAGATGTTTCGTTGCGGACCGCCAGCGCTCCTGGGCACGCTACCTCATCTGGGCAGAACTATCACACAACCTCCACATCTCCTCTGCCACCAACCTAAGCCCATTTGAGGTATGCCACGGTTTCCAACCCTCCGTGTTCAACCACCCAGAGCCGGAGGTTGATGTACCATCGGCCCAACAGTTGGTCCGCAGATGTCGGCGGCTCTGGATTACGACCGACCAGGCCATCCAACGTGCCAATGCCCGCTACACCCACCAACATCGCCGCCGACATCCTCCGGGACGACTATACCACGTAGGTGACAAGGTATGGCTTTCCACAAAGAACCTCCACCTCCACACCGAGTCAAAGAAGCTTTCCCCCAGATTCATCGGACCATACCACATCACCCACAGAATCAACCCTGTCACCTACCGGCTCCAGCTGCCTGCGGCGCTCCGGATTCACCCAGTATTCCACCTATCCCAGTTCAAGCCCTTCATCACCTCACCCATGATTCCACCCACCCCCCCAGCTCCTCCTCCCCGGATCATCGACGGCGGTCCCGCCTACACCGTGCGCCGAATCCTCGACTCGCGCCCTCGGGGCAAAGGTACGCAATACCTGGTGGACTGGGAGGGCTATGGCCCCGAGGAGCGATCTTGGATCCCGGCCCGGTTCATTCTCGACTCTCAGCTAATTCGGGACTACCGTCACAGGGTATCCTCCACCCCAGGACCGTCAGGAGCCAGTCCTGGACAGGGGGGTACTGTCATACACACTCAATCTGCGCCCGGCACTAGGACCCGGAAGTAGGACGGGCGCAAAACCAGGAAGTATAAAAGAGGTAAACAAATGATGGCTTACCGCTCAGTCATTGAGTTCGGCCCATGTCAGCTCCAGTTGTCGTTTCAGCAAACCGTGAGTACTCACATGTTGGTTCCGTTGTCTTTTGCTATTTGTGTGTGTATCTTTAGGACGCGGGTTAAATTTGTGTTTTTCCCTTGCTCCGTTTTTGTGAGAGTCCTTAGACTAAATCGCGTGGCTATCCTGCCTACTCGCTTCTTTCCGCGTTTGGGTTTATCCTCCATGCTACATTGGGCTAACCGCTAAAGCTACGTCTTCTGGTCACCTCAGGTTAGTCCATCTTGACACAGAACCATCTTCTAAGTAGAGAGAATCATCCCCAGACACCAGACGCATCCCAAAGAGACACACGGGGGATCCATGCGACGAGACCTCCAACCAGAAACGGGGCACCAGGATGGATCAGACAGGTCCGGAGGGCAGAGGGAGTCTGGATCACTGGCAGCTCAGGAATGACATGTGTAGCTCGACAGAGAGAGAGAGAGAGAGAAAGAGTGAAAGGGGGAGACGGGGAGAGAGGAAAGAGAAAGAGGGGGAGAAAGGAAGAAGAGGAGAGATGGCAATTAGGTATGGTCACAGTCACAATGTATAATATGAATGTATATTTACTGTAGAGTGCAAGCAGGGACTCCGGCAGGACTAACTATGACAGCATATCTAAAAGGGAGAGCCAGAAGGAAACACAAACATGAGGGCTCCCTGAGATGTAAAGCAAACAATCACCTCACAGTCAACAAACCTGAGTGATCAAATGAGAGTGAGGAAGACAGCATCTAAACATGCCAGTTCACCATAATACTCTACGTCCATGAGTCCCCCAGATCTGCTCCTTTACCTAAGGCAAATCTATTTATAAAAATGCTTGGCTAAATAAACAGGTTTTGAGCCTAGACTTAAACACTGAGACTGTGTCTGAGTCCCGGACACTATTTGGAAGACTATTCCATAATTTTGGGGCTTTGTAAGAAAAAGCTCTGCCCCCAGCTGTAGTTTTCATAATACGCGGTACTGACAAGCAGCCTGCATCCTTTGACCGAAGTAGGCGTGGCGGATCGTAAGACACTAGCAGTTCTCTCATACTGCGGCGCGAGACCATTTAATGCTTTATATGTCAAGAGTAGTATTTTAAAATCAATGCGAAATTTCACAGGGAGCCAATGTAGTGAAGATAGGATAGGGGTGATGTGCTCATATCTTCTGTGAGGACTCTCGCTGCTGCATTCTGGACTAGCTGAAGCTTGTTTATGCACCTAACGGAACAACCAGACAGTAAGGCATTACAATAGTCCAACCTAGAAGTGATAAAAGCATGAACTAGTTTTTCTGCATCGTTTAGCGACAATATATTTCTTATCTTGGCAATATTTCTGAGGTGAAAGAATGCTATCCTGGTGATATTATCTACATGAGCTTCAAATGAAAGGCTGGAATCTATAATCACGCCGAGGTCTTTTACTGTTGCACTTGATGGAACAGAAAGGCCATCTAAAGTTACGGTGTGATCTAAGATTTTACTTCTAGCTGTATGCGGTCCTATGACTAGAACTTCTGTCTTATCCGGATTAAGCAGAAGGAAGTTAATTAGCATCCAATTTCTTATGTCTTGCACACATTGCTCAACTTTAGTTAGCTGGTTTTTCTCATCAGGCTGGTGTATGTAGCTGTACCCAGGAGGACTAGCTTCATTTAGAGCTACATACTCGTCCTGTTTAACCCATGTTTCAGTTAAATAGAGTATATCAAATGCCTGATCTGTGATAATTTCATTAATAATAACTGCTTTTGATGCGAGAGATCTAATATTTAACAGTCCTAGCTTCAGATCAGAGGTGCCGGCTGCGCATTCAGTATGATCTGAGTTTGTGGTCTTTTTGTTAATTAAATTATTAAAACAGACTTGCTGAGTCTTTCTACATTTTTGCTTAGCTCGGGGAACAGAGACAGTCTCAATATGGTGAACCCTGAGTGACGACTCTATGCAGCTAGCAGACGGTTGGTTTAGACTGTCTGTCTGCTCCCTGGCCTGGGCTCTGGATTGTCACCGATTAACTAGACCTCTACTGAGACTATGAGCTATACTGCAGGAAATGAGAGCAGCACCTTCCCGAGTGGGATGGACACTGTCCCGCCCTAACAGGCCAGCTTTGCCCTCAAAGGTCTTCCAATTATCTATGAAGCCCACATTATTTTTGGGGCACCACCTGGACATCCAGCGGTTCAGCGACCATAACCTGCTGTAAGCTATGTCGCCACGTCTCATTGGGATGGGACCAGAGCATACTACTTCATCGGACATCGCCTTCACTAATTTAAACACCTCTGTAAAGTTACACTTACTAACCTCTGACTGACGAAGGCATATATCATTAGCTCCAGCATGTACCACTATCTTAGAGAACCTGTGCTGTCCTAGAGATCTAAGATTACCTGCTATGTCCGGTGCTCTGGCTCCCGGGATACACCTAACCACTGCCGCTGGTGCCCCTAAAGGTCTAGCTAATGTCACGTGCCTCAGTATAGAGTCTCCTATAACCAGAGCTCTTTCAGGTTTCTCAGCGGGTGCAGCACTGAGGAGAGCAAACCTGTTGGACATGTGAAGCGCAGAGGAGGTGTGCTCCGGTGGGCTAGCCTTAGCGTTAGCTTTGGCTGAACGAGTATGCCGCCGAGTCGTCACCCACTCGCCCCGCTGTGAGGGCTCTAATGCCGGAGTTGGGGGCTGATTATCTCCGCCTGTGGCACCCAGACTGTCCTCTACGGGAATAATGCTGCTCTCACATTCTCTAACCCTCTCTAAAGTCTGGATACGCTCCTCTAATGCTGATATCTTCTCCGTCAGAGTGCTCACTAACACACACCTATCACAAATAAAATAATCACTAATGACGGAGGAAGAATGTCTAAACATCCTGCACTCTACACACTGAACAATCTGAATGGTAGACATTATAATGTACCTCTGTGTCGAAGTTTTAGTTGTTTGGAGATGAATTCCGTTTGTTGTTCTTAGACGAGGAAACTCGCGCGTTCTTCAAAAATTTCAGAAAAAAAGGCGAAACCGAATAGTATGAAATAATTAATAATTAATAAGTAATAAATTATAAATAAAATAATTAATTTAATAGAGGAGACTATAGCTAACATATACAGTAACAACATTAAGCAAACACATACATACAGGGTAAAGGACAGTAAGGAAGAAAGAAAAGAACAAAAGAATGGCAGTATTTCACATCAATTAACCACAACCTAGTGAGAATCATCAAAGAATCAAGGTTCACCTTAAAAAGGGGCTCAAACTTAAACACGCATCTAAAGAGTTTTAAAGGATACTTGCATTGGCCTTTGTTTCTGAAAAGGAATCCTGATTCAGTAGACACAAGGGTGTAGATGATCGACCTCAAGGTGTGTGCTGGAGATTTTCCTCTGGTTCCTCGAGAGGGGGGAATAGTCCACAGCGAGTTGACAAAGTTACTGGAAGGTAATAATTCAATTAAATTTTATTTATATAGCGCTTTTAACAATGGTCATTGTCTCAAAGCAGCTTCACAATAAAATTTAAATTTATAAAGATTTTGTTAGAAAAGAAAATATTTGGAAGTGTGTATGTGTGAGAAAAATGTGTATAGATAATAATGAGATGAATAAATGATGAATGAAATGTCTCTGATGAACAAGTGAAGGGGGACGGCGATGGTGGCAAGGAAAAACTCCCTGAGATGGCATTAGGAAGAAACCTTGAGAGGAACCAGACTCAACAGGGAACCCATCCTCATTTGGGTGATAACAGATAGAAATGATAACGTCATGTGTGTTGTGCAGGTGAAAATGCAATATGACAGAAAATCATTTAAATTAAAAATTTCATTTCATTAATTTAAATATTTCATTTTCATCAAAATCATTTAAATTAATAACTGCCGAAGGTTAAACTCAAGAGATGAGTTTTTCAGAGAGTAGAAGAGTGTTCGTCTCAAAAGAAGAGATGTTTTTTTTGAGCACCGAATAGCCTGGGTTCTGCTGCTAGTCTTTGGAATGTGTTCGAGGTTTGATGTTGAGACTGGGGGAACTAATCTGTTTAGCCTCCTCGTGATAAGGATGGGGAACTCACTGGCAATAAACATCCATATAAATGTAGAATGTGGGTCCAGGTCTGTAATTCATATGCAAATGTCAAAGGCTAAAATGGTCTCTTGCAGACATAGAGTCCAAACAATCATCTGTGATCCTAAGCAGACGCTACACTGTATTATGGACAAGATATTTAATCCATCAATTAACTAAAGCAGCTGATTTTAATTAACACAACTCTTCCCCCAGACCTGAACTAATTAGTGACGTTACCTGTTCTGTGCACAGAGAGAACTAATACGTACTAATAAGTATGCTGTCCTAATACTTTTGGCCACCACTGTACCTCGCTCTCTCTCCCATGTGTGTGTGTAGCAAACATCAGTCTGCGTCTCACGCTCACTGGTCCAACTTTAACTAAACTTTGACTAAATTCCTTTATCACAGTAAAATGACTGGAGTATCTGACAGTATATAATTAGTGTAACACACTGCAGATGCACTGACTGGGCCGCTGCCCTCCACCATCACGGTGAAGCACTTTCTCCTGTACTGTAGGTCTGTTCTGTCCTCTAGACTCATTGGGAGCCGGTATCAAAGACATCAACTTTTCTGGGTCACATGACTGACGGATGGATTACGTTCTGGCTCGATTGCTTTTCCTGTATTGAATATTACTTTGTCTATTATTTCTATTTGAATTTTAGAATATTGAATTAAACGTGGATCAAGAATTTCAAAGATTGGCGGTTCTATCCTCAGCTCCACCAGGTTGCCACTGTTGGGCCCTTGAGCGAGGCCCTTAACCTTATCTGCTCCAGGGGTGATGTATAATGGCTGACCATGCTATCTGACCAAAGTTCACTCTGCTGCAATGTGACATGTAATGTCATGTGACATATAAAGGCTTAACTTTAACTTAACATAAATTTAAGGATGTTGCTTTTTAAAGTCAATTATTTCAGTTTAATAAATTCAGTAGTATTTATATTTTAAAATTAACAATTCAACAGATTATATTTCAAAATGTGTTTTTCAAATTTGCTTCCATCTACTGCCGTCATGGTCCAAGGAAACTTTATTGACGAGATGGACATGCTTCTTAAGCTACTGTTCGTTTACACTGTCAGGTAAATGTGACACAATTACGATTTTTTTGCTCATATGTGACACATATCGGATATGTTCTATGTCTGTGTAAACAGGAAAGAGATGCATGCATTCCAATATTTCGAGATCGGTTTCAGGCCTCCTTCATATGTGTAAATAAATCGGATATAAATCAGATATGTGCTAATGTGATTGTCGTGTACATTTAAACAGACAGATCGGATTTCCTGAGGCATTGTGTTCTGTACGTCATTAAAACTGCGACTTCTTTGTGGTCTAATGACTTAATGTTATTCTTCGGTGGAAGCGCGTGTGGAATTATAACACCACAGGTGACATAGGAAAAGCCCCCGGCCTTGTGTTAATACTTATTTGGGCTAAATAACGTTAAGAAATCAGTATTTGGTGAATGAAGCATATGCTCAGGCTGCAATTATGTTTATTTTTTTCTCCTCCTCCGTTTTAAAACCATGGAGATGTTTCACGAACTTTGCATATATCGCAGAGCGTCAAGCATATTTCACCTTCATCTATCTTGGCTAATTTGTAGTGCAAGAACCTCCTTTTAAGTATGTGCAATGTTTCAGATGGTATGGCAAGTGTAAACACGTGTATTGGATATGGGTCATGGTTGAAAGAACGTGTAAACAGATGGTCAAAAAAATCTGATATAGGTAACAAATCAGAATTGGGCATCGAGACCTGCAGTGTAAACGAGGCTTTAGTCTTTTCCCTTCTGATAACATTCTCACTGTTCTGAGATTTCAACCTCCCTTTTGACAAACTCTAATCCTCTTTCCTCCTGCCTTTTAAATCCCTCTTATTAAATACTTCTTATTAAACTGCTGCCCTCCCACACACAAGAGATCGCCTTCTCCTGGCTTTCTCCCATCCTTCTCCAGCCACAGATATCACTGCTATTCTTCTTCATATATCTGATCATTATTTCGGATTCGTCACCATCACCCTTCCTATCCTGCCTAAAGCAGCCACCAAAATATATCTGTTACCTTTAGAAGAGAATTAACTGCCTTCTACAGTGAAAAGCTCTAGGCTTCTGCACATGATCCATCCAAACTCCACAATATATTATCTTTGCTATTCAACGCAAATTTGCTATTTTTTGCTTCCCCTGCTCCATCCTCTCTGACTGCTAATGACTTCAGGACCCTCTCGCTTAGCAGAATTTTCCAACTTGACAAAAGATGGGATTTAGCAAGTCATCCTCGAATCCTCTAATCCTCCCACCTGTTCATTAGACCTAATTTTTAACAGGACTCAAGACTTCCTTCCCTTCACAACCATCATAAACTATTCCAAATCAACAATAACCACAAAACAACCACACTGATCCTAAACAATCTGGATTCAAAGTAGCACATTGCACAAAGACTGCTTTTCTGTCTGTCACTGAATCTCCATGCTCCTAGATCAGCTAAACTGTCATCTGTCAGTGTTTGTCAGCCATCCAGAGTGTGATAATAAAGCTTACTTCTAGCTGCATGTAATAAGCATCCAGTGTTTAATGTCCTTTACACATTCCTCAACTTTAACAAGATTCTAACATTGGAAACTAATACAGTGGCAATATAGCAGTGGACCAAAGGCTGAACCCTTTGCAAAACAAAACATCACTTTAGGAAACAGAGAATAGTCACATTTTAGATGTACAAACTAATAACGATTGGTCAAATAAGACCTGAGCCAGGAGAGGGCCATTTCTTCAGCTCCTACAACATTTTCTATCCTATCAAGGAGAATATTATGACAGGTGGTGACTTGGAAGATTCCAAGATGGCGCCGGTGAGGTCGGCTGCCGTCACAACTGCTCCGACCTACTTTTCTTTGTTTTTGTATTTTAAAGTAATTTCCAATAACTTTAAACCGGCAAAATCAGCACCATTGAGTACATTAAGTATGATAGAGACACACTTGTTTCTATTGGTATACAATGTACTCACAATTCGACGTTTTTAACTCCGGAACCGAGCTGGCTGAGTGAGATCCTGAGGAAGAGCAATGGATGCGACGCAAAGCGGCGGCCCCGAGGGAAATGAGCCGGCGTCAGGAACAGGCTGAGAGCCCGTGCACACCGCACACCTCTGCCCAGCATCCTGCTTGCCAATGTCCAGTCACTGGGCCAGGGTAAAGTTCCAGAGAGACATTCGGGACTGCAACCTTCTCTGCTTCACCGAGACATGGCTGAACCCAGCGGTACCGGACCACGCCATCCAGCCAGCCGAGTTCTTCTCGGTTCACCGCATGGACAGGACGCGGGACTCGAGGAAGTCAAGGGGAGGTGGCGTGTATTTAATGGTGAACAACAGCTGGTGCAACAGCACGAGCGTTGTTCCTCTTACACGCTCCTGCACACCAAATCTGGAACTACTGTCCATCATGTGTCGTCCTTTTGATCTACCCCGGGAGTTCACATCGGTCATAATAAGCGCCGTTTATATTCCACCACAAGCGGGCACAGACACTGCCTTATGCGAGCTGCATGAGGCGCTCGCACAGCACCAGACACAGCCCCAGTACGCTGCGCTTATTGTGGCGGGGGACTTTAATAGTGCCAACCTCAAACGTGCAGCGCCGAACTTTTATCAGCACATCACCTGCCCCACCAGGGGCGAAAGGACACTGGATCACTGCTACACGACAGTCAAGGACGGTTACAAGGCGCAGTCTCGTCCACCGTTTGGTAAATCCGACCATGCCGCCATCTTCCTCATGCCAAAATACAAACAAAGGCTGAAACAGGAAGTTCCGGTTCAGAGGGAGGTCGCGTGCTGGACGGACCAATCGGTGGCCGCGTTACAGGAGGCACTCGATAACGCAGACTGGGACATGTTCAGAAACAGCTCCGATGACGACAGCGTGTTTACGGAAGAGGTTGTGGGATTCATTGGGAAGCTGTGGATGGATAAAACCATCCACGACGCTCTGAGATCTCGCACCACTGCCTACAACACGGGACTTGCATCGGGGGACATGGAACCGTACAAGGCTGCGTCATACAACGTCCGGAAGGCGGTGAAAGAGGCGAAGCAGCGCTACGGGAGAAAACTAGAGTCACAACTTCAACAGAGTGACTCTAGGAGCCTGTGGCAGGGACTGAGAACAACAACGGATTATACTAAGCTATTATATTAAGCACCAACATCCGGTATGACGAACGCGGACGTGACTCTGGCAGACGAGCTGAACACTTTCTACGCTCGCTTCGAGGCTGCAACTAAAGACGCTAGCGATGCTAATGCTAGCGGCGCTAGCGATGCTAATGCTAGTGGCACTAACGGCTACAGACAGGAAGACACTGCCAGCACCGGAAACGCGCTCATCATCACCGAGCACGACGTGAGGAGAGCCTTCAAGAGAGTGAATACCAGGAAAGCAGCAGGACCAGACGGCATCTCAGGCCGTATTCTCAGATCCTGCGCAGACCAGCTAGCACCTGTGTTCACTGAGATATTCAACATCTCTTTATCTCAGTCGGTGATCCCCACATGCTTCAAAGAGTCCATCATTGTTCCTGTCCCGAAGAAACCTCATCCTACTTTCCTCAATGACTATCAGCCCTGTAGCCCTCACCCCAGTAGTGATGAAGTGCTTTGAGCGCCTGGTCAGAGACTTCATCATTTCTTCACTACCCGACACACTGGACCCTCTGCAGTTTGCATACCGTCACTCACTCACCTGGACACTAGGAAGGGGAATTACAGTGGTGTGAAAAACTATTTGCCCCCTTCCTGATTTCTTATTCTTTTGCATGTTTGTCACACTTAAATGTTTCTGCTCATCAAAAACCGTTAACTATTAGTCAAAGATAACATAATTGAACACAAAATGCAGTTTTTAAATGAAGGTTTACGTTATTAAGGGAGAAAAAAAACTCCAAATCTACATGGCCCTGTGTGAAAAAGTGATTGCCCCCCTGGTTAAAAAATAACTTAACTGTGGTTTATCACACCTGAGTTCAATTTCTGTAGTCACCGCCAGGCCTGATTACTGCCACATCTGTTTCAATCAAGAAATCACTTAAATAGGAGCTACCTGACACAGAGAAGTAGACCAAAAGCACCTCAAAAGCTAGACATCATGCCAAGATCCAAAGAAATTCAGGAACAAATGAGAACAAAAGTAATTGAGATCTATCAGTCTGGTAAAGGTTATAAAGCCATTTCTAAAGCTTTGGGACTCCAGCGAACCACAGTGAGAGCCATTATCCACAAATGGCAAAAACATGGAACAGTGGTGAACCTTCCCAGGAGTGGCCGGCCGACCAAAATTACCCCAAGAGCGCAGAGACGACTCATCCGAGAGGCCACAAAAGACCCCAGGACAACATCTAAAGAACTGCAGGCCTCACTTGCCTCAATTAAGGTCAGTGTTCACGACTCCACCATAAGAAAGAGACTGGGCAAAAACGGCCTGCATGGCAGATTTCCAAGGCGCAAACCACTTTTAAGCAAAAAGAACATTAAGGCTCGTCTCAATTTTGCTAAAAAACATCTCAATGATTGCCAAGACTTTGGGGAAAATACCTTGTGGACAGACGAGACAAAAGTTTAACTTTTTGGAAGGTGCGTGTCCTGTTACATCTGGCGTAAAAGTAACACAGCATTTCAGAAAAAGAACATCATACCAACAGTAAAATATGGTGGTGGTAGTGTGATGGTCTGGGGTTGTTTTGCTGCTTCAGGACCTGGAAGGCTTGCTGTGATAGATGGAACCATAAATTCTACTGTCTACCAAAAAATCCTGAAGGAGAATGTCCGGCCATCTGTTCGTCAACTCAAGCTGAAGCGATCTTGGGTGCTGCAGCAGGAGAATGACCCAAAACACACCAGCAAATCCACCTCTGAATGGCTGAAGAAAAACAAAATGAAGACTTTGGAGTGGCCTAGTCAAAGTCCTGACCTGAATCCTATTGAGATGTTGTGGCATGACCTTAAAAAGGCGGTTCATGCTAGAAAACCCTCAAATAAAGCTGAATTACAACAATTCTGCAAAGATGAGTGGGCTAAAATTCCTCCAGAGCGCTGTAAAAGACTCGGTGCAAGTTATCGCAAACGCTTGATTGCAGTTATTGCTGCTAAGGGTGGCCCAACCAGTTATTAGGTTCAGGGGCAATTACTTTTTCACACAGGGCTATGTAGGTTTGGATTTTTTTCTCCCTAAATAATAAAACCCCTCATTTAAAAACTGCATTTTGTGTTTACTTGTGTTATCTTTGACTAATAGTTAAATGTGTTTGATGATCAGAAACATTTTGTGTGACAAACATGCAAAAGAATAAGAAATCAGGAGGGGGGCAAATAGTTTTTCACACCACTGTATGTTAAAATGCTCTTCATCGACTACAGCTCTGCATTTAATAACATAATTCCCTCCACACTCACCACCAAGCTGGAGCACCTGGGACTCAGTTCATCTATGTGTCAGTGGATCTCCAATTTTCTGACTGGCAGACCATAGGCAGTGAGGATGGGCGGACATGTCTCAGCCTCACTCACTCTCAGCACTGGAGTCCCCCAGGGTTGTGTTCTGAGCCCCCTGCTGTACTCTTTGTACACCCACGACTGCGTGGCCACTACCAACTCCACCACCATCATCAAGTTTGCTGACGACACTGTCGTGGTCGGACTGATCACCAACAATGATGAGTCGGCCTACCTAGAGGAGATTGGAAATCTGGAGAACTGGTGCCAGAGGAACAATCTCCTCCTGAACGTCAGCAAGACAAAGGAGCTGATTGTGGACTTTAGTACAAAGCAGGAGAGGATCTACCAGACCCCCGTCATCAACAAGAGTCCAGTGGAGAGAGTGGACAGCTTCCGATACCTCGGTGTTCAATTCAATTCAGTTTTATTTGTATAGCGCTTTTAACAATTGACATTGTCTCAAAACAGCTTTACACAATCAAAAGAATTATTTAAGTTTGTATGGAATGTGAATGTGTATGAATCAAAATGTTCAGATATTCCCTGGTGAGCAAGCCCGAGGGCGACAGTGGCAAGGAAAAACTCCCTGAGATGGTAATAGGAAGAAACCTTGAGAGGAACCAGACTCGACAGGGAACCCATCCTCATCTGGGTGAAACAGATAGCAGGAAATCATCTGCATTTATACAGTGTTAAGTGTTAGGTTCAGCTATAATAGTTGATGTTAATTGATGTTATAATATTTGATGTAAAATGGAGTCCAGTAGTTATTCGAGACTCAGATAGACTTCCAGTCCTGAACTATCGAATTGTCAAGTCCTCAGAGAAACAGCTGACAACACCAGTCGAGCCCAGAACCATCTTCTAAGTAGATAGAATCATCCCCAGACACCAGGCACATCCTAAAGAGACACACGGGGCATCCATGCGATGAGACCTCCAACCAGAAACCGGGCACCAGGATGGATCAGACAGGTCCGGAGGGCAGAGGGTGTCTGGATCACTGGCAGCTCAGGAACCACATGTGTAGCTCGACAGAGAGAGAGAGAGAAAGAGTGAAAGGGGGAGACAGGGGGAGAGAGGAAAGAGAAAGAGGGGGAGGAAGAGAAGAGGAGGAGAGATTGCAATTAGGTATGGTCACAGTCACAATGTCTAATGTGAATGTATATTTACTGTAGAGTGCAAGCAGGGACTCCGGCAGGACTAACTATGACAGCATAACTAAAAGGGAGAGCCAGAAGGAAACACAAACATGAGGGCTCCCTGAGATGTAAAGCAAACAATCACCTCACCGTCAACAAACCTGAGTGATCAAATGAGACTGAGGAAGACAGCATCTAAAACATACCAGTTCACCATAATACTCTACGTCCATGAGTCCCCCAGATCTGCTCCTTTACCTAAGGCAAATCTATTCATAAAAATGCTTGGCTAAATAAATAGGTTTTTAGCCTAGACTTAAACACTGAGACTGTGTCTGAGTCCCGAACACTATTTGGAAGACTATTGCATAATTTTGGGGCTTTGTAAGAAAAAGCTCTGCCCCCAGCTGTAGTTTTCATAATACGCGGTACTGATAAGCAGCCTGCATCCTTTGACCGAAGTAGGCGTGGCGGATCGTAAGACACTAGCAGTTCGCTCAGATACTGCGGGGCGAGACCATTTAATGCCTTATATGTCAAGAGTAGTATTTTAAAATAAATGCGAAATTTCACAGGGAGCCAATGCAGTGAAGATAGGATAGGGGTGATGTGCTCATATCTTCTGGTTCTAGTGAGGACTCTCGCTGCTGCATTCTGGACTAGCTGAAGCTTGTTTATGCACCTAACTGAACAACCAGACAGTAAGGCATTACAATAGTCCAACCTAGAAGTGATAAAAGCATGAACTAGTTTTTCTGCATCGTTTAGCGACAATATATTTCTTATTTTGGCGATATTTCTGAGGTGAAAGAATGCTATCCTGGTGATATTATCTACATGAGCTTCAAATGAAAGGCTGGAATCTATAATCACGCCGAGGTCTTTTACTGTTGCACTTGACGGAACAGAAAGGCCATCTAAAGTTACGGTGTGATCTAAGATTTTACTTCTAGCTGTATGTGGTCCTATGACTAGAACTTCTGTCTTATCCGGATTAAGCAGAAGGAAGTTAATTAGCATCCAATTCCTTATGTCCTGCACACATTGCTCAACTTTAGTAAGATGGTTTTTCTCATCAGGTTTTGTTGAGACGTATAGCTGTGTGTCGTCAGCATAACAATGAAAACTAATACCATGCTTACGGATTATGTTGCCCAGAGGAAGCATGTAAAGGGAAAAAAGCAGTGGGCCTAACACTGAACCCTGCGGAACGCCAAACTCCACTAGAGAACACGCAGAATAATCACCATTTAAGTCTACATACTGATAACGATCGGTCAAATAGGATCTGAGCCAGGAGAGGGCTGTACCCTTAATTCCTACTACATTTTCTAATCTGTGAAGAAGAATAGCATGATCAATAAGCTAGTGTCAAAAGCATGTGACACAAATAGCATGTGTCAAAAGCTGCACTGAGGTCGAGTAATACAAGCATAGTTACACAACCCTGATCAGAGGCCAATAGGAGGTCATTTATTACTTTAACGAGTGCTGTTTCTGTGCTGTGATGAGGCCTAAGTCCTGACTGATACAGTTCATGTATGCCATTTCTATGTAGATATGAGCATAGCTGCTCCGCTACTATCTTTTCCAGAATCTTAGAGATAAAGGGGAGGTTTGATATTGGCCTGTAATTGGACAGCTGACAGGGGTCGAGGTCAGGTTTCTTAATTATTGGTTTAATAACTGCTACTTTAAAAGATTTTGGAACATAACCAATGCTGAGTGAGGAATTAATTATTCTCAACAGCGGTTCTGTTATTACTGGTACTATCTGTTTAAGAAAATGTGTCGGTATAGGATCTAATATACAGGTTGTTCACATCATGCAGGACCTGTCATGGTCCTGTCACATCAACACCGTGTTGAAAAAGGCCCGACAGCGTCTCTACCACCTCAGACGCTTGAGAGACTTCTCAGGAATTTCTACTCCTGTACCATAGAGAGCATCCTGACGGGTAATATCATGACCTGGTTTGGAAACAGCACCATGCAGGACAGACGAGCTCTACAGAGGGTGCTGCGATCAGCTGAGCGCATCATCTGCACCGAGCTCCCTGACCTGCACTCGATCTACAGCGAGCGGTGCTGGACCAAAGCCAGGAAGATAGTGACAATGGACTGTTTTCTCTGTTGCGGTCTGGGAAGCGATTCCGCTCCCTGAAGGCCAATACAGAGAGACTAGGAGGAGCTTCTTCCCGCAGTCAATAAGGTCTCTCAATCACACCACCGAACAGGATTAATAACATCTTTTTAAACTTCCATCATTGACGAGACAATCATGGACACATTCATACACACTACATATTTGTATATCTGGACCATTGCACAAGACACTTTAATAAGTCACTTTTTATGCATATTTGCACAACCACTGCCACTTTCAAATATTTCTATATTTCAATATCTATATTTTGTAATATTTTTTATTGTGCCCTTATTTGTACAGTTTATTTTAATAGTTAAATTCATTTTCTTTAGTATTTCTTTTTATTCATATTTATTCCTTACACATAAGTTTTTATTTTTTATTTTACATTTATAAGGTCACTGGCGGTCGTACAAGCATTTCACTGCATTTCGTACTGTGTATGACTGTGTATGTTACATTTGAATTTGAATTTGGTGATGTCAAGGTCAAGTAACACAAGCAACGTGACATGATCAAAGGCCAGTAGGAGGCCATTTACCACTTTAACCAGCACTGTCTGTACTGTGACTAGGCCTATATTTTGGTGGCCAAGAAGTACAATACAAATATCAAAACCAAAAACAAAATACGTTCAAAAACAAAATAACAGAACTGAAAAATAAAAATAAAAATAAAAAAACATGACAATTCATAAAAACATAAAAATATAAGTATAGTGCAGGTAAAGTGAAGGTTAATTAGTTTTTTTTACTTTATTGTAGTTTAAGTCTAATCTAGCTTTTTTTCTTTTTGTAACATATAATTTGTGTAATTTATAATCATATGTTGTCCAAAAATTGTCAATCATATGTTGTTTTGTTTGCTTTAAAGTTCAGTTGCATTGTGCATGTGAATGAAGAAGCAGATGTTACAACAAAATTATTGCAACATTTTATAAAGTGAAATAAAGTGTTTTTTAAAACACACAAAAAAAACTAAAAAACAGACCATGAAAGCACTTTTACACTTATTACTAAAATATTACTGTTCAACGGTGCTACTGCTAGGAGACACTGCTGTCAATTGGTGTACTGTATGACTGGACACACCCACAATGTTCTTTTTAATTTAGGAAAAGGGAAATATTTTAATTGGTATATTACAAGTCAACTTTGTTCGAATAAACATTTTCACCTCCCCTTTGTTCACTTTTAAGATGTTCTTGGCATGTGCTGAAACAAATGAAAAGCCAACATTGAGTGTTATGGGAACGGGGTGTGGACTTAGGAAGATGCATTGTGGCGGAGGTGAATTTACTTTGAAGTCTTTAATAAGGATAAACAACAGAACCATAAATCAACACAAATAAAACAGAACTTAAACACAATGGAGTTAAACATAAACACACGGGCTTTGGTGACGTGCATTTGTCCGGGTGCACGTTTATGCGGCATTAAAAAAATGTTGCATGCAGCTTTTTCTTGGCGTTCAAATCCCATACCAGCAGGGCACTGCCCACCAGAACTGCACGTGCACACCTTTCCTTCCCTTTTCCCTTCCTCCCCCCTTTAACCCTTTCCTTCCCTAAGTAAAATTACCCCTTTTCCGTAAGACCTCGTCCATGTTTGTTGTTGCCCCCCTTGTGCCAAACCCATTACAATAAACATACTTAAAAACCACAATGCAGGACATAGGACATAAACAATTTTCACATGTGTGTGATAAAATATTTTTTTGTAAATTTGTAATAAAAGTCCTTCTATAAAATTATATGCTTAGATTGTCTGCCCAAAACGCTTAAAAATGTCCACACTGACATTTGTATATTAGATTTTGAAAATGTAAATATTGTTTTGCTGCCTTTATTAAAAAATACATGAGACCATGCTGATGTCTGAGTCTTGAATTAATTTTGATGGGTTTTGATAATTTGATTTAGGTTTGTAGTAGTGTGGCATGGGCGGGGCTGGCGATCGCCGGTTTTGGGCCAAAGTTCTGTTTGTGCTCACCATGGTTGGGACGTTTGTTCTAGGTTAGCGGCTTCGGCCAAGTTTAAGTGTGTGTATGTGTGTTTTGACCTGTGTGTGCTTGTGCTGAGTTCAATAAACTACTCCCAGTCATTACATTGGGTAGCCACCAAGCTCACTCGTTCTCCAAGATCCCTGCTAGCGTCGAAAAACGCTACATTTGGTGTCAGAAGTGGGATGGAGATGTCTGAGTTGGAGCGAACTGAAGAAGATCAAAGAGGGCCGCCGAGTGGCAGTAGAACTCCTGCAGAAGAAGCACCTTCCGGATGGAGCCAGCACCAAGAAGGCGGCGTGGCAGAAGCAGAGAGGCGAGATGAGGTCGACGACGCCGAGGCCCGGGACTGCAGGACTACGGCTCTAACGTTCCGAGGCGCGAGGACAATGTACCCCAGCATCCGTTAAACTAGGTCCGGGAGGCAGCGAGGGGAAGCCACCTCCCGTGGCCATTTCTGTTTCCCCAACTGGCGGAGTCAACTTCCGTTCGGGACGTGTGGGACAACGCGCTGGGATCTACGTAGCTTGTATGCTGGACGGCGTCCCGCTGCGGGCGCTTGTGGACACCGGCTCCACTGTTTCACTATGCCTGATCAGAGCGCCTCCACCACGGCCCGAGTGCTAATGGATGAGGTGTTCAGCCGATTCGGCGCTCCGGAGCAGTTACACAGCGATCAGGGGCGCAACTTCGAGGTGGAGGTGTTTGCGGCGGTGTGCGAGCGCCTCGGGGTGAAAAAGACCCGCACCACGCCCCTTCATCCGCAAAGTGACGGCCTCGTGGAACGCTTTAATCGGACGCTCACCACAGAACTCGCCCTACTTAACAGCGATCGGCAACGCGATTGGGACGAACATTTGCCTCTCGTGCTTTGGGCATATCGCACAGCAGTGCAGGAGTCATCGCAGGAACCCACTGAACCTGGGTTGGATTATTTTTGTTCTTTGAGGGAAAAATTGGTTCGTGTTCATGAGTTGGCGCGCAGACACTTGGCGGACGCCGGTGCTAAGCAGCGCCGGGTTTATGACACTCACAGCCGGGGGCGAGACTTTGCCCCGGGAGAGCAGGTATGGGATTATTCCCCTAGAAGGAAGAGAGGGCTATCACCCAAACTTATGTCCCACTGGGTGGGACCCTGTTCGGTGATCGCCCAGCTTTCGGATGTCGTCTACCGGGTGGGCGGGGCTGGTGATCGCCGGTTTTGGGCCAAAGTTCTGTTTGTGCTCACCATGGTTGGGACGTTTGTTCTAGGTTAGCGGCTTCGGCCAAGTTTAAATGTCTGTATGTGTGTTTTGACCTGTGTGTGTTTGTGCTGAGTTCAATAAACTACTCCCAGTCATTACATTGGGTAGCCACCAAGCTCACTCATTCTCCAAGATCCCTGCTAGCGTCGAAAAACGCTACAGTATAAAGTACTCTTAATAGTTTCTTAACAGTAAAATCCGAATGCTTACCAATGTAACTTCTATCTCTTTTTGCTCCAGCTAGTGTGATAAAATGATGCTTTCACAGAATTGCTGAATGAATTCATTGTGGTTATTCATAATAGAAAAATAGTCCAACAACAATGACAGCAATTGTGTAGCAAGCATGGTAGTGTAGTGGTTAGCACCGTCGCCTTCCACCACCAGAGTCCGGGTTCGATTCCCGTCTCTGTGTGCATGCAGTTTGTATGTTCTCCCCATGCTTGGTGGGTTTCCTCCAGGTACTCCCCTCTCGCACCCCCCCCCCCACTATAGAGAATGAGTGAGTTCTGAGCTGTAAAAAAGATGCAAATAAACCATTATAATTACAACATAAATCTTTAAATTAGACAGTCCTGAGCTGTAAAAAACATGGTTATGATACGTATTTGTTACAATGTAAACCCTGGAATTTGACAGGAATAAACTGTTTTTATAACAACATAAACATGTTAATTAGACAGTCATAACCCGTAAAAAAAAAAAAGAATTAAAATCTGTAAAATATACAGTATAATGAGTGCAATCCCGTACAACCAAACATTGCTACCATATTTTTTACTATAAACTTCTGGCAACCACAGCTGCCATTTTTTTTACCGTAACATTTACAGTTTATTATTTTTCACAGTGCAATAACGGTGCTACCGTATTTTTTTCCAGTAGACTTCTGGCAACCACAGCTGCCGTTTTTTTACCGGAAAATGTACAAATTATTTTTTACAGTGATATGTCCTAAACTATTACTAAATAATGGCTTGAGTTTGCTGTTTTTGATAGCGACCCTGTTAATTAATTAATATTTCAGAATTTTATGTGAATTTGATGACATGGCATTGGGCATTGGCTTTAGAAATTCAGACTAATATTTGTGATTTCTCCCTAAGTTTATTTTTTAAGCTTTTTTTTTCCAAGGCAGTGGTCTGGAACTTCTGGTTGATTATATGTGGAATTACCACAATGATTTAAAATATCAACTCAATTTACTCCCCTATCACAGCAGCTCTTTGGGCTCAGAGGGCCTCCTTACTGTCATGTATGGAGTTTCACAGTTTTTCAAATTCTATTAACAAATAAAGCAAATGCTTATCAAGAAAATAACTCAGATAAAAGTGTTTTGTTGACCAAGTGAGCACTATTAGATTTATAAAAAGAAAGTGGACCTTTGGGTGACTGTGTGAGATTTTAGATAATCCTGTAATATTTTATCAAGTAAAATCTAACCACGCCTTTGTTCCACAGAGTGAAGTCATCTTTCTGTCATTTTTCTTCTCTTTGAACCCCACACCCCCAAAAAAATCTTATTAAGCACCCAGCCAAATCTGAACAACTAAAAACACTGTCACAAACTTACAATTAGTTTTTCACAAACAAACAAAAAAGTTTTTAGTGAAGGAAAATAAAGGCAAGAGAAAAATTAAGTTTCCCACCAGGAATCAAGTCTCTCCAGGGTCTAATGTTAACCTCCTGGCCTTCTCCCTCTTCTCCTTTCTCAGAGAGGAAAACAGGAGAGGAACACTGGAGAGGAACACAGCTCTCCCCTTGATCTTCTAGAAGGATAACAGTATAGCGGCTAGGTTAATGTTAGAAAACATGCACACATTTAAGACAATGCCTTTAACACTGCATAGCATTACAATATAATAACTAATTAAGTAACATAAAATATATATTGTAAGAGCCATATCACATTTGTTATGTAAGATGGATCTGCAGAATTTGTTGTTGTGTTTATTTTATTTTATTTGTTGTTAATTAATTTCATTCTATCTTGTTCTATTCATTAGAATCAGTGGACTGGATACAATGGGTCTTATCTGGGAAACATGGAATGAGGGGTGAATGCGTCGCATCGTGGATGGTAAGAGCAGTCTGACTGTGCAAGGGTTAATGATCTTGACTATGGTAAATGGACCAATGAATCTAGGAGAGATCTTGCGGGAGAGTGTCTTTATGGGGATGTTGCGGGTGGAGAGCATGACCCTCTGTCCAACACGATAGGCAGGGGCGGTAGAACGGTGACGATCGGCCTGACGTTTGAAAAGTGTAATAGACTGGCGAAGTCTAGCTCTCGCCCGCAGCCAGGTCCTCTTGCAACGTCGTACAAACGCTTGGGCAGAGGGAACTGCCACCTCCTCTTCTTGGGATGGAAATAAGGGAGGTTGGTATCCCAGACAACAGTGGAATGGGGAGAGACCTGTAGATGCCGTGGGTAGGGAGTTGTGTGCGTATTCTACCCAAGGAAGCATTCGGCTCCAGGAGCGGGGGTCCTTGGAGGTCATGCAACGAAGTGCTGTCTCCAGGTCCTGATTGGCTCTTTCGGTTTGCCCATTGGTCTGGGGGTGATAACCGGAGGACAGGCTGGGAGTAGCTCCCACCAGTTTGCAGAATGCAGTCCAGAACTGGGCAGAAAACTGGGGTCCGCGATCGGAGACGATGTCCACAGGGATGCCATGGAGGCGGAAGACGTGCAGAATGAGCAATTCGGCCGTCTCTTTGGCAGAGGGAAGTTTGACGAGGGGAACAAAGTGGGCGGCTTTGGAAAAGCGGTCGACAACGGTTAGGATGCAGGTGTTGCCCTCAGAATCTGGGAGCCCCGTGACGAAGTCCAGGGCAATGTGGGACCAGGGTCTGTGGGGCACAGGAAGTGGTCTGAGGAGACCTGCCGGTGGCTTATTGCCTGTCTTATTGCGAGTGCAGATGTCGCAGGCGGCGACAAATCGGCGGGTGTCTTCTCTGATTGAAGGCCACCAAAAGCGCTGCTGTAACAGAGCGAGGGTGCGGGTTCCGCCAGGGTGACAGGCTAATTGAGAATTATGGCTCCATTTGAGAACTTGGGGGCGAGCCATCAGTGGTACAAAGAGTTTGCCTGGCGGTACTTCTGGGGTGTCAGGCTCTTGTTCGAGGCTCCGCTTAACCAGGGACTCTATGTCAAGGAAGGTGGCCCCAATGAGGCTTAGTGAAGGCAGGATGGTGGAAACTGGAGCCTCATCTGTGACTGAGGTGAACTGACGGGAGAGGGAATCGGGCTTGGTGTTCTTGCTCCCTGGTCGGAAGGATAGCGAGAAGTTAAAACGGGAAAAGAATAATGACCATCTTGCTTGGCGGGCATTCAGACGTTTGGCCGATCTGAGATACTCCAGGTTCTTATGGTCCGTCCAAATGAGAAATGGGACCTCAGTCCCCTCGAGCCAGTGTCTCCATTCCTCTAGTGCCAGTTTTATTGCGAGTAGCTCCCGGTCGCCGATTCCATAGTTTCTCTCTGCGGTGGAAAGACGGCGAGAAAAATAGCAGCAGGGGTGTAGCTTGTCGTCGGTTGGGGATCTCTGGGAAAGAACTGCCCCGACCCCGGAGTCTGACGCGTCTACCTCCACCACGAACTGAAGAGTGGGATCCGGCTGGGTGAGGATGGGTGCTGAGGTGAAGCGACCCTTGAGTCTGGTGAATGCTTCCGCCGCTTGATCAGACCACAGAAAAGGGTTCTTGATGGATGTGAGGGCGATGAGCGGGGCAGCCACTGAACTGTAATTTCGGATAAACCGACGATAAAAATTCGCGAACCCAAGAAAGCGCTGGAGATCCTTTCGAGTGGCTGGTCTAGGCCAGTCGGCCACTGCTTTCACCTTAGCTGGGTCCATCTGGACCTTAGACGGGGCGATGATGAAGCCAAGAAAGGAAGTCGTCCGACAATGGAACTCGCATTTCTCTGCTTTCACGAAAAGTTGGTTCTCCAGAAGTCTTTGAAGGACTTGACGAACGTGCACTCTGTGTTCCTCCAAGGAGCGGGAGAAAATCAGGATGTCATCCAGATAAACGAACACGAACGTGTTCAAGAAGTCCCTGAGAACGTCGTTGACCAAAGACTGAAAGACTGCCGGGGCGTTGGCGAGGCCGAACGGCACCACCAGGTACTCATAATGTCCCGATGGGGTGTTAAAAGCCGTTTTCCACTCATCCCCTTCCTTGATCCTGACTAGGTGATAAGCATTACGGAGGTCAAGCTTGGTAAAAACATTAGCTCCCTGGAGAAGGTCGAAGGCAGTCGACATTAGTGGAAGAGGGTAACGGTTCTTGACGGTTATCTCGTTTAAACCTCGGTAGTCTATGCACGGCCGTAAGGTCTTGTCCCTCTTTGCCACAAAGAAGAACCCAGCTCCAGCAGGGGACGACGAAGGACGGATGATTCCGGCAGCCAGAGATTCTGATATATATCTATCCATGGCCTCCCTCTCCAGTGACGACAATGAATACAGTCTCCCCCTGGGAGGCGTTGAGCCCGGAAAGAGGTCAATAGCACAGTCATATGGCCTGTGGGGTGGTAGAGAGAGAGCCCGCGACTTACTGAACACCTGCTTGAGGTCCGAATAGTCCGAAGGAACAACTGAGAGGTCGGGAAATTCCTCATTGTCAGAGGGTATGGCCGGAGAGTAGAGAGCTGACTTAAGACAGGTAGACAAGCACAGAGGACTCCATTCCAGAATGGTGTTCTTGGACCAGTCTATGTGAGGATTGTGACGAGTCAGCCATGGGCGTCCGAGAACTATAGGGGAATGGGCGTTCTGCATGATTAAGAAGGACGTTTCCTCTGTGTGATTGCCAGACACTTGTAGGGTTATCGGGACCGTCCGTCGGGTGATGACAGGCAGGGAGGTTCCATCGAGGGCCCGAACGGCCAAGGGGCTCTCCAGTGCTAGCGTCGAGAGGTTTAGTTCCTTGACCTTTGCGGTGGAGATCAGGTTCTGATCTGATCCAGAGTCAATTAGTACAGGGATAGCGTGAGCTTTGCCGTGTGCTATGATAAATGCAGAGAGGAGTGGGCGTGTGCTAGGGGAACAGTTGATGATCGGCCCCTCCAGGGCCCCTAGATTCACCGGAGGGGATTGGCTTTTAAAGGGCAGAGGAGGCGATAATGGCCTGTTTGGCCACAGTAGAGGCAGGAACCTGATTGGACTCTACGTTGACGCTCCTCGGCGGAGATCCGGGCACGCCCCACCTGCATGGGTTCCGGGGCTGGTCCGGGGCTTTGTGGAGAAGCAGGGCTGGGAGACTGCCCGGACGGAGCAGAGTACCTGGGTGTCGAGATGGTTCGCGGACGACGTCTCTGTGTCAATCGGGCGTCCATGCGTCCAGCTAAATCCATGAGGCCGTTAAGATCGCTGGGGAGTTCTTGGCTGATTAAGTGATCCTTAACGTCCTCCGAGAGACCGTGGAGGAAGGCGTCATACAGGGCTTGTGTGTCCCAGTTTGCGGAGGCCGCGAGAGTCCGAAACTCGATCGCATAATCATAGGCGGAACGGGAGCCTTGGCGAAGCTCCAGTAGATGTCTGGCTGCCTCTCGGCCCGAGTGGGAGCGGTCGAATACCCTCCTCATCTCGTCAGTGAATGATTTAAAAGAAGAGCAGCAAGGGTCATTAGCATCCCAAACTGCGGTTCCCCATTCACGGGCCCGGTCGGTGAGGAGTGTGATCACAAAGGCCACCCTTGAGCGTTCAGTGGGGAAGGAAGAGGCTTGGAGCTCCAACAGCAGAGAACACTGTGATAGGAAGGAGCGGCAGGTCCCTGGTTCACCATTGTAAGGCTGTGGGTTAGGGAGCCGGGGTTCATGATGTGGAGTGTGTGCTGGGACTGAAGGAGAACGGGTCTGTAGCTGCTGAAGTTGTGTGGTGATCGTAGAAAGTGTCTGGGTAACCTGCTGGATACTTTGTTGATGAGTGCCCAGTAGCACCCCTTGTTGTGAAAGCGCCTGTCTTAATTGATCCAAGTCTGCTGGGTTAGCCATGGCCGATGTATACTGTCAGGGTTGTGGTTAAACAGGGAAGAACCCAATAGCAGATAGATAATCTCCTTGGAAAAAGTATTGCAGGTCAAAAGCTTAGTCAGAGCCGAGGGGAGAAAGCTGTGCTTATGAAACAGGCTGTGTGGGGAATCCTCGATGACGAGGGTGGAGGCGTGTCAATGACGAGGCGGAATCACCGCGAATCCGGAAGTGAGAGTGACAGGTTGTGTGAGGAATCCCCGATGACGAGGGTGGAGGCGTGTCAAATGACGAGGCGGAATCTCCGCGAATCCGGAAGTGAGAGTGAGAAGCGAGCGCGCTGGTGAAGCGCTGTTGTCCGCGATCGCGGAAGTGCACACAAGCACACGTAAGTCCAAAACACACACACGTACCGGAGCTTGTGAGTACGGTGAGAGAGAAAGGCTGGGTAGAGCGTCACAGGAGAGATCCGTAGGCAGAGTCGATAAACAGGCGAGGGTCATACACGGGGAGTAGTCCAAAAACGATAGCGACAAGCCGAAGGGCAAGGCAAGAGACGAAATCCAAAGAATGCAGGCAAGGTCGAACACGGAAGAAAAAACACTAGGGTTACAGGAGAGACAGGAGAAATAGGCACGCAAGTGAGATACATCGGCGAAGAGTGGAGCTCTTGCCGTTCTTTTAAAGCCGAGAGTAGATTGCCGGATTAGATGCAGGTGTGCTCAGGTAATCAGCTCAGGGAGTGTGGAAAAACCTTGGATGGAGTTAAGACCTGGATGTGCTGGGTTGGCTGTGCAGGTTCATGACAGTCCGTACAGCAGAGACTTTGACTATCTTTAAACGACGACTCAAGACGCATCTGTTCCTCCAGTACTTGGACTAACCCCAACCCCCCCCCCCCCCCGCAAAAAAAACAACAAAAAAAACTCTCTTCCCAGTTGTGTTATAAACCTAGTTAACCCAGTGTAAGTATGTATCCAGTGATGTTAACTTTAAAGCACTTTTTGTAAGTCGCTCTGGATAAGAGCGTCTGCCAAATGCCTAAATGTAAATGTATAGGGCTGCAAAAATAATTTTTTTAAAGCAATAGACAGGTGCGATTGTGCCTAAATGAAGAAGAATGCGAAAATGACCTGCAAAACTGGTATAAGTTTAAAATATTGTGCTGCACAGAAGTTAGGAAAAAAGTAGAGTTGTGGATCGCGGAAACTAGGAGCCGCTTCATGATGTCTCAAACGGACAATGATGGAATTATGCCAGATTACAGCGTGTCAATGGTGGAGTTCAAGACGTCCACCTCTAGTAGGCACGGAAGCGTAGCGACGGCAGCATACAAAAGGTCTGTAACTTCTACATCATCCTCAGCCCAACTAAAGAAAGCGGAAGCCAACAGAGCAGCCTTGTTCATTAAAGTAGCAGCAGTTAGCAGAACGGCGGGCGATAGAACAAGAAGAGGCAGAATTAAAGGCTGATAAAGAAAGCTTGGAATTAGAAACTGCGCTCGCACTTGTCGATGCTGAATTACAGGTTTATCAGGGTCGTGAAAAATGACAGCCTGCATAAAAGAGCGGAGTCATCGACCCGAGCTGCACGCACTCGAGCAGCCCGCCTTGGACGGCCCACAAACCTGAATATGACAGCCGACGAAAGCCGGTAAGAGAGAGCACAGTCAACGAACCAAGTAGCGAATGCGCTCCCAAACTGGAATACAATGAACTTCATGAGAGCAGCGCGTCGACAGAATACTTCAGACTGCCATCACGTCTCAAGACAGCCCATCCAAGTGTACCAGTAAGTTTTGAACCAAAATTGAAAAGTACTTTAAATGACGGGTCTACCCAAGACAATAAATACACCCGCCATGACATTGATACGTTAGAATCACAGAGCATGATGCAACAGCAGGCTGACATCACAGCAATGCTTGTGAAATGCCAAAGGCAATCCTTCTTACCTCAGCGTAATGTTCCTGTGTTTCATGGTGACCCTCTTGAGTTTACGTCTTTCATGAAAGCATTTAAACATGTTATTGTTGACAAAACCGATAGTGATGCTGATAAGCTGTTTTACCTTGAGCAGTTTACTAAGGGAGAGGCTAGAGACCTCGTTCTGAGCTGTCAGCTTATGCCAGATCAGTGTGGTTATGTAGAAGCAATGAGACTGTTACAGGACAGATTTGGAAATAAACAAAAAATTGCAAACACGCTGATGCAAAAGGTAGCCAATTGGCCGGAAATAAAGTCAGAGGATGGAAAGTCATTAAGCGCCTTCTCCGTGTTTCTAGCATCCTGTCACAACATCATGTCAAGCATCGACCACATGGAGGAGCTAGATAACGCTACCAACATGCAGACTATTACTTCAAAACTGCCCTACGAATTGCGTAAGAGATGGAGGGACCAAGTGTACAAGCTTGAAGAGCGTAGTCAGACAAGACCCAAGTTTAAGCAGCTAGCGGAGTTCGTAGACCAACGAGCCAAAGTAATCTCAAACCCAATCTTCGGAAACCTGAACGCTTCAACCAGCGACAAAGGACACTTTAACAAATCCCCTCAAGGACCCAGGTCAAGAAGAGAAGGGAAGGCCAGGGTCAGCTTCGCAACCGAAGTCAGACAGGTTGGTAAAATCCACACAGACTCGATTACAATGAAGAATGCCGGTACATTAGCTGGTAGCGCTTTCACTAAGCCGTGTGCATATTGTAAAAAGGTCCATATTCAACGATCAGACACACAAAGACAAAGTAGAATTCTTAAAAAAGAATGGATTCTGTTTCGGATGTTTAAGTAAGGGTCATTTGTGGAAAGACTGTACCAGAAAAATTATATGTTCACTGTGTTCAAAGCCACATCCTCGCATGCTACACAGAGCAGTGCAAGACACGGCGCAGTTAGCCACAAGCGCCAACGAAAACGAAACTGAAGGTGACACAAAAAATACACCACCTGCAGTGAGTCATGAATCAAATGCCCTCACTGGGGCTGGAGGTAATTGCATCCTCCCCATAGTACCTGTTAAAAAAAAGTCCAAGAAAGGTGACAAAATTGCAGAAGTGTATGCATTTATAGACCAAGGTAGTTCCGCCACATTCTGTACAGAGTCGTTAGCAAGGAAACTAAATGTACAAGGCAGAAGAGTTAAGATACGGCTGAGCACCATGAACTCCACAAAACTAGTAGAAAGCTACATGCTCATCAGTAGCCTGGAGGAAAACACCTTTGTCGAACTTCCCAATGTCTTTACACAAAAGAATATCCCAGCTACAGTGGAAAGTATTCCACAACAGCACGACATCGACCAGTGGTCCTACCTTAGTGAGGTAAAGTTGCCCCAGATTAGCGTCGGAATTGAAATTCTCATAGGAAATAAAGAGTACAAACTCCTAGAACCACGGCGAGTAATCAATAGCAGGCATGAAGGGCCATACGCGGTGCAGAGTGCTCTCGGATGGACTGTGAATGGGCCCCTCTGAGAACCCGACGAACCAGTGACCATAACAGTTAACCGAACCTCCATTGAAAGTGTAGAACGAATGTTGATAGAGCAATATAACCATGATTTTCCCGAACGAAATTGCGATGACAAGGCAGAGATGTCACAAGAAGAAATTGCCATGATGGCAGACGTAGAAGCCATGTACTATCAAGTGAGAGTCCTCGAGAAGGACACAGATCTGCTGCACTTCCTATGGTGGCCAAACGGAGACGTGAACCGAGATCTAGCTGAGTATACTGTAAGATGGTAGTTCACTTGTTTGGTGCAAAATCATCTCCTAGCGTTGCTAACTTTGCCCTTAGAAAGACAGCAGAAGAAAACCGCAGCAATGTACCTGCTGTGGCAGTTAACACAGTGCTTAAAAACTTTTACGTCAACGACTGCTTGAAGTCTGTGCCAATCCAGGATCAAGCAGTCGCCCTGTACAATGATCTCACAAGCCTCTGTGCAAGTGGAGTTCAACCTCACTAAGTGGGCAAGCAACAGCCGTGCCCTACTGACTTCCATACCCGAAAGCGAAATGATCAAAGACATGAGAGACTTATACTTGAGTAAAGATACACTGCCCCTTGAGAGAGCTCTGGGGGTGCTGTGGTGCATTGATTCAGACACGTTCAAGTTTAAGATTAGCTTAAAAGAACGACCGGTGACAAGACGAGGAATCCTGTCAATCACTAGCTCAATATACGACCCCTTAGGCTTCCTCTCACCTGTCATACTGCCAGCTAAAATTTTAATGCAGCAGTTATGTAAACAAAAACTTGCATGGGACGACGACATTCCTGAGCAGTTTGCAAAGGCATGGAAAACCTGGCTGCAAGAGCTGCACCGACTGTCTGAGTTCAGCATAACAAGATGCATAAAACCAGCTGACTTCGGAGTTACAGCTACAGCGCAACTTCACCACTTCTCGGATGCGATTGAAATGGGATACGGAGTTGTCTCATACCTCAGGTTAGTAAATGCTGACGGACTTACACATTGTGCATTCATGATGGGGAACTCCCGTGTAGCAACCCTGAAACAAACCACTATTCCACGAATGAAACTGACGGCGGCAGTGATCACTGTAAAAAATGACAAAATGTTGAAAGAACAGCTAGAATTGAAATTGCTGGACTCTATGTTTTGGACTGACAGTACAACTGTTTTGAGATACATTGATAGCGAAACACTTCGTTTTAAAACCTTTGTGGCCAACAGAATCACCATCATAAGAGAGTCAACCAAGTCACAGCAATGGAGGTACGTTAATACCTCAAAAAAACCCAGCTGATTCTGCCTCCAGGGGTATCCTGTGAAAAGTTCATGAAAAATGTTAACTGGATCCATGGTCTCTCCTTTCTCAAACAAGCAGAGTGCAAATGGCCTGAAAATATTCATGACACATCAATAAAAGAAAATGACGATGAAGTCAAGCTCTCAGCTTTAGTGAATATTGTGAGCATTACAAAATGCGCAGACGCAGTGAGTAAATTGATTAATCATCACTCTGATAGGCACAAGTTAAAAAGATCCATTGCCTGGATCCTTCACATCAGAGACATGCTCAAACAAAAAACAGAAAGGGTTAGAGCACAAGTAGATAACCCAAAGACAGAAAATCACAAATCGCTAACAGTTCAAGACCTAACAAGAGCAGAAATGAAATCATTAAATTTAATCAAAGACAAAATTTTAAGGAAGAAATTCTCACGGTGCAAAAGGGTAAAGCAGCAGCAGAATTCAAACAGGGAATTCCCACACAGCAAAAACGAAAGGCATCTGTGAAAAGAACCAGCTGCTCGCCCAAACTGGAACCTCTGACACCAAACCACCTGCTGCTGATGAAAAAACAGCCAAACATGCCCCCTGGATTTTTAAAAAAGGAAGACATCTATGCGCGTCGCAGGTGGAAGCAGATCGAGCATCTATCAGACCTGCTCTGGAAGCGATGGGTGCGTGAATACTTGCCCTTGCTCCAGGAATGGCAAAAATGTTTAAAAAAAAAAAAAACTCTCGATTGGAGATATAGTTTTAATAACTGATGAGTCTTCTCCAAGAAATTCATGGGTTATCAGACGAATCACGAAAGTGTTCCCCGACAAAGGGGGACTTGTGAGACGTGTGCTAGTTAAAACTAAGACCAACACTCTGGAAAGACCCATCGACAAGCTGTGCCTCATATGTGAAATGGACTGTTAAATGTGTCATATGTTATGAAATTTGACACCAAATATAAATGTGGACTGTTAAATGTGTCATATGTTATGAAATTTGACATGCAAATATAAACACCTGAGAAATATTACACACTTAGATTTAAATGTTGTAAAAGGTTAAGAATGTTTAATGCCGTAAATTGTAATTGTCAGTCTTCCTGCCTGTCAATTATGGGCTGGAATGTAAGAGCCATATCACATTTGTTATGTAAGATGGATCTGCAGAATTTGTTGTGTTTATTTGTTGTTAATTCATTCTATCTTGTTCTATTCATTAGTAAAGCATTAAGCTTGTTACATAAGCTTTAAATTTCTTAGTTAAGCATCCATTTTGACAATCGTAAGTTGGTCTGTGATGTCATTCCACTATGACATGTATTTGTATGACTGTCGCATGATAGAAAGCTCAGTTTTGATGCAGAAGGCTACGGAAACACAAGCTTTTGACCGTTACCTCCCGTAAGTAGGTGTATACAACAAGAGTGTTGCTATATACTTAAGCTAAGACTATAATTTATAAGATACAGCAAATAGGTTGTTGTAAAATTCAGTGATTTGCAAGATACAGCAACAGGTGTCTGTAACCACAGTGCATTTACTCAAGACTGTCACGTTCTGCTATGGTGTTGGACTGTGGGCTTGGTGTTGAGGCATAAATGCAGAGGGGATGCAGTGAAACAAAAAGAGTCTTTAATAAATAATCCAAACAAGCATGAACAAAACATGAACTAAGGAAGTTGGCTAAAAACATGGAGCATAATGTAACAGAACTCAAACACTTAGACATAAGTTTGATATGACATACATTGATACACAATACAGACATGGGATACAAACTGGACAAGACAAGACACACGAAACAGCCTAACGGACTAAACATTAGGGACTGTGCATGCAAGGGATAAACAAACACAAGACAGGCTTGGCTAGGTCTACTGGCTGAGCTGCACATTAGCAGCTAAGCTAGCTCATAGCTAATCAGACTAATGGCTACACAGGCCAGTAGCCTGAGACCCAAGGGAATGAACAGACAAGGTACACGGCAGACTAGGTATGAAACAGACTAAGAACTCTAAAGGTTAGTGGCTAAAGATGTTAGTACCTAAACAGACTAAGAGCTAAGCAGACAAGGAGACTAGACAGACTAGGAACTAAACATGTTAGTATCACCCTCATTAGTATTTAAACAGACTACTAGCTAAACATGCAATGGGGGTTACTTACACAAAAGGGTAAACACAAAAGGCTAATTCTCCTAGAGGCTAATCCTGCTAGGAGACACAGAGACAAAGAGACATAAACTAAATCAAAGCAAATACAAACTTAAAGAGCTCCAGAAACTAAATGCCAACTATAATGAAATCAAACTAAAACAAGGAAACAAAACCCACATAACAGAAATTATATCACTTTAATGCTCGACCCAGTTTCCCAGAACAAACAGGTATTTATAAACAGTGCTAATGAGCCTACTCAGTTCAGGTGAGCATCCACATCACCTGACTGAGGAGGCTTCTGGGAAACTGGGTCTAGAAACAAAAACTACAAACTAAAAACACTGCCCTCTAGTGGGCAACCCTCACAAAGACGACTGTATGAAGTGTTGATTCTTTGATGCTGACAAAATAAACTACAAGAGACAAAGAGATCAGACTTCTGTTGTGTGAGTGAAACTTTAAACCAAAGCTACGCGTCAAAACTAGTGAAATAATATGACCGCATCTACATATATAATATTTCATGTTGTAAAATAATAAAAGTTACTTAAGGTCCCACTTACCACTTAACTGAATGATGTGACAGGGCCAGCGCTCAGGTTCGGCTGTGGGAGTCTTCCTACACCACTTCATTTGTATAAAATATTAGTCTGAATCTCTAAAGCACGTCTTTTCTGGTTAATTCTGATATGTCGCGATTGTGTACCGTTTTATTAATAATAAAGACTATAAGTGAGTTATGGTTCTCAATCCTGAGTATCTGAATGGCGACATCCACAAACCGTTACTTTGTCCTGGCATTTATGCGCTGTCGTTTTTGGCCATAGTTCAAACTCTGACTTAAGATTAGATGCAGTCTTATTGGTTGGTGAAGACAGATCGTACAGTTGTGCATATTTAAGCACTTCTCTGTTTTACAAAAGAGAATAGAAGAGGAAGATGTTATTGTTTTCCTTGCACACACGCTATTTGCTTCTACCTGCTTCCAGCTGGTTTCTGTTTGCTTTGCCAAAATAAGACGAACCTGGCATTACTTAATAAAGCAAAGATCCAGAATCACAAATTACAATTAAGCTTCTTATCACATCACTTTAATGAAATTAGGGATTTAATAGGATTCCATATCTCTTGAAACAAACAATAAACATATAACCTATTCAAATACAATACAATAATTATACTTACAACTGACTGAAGCAGGATTAAGGAATATTATAAAATCTGCTACTGTTGTGGAAAAATACTCAGAGTCGGGCTTTGCTTACAGAAGATTACGACCTTTATTATCAAACAACAAGGCCGGAGCTGTGTCCGTGGAGCAACTGAACTCTGTTGATGTGTGTTCTAGTACATATGCAGTGCCTGCCCCTCCTCTCTGCAACATCTGGGTTTCATTAAAGGGCCGTCTTTAGCCCCCCCAATGTAAAGCTTGGGTTTCCTATATGCAATGCACACAAAGAAGCCTATGTCCCAGCGTACACACACATCCACGATTATATACTGATAAGGTATCTTCTAACCCCCCAAAAGTAAGTAAAATCAAATGAAATCAAATAAAAATTTCTCCCATATATACCCCCCTCTGGGACTTATAAGTCCCACACTAATTGGTTAATCTAGAGTGCGACTCCATGAGTCAGTCTTCTTTATACTAACTGGTGATTAAATTAAATCACTGGACTTTTATCAATGACCGACCCATGGATTCGCCCTCTAGTGGAGATTCGGCCAAACCTCTCCTTCCACCCTTGACTAGGAATAGGAGTAAAAGACTCGACCTCCATGACATCGTACTTCCCATTACTCAATAACATGACATGAACATGTACTTAATACAGTGATTTTTTAGGATTACATCAATTGGATAAATCATATAACCTACAATGGAACATAAATTTACACAATAACACAATACAATTTGTAAGAATGGATATACATTTAAACAGCCTTATTGTAATATAATAGTCTTCAACTCAGGTGCTTTGCACACCGCAGGGAGTCAGTTGGAGCCCACAAGAGAGGTTGCCAGCACGTCATTGTGGGCTCATGCCGTGGAAGATACTGTACGCTTCAATATATGAACCAGTAAAGTCTCTTGTTAGAGACATATATGGCTGAGTTCGGGATATCCTCAATGACTGTGTCCAAAAAATTCATCCTTCTCTGTTGTTGCTAGGAAATGCTGTTAATTTTAGAAAACCTTTGATTAATAAATTCATAAATCACATTCATAAATTTACTTGACACAGTAAAGTCACCCATTAGCTGCTTCAATTAAATTTCTGCACCTGGAATAAAAGAGAACTGTGTTTAGTGGCATTACATATTGTCATAATCTGGTTAAGGCTTGCTTCCTTCTCGTGCATTTTTACTGTGGAGGAAATTAAAATTAGTTGTCGCTGCTGCTGTTTTATCTGTAAAAGCAATATAGTGTTAGTTAAACAGAAATGCATTTATACAATCTTAAGGACACAGTTAGTTGTCACACATAATCTGTACAGTTGTTTGTCCTGTTAATTGTGTCAGGGGAAACCTGGTCAAAGTCAGTCAGTCAGTCAGTCTTGTTTGTATCCGAAGTGGATGCGGCTCTCAAGCAGATTCTCATTCTTAATGTGGAGCAGCGGAGTGTTCAACGCTGAGCAATTTGGTATCCAACTTGTGCCAATAGTTGGTTATTTTCCAATAATGATTTAATTTCTTTGTATTTTTCTGATGTTAGGTTCTTCTTTCTTTCTCCCTTCGTTTTCGGTACCCATAGCTCTTTATGACTCTCGTGTAATGGTTCAAGTGATACCACACGGTTTTGTCTTTCACTTGAATCACTGTTGGAGTGGCTGCCACACTTTGCGGGGTCCCTCCCTCCTGGGCTTGTCCCACTTCCTCCTGAACACTCGCAGATAGACCTGGTCTCCTGGAGTGATGGGACACGGAGCGTCTCTTCCTCCTTGTTCTTTTCCTGCACATAGATTACTTCATGTACGGCAGTTAGTTTCTTCATATAAGATTTTCAAAATTGTTTAAGCGGTGGCCTTTATATGGCTTCTACAGAATGGCACAGGCATGGGTCGACCCGTAAGCATTCCATGCGGGGTTAGATGTGTATTTGTGTTAGGTTGCATGCTTGTTAGCTCATTGGTACAGCATCAGTTAAAACCTAGTGTAGCATTGTACTACTACAATTATTATTAACCTTGGCTTTGAGATTACCATTTACACTCTCTACCTTCCCCTGGGACTGTGGACATCCCCAAATCTTAGCTTTTTCCCAACCGTTGCAGCACCTGTCTTACATTTTCTGAATGAATATTGATCCATTGTCGGAACTCATCTCTGATGGAATTTCAAATCTAGATATCACTTCCCTTACGATTTGATAACTGTTCCTTACTCTTCATCTGCAGATGTTATTGCTTTTACTCATCTACTAAATATGTCAGTTATCACAAGCATATATCTTTCGCCCAGAACACTACTTTATCCTACCCACATAGTTCACCACTAAGTGATTAAATGGTCATTCTGGTACCGGTGTATAGCCTATAGGTGTCGCTGTTTCCTTCCTGACATTATGCTTAGCACTTATCTCCCATGAAGCTAGGAACTCTTCAACCATAGCATGCAGATATGAAGTCCAATACCCATGTTGCCTGATTTTTCTCACAACCTTTCTTCTTGCACAATGGCCCAGTCCATGAGCATTTAAACCAAAATTATTCACCAGTGCTGTGGGTGCTATAATCAGACCTTCATGTGAACACCAAATACCCTGTGCGTCCTTATGCGCTCCCCTCTGGAGCCACATCGAGTGCTCGTATGGACCTGCTTGATGTTGAGTACAAATGATATCCTCTTACTGAGGCTGTGGTTCTATAAGGACTATGGGCGCTTGCACAGCTAGTTGCCATTTTGATGCACACTTCATTTCTAAATCTGCCATGTTGTTACCTTTAGCAACACAGTCATTTCCCCTTTTTTTTTTTTTTTTTTTTTTCTTATTTATTTATTTTTTCCGGGTCTGACATTTAATGAAAGTCAATCATCTTGGTAGCATCAGAGCAGACATTAGTTTACTCATCCGTTCAGCATTTTGAATGGGAGTTCCTTCATGCTTTTTAAACCTTTGCTTCCATACGGTTCCAAACAGATGACATACACCATGGAATAGGCTGAATCTGTAAAAATATTTGCCACTAGACCTTTGGCTAATTGACAAGCAGCGGTGAGCGATTTCAACTCAGCTAACTGAGCTGAACACGGTTGTGTACAATGCTGAGATAGGATAGGTTTAAAATCTTCTCCATCCTTCATCACTACTGAATACCCTGTGTGACTTTCTACCTGGCCTCTAAATTAGCTCCATCAACAAAATAAGTCACTTCCGCTTCAGCTATAGGCTTAGATTCAAGATCAGGTCATAACCTAGTAAATGCCAATGAGTTCGCCACAAAACTATGAGTCACTCCTTTATAGGTTTAAGTGAGTAATTTAGCTGGATTAACTGTGTCACATCGCTTTATATTAATGTCGGGATATGTGAGCAGTGAAGAGTATGCTAGGAGGTGAGCTTGGGTTAGAACACCCTCCCCTTGTTTTATCAATTTATACAATCTATCGGTAACCTGTTGTCAATGAAGATGCTTTTCTATATGTATAATGTACAACTATAAACCCTGTTGGTAGCATGTTGGGTCACCTTGAATTATATTATCTAGCTTAGTGCTGTAGTAAGCTAGGGACTGGTTTTTCCTATCACTGCAAGTTTCCTGCATCAGTATAGCTGAGGTAGATCCATCAGCTTGGTTCACTACATACCGATAGAACGGATTGCTATAATCAGGTACTGTATTGTATTCCTAAAGTAGGTGCTCTGCATTTCTTTTTGATGGATTCAAATGCTAACAGTATATCTGTGTTCTATTTTAAGGTAGCACTTAGATCTTGCAGTTCTTCTTTTCTCATTATTATCTCCCTTAGTGGAGCTGTTTTTTCCTGCATATTCCTCACTCCAGTCAGCATGAAACCTGTTAACCCTAGAAAGCCATCACTGTTTATCAGGCTGTGACACTGGTGCCTTACTTATGCCTTCTAATTATGTATGTACTACGGCTGTCGTATCATGTGAAATTAGTCACCTTAACAATTTAACTTCAGGCTTACAGTATTGTAGTTTAGTTTATGACACTTTATGACCTCCTTACTAGCTTACGGTGTACCTTAATGGAATCATTCTGGCATGTTTCTAATGATGATAGACATATTAAATCGTCACCCATATGCTGACCCAGGCTATCTTCTATCCTTTAACCTCCTAAATCAGCTTCCACCTCTGATTGAATATATACAGTGAATGTTTGAACCAGTGTGGCATTTTTGGTATCTATTTTGTCAACTGGCACTTGTAAATGCAAATAAATGCAGTAGTTTACTGTTTCTGCCATTTGGACACTGAAGAAGGCTGAACAAATATCATTACAATAAAATATTTGGCTTAGGGAGGGACATTAGTCAGCAGTGTGTGTGGACTTGGAACTTCTGCTGGATACTTTCCTGTTTTACTAGTAACTGCATGCAAATTATGCACATGATGCCATTTATTTGTACCTGGCTTAATCACTGGGAAAAATAGGAGTATTGCAACAACTGGTCTGTTTTAGCACAGATTACAAGGCCTTCAATAGTGTTCTATATACCCGCTTTTGCCTCAGGTCGTAAAGCATATTGTCTTACTCTGGGCAGTTCTACATCTGGTTTACGTTGTACTTGAAGTTGGCTGGCTGATTTAAGTAGGCCTACATCTGTATCATGTTTAGACTATAATTCAGATGGGACTTGACTATCCATTTGCCTATATAGCTAATTTCCCACAGTCGATTTCAGATGCTGATGCCATTTGTGTTTGTGACTTGTGGCTAACTACAACTTCTTTAAGAAGTACGAATCAATTTATTACCACACAAGATTTTTACACAGGTTTTATCTGCAGAATGAAAATCAACATAAATCCTATGAGCTGCAATTCTATCCTGCAGTACATACAATGTCACCTAAAGAACAGAATCAGTTACATTGAACCACCTTTTTACAAAATCACACTCCTCTAGACTGATAGCTGCTCCTTCCCGGCCTATGATGATGTGTTGTGAGGGGTCATACATCATTGTACAGTGAAAGTCTGACAGGGTAACTGTGCTTCAGGAATTTATGTTCAACATACACCCCTTCTGGAGAACACCATATTCGCAGTCCTAATTCACCTAATAATTCTTTTCCTAGTAAATTAACTTGAGACTAATATGACTTGAGACTAATACAGGTATAGTCACACTCTTATTGTTGGGTTGTAGTAACTACTTTTTTCTTCCCGAGAATCCTACGGTTCTGGCAAACTTTTCCAGATGTGAGAAGCATGACTTATCGGACCTGGGATGTTGTCTCCCCCCCCCCCCTCTCATCCCTCGGGGCCGGGCAATGGCTATGCGAGGCAATTTAATCCATATCCCCTCATGCTTGGGGGAAAGTTAGACTGAGAGTTACTTTGTCCTCTCTTCCCTGGCCTTGGAGTGAAAACGTTGGTGACAGACGCAGGCATCTGGCTTAAGTTTGGAGAAAATGCTGCTGGTGATGTCATCACTGACTGAAGTTGGCTGGATTTTTGATGAAGGATTGCTTGTGGCCCTCTCTGTTTTTTCTGGTAATCAGAGTAGCTTGAGCTTTTTCTTGGTTCGCTCTGTAAGGTGTCCAAGCTGTAACTGCCTCCAGGTCACCCTTTAATGTCCTTGGGTCAACACTCTGCGTGCAAGGCCTGCCATACAACAGCCTCAAAGCCTCAAAGACAGTCCATCCATGTGGTATGTATGTACAGCCTCACTTGAGTCAGAAGCACATTTTTCCTCTCCACAAAGTCTTATGCTCGTTTAAGACCATGTCCCTGCACCCTCGTTGAATGCTGGGGAGGCGGCTGACAACACCCTCTAGACCTTGAGTTGCCCATGCCCCACCTTTAATTAAAATTGGGAATTGTGGAACTGCCCATATTAAATAACAAATCCTCTTCACCCCCATCCTCTCTACTGTACAAAGATTCAATTCAATTCAATTCAATTTTATTTATATAGCGCTTTTAACAATGGTCATTGTCTCAAAGCAGCTTCACAAAAATTAAAGAAATTTAACAAAAAAAACAAAAAAAAACTATATATAGAATAATTATATATAAAATAATAAATAAATATATAAAATTATAATAGAAAATAAATAAATAAAAACAAATAATAATAATTATAGAAAAGAAAATAATTGGAAGTGTGGATGTGTGAGAAAAATGTGCAGATAATAATGAGACGAATGAATGAAATTTCTCTGATGAGCAAGCCAAGGGTGACGGCGACGGTGGCAAGGAAAAACTCCCTGAGATGGCATTAGGAAGAAACCTTGAGAGGAACCAGACTCAACAGGGAACCCATCCTCATTTGGGCGATAACAGATAGAAATGATATAACATCTTGTGTGTTGTGCAGGTGAAAATTCAATATGACAGAAATTATTTAAATTGACATGAAGACCAGTTCAGCATAGGGACGAGTCAGTAGGTGCAGAGGGCAGATGAGGTCTGGATCACTGGAAGCACAGGAGCAGCATGTGTAGCTCCAACCATCATAAAGCTGAATCCAGCTGGAGCTGGTCCTTCTCTGGATGCCTCAGGAACCTCGCAGGGTCGGCCTTTGTCTACTGAAGCTGGCAAAATCTCCCGATGCCTCGGGATGGGTAGAGAAATACAGAACAGATGGGGAGAATTAGCGTAGTTGCCATTCGGTATAGGTGTACTGGAGTATGAGTACTGGGATGAGTTATGTGTATGCCAGATTAAAAAGATGCGTCTTGAGTCTACTTTTGAACTGAGAAACCGTGTCTGCTCCCCGAACACTGTCTGGAAGGCTATTCCAAAGCTTTGGAGCTAAATATGAAAAAGCCCTACCCCCTTTTGTAGATTTTGAAATTCTGGGAACTACCAGAAGTCCGGAGTTTTGTGATCTTAAGGCGCGTGGTGGATTGTAGCGTATCAGAAGACTGGTTAGGTATGTGGGAGCTAAACCATTTAAGGCCTTGTATGTAAGTAATACTATTTTGTAATTTATTCTAAACTGAACAGGTAGCCAGTGCAGGGATGATAATATTGGGGTTATATGATCATATTTTCTGGATCTAGTGAGAACCCTGGCAGCTGCATTTTGGATTAACTGAAGCTTGTTTATTGAGGATGCAGGACAACCACCTAGTAATGCATTACAATAGTCCAGTCTGGAGGTCATGAATGCATGAACTAGTTTTTCTGCATCAGATACGGATAAGATGTTCCTAAGTTTAGCAATATTTCGAAGATGGAAAAAGGCTGTTTTTGTGATATTTGAAATGTGATTTTCAAAAGACAAGTTACTGTCTAATATTACTCCCAGATCTTTTACTGCTGAGCTGGTAATAACAGTACATCCTTCTAAGCGCAAGCTGAATTTTGAAAGCTGTTGTGTGCTGGTTTTTGGGCCAATAAGTAATATCTCTGTCTTATCTGAATTTAATAAAAGAAAGTTATTGGTCATCCAATCTTTTATGTCCTGGACACACTCAGTTAATCTAGACAGCTTAGGTATTTCGTCTGGTTTAGTTGAGATATATAATTGGGTATCATCAGCATAACAATGGAAACTAATCCCATGTCTTCTAATGATGTTACCCAAGGGAAGCATGTATATTGAGAACAGCAGAGGTCCTAAGACTGACCCTTGTGGGACCCCATATTTCACTGGCATTATACCAGACGGTTCTCCATTTAGATCTACAAAATGGTAGCGATCAGACAGGTAAGATCTAAACCATTTTAATGCCTGTCCCTGAATACCTATATCATTTTGTAAGCGATCTATGAGAATATTATGATCTATAGTGTCGAATGCAGCACTAAGATCAAGCAGGACTAGCAATGAGATGCAGCCTTGGTCTGAAGCTAAAAACAAGTCATTTGTAATCTTAACTAGTGCAGTTTCTGTGCTATGATGGGGCCTGAAACCTGACTGAAATTCTTCAAGGATGTTGTTATCCTGCAAGAATGTGCAAATTTGAGCTGATACTACTTTTTCTAGTATTTTTGATATGAACGGGAGGTTTGAAATCGGTCTGTAATTTTTTATTTCATTCGCGTCCAAATTAGATTTTTTAAGAAGCGGCTTAATAACTGCTAACTTGAAAGGTTTAGGGACGTGACCTAGATGTAATGAAGAATTAATAATGTTTAGGAGTGGCTCTCCAACCGTAAGCATCACTTCTTTTAAAAATCTGGTTGGGATTGGGTCTAACAGGCACGTTGTTGATTTAGCCGAGGTGATGAGTTTATACAGCTCTTCCTGTCCTATACCTGTAAAGCAGTGAAAATCTAAATGTGAAGTTATAGGCTGAACTGGATCGTGAGATACTATTAGAGGTTGAACCTCCATTATTTTCTTCCTGATATTATTGATTTTTTCATTAAAGAAGTCCATAAAGTCTTCACTTCTAAACTGTGATGGGATACTCTCTGCGGGCATCTTAGGTTTTGTTAGGCGAGCCACTGTACTAAATAAGAACCTGGGATTGTTTTGGTTTCTTGCTATCAGTTGGCTAAGATGCTCGGTCCTAGCAGTTTTTAGAGCCTGTCTATAGCTGCACATACTGTCTTTATATGCAATTCGAAAGACTTCTAATTTAGTTTTCCTCCATTTTCGCTCGAGGTTACGGGTTGCTCTCTTTAGGGCGCGAGTATGACTGTTGTACCACGGTGCCAGTGTTTTATCTCTGACTTTTTTTAATCTGATGGGAGCAACAGTGTCTAATGTACTGGTAAAAATAGTGCCCATGCTGCTAGTCACTTCATCTAGATCATCTGCATTTAGGGGTCTAATAAGAAATTGGGACAGATCCGGCAGATTACTTGTGAATCTGTCTTTAGTGGTGGGATACATATTTCTAACAGATTGATAACGTGGGGAGACACAGCTAATCTGTTCTACGGGTAGAGTATATGTCAGGAGGTGATGATCTGTGATATCATCACTTTGAGGTATGATCTCTATATTAGAGACATCTATACCATGGGATATAATTAAATCTAGCGTATGATTAAAGCGGTGAGTTGCTCCAATTATATTTTGCTTAACCCCAAAGGAATTTAGTAAATCCATAAATGTGAGTGCTAAAGCGTCGTTAGCATCATCTACATGAATGTTAAAGTCTCCTACTATCAATACTTTGTCAGAGTTAACCAATAGGTCTGATAGCAGATGTCCAAATTCTTTAAGAAAATCGCCATATGGCCCCGGGGGTCTGTACACGGTGGCCAGGGTAAAATATAGCAAGGGTTTATTACGTATTTCATTTAGTGCAACATTAATGATAAGCACTTCAAATGAATTAAACCTGGGCCTTATTTTCTGGGTAACAGTGAGTACATCATTGTAGATACTGTAGTGGCGACACCACCACCGCGACCAATTAGACGGGGCTCGTGCTTATAGAAATATCCTGACGGAGTAGACTCATTCAGACCAAAATATTCATTTGGTTTAAGCCAGGTTTCAGTGAGACAGAGTGCATCAAGGCAATAATCTGAGATAATTTCATTAACAGTAAGTGCTTTAGGCGCAAGGGATCTAATGTTGAGTAGTCCAAACTTTAGAGGTGGATTTTGACTACTTATTTTGCCTTTTTCTGGTTTTATGGTTATCAGATTGTTTCGGGCAAATTTAACAAATTTATTCTTTTTTCTCAGTATTCGGGGAACAGACACAGTTTCTATAGGACAAGCTATGTGTGTTCGTCTATCACTACGGTGAGTTGTGATGTGTCTAATATGTTTGGAATCTACAGTATGACTTACCGCCAGTCAGATGGTTCGTAGTGTTCTGGAGATGTTGTCAGAGAGGACCGCTGCTCCAGCTCTGCTAGGGTGTAGGCCATCGGTGTGATAGAGCCTAGGACGCTCCCAGAAAACATTCCAGTTATCAACAAAGCGTAATTTCTGTTGTTGACACCAAGATTGTAACCATTCATTAAAAGCAAATAATCTACTGAACTTCTCGATTCCTCGCTGAAATGTGGGAAGCGGTCCAGATACGATGATCCTTGTCGTGGGTGATGTGTTGCGGACCTTCTCGACCAGGCTCCTGAAGTCCTTCTTTAGGATCTCCGTCTGCCTCAGCCTGGTGTCGTTCGTGCCGGCATGAAGAACCACAGCTCCAATGTTCCTCCTCAGGGCAGCAGGCACCTGTGCAGCAACATCAAGAACACGTGCACCAGGTAAACAGCGTGTGTGCACCTTACCTTTAGCCGTGGTAGCACGCACGTGACGAACGATGGAGTCTTCGATGACCAGGACGTCGTGTGCCGCCTCGCGGAGAGGAGCGAAGCGGTTTTGGGTCGAGATGTCGAAGACGGGTGGTGGTGGTGGAGGGGGAGAGGTCCTCGCCCGGGGCTTGGCGTGCTTCTTCCGCCGCTCCTGTATCCAGGGTCCGTGGTATCCCGGCGCCGGGGTGTAGGAACACTGGGCGGGCTGCGTCCTTGATGTGTTTGTGTTGGACCTGGGCAGAGAAACACGCGGGGTTGAGGTTGTAGGAGAATTCTCACGCCGAGAATTTACCTGGGACAGGTGAGCGTCGGTCTGCGTCGATTCCAGCGTGGCTTTCCGCTGCTGTAACCGGGCCAGCTTCACCTGTAGCTCACGGATCAGCTTCTCCACGGCCTCCACCACCAAATCCACCGAGTGCAGCTCCAATGTCTCCTCACCTGCACTCAGAGGCAGAATCACAACCGACATGGTGTCTAAACACGGAAAATAATCGGTGTGAGGAAGCGAAAACAAGCTTTACAAACAAACAAACAAACGTGATAGCTGGGCTAGCGATGCTAATGCTAATTAGCGATGCTAATGTCGGCTAAAAGCGGTGTGCTGCAAAACAATTAAAACTTAACGATATAACACGCGTTTCGAGTAAATATATTATAAGATACTTATCCGTTTTATGTACACTCTTCGTAAGGGGACGAAAAAAGTTTAAAAGTTGGTCAGTATGGTGGAGCTCGGAAAAAAAGCAGCTTCTCAGCGTCCTCGTACGGAGGAAGATCTATGTTCAGTCTTTAATGGTGTAGCTATCTGCTTTTTACTGGTGTTTTAGTGCTTCTGTCTGACCTCTCTCCACATGTCTGCACCCCCTCCTGTTCCTCTACATCCTTCTCTACACATAGCTTTTCCACTCTCTGTAAATCTACCCCCACTTTTCTTATACTTCTCTGCATAACATTCCTTCTCCATCTCACCAGAACCTTCCCCCATTCCCTTACGCTTAGGAATTCGACTGTCTTCCTGTACCTACTATATGGGGGAGGTGTAACTAACTTCTCTCTCGCTACTTCGGCCTCACTACCTGACTTTCTTAACTTTTTCCATCACTTCCTGTTTCTTTCTTACCAACTTCACTTATTCTTTCTTAACCAAAGCTAGGACCACTCTTTCCTGCTGTCTTTTCAACTTCTCTAGACATGCTTTCTCTCTCTTGCCGCCGCTTTATAATTTTTTATCAAGGTGTCCATCTCAGAACACAGTGCTGAATCAAATGTCCTCTCCTTTGGCCATCTTGTAATCATATCTTTGGTCCTCTTTTTGCTACTTATTGGAGGTCTTAGTGATGAGATCTTCACACAAAGGATGCTTTGGCACTAAAGTCTCCACCGGAGAGGAGATTATGATTTAGCCTATGTCACCACTTAGATATTTATTTATTTAATTTTTTATTTAATTTTTTATTTTATGCCTATGCACTTACTTAATGGCTAAATTTACTTACAACAATATACACTCTTTTAGAATCACAGAAGTATCCACCTCCACTTACCAAGGCTCATCAATGATAATCACTCCTGAATCTACACCACTTCACTATTTTCAAATTAGCACTTGGTAAAAAGCATAGTACTTTTATGCACCGTGAACACTTTTATCAGTAAGTGTGTAATGCCACAATATTAATATGGGGTTCATACACATTCACCACTCCACACTATTTATTTATTTATTTATTTATTTATTCAGAGGCCTATGCATTCAGACTTTATCCCTCTTTTCCTAGAAAATTGGGCTTATTCTTTTCATACTTGTCCCCCTGCTAAAAGGGCTCATTGTTCCACTCACACGTGTCCCTTTATTGATGAATATTTATCTATTTAATTATTAGGCTAGCTATTACTTAAATAGGGCTCATTCACACACACACGTCTCTGGTCTGGCAGCAAGCTGCCCCCCTCTGAGGGTTGCACACACAATTCCCTCGAGAGTTCCAGCCCTGTTCACAGCACACAGAGCTTATCTCATTCAACCAATTCTCTCTCTCTTTCTCACACACACACACACTAGGCGAACATAGAGCTCTCATACACTCAGACAGAAACAGATAGACAAAACATCACTTGGACACAAACAATTGCAATTGTATTCAACTTAAATCAACTTAATGGCACAAATCGTGCTCCCCATACGAAGAGATATTAATTACCCCTGTCACTCATATCAATAAAACATAAGAGGTGATTTCTTATGATGTACAGTTGTACATTCCACATACGAAGGGTATTAATTAATTACCACACCACCCAACTCATACCATATAACATTTACGGTGGCTACAAAAATTGCTTATGACATACAACAGTACGTTCCTCATACAAAAAGGTATTTTTTATTAATTGCTGGGTAACCTTACACAAGCAATATAACTAATTAAGCGCAATTCCTTATTAACTTGCTGCACTACTCATGCCATCCAATCAAGGCCCACTTGACAATGAGCACAAATTAATATCGAGATCATCTACCTTTTTCCTGTCCTGTTATCTATCAAAGCCCACTTAACAAAACAAATAGACACTCAAATGCGCTTCCTCATACCGTCTGTTACTGTTGCCATCAATCAATGCCCACTTGACAACACCCAGACCAATGCAATGCTTATCTTCTCAATTCACTATCAGTACAACTGTTAGTAATCTGATGCATGCATTCTCTTCTGGAAACAAAGCCCATTCTAAATTACTTGAGTTGGAGAGGCCTTTATTAGGAGTCCTTACCACCATGGGTGATCCCCAGCCAACAACACAACCTAAGTATATAAGCAAAAGTTGCTTACCTTTGTAAGTGGCCACCTGTTTGTGTTGCTGACCAAGGAAGCCCACGCCGGTCAGTCACCTTTGCCCTTTTTCCACCCTGCTCGCAGCGCCATTATATTGTGGAAAAATACTCAGAGTCGGGCTTTGCTTACAGAAGATTACGACCTTTATTATCAAACAAAAAGGCCGGAGCTGAGTCCGTGGAGCAACTGAATTCTCTTGCTGTGTGCTATAGTACATATGCAGTGCCTGCCCCTCCTCTCTGCAACATCTGGGTTTCATTAAAGGGCCGTCTTCAGCCCCCCCAATGTAAAGCTTGGGTTTCCTATATGCAATGCACACAAAGAAGCCTATGTCCCAGCTTGCACACACATCCACGATTATATACTGATGAGGTATCTTCTAACCCCCCAAAAGTAAGTAAAATCAAATGAAATCAAATAAAAATTTCTCCCATAGTTTCCACACCACAGGTGAATTAGCTTAATCCTTCTAATTATGTTCATTATATCAAGGGAAACACATCTCAGTGGATAGAATAGTCACCATCAGATACAGTTCCCACTCTGCTTTCTGTGTAAGTGAATGTAAAGTCTGGTTTATTGTGTGTAGGGCTGCAGGAGAAATGATTCGGCCTCACCGGTTTCAGTGAATCAGTCCGAGAGCTCGATGGTGGAAAATATCTGTCCTGTAAAGTTGTCCTGATGGTCGTGATTTCAGAAAATCCTCCACGACACAGAGTTCACAGGACGAAACAGCTCTGTGTCAGGTCAAGCAGACGTTTATTGTCATTTCAACCATATACAGTTTAGTACACAGTGAAATGAAATGGCGTTCCTCCAGGACTGAGGATCTATGTTACAGCCATTTCACCATTTTTATATTTTGGGTTTCGTAGTTGAAAGTTAATTTAATTTAATTTAATGTTTAGTAGTAGTTTAGTAAGAAGAATTAGGTTATGAGTTATGAATTTGCATTTAATTTGTGTTTTGCGTTGTACAAACCGAATTCCAAAAAAGTTGGGACACGAAAACAAATTGTGAATAAAAACTGAATGCAATGATGTAGAGATGGCAAATGTCAATATTTTATTCAGAATAGAACATAAATCATGGAACAAAAGTTTAAACTGAGAAAATGTATCATTTTAAGGGAAAAATATGGTGAATCAAAATGTCATGGTGTCAACAAATCCCAAAAAAGTTGGGACAAGGCCATTTTCACCACTGTGTGGCATCTCCCCTTCTTCTTACAACACTCAACAGACGTCTGGGGACCAAGGAGACCAGTTTCTCAAGTTTAGAAATAGGAATGCTCTCCCATTCTTGTCTAATACAGGCCTCTAACTGTTCAATCGTCTTGGGCCTTCTTTGTCGCACCTTCCTCTTTATGATGCGCCAAATGTTCTCTATAGGGGAAAGATCTGGACTGCAGACTGGCCATTTCAGTACCCGGATCCTTCTCCTACGCAGCCATGATGTTGTGATTGATGCAGAATGTGGTCTGGCATTATCTTGTTGAAAAATGCTGGGTCTTCCCTGAAAGAGATGACGTCTGGATGGGAGCATATGTTGTTCTAGAACCTGAATATATTTTTCTGCATTGATGGTGCCTTTCCAGACATGCAAGCTGCCCATGCCACACGCACTCATGCAACCCCATACCATCAGAGATGCAGGCTTCTGAACTGAGCGTTGATAACAACTTGGGTTGTCCTTGTCCTCTTTGGTCCGGATGACATGGCGTCCCACATTTCCAACAAGAACTTCGAATCGTGACTCGTCTGACCACAGAACAGTCTTCCATTTTGCCACACTCCAAATGATCCCTGGCCCAATGAAAACGCCTGTGCTTGTGGATCTTGCTTAGAAATGGCTTCTTCTTTGCACTGTAGAGTTTCAGCTGGCGACGGCGGATGGCACGGTGGATTGTGTTCACTGACGATGGTTTCAGGAAGTATTCCTGAGCCCATTCTGTGATTTCCTTTACAGTAGCATTCCTGTTTGTGGTGCAGTGTCGTTTAAGGGCCCGGAGATCACGGGCATCCAGTATGGTTTTACGCCCTTGACCCTTACGCACAGAGATTGTTCCAGATTCTCTGAATCTTCGGATGATATTATGCACAGTTGATGATGATACAGATGTCGCCATTAAAAACCTGCGTTTCGAGAAAAGGGATCCCGTGACTTGCCGCGGCTTTGCGCGGCTGCGTGCGGGAAGCTGTGAACATGCCCTTCATTACCTGTAGGGGGCAGTCGTGTTTCAGTCTGAAGTATTGTGTGTCTACTGAAGCCGAAAATGTGTGCAAATTAAACTGCGCATGCGTGTTTGGAGTCGCTGTGTATCAGTCGTTTGGGAATCATCACGGAGGTTACAACACGGTGTGGCTGCAGCTGGAGTTTGTCGTGTTCGAGGTAAGTTTAGCTTTCTTTTTTGGATGTGATTCTCACTTTCATGACTCCCAATTAATGTTCATCTTAATCTCAGGACGTACAATTAGCAATTTCAGTTTTTAATAGTGTGGAGATTCACAAAACACCGTTTTCGTGTAAAAACCTGAACCTACGGAGCCCCCATGGGTCCTGTGGTAAATAAATAAATAAATAAAATAATAACGAACCGAGCGCGCGGATTAATACACCGAGATGTGTTTCTTACCCCCACCCCGAGTGAAAACGGCGTCTTCAGACAAAGCCTCGCCAATTACTGTAGATGCCATTTCTGAACAAACTGAGTCGTGTGTGTTAAAGCATTAAATGGTAAAAGAGCACTAGCAATAAACGTTTTTTTTTCTGAAGCCGAACTTTATTAATGAGTTACGAGTAAAGAACCTGTACATATGTTCATACAGTATTGACAGCAGCTCTAATTTACTGCGGTAAAGCCAGCCGCGGTTCAGAAAAACACGGTCAAGCCAGCCGCGATTGATTTTAGTGCGCGCGCATATTACAGCGATTACGGTAGTTTCATGAACAACACAAAGAGAATGCCCCATATCTGAAAAATGCTGCAGTAAAATAGTTTCATATGTGGTGTGTATATAGTATGGGACGTCCTGAATAAGAACTGATCATTGTTTTTCTCCTGTTTCAGTCTGAAGTATTGTGTGTCTACTGAAGCCGAAAATGTGTGCACATTAAACTGCGCATGCGTGTTTGGAGTCGCTGTGTGTGCCCGCGCTGTGTACAGTATCAGTCGGTTGGGAATCATCATGGAGGTTACAACACGGCGTGGCTGCAGCTGGAGTTTGTCGTGTTCGAGGTAAGTTTAGCTTTTACACTTATTAGAAATGGGGTCTTTATACCCCTTTGAAATGTAATAATGCCCCATATCTGAAAAATGCTGCAGTAAAATAGTTTCATATGTGGTGTGTATATAGTATGGGACGTCCTGAATAAGAACTGATCATTTTTTTTTTCTACTTTTTTTTATCATATAATGTGTGTACATTATATGGGATAAAAACTGACCATGGCGTTTTATACTTACTAGAATTAATTTTTTCATAGGTCTCTGAAGTGAAATAAAGGCATTTTATTTAACTTTTTTCCCCCATTGTGAACATTTGTTTATTTGACCTCTCTTCCAAAGCAGACGTTAATCCTCATTATAGAAAACATTCATTGAAGAATAACTGCTACTTTTGAACAGTAAAACAAAATAAAAATCAATTCTGGTATTTAGAAAGACTAAATACATTATTTTGTCTGTTTTCTACGAATTCTGCTGTAACTTATCTACATAAAACAATTATTTGAATGGTGAATATTTAAGAAAAATATTGTAACAGACAACCGTCAAAGTCACCAATAAATAACACGGATATTAAATCAGAAATGCAAATATCTGTTTCTAACGGTGTCAGAAACTTTGTGTTAGTAGCACTGCTTGACATGCTGGATGCCTTCCTCTTTTGTAATTTGCTTTGGATAAAGGCCTAAATGTAGTTGTACGAATAAAAGATTATGTAATGATACAATGTAAATATTTTCACAGAAACAAAGCGTAAAGATGAGACGTGAATCTGAAGAGGATCTCTTTGATGATTGCCTGGTAAAGCATTGTTTTCTTATTAATTATACAGTTTATTAATACCTTGAATATAGTGTTTGTTGTATTGGACAGAAGCATATAAATGCAAATGAATATATAAATATGAGTAATTATTGAACGAATTTTCATGTTTGGACTAACCCTTTTAAATACAAACTCAGCATTCATCATAGGATTTCCTGACACTGTAAAGCCATCTCATGCCATGTTTTACTGATGCAAGATAAAGCAATTTAACCCAAGTTTAACAATATGAAGTATATGAAGTGATGGTCATTTTTTTATTATCATTTATTTTTATTATTTTTTTTTTCTCAATGAAGTCAGCACAGGTTGAAGCAATTCAGATTTTTTTTGCTTCTCAAAATAAATGATTTATTTTCTTGTAAATTTTATGCAGGGGGACAGACGAAGTGACACCTTCTTAAAATCCTTGTCGTCCGTGCTGTTGAAGGGGAAGAACCGGAGAATCCTTGAAGGAGAGGCTATTTTCAGAAAGTTCTTCTAGAACTTGATGGGATTAAGCTATCACCAAAAGTGCAAGCTTTAAAGATGAAGTTATCATCTTAAAACATTTGATTTGGCTTGACTACAAGTGTTTACATGTTGTGTTTACATGTTCAGCTTAAAATGTTTTCATGCATTAAGGTTTCAATGGCATACTTTTAAGTGCACTAGTCCAGAGTGGTGATTTGAAAGTTGCAACTTCACTGCTTCAGAGGGCTATTACGTTTATTCTACAGTTTGTTTAAAGTATTTTCTGCTGCATTTTATTTCTAAATGAATGCTGTATTTTATTTATTTATTATTTTACACAATTTTGTTTAAAACAAGTATTTCAGGCCCTGGTGCCGTGCAGTTTTTTTCTATGGATGCAAAATTTAGCTGAATGCACTTTTATTAAAAAGACAACTTGGATCTAGACTGTGAATGTCACAAATATTTGGTAATGTTGGTGAATAAACTGTTTAATTATATTTTAGTTGTGTGATTTATGAAAGATATAGATGAAATAATTACTTAAGTTTCTTTCCAAAACATAAATTAGCAATGTTTACATTATTATAGGGAGTAATATAAATTGATAAAACCAAGTAAGGGAAAATCTCACAAAACGTGTACTGTATATATATATATAGTTAATTCAGGGCTATTTATGATGGAGACACCTTTTTACGTTTTAAATATGTAAAACCTCCGCTGCGTGTATTCATTCACAGGCTGCAGCGCGCGCACAGAGAAATAGGAGACTGTGGTGTATGAGTGGATTCATCAGGCAATGTCTATGGCCAACTGACTGCACTCAGACCAAAGGGGGCTGAATAATTACACACACCTCACTTTTCAGTTATTTATTTGTAAAAAAAAAAAAATGTTTGAAATCATGTATGATTTTCGTTCCACTTCTCGCATGTACACCACTTTGTATTGGTCTTTCACATGGAATTCCAATAAAATTGATTCATGTTTGTGGCTGTAATGTGACAAAATGTGGAAAAGTTCACGGGGGCGAATACTTTTGCAAGCCACTGTAGTTGTCCTGAGATTTAACATTGTTACCAATAATAGGCTGAGGCATTCTCTGTCCATGCTCATAAGGAATCCCTCAATGTTTTTCAATTAGGGGACAGAAGCAGATCAGCCATGTTGTAGTTCAGGTGAAGAGGCGAGTTCACAGGAGGTCAATCTGAATGTTGATTATACAGTATATAACATATAATATGTGTGCGTGTATTATACATGTTGATTATACTAATATTTAGCATTATGAGGAGTGATAGGCTGAGGATGTAAGTGATTCATTAGTGTTTTTGGCAAAAGTTTTGAACTGACATTTCACTTTTTTGTCACGCTATTTCATCAGGTGGCAATGCTGTCCGGTCCTAGTGCAGTCAGAGGGGAAGAGTTAGGGTCAAAGCCATTGTTCACCCCCAAAAAAACTTTACTCACTATTTACTCCTTAAGTGGTTCCAAACTTTAATGATTTTCTTTATTTTGTTGAATACAAAATAAGATATTGGGGAAAAAAGGGCATTGGGGGATGGGGTATTAGTTGGAGTCATAGGTAGCAAACCTACGCCCTTGTGTGTGTGTGTGTGTGTGTATGTATACAGTGGTGTGAAAAACTATTTGCCCCCTTCCTGATTTCTTTTTTTTTTTGCATGTTTGTCACACAAAATGTTTCTGATCATCAAACACATTTAACTATTAGTCAAAGATAACACAAGTAAACACAAAATGCAGTTTTTAAATGAGGGGTTTTATTATTTAGGGAGAAAAAAAATCCAAACCTACATGGCCCTGTGTGAAAAAGTAATTGCCCCCTGAACCTAATAACTGGTTGGGCCACCCTTAGCAGCAATAACTGCAATCAAGCGTTTGCAATAACTTGCAACGAGTCATTTACAGCGCTCTGGAGGAATTTTGGCCCACTCATCTTTGCAGAATTGTTGTAATTCAGCTTTATTTGAGGGTTTTCTAGCATGAACCGCCTTTTTAAGGTCATGCCACAACATCTCAATAGGATTCAGGTCAGGACTTTGACTAGGCCACTCCAAAGTCTTCATTTTGTTTTTCTTCAGCCATTCAGAGGTGGATTTGCTGGTGTGTTTTGGGTCATTGTCCTGCTGCAGCACCCAAGATCGCTTCAGCTTGAGTTGACGAACAGATGGCCAGACATTCTCCTACAGGATTTTTTCGTAGACAGTAGAATTCATGGTTCCATCTATCACAGCAAGCCTTCCAGGTCCTGAAGCAGCAAAACAACCCCAGACCATCACACTACCACCACCATATTTTACTGTTGGTATGATGTTCTTTTTCTGAAATGCTGTGTTACTTTTATGCCAGATGTAACGGGACACGCACCTTCCAAAAAGTTCAACTTTTGTCTCGTCGGTCCACAAGGTATTTTCCCAAAAGTCTTGGCAATCATTGAGATGTTTTTTAGCAAAATTGAGACGAGCTTTAATGTTCTTTTTGCTTAAAAGTGGTTTGCGCCTTGGAAATCTGCCATGCAGGCCATTTTTGCCCAGTCTCTTTCTTATGGTGGAGTCGTGAACACTGACCTTAATTGAGGCAAGTGAGGCCTGCAGTTCTTTAGATGTTGTCCTGGGGTCTTTTGTGGCCTCTCGGATGAGTTGCCACTCCTGGGAAGGTTCACCACTGTTCCATGTTTTTGCCATTTGTGGATTAATGGCTCTCACTGTGGTTCGCTGGAGTCCCAAAGCTTTAGAAATGGCTTTATAACCTTTACCAGACTGATAGATCTCAATTACTTTTGTTCTCATTTGTTCCTGAATTTCTTTGGATCTTGGCATGATGTCTAGCTTTTGAGGTGCTTTTGGTCTACTTCTCTGTGTCAGGTAGCTCCTATTTAAGTGATTTCTTGATTGAAACAGGTGTGGCAGTAATCAGGCCTGGGGGTGACTACAGAAATTGAACTCAGGTGTGATAAACCACAGTTAAGTTATTTTTTTAACAAGGGGGCAATCACTTTGTCACACAGGGCCATGTAGATTTGGAGTTTTTTTCTCCCTTAATAACGTAAACCTTCATTTAAAAACTGCATTTTGTATTCAATTATGTTATCTTTGACTAATAGTTAACGGTTTTTGATGAGCAGAAACATTTAAGTGTGACAAACATGCAAAAGAATAAGAAATCAGGAAGGGGGCAAATAGTTTTTCACACCACTGTATATATGGAAATATAATTAATATTTTCGTGTTTAATTACAAAAAAAAAACATTTTAATGGTTAGTGATTGTTGCAGACATTTACACTATTTTTGAGAACTATTAAGTTCTCCTTCAACGTGTCATAGCCGATAACTGCCCCTTTGAAGCCTTTGAATGGTGTTAAAAATACTTGCAAAATAAGTATTGCAGCCATACATTGGAGGGAACTTCTGAGGTGGTCAGTGATTGATGGCACGGTCGGTCGGAGGGGGTTGTGATCACACCTATAGATCTTTTGTTCTAGGCTATCGGTCAAATATCTCTCCACTTGGAAGCAAAAACATGCAAGGGATTTCAGCATCTCGACGCACATACTAAGCTGTTTATAAAGTAGACACTGTTTGTTTTTTCATTTTGTAATCTTTCCCGTGTTTACCGTGTACTGTACAATGTATATTCATTTTTTAATGAATTACTGTAAATAAACTACACATTCCGTTGATTTACCAGAAATGACTTTTCTGTTTTTTGTGTGTGCTAAACTAAACTTCAGGGTCAAAGTAATAGCGATTTTATTTGAAAAGTATTATATATTTACAATGCTGATAAGTTCAAGCTTAGATTCATATATAAACTGCTTCAAAGTCTTTCCGTGACCGCTGAAATCCGACAGACGCAGGGCTCAAGGGAGGTGTGTCTGTGTGTGTGTGTGTGTGTGTGCGCGCGCGTGTGTATGTGTGTGTGTGCGCGCGCGTGTGCCTGTCCTATTTCAGCGGATTTTTCCGCTACCGCAGATCAGTTTATCAACTTGTAATATATACATTTTAGGAATATATTAACATGTGCAGACATTTAAGGGTGCGCTGCCCTCTCTTGCCCCTGCGTAGAGCCTACACACACACACACACAGATAGATAGATAGATAGATAGATAGATAGATAGATAGATAGATAGATAGATAGATATCTATTATATAAATACACATTTGGAATCTGCATCTACATTTTCTGTTACAAGTATAGAATTAGGTTCAGCTGAGACTCATGATCAATGGTGTTAGGGTACTTATGTAGTGATAATTAGTTTCAGCCAGATCATTAAAACTAACAATGGACTATGACACTCTTGAGAGGGGATATGAAGGTGTTATTCATTTATTTATTCTCTACAAGGGTGCGAACAACAGTACAGACCAAACTATAACTCTCTCTTACTACTATAAAAATTCTAGATATAAACAAACAAAATACAGCTTTTTTTCCTCAGAGGTAAACGGAAAAGTGAAGTTGTTCAGCTGTTCACTGTCACTGCAGCTTCTTCAAAGTCTTCCCACTCCGTGACCACTGAAATCCGACACGACACCACGTTAGGCTACGTCTTGACTCATTTGTATACCGACGGTGATTGGATGTTTCCCGAGGGCTCAGGGGAGTGTGTGTGTCTGTGTGTGTGTGTGTGTCTATGTGTGTGTATAAACAAACAAAATACAGCTTTTTTTTCAGAGGTAAACGGAAAAGTGAAGATGTTCAGTGTCACTATGCAGATGTTACACTCAGTGGAGTTACCGAAATCATTGGTTTAGTCCTCATTGAGCTTTTGTTCCTCTTATGTGAGCATAAACAGTGAAACATTCCACAGGATTATAATACACCGCGGCCAAGTGAACCACGTTCCCGTCGAACGAAACGAGGCATAATCGTGGTGTTTGCTTCGCTTATGACACACCATAGTTTATTACCTGCTGTGGTAGATCTGAATATTTATTCAAACACAATAATAAAGCTTTATATCCTCAGGAGGGCTCAGTACATTGTTTTAGCGATAGTTTCACGGAAGCGAGTTCAGAACTAATCTAACCAAACCAAAAAAAAAATAGCTGGATAGTTTTGTTCTTCAGAAAAGATATCTGAAGTCACAGAGAGATCCTGCTCTGTAGAAGCTGCCTCAGTCTATTTGTGCAATTACTCCATCCCGCCCTTATCAATGATAGTATAGTAATGATGTCGCTGTTGATTATCTGTTCTTGTGCTTTTGAAAAATAAATATTTTTTTCTAAGAACATGTAATAGGATGGTGTTTATTGCATATATGTATGTTTTTTTGTAATAGGCAAGTATATCAAAATAATTTAACTGTTTAATAGACATGGGTGTTTTTTTTACAGATTCACTGTAAAACATGAAAATAATAATAACCTATTTGTGAGGTAGAATTAACCCAACATTCCAGTTAAAATGAACCAACAAACCCCAAACATATGGGTAGAACATTTGAACCATTTATGTGGTAGAATTAACCCAGCATTATAGTTAAATATGACCTAGCATTTGGATTGAATATTTAACCCATCTTGCTGGGTTAAATTAACCCAGCATTTAGTTAGTCCTATATTTACCCAGCAGCTGGGTTAAAAACAACCCAGATTGCTTTTAACCCAGCATTTTTTAGGGTATATATATATATATATATATATATATATATATATATATATATATATATACAGTGGTGTGAAAAACTATTTGCCCCCTTCCTGATTTCTTATTCTTTTGCATGTTTGTCACACTTAAATGTTTCTGCTCATCAAAAACCGTTAACTATTAGTCAAAGATAACATAATTGAACATAAAATGCAGTTTTTAAATCAGGGGTTTTATTATTTAGCAAGAAAAATAATCCAAACCTACATGGCCCTGTGTGAAAAAGTAATTGCCCCCTGAACCTAATAATTGGTTGGGCCACCCTTAGCAGCAATAACTGCAATCAAGCGTTTGCGATAACTTGCAACGAGTCTTTTACAACGCTCTGGAGGAATTTTGCCCCACTCATCTTTGCAGAATTGTTGTAATTCAGCTTTATTTGAGGGTTTTCTAGCATGAACCGCCTTTTTAAGGTCATGCCACAACATCTCAATAGGATTCAGGTCAAGACTTTGACTAGGCCACTCCAAAGTCTTCATTTTGTTTTTCTTCAGCCATTCAGAGGTGGATTTGCTGGTGTGTTTTGGGTCATTGTCCTGCTGCAGCACCCAAGATCGCTTCAGCTTGAGTTGACGAACAGATGGCCGGACATTCTCCTTCAGGATTTTTTGGTAGACAGTAGAATTCATGGTTCTATCTATCACAGCAAGCCTTCCAGTCCTGAAGCAGCAAAACAACCCCAGACCATCACACTACCACCACCATATTTTACTGTTGGTATGATGTTCTTTTTCTGAAATTCTGTGTTACTTTTACGCCAGATGTAACGAGACACGCACCTTCCAAAAAGTTAAACTTTTGTCTCGTCGGTCCACAAGGTATTTTCCCAAAAGTCTTGGCAATCATTGAGATGTTTTTTAGCAAAATTGAGACGAGCCTTAATGTTCTTTTGGCTTAAAATGGTTTGCGCCTTGGAAATCTGCCATGCAGGCCGTTTTTGCCCAGTCTCTTTCTTATGGTGGAGTCGTGAACACTGACCTTACTTGAGGCAAGTGAGGCCTGCAGTTCTTTAGATGTTGTCCTGGGGTCTTTTCTGGCCTCTCGGATGAGTTGTCTCTGCGCTCTTGGGGTAATTTTGGTCGGCCGGCCACTACTGGGAAGGTTCACCACTGTTCCATGTTTTTGCCATTTGTGGATAATGGCTCTCACTGTGGTTCGCTGGAGGCCCAAAGCTTTAGAAATGGCTTTATAACCTTTACCAGACTGATAGATCTCAATTACTTTTGTTCTCATTTGTTCCTGAATTTCTTTGGATCTTGACATGATGTCTAGCTTTTGAGGTGCTTTTGGTCTACTTCTCTGTGTCAGGTAGCTCCTATTTAAGTGATATCTTGATTGAAACAGGTGTGGCAGTAATCAGGCCTGGAGGTGACTACAGAAATTGAACTCAGGTGGGATAAACCACAGTTAAGTTATTTTTTAACAAGGGGGGCAATCACTTTTTCACACAGGGCCATGTAGATTTGGAGTTTTTTTTCTCCCTTAATAACGTAAACCTTCATTTAAAAACTGCATTTTATGTTCAATTATGTTATCTTTGACTAATAGTTAACGGTTTTTGATGAGCAGAAACATTTAAGTGTGACAAACATGCAAAAGGATAAGAAATCAGGAAGGGGGCAAATAGTTTTTCACACCACTGTATATATATATATATATATATATATATATATACATATACACACACACACAGACATGCGTGTGTCATTTTAATTCAAATGAACATTTTAATCTGTGCATGGGCGTCAACTCGCACGTTCTGTAATGTTCCATTGTCTTTTAGAGCCCATTACTAAAGCAGGTTACTAAAACCTGGCTTACTACCTATAAAAAAATATTTCAATTTAACTCATGGATCTCAATCACAGATGACACGACAAATTATATACTCTGAAACGTTCATTTGAACATTTAAAATGTTAATACAAAAATACAAAAACATGAATACTAATGTTATCATGGTGTAAATTATTAACATTAGGTTAGGTCCTGCCCTTAATTAATTCATATTATAATTACTTTTACATAGTATAGTTACTGGACTGACATTACCAAAACTAGCTATTTGATTTAGCCTTTCTAAAATCAACCCATATATCATTTATAATCAGAAAACATAAAACATATTATGATCTGTTCAACAGCCCATCTGTTTTAATTTAGTTTGTATTTTTTATTATTCATAAGACAACCTTTCAGTTTTGTAAATAGTTTAGTTATAGTGTGTTAAGTCTTACTTTAGGTTAAACGTTTTTGAGAATTTGACCATCCAGCTTAGATAAATGTTATGTCATTGATAAAATCTGGATTAAGGATATTTTATTATATAATTATATATTATTGTGGTCTGGGGGTTTGCGTGCCTCAACACAATTCAGCAAATACAATACTGTTACTATACAGTAAGGCCAGGTAAAAACAGTGCTCGAACATGATGCGCCCCTCCCCCCACCCCGTGTTGTCTGGTCTAGAACGGCGCTGCCTCTGACCGTCTTTTGTCTTGTAAATGAGTATTCTCACTCACCTTCCAATCCCCCCAGCGCACACACTCTGTTTGTACTGTAAACTGTACTGTAACTGTGTTTGCTAGGGCACTTGGTTATACACAGTACTTTAATGTATGGAACACTTACTTAACTTACTGGTTTGGTTTAAATATCGCTTATTACCTTATTCAACAAAATAAATTCATTATTAACGTATTGAAGTATTTTAGTTAAGGACAAAAACTGTGCTTGTGTTTAGAACTGCTGAACAGCCGAAAACACACACACACCCATCCCCCCGCCAAAAACACACACGCACACACAGAGCAATTAACACCAGGAGTGGAAGGTGAGAAACCTCAATGGAGAATACCAAGTTTGTCGTTGCTCTTTTGGAGTTCTTAAAACCCAAAACATTTATTTATACTGAGAAAAAATTATTATGGGTCACAATCACAAACACAAATACATATAATCAAGTGTTTAACTGGTTTCATTTGTTTCTATGATCAATAATAATTATTAATATTTTCAGCCCAACTCTTTGACTATTTAAAACAAAGTTGTGTCCCATTTTTTGCCCATTGAAGTTGTTGGTTCAACTAAACAATTTTTAAATACCCAAACAATCCCCCAAAATTAAAACACGCAAAACATGACTTTAACAATTCAATTTATTCTTCCAAAACTAGTCAAAGTTAAAACAGTAATTTATATAAAACAGATGAATACATGTTGTCTTTTTGCTTAAAGTTCATTAAACAACCCGGATACACCAGCTGCTTATAAGTCTCTATCTATAGTCCTTTTACATTAAAATATTAATTTTCAAATATCAAAACTATTACATATTTGTTATTAATAATGTTATTACTTAACAGTTTAAGTCTTTGTTTCCCCCAAAGTACTGTATCAGACATTTTGCAGTTCTATGTTCAGAATATACAGTAGACCTGATCAAACATCATTCTAAAGCTGTCGGACTGTGACGTCATCGCTACCGCAGATCAGTTCATCAACTTGTAATACATACATTTTAGGAATATATTAACATGTGCAGACATTAAGGCTGAATCCCATTTCTATTTTCTACCCCTTCCCCTTCCCCTTCCCCTACCCCTTCCCCTTCCCCTTGTCCCTTGAAACGAAGTGGAAAGGGGAAGGGTTTAAATTTTTCCCCTAAGAAATGGGACACCACTACAACACTGTTATACGTCATCATACGTTGTCACTAGTTCCTAATGTTACGTTAAAGGACATGCGCCGATGTTTATCACACATTGCAATAAGAGAGAGATTACTCACTCCCAAAGTATTTTCGCGCCGTATTTCATCCCTCTACATAATATAAATTATAAAAATATATAAAAATAAAATATATATTTGTAATATCGTGCAATCGGTGCTAGCCGCTAGCAAACTTTAGCGATTTTTTTGCAAACATTTCTTTACAGAACATCACCATAAACACAAACACAAGACTAGAGGTAATATACATATAATGAAAACTTGTCATAAAAATCTTTATTTATGGCAAAAATTTACATTTATGGGTCTGTTTGCTCGAGTGAGCAGCCATGTTGAAAATTTCGCTTAGCCCTTCGTTTGAAGTGAGGTCCTGAAAAATCTTCGTTTGAAGGGCTATCTGGCCCTTCCCCTTCCCCCTACCCCTCCAACCAAAAGAGAAATGAGACACCCCTACCCCTTCACGTGAACGCGCCAAACGGAGGGGTAGGGCTATGTGAAGGGGTAAGGGGTAGAAATGGGATTCAGCCTTAAGGGTGCGCTGCCCTCTCTTGCCCCTGCGTAGAGCCTACACACACACACACACACACACACATCTATCTATCTATCTATCTATCTATTATATAAATACACATTTGGAATCTGCATCTACATGAACCACGTTCCCGTCGAACGAAACGAGGCATAATCGTGGTGTTTGCTTCGGTTATGACACACCATAGTTTATTACCTGCTGTGGTAGATCTGAATATTTATTCAAACACAATAATAAAGCTTTATATCCTCAGGAGGGCTCAGTACATTGTTTTAGCGATAGTTTCAAGGAAGCGAGGTCAGAACTAATCTAACCAAACCAAAAAAAAAAAACATCCGAAGCTTCAAATAGAATGAACGAACTAATGAAATTGATATATATGTAATTGATATACTGTATACACAGACGTGTGTGTGTCATTTTAATTCAAATGAACATTTTAATGCTTTCTGATACACTTATCAACTTATCCACATAAACTTATCAACACATACTCTCCGTGCACGCACATACAATCTCTAAAAAAGTAAAATTAATAACATACATATACAAATAAACAAAAATATAAACGTCTATGTATATTGAAGTTTACGGTGAACGCAGAGTCGGGTCCCAGATAGCAAGGTGACATTGATTCAATGTTGAAATTTCATCAGAATCATCATTTTGGTTGAGGTTGATTTTTCAATGCTAAATAATGTTGAATCAATGTTGATAATTCAATGCTTTTCAGTGTTGAAAAGACAAACATTGAATCAATGTTGATTTTTGGTTGTGGAACCCATCCTCATTCAACAATGTAAGGCAAATTAAATTAACTAAGTGCATTTCTATAAAAATGTGTATGCATGTGTGTATGTGTTTAAAACAGGTAAAAAAATTGACTACAAGAGATTTGCCATGGTGCTTAAAAAATAATAATAATTATATATATATATTATATATATATATATATATATATATATATATATATATATATATATATATATATATATATATATAGTTATTGAGGAAAAAAAATAATTTGATGGTAAGTTTTTTGTATTTACCTTGCTGTCTAGTTTACTCACTTGAAAGCTTAATTCCTGTTTGCCGTTCAAAAGTACTCAATTTTCGGCTCGCATTTAACATCGGAGGGTGTTTTTACACTGTCGCCACGTCATTATAATACACTCTACAGGCATGAGAATTCAATATGTTGTAGTCTGGAAGTTCCTGCCACTCACGGTGAAAGAATTTTGGCGATGCGACCTACGGTATTCTGTTGGGAAGCATTTGTTTGAGACCTTAGTTCCTGTTTCCCGTTGTCTGTGTCTGACCCAGAGCAGTGTGCGTGCCCCACATGGAAAGAACCTATATGAGGATATATGCGCATATATGAAACCTATATGCAGTATATATGCGCATATAACCGCACCTATATGGGGCCAGGGGTAGCTCAGTGGTTAAGGCATTGGACTAAGGTTCAAACCCCACAACCACCAAGTTGCCACTGGTGGGCCCTTGAGCAAGGCCCTTAACCCTCAACTGCTCAGATGTATAATGAGATAAAAATGTAAGTCACTCTGGATAAGAGCGTCTGCCAAATGCCTAAATGTAAATGTAAATATGAGGATATATGCGCATATATGAAACCTATATGCAGTATATATGCACATATATGATAATATATATGCTGCATATATGCGTATATATGCCACATGTAGGCAACATTGAGGTGCATATATGTGCATATACAGGCCATATAGGTCTCCTGTATTGCTTCTTTATATCCACATATAAGCCCTACTGTATATGTACATACAAGATATGTCTCCTATGGCAGGATCTGGTCATTTTAGCTCATATCTCACTTTGGCAACTATCATACATGATGCCTAGCTCATATTTTCTATTATCAAGGCAATAACTAAGAACTAACAAAAAAATGCAAAAAACTAATCCTAATTGGCCACATGCAGTATATGAGGATATATGCACATATATGAAACCTCAGTCTCCATGAAAATCTTTTTGAAACATGTCACTAAAATTAACTGAAATGAGAAATATATCTATATAAAGCTTAAAGTGTCTACTTTTAAATGATGCAAGTCACATTGAAAACAAATATTCTCAGTTTATGTAATCCGTATGAAACCAAGGAGAGGCACAGAATTTCTGTCACACTTATATGCTAATGACCAGAGACAGGACACGCCCACGCGCCAATCACACTGAAATCAGTCAGGGTAATTTACATACTAGACCACGCCCCCGGACACCGGCATGAAAAACGAACACAGAGAGACAGGCTTGAAAATACTCCGATTCAGTGAGTTTTCGCTTACACATCCGAGGAAACTCTTCAGAATGTTCTGGAAAGTTTACATTTACCTCAGAAGAAGACTGTGTGACTCCGACGACGAACGGGAGCATTTTGAACAGAGCATAGACCCATGCTACACTGGGTAAGTTATTAAGTCTTATATAACTCTTATTCTGATAATATTAAACTAATATTAGTAAATATTTTCCTCACTACAGCTAGCTCTTGTCAGCTTGTGTGACACATTGGCTTTCAATGCCATTTATATAGTTTAGGTAAATCATGCTAACATGCTGCCTCATGTAGCACAAACATGATATTTCCCGGTGGCTAAGCTAATGCCTTATGGAGTTTACAGATGTTTATATTCACCTTGTTTTGGATAGCTTTAGATTATGGTTGCTAATGTGTATTTGGCTCCATTTTGGTTAGCTTATAACACTGCTATCAGTAATGTCATTTAGCACAAACAAGCTAGTTCCAGGTGGCTAAAATACTGCCTTATGTAGCTAAGTGATGCTTATGAATATTTCTTTGGTGTAAATGTATATAATCCCTTTTGTTTAGCATGTATTTACAAATACCTGATAAGATGTAATTGTTTAGAATGTGTTCAATATGTGTGTAATGTCCAGTGGATGGTGTTTTTTAAAACTCAAATTGAATTATGGCAGCAGTGTGTAGTATTATCTATCACCATCATTGATGCTGTCATGTGACCTACAGAAGTGAGGTGTATATTTTTCATGTTGAAGTGTGGATACATTTTTGGTTATCTCTGTACTGTATATATTGTGCATCCATATTAATTGCACATCCATTTACTCTGAACAGTATAGGTTAACATTTTGTTATTTATTTGTTTTTAGGAATGTGTCTGCATCACCCTTGCCTTCACCAGCCCCTCACATCAGGACACGCAAGCTTCGTTCAGATGGACCTCTTGTATTTGTGAAGTGGATGGACACACGAGAAGTATCTACCTGTTCTACCATCCATTCTGCTTTACAGTAGACGCGGTGAAGATGAGGGTGAAATTACAAGGTACATGGACTACAAAGACATTTCCATGTCCTGTGACTGCGTACAACCAGCACATGGGGAGTTGATCACTCTGATCAGCTATTACAATACTATACTACACAGCACAAAACAATGAAGTCGTACAGAAATATTTCTCTACACTGCTTGGACATTGCTCCCACCAATGCTTACCCTGCATGTATGTTTTGTACAGTTTTTTTTTTTTTCTTGCACTGTTTTACTCTGAATGTCCGTCTTTTTTCAGTTTTTATTTTGTACTGTTCCTGTTGCAGTTTTACCCTGCATGTAAACAAATGTCCAGAATGTCCAGATTATCATTAATCTGCATTTATACATAAAATCCTATTAACTATTGGGAAGCTAAACATAAGAATCAGTATGAAACATGAAAAGTTTCTAAAAGTTGCCAATAAATTAATATTGTGATGTGAAATTATTTTTCAGATTGAAGTTATAAAGGGCTCTGGGGTGTTTTGCCAGGCAGAAGCATGGAGAGCAGCCCGACTTGCCACCTCTGCTACTGCCATGGTACGGAATCTGCTGCTGGGCACCTTCGACTTGGAGACTTGACCAAATTAAAAAGGTAGCCATTATTGGTGAGTAAATGCATAATGCGTTGAGAAGGGAAAACAAAACATTTAAGACTTTATAAGTTCACAACTTTAACCATAACCTACTTGTATCAATGTTTATTAGCCATCAATGGAGACTGCATAAGGTAGAGCACCCATTATTGTTACTGTATCTGCTTGGGACCTATAATACTAATTCATCACTTGCTCACTTCTTAATCCTACCTTTCCTCTTCTAAAGCCACATTATATTGCGCTGTAAGGTGTGTAGTCCTCTATTTTGTAGAACATATAGTGTTGCAAATAACCTCGTGGCACTAATTGTTGTTGTCTGAAGTTTTAATAAATAATCATAATGCTGTCAAAAATAATGTCATAAATAGATTTTCTTTATCAATTAATTTCTATTAATTAAATAAAATTTTTAATGTAAATTTTTAAAGTTTAATGGAATGACTGTGTGAAAGATGCTGAAGCTGACGTGCCAATGGTCTTTTATATTAATGTTGTTCGGAAGCCTGTGTAATGATGTAGTTTCGACATCTATTGACTGAACAGCGTTTTTTCGATTTGTTTCCATGTTATTGTTGTTCAGCAATGGCATGGACGTGATGTTTTGGCAAAAGAAAGGTGGGATGGTGGTTGATGGTGACTGAAAGCGGTGACTGAGTAGATTGGACGTCACAGCAGCTCGTGAAAAGGCAGAGCTACTTTATGCAAGCTGTGTGCATTCTACTGTGGATTGACTGTTTTGAAACTTATATGGTAGTTACATAGTCCCTAGACCTCAGTTACCATGAAAAAAGCCATGAAATTTCAGTTTTGACCATATGGGATCTTAAACAAGGACGTCATCTTTTTTTAATTATTGTTTGTTCGGGGAGGAATTATAGACCACAATGTCAGCATGATCTTGCCTTGTTTCCTTATCACTTCTTGTGTGCGTTTGGCTGTAGCTTGCACACCAGACAGAGTTGTTGGCGATTCATCCTATTGTAAAGTCATGCAGTGTGTAATCTCCTGTCGCCAATTCATTGTGCAGTGTGAACACAGCAGCAACTAAATGCTACCACAGATAGTACAGTGTGAAAACAATGGTGATCCGATGACTTTGAAAATCATGCAGTGTGAGTTTGAGGAGAAGGTAAAAAGCAATGCAAAACAAATAATGTACAGTTTATGTTGTCATTACTTTGCTCTCAAACTAAATGCAATGTAATAATAGGCGTTATTTAATAATAACATTAACAGTGCAGCATGCATCTAACTCTGGGTAAAAAGCTTATAATAAAATCACCAAAATAAGTCTTCATGTTAAGAATAAATATGCAAACAGTACGGTATCTGAGCGTACGGATTGGAAATTTGTGCATACAGTTTGTTAATCCGTGGCCACGATTTGTTAAACTGAGGGAACAGTTTAAGTATTTGTGAGTGCGGGGGACAAATTGCAAAACCGTCGCCACGGATTGATTTTTTTTTTTATTTATTTATTTTTTTGGTTCTACAGGTTTTTTTTTTTTTTTTTTTGCACATAAAAGACTACATTGTTACATTAAGTATATTTGTTTTCATAGCATTGAATATGTACATTGTAGGACAACATTTGCAGATTGTGAAATAACACATACAGGTCCTTCTCAAAAAATTAGCATATTGTGATAAAGTTCATTATTTTCTGTAATGTACTGATAAACATTAGAATTTCATATATTTTAGATTCATTACACACAACTGAAGTAGTTCAAGCCTTTTATTGTTTTAATATTGATGATTGTGGCATACAGCTCATGAAAACCCAAAATCCCTATCTCAAAAAATTAGCATATCATGAAAAGGTTCTCTAAACGAGCTATTAACCTAATCATCTGAATCAACTAATTATCTATAAACACCTACAAAAGATTCCTGAGGCTTTTAAAAACTCCCAGCCTGGTTCATTACTCAAAACCGCAATCATGGGTAAGACTGCCGACCTGACTGCTGTCCAGAAGGCCATCATTGACAGCCTCAAGCAAGAGGGTAAGACACAGAAAGACATTTCTGAACGAATAGGCTGTTCCCAGAGTGCTGTATCAAGGCACCTCAGTGGGAAGTCTGTGTGAAGTAAAAAGTGTGGCAGAAAACGCTGCACAACGAGAAGAGGTGACCGGGTCCTGAGGAAGATTGTGGAGAAGGACCGATTCCAGACCTTGGGGGACCTGCGGAAGCAGTGGACTGAGTCTGGAGTAGAAACATCCAGAGCCACCGTGTACAGGCGTGTGCAGGAAATGGGCTACAGGTCGCAAATTTTGCATGTCATTCGGAAATCAAGGTGCCAGAGTCTGGAGGAAGACTGGGGAGAGGGAAATGCCAAAATGCCTGAAGTCCAGTGTCAAGTACCCACAGTCAGTGATGGTCTGGGGTGCCATGTCAGCTGCTGGTGTTGGTCCACTGTGTTTTATCAAGGGCAGGGTCAATGCAGCTAGCTATCAGGAGATTTTGGAGCACTTCATGCTTCCATCTGCTGAAAAGCTTTATGGAGATGAAGATTTCATTTTTCAGCACGACCTGGCACCTGCTCACAGTGCCAAAACCACTGGTAAATGGTTTACTGACCATGGTATTACTGTGCTCAATTGGCCTGCCAACTCTCCTGACCTGAACCCCATAGAGAATCTGTGGGATATTGTGAAGAGAAAGTTGAGATACAAGACACAAGAATCTGCAAAAGGATTCCCGACCAAGTATTGAGTGCAGAACTGAACATAATTATATGAAGGTTGACTATTTTTGTATTAAAAACACTTTTCTTTTATTGGTCGGATGAAATATGCAAATTTTTTGAGATAGGGATTTTGGATTTTTATGAGCTGTATGCCACAATCATCAACATTAAAACAATAAAAGGCTTGAACTACTTCAGTTGTGTGTAATGAATCTAAAATATATGAAAGTCTAATGTTTATCAGTACATTACAGAAAATAATGAACTTTATCACAATATGCTAATTTTTTGAGAAGGACCTGTATATTAAAAAAAAATCTAATGTGTGCACTGTATCTATGGATGATTGTAGGACATTTCAAAACATATGTTGCATATCTGTACATTTGTAAAAGTCACATTTCCAAAAATGTAGGACCCACCTTCTGTCATTCATAAACAACTACCACTCCAAGTTTTTAGAGCATTGTATAGTTCTAACCTTTTGTTTGTTTTTCATTCTTTAGATGCACTACAACAACAGCTGAAAGCTGAAGAAAAGGAGGCCACAGAGTTTCTTTGCTTCAACAGTTCAGAAATGGCTTCGTTATGCCCCAGAACGGCTGGGGGGAATTGCTCGTGGTGGAAAACCATGAGTTCAGACTCATGTCTCATTATCTGTTTTGCTGAGTAAATACATTTCAACTTACGAATAATGTTTCAGTCATCTGTTGTGTTTCTGACTTGGTTGTTTCTATTTGCATTTGACTGAATTTTGCTGAGGCAGGCTGCCATTTTTATATTATGGTTTTCCAGTCTCTTCTCTTGGCAGTTAGATTCTGTTTTATGAATTCAGAATTAACAATCTCTTCTAATAGTTCTCTTCTAAAAAGTCATATTGTCATCCAGTTTATAATAATTTGTATGTAAGTTGTAGTGTGTTTTATTATATAGTCGTTTTATTGTAATTGTGATGTTACTTCCTGTTTAAATGGGTATGGAGCATAAATAAATAAATATGTTTACATGTATACTGAAGGATGTTGAGTTACTGACTTTTTGTTTAAAAAAAAAAAAAAAAAAAAAAAGCTTTTCAGCCCTACATGGTCTCTGATTTAAAGAAATAAATCAAAACGGACATGATTTACTGTCATAGAATCTTGCTGTTCATAAAGCAAGACTAAACTATAATTGTTTCAATGTTGATTCAATGTTGATTCAATGTAAAATAAGTGATTGAATTTACGTTGAACAAACATTGATTTTATGCCCATCTTGATCTATTTTTCATCATTGAAATAACATTATTTCAAGGTGCAAACCTGATGAAAAATCAACGTTTAACATTGAAATTTCAACATTGATTCAATGACAAGTTGGTTGATGCTTTAATGTTGATTCAACGATGATTCAATGTTGTTCTGCTATCTGGGGTAAGCACATGTGATGACGCGCGCGCCCTCACCTCTTGTTACGACTGCCTATTTGGCCAAAAAATAATTGAACGATATGCCTGGTCCTGGAAAGAGACAATAAATATATATATTTTTTTAATACATTTATTGCATTGTTTGTTGTTTACAGTCAAGCCATCAACATACAATAAAATGTAAACATGAGATCTAAACTAAAAACTGTGCTCCCTGTGCTGGTGCTGGCAATATCATCTCTTTGTTCTGCTGTCTCCGGCTCCCTCCCTGGTCCTGAACCGTACCATACATACCAAATCAAATTCAAATTTTATTTGTCACATACACAGTCATACAGTATGAAATGCAGTGAAATGCTTTTTGCGACCACAGGGTCGCGACGGCAGCCATTTCCCAGGCGCCAGATCAAGAACTTGAAGATGAAGATTATATCTCTGGTCTTCTCTTTGACGGGTTCCTCCCTAGTTTCTGATGATCTCAATTAGTTTGTAGTGTTGCTTGTCCAAGGAAACCAGTAATCTTGCTTGAAGTGGAGCAGATATAATTCTCAGAAACTCATTACTGATCTTTAAAAAAAAAAAAAAAAAAGGTAAAAACAAAAATTGGACTGGCTCAAGTTCTTATGTTAGCAAATCTTAATTACAGTGTGTATAAAGTATAGAAAGCAGTACACTACAAACAGCACTCACTCCAAATTAGCTTGTTCTATGTTTACGTCACTTTCCTATTCATTTTTACATCGTTAACCAACGGTACTTAAATATAATTATTTTCTTCGGCGCCGCTGACTTACTGTATAAACTCCGGTGTTTTTGAAAATCACCACGTTAGTTAGCTAATGCAGGTAATATAGGTGGTTTTAGCTACAGTAGCAAACACAGACACAAAACTCAATCTACAAAGTAGTTGTTCCTGACATAAATCATGAATTTGCTCATAGAAGAGATACATTTAACATAGAAATGACATGAGTTTGCTTTCTTACCTGGTTTAAAGGAGTTTTCTTTGAGAATCTCCACCCGCATGTGATTCAGTCTGTGAAAATGCTGCGTCATGAGGTCATGAGACACGGTTTGAAGCAGAAATGTCCTTTGTGAATGGATTAGATTTAAGTTTAATCAGGGGCTTTAACTAACAGTAACTGAAATACAGGTTCTGATATCCTTCCTTACTTGTTTCAACGTCATGCTCCGGTTTGAGGCGGAAATAAAATTATACCGGCAAAACTATGATCTAAAGACTGCGCATGCGCAAATCACACTCAACCTAATAAGAGTACCTTGATCAAAATGAAATATTTCACTTTGGTTTCCTGCTGTAAACAGCATTATACTAAAAAAAAAAAAAAAAAGATTCACCCATAAGCATAAATTAGACACTTCAGTTAAAAAGAGCAAATTATTTTTTTTTACTAATGGAATGAGAAAAAAAAACACATTAAACTAGGTTTACTTTTTTCAGTGGATCCCTCAATAATTTCTGTCTCCTTTGCCTGTGTTTGATAATGTGAAGCACATATACACTCATTCATCATGAAAGATCTATTATAAAACAAAATAAAATTCATGTTCGCTTCAGCACTGTTCATCCGCGTCCTTACATTCATTGTTGTACTTGGTCCGGCTTTTAGATAAAGTCCTTCCATGCGCCATCTGGCGGATATTCAGTGAAGCGCAACACATTTATTTAAAATTCCCGAATGTTGCCTCCGGCAAGACGCGGCATGCCGCGCGCTAAATTGCGGCATCCCGCGGGAAAACACGCAGGGTTTTAAGGGCGACATCTGTAACTGCAAAGTCTTTGCAATTTTTTGCTGGGTAACACCTTTCTGATATTGCTCCACTATCTTTCTGCGCAACATTGTGGGAATTGGTGATCTTCTACCCATCTTGGCTTCTGAGAGACACTGCCACTCTGAGAAGCTCTTTTTATACCCAATCATGTTGCCAATTAACCTAATTACTGTTAATTGGTCTTCCAGCTCTTTGTTATGCTCAAATTTACTTTTTCCAGCCTCTTATTGCTACTTGTCCCAACTTTTTTGGGATTTGTTGACACCGTGAAATTTGGAATCAACATATTTTTCCTTTAAAATGATACATTTTCTCGGATTAAACTTTTGATCTGGCATCTATGTTCTATTCTGAATAAAATATTGACATTTGCCATCTCCACATCATTGCATTCAGTTTTTATTCACAATTTGTTTAGTGTCCCAACTTTTTTGGAATCCGGTTTGTATTTAAGATGGTGTGACACATCAGACAGAGGTTAAAGGTTATATAACCATGGCGCTGAGTTTAGATGGTGTGTGTGGAAAATGCTGCACGGTTTCTCACACTGTTTTGACCATGCTTTATGTTATGTTTGGAACCACACATAATACTTTCGTTAAGTTTGACACCACTGCCTAATTTACAGCCAGTTTTTATTCATGTTTTTTCTCAAACAGACTCAATAAATTATTTTCTTTTCTACGTATCATGGAGTGTGCGTTCAATCCCAACCGGGCACAGCGTTTTTCATCACCATGGATTTAAACAATGAAAATAGTCGCTACAATCTACATACAACATAAATTAACAGAAACTAACTAGCTTACTAGAACACCTAGTCACCTGACTTAGTCACCATCAGCTGATTATCTAAGACAAACCAAATTTCACCATAAATTATCAGAAAATATTCTAAAATACCACGGTCGTGTCATCAGCAAACTTGATGATGTGATTGGAGCTTTGTGTCGCTACACAATCATGAGTGATGTTGGAGATGAAAGTGTTGAATGCTGAGCTAAAATCTATGTACAGCATTCGAACGTAGGTGTCCTTGTTGTCTGGGTGTGTGAGGGCTAGATGGAGTGTGTTGGAGAGTGTGTTGTCTGTTGAACAATTAGGACGATACACAAACTGCAGTGGGTCCCGTGAGGGGGGCAGCAGGGTCTTGATGTGTCTCATGACGAGCTGCTCGAAGCACTTTATGATGATGGGTGTAAGTGCAGCAGGACAGTAGTCATTGAACCAGGATGCAGAAGACGTCTTCGGCACAGGGATGATGATGGTGGTGGTCTTGAAGCAGACAAAATGGCGTTGGTTCAAGTGTGCAGTAAACACCGCGTAGTGTTGTTCCTCCCCCTCAATGTCTTCCAAGGCTGCCTCAGTTAACCTCATAAGCTGTTTTTATTTCATGCTTCACATTGTATACAGTATTTGTGTCAAAGTTGTACAAGACTCACTCTGTTCAGACTTACAAACGAATCCGACCTACTGATGGTCTTCCAGAACGGAACTTGCTGTGTTTACTTTAGCTCATAGATGACGTCACTGTGAACTGATAAAACACAGTTTCATTATTGATCAGGTATTTAAAGTGACATGTTATTTATAACAATAATAATATTTATAGTAGGTTTTTTTTTTTTACTTAATACTTTAAAGCATGTCTTTAAACGTAATTGATTTAAAATTGATTGTTTTATAAAGATTTCTCCATATAATCATAGAGTAAAGATTATAATCATACAGTGTTACAGTGAACTTGTGTGTGTCTGTTGTTAGTCTTTTAACCCTGGAGAACCCATGGGGTCATATTTGACCCAGACTTTTACTTCAACCCACACACCAAAGTAAAGATTTCTTTTTGCATTACAACCCAGTGTCCCCTATGTGAACCCATAACACTGACATTTAGTTGTAACTGACTGAACTAAACTGATTTTTTTTCACATCAAACATGGCTGCTACTGTGCTTTTTATTTGGTGATCTAAAAGCTCGATGTCAAGCTGTGACCAGGTGAGTGGTACAAATTTTATGTCATCAACCATGATGTTTAGATGTTATAGAATATGTAGAATTAAGTTTTGGAAAGTTTTTAATTTTTTCAGTAACTTTAATTTGATTGTAAATATGAGGGGCCACAGGTGACCCATTGGGTTAAAGTGGTGCAGATTTAGCATGTAATACATGATGCTGAGTAACATAGGATGCGGAGTAGTCATAGGGTGTTTTGTTGTATATTTTCTTGTATTTTAACAAGTATATATGTGTAAACATGTATATTTATGTATATGTGAGTTTTTTGTATTTTATTTTTGTATTTTTTTTTTTATTGGTTTTCAGTAAACTAGCAAACAATGGCTTCCGCTTCCCATAAACGGCACTATACAATACAAGAGGTGCTACTGTAGATGAGATATGTGCCGATGACAGTGACTTTGGGACAGATAATGACTCTGATGATGAGGATTACATCTTCCCTTGTGATGATATTGCTGATGATACCAGTGAGGAGGAGAGTAGACAGGCAACGAGTGAGGAGATATACTCAAGTGATGATGATGTTCCACTTCCTCAACATCAATCTCAAACAAAAACTGTGCAGAGGGCATACAGGTGGCGAAACAGACCTTACAATCCACCTCAAATAAACTTTCATGGCCCACCCATCCTTCCAACAGACCCAACTGGCATCACTGACACACCTTTTCAATACTTCTGCCGGTTTGTCACCCATGAAATGCTTGAGCTTATAGCAGAATATACCAATTGCTATAGTGTTCAAAAGCTAGGCAAGTGTGTGAACACTAATGTAAAGGAAGTGGAACAGTTGTTGGGAATGTACTTTCGGATGGGACTTGTGGAAATGTCTGGAACTAGAACGTATTGGGAAAATGAAACAAGATATGCTCAAGTGGCAGACATCATGAGCAGGAACCGTTTCCAACTCCTTCTCTCAGTCATCCACTTTGTAGACAATGAGACAGCAAACGAGGAAACAAAGAAGGACAGATTGTGGAAGCTAAGGCCATTCCTTGTCATGTTTCGTGAACAGTGCCTGAAAGTGACACCAAAATGTCAGCAGTCAATTGATGAAATGATGATTCCCTACAAAGGAAAATTTAGTTAGAATTAGAATTTAGTTAATTAGACAGTACATCAAAGGGAAACCACATCCTTGGGGTTTCAAAGTTTGGGCACGGTGTTCAGTGGAAGGATTCCTGCATGATTTCTCAGTGTACCAGGGTAGGGGTAGTGTAGATCAAAGGCAAGGTAATCTTGGCTTGGGTGGTGATATTGTTGTCCAATTGTGCGAGACACTTGAGAAACATGTTGGGTACCAGATTTTTGCTGACAACTTCTTCACATCAATGGGACTAATAGAAAAACTATTAGAATTTGGCTTCATGTTCACCGGTACTGTGCGCAATAACAGACTTGCTAAATGTCCATTGTCAAGTAAGAAGGACATGAAGAAGAAATGTCGAGGATATTATGAATACAAAGTGGAGTCTAAAACCAATGTTATCTGCCTGAGATGGCAGGACACAAATCCAGTGACACTCATGTCATCGCATGCTGGCCCAGACACCGTGGACAAAGCAAAAAGATGGAACAAGATCAAGAAAGACTACATTGAGGTAGACCGCCCATTCATTATCAAGGAGTACAACACCAACATGGGGGGCGTGGACATGCTTGATGTACATGTCTCCCGCTGCAAGTTTTCAATGAGGACAAAGCGTTGGTACCTCATACTGTTCTGGCATTTCATCACGTTAGGTTTGATAAATGCCTGGTTGCTGTACAGGAGAGACTGTGTGTTGCTTTGAGTCACTGGCAGTACTGCCCACAAGCTGAGGAGATTCCAAGCATTGGTAGCCCAAGGCCTGATTGAAGTGGGGACAGCTTCAAAAAAAGGTGTCGAGTTTCCCAAGAAGATGGTAGTGCTAGCACTCCAAGGCTGCCAAAAATGGTGAGGGTGAAACCAAGCAATGACGCTCGTTATGATCAATTGGCCCACTGGCCTGTCAGGGTGGAGAAACGACGTCGCTGTGCTGTGTGCAAGAAAATCAAGACAGTCACCAACTGTGAGAAGTGTAATGTTCCTCTTTGCTTCACTGAACGAAGAAACTGTTATCTGGAATATCACACCAAATGAAAGTTTTTTACTAATTTGTTACTGTGTGTGGTAAACATTTTTGCATATCTGTTCATTTTACATGTTTTTTGATAGGTTGGCATGTTTGATGCCAGTGTTTTTTGTTCCTGCCTTAGTCATTGATGAAAAGTTAAAATCAATAAATATATTTTGAAATGAGAATCTGGCCTTTCCTTACTAAGAAAGAACTGCTGCCTTTATGTCATGAGTGAAAGTAACCAGTTGGTAAAACATACTGGATATCCCATGTCATTACATGTAGTAGGAAAGGGTTAATTAAAAAAAAAAAAAACACCTGTTTTAGGGTTCACTGGGTCTGTATCATCATTTCAGCCAAAGGAGATAGATTTCCTATTAGGATAAGGTGGTCTGGGTTTTCCAGGGTTAAAGTGAATGTTTGTAGACAGTTTAGTTGTTTGTGTTGTGCTTGTGGAAGATCAACACAACACATTAATAAAGAAGTAAAATCGCAAAAAGTACAGTTATGTTTTTGATTTTCACTAGTTTGTTTTTTGAAAAAATACTGTAAAAAAAGGTTTTATGATTTTCTTGATATTTGTTTTATATTGAATATATAAATGAATGAATGTAACACAGATTCCTCTGAAGACATCATGATGAATGGATGTGATGGACTTGTCCACCTCACCTCGTTTCTCCGGGTGTTAGATGTAGCCCAGGGGTGTGTTCACACACTGATGATTAAACTGTACATTACAGGATCAGTGGGTGTGTTTAGGTGTTGGTGAATTACACACTGTATAAAACAAACTAATATTTTTGTAACTCTTCTTTAATGAAGATTTTAATAGTTTGTCAGTTACAGGATTTAGTGGAAATAAATCTGGACTCTGAATCGATTGAGTTGTGATTGTTTCACCTCATAAATATATCTTTTTTGACACCTGCATTTCTTTCGTTCTTATATAACAGTATATCAATATAACAGCATTGTTTAAATGTGTGCTAAAAATAATCTATATTATAATTTCCCGTCTCAGACCTCCTCTCTGCAGAACCTGAGATCTACAGTGTATCTGGTCCAGTGGGTTCTACAGCCGTCCTGCCGTGTAACCTGACGAGTGGAGACACTAACACATCGGATATTAGGTGGCAAATTAAAGTCAAGACGGATTACAAGATTGTGTTTGAGCGAGAGGGTGAGAACTCCACTCATGGCGAGGGATATGAGGGTAGTGTGGACGTTCCTGTGGAGGAGCTGCGTAAGGGGAACTGTTCACTGGTGATGAGAGACCTGAGACTGACTGATACAGGAGTCTACAGCAGCTCTCTGTTAGTGACAAACACCAAGAGCGGTGTCTCTGTCACAAAAGAAATCAGCCGTATTAAACTCACAGTCCATGGTGAGTGAGTGAGTCTCAGTAGAACACACACACACACACACACACACACACACACACACACACACACACACACACACACACCAGAGAACGAAGCTAGAAATAAGGAATGTTTGTAAAGGCACTAAATTTGTGTAACAAAAACAGTTAATTTGGAGAAATATAATGAAAATGTCAGTGATTTTAGTCCTAATAGCTAAAAACTGTGTGTGTGTGTGTGTGTGTGTGTGTGTGTTACAGTGAGTCATAGCACACTACACCTGACACTATTTATATTTCTGTTTCATCAAACACTTGTAGATTCTCACAACTCTACATTTAAATATTTATAATTAAACAAGAATTTCTTTATCTCAGAGATTTCAGTGTGTCTGAAATACTGAATGTCTACAGTGTATTAACTTAAAGTACTGAATCACTATCTCACACACACACACACACACACACACACAGTCCTTCATTCACACACACCGAGTTCAACCACGCCACCACATGGGAGTAAATGAACTGTGTGTTTAAAAAGAAATCACTTGTGAGAATAAATAATGTGTAAAATTCACACACACACACACACACACACACACACAGATATTTAATATTGTTTATTTATCTTCTTTTTCCTCTAAAGACCGACCTGTAGAGACACCAGATAAACACTCAGGTTCCTCAGGTGAGTGAATATTAATAACTTTATTGAATCCTTTACTTTGATGTTCAGCTGCTTTATGAGTAAATTACACACAGTTTATACCTGATCATGTGAGTGAGGACAAAATTAATGAATCTTGTGTAAAACAGATTTTAAAGTGATTTTGATCTGTTTTTCCTCTAAAGACAAAACTGAAGAGAGAACAGATGAAACCTCAGATTCCTCAGGTGAGTTAATATTAAACTTTAAGTGTGTGTTGGCTGGAAACATCACACACAGTCATGTGATTGTAAGTGATGACATAAAAATATGAAAAATTATTTAAATAAACACACATATAAACAAATAATGAGAAAAACAAGAAATGTCCAGAAACACCATGTGATGAAGTCATGTGATCATCAGTTAGAAGTTTATATCGTCTTTATACTGAGAGTGAACGAAGTACAACAATGACTTTCTGTCTCTGCAGATAACGGAGGAAATAATCATCAGTACTGGTGGCTCCTCGTTTTGCCCGCTGTGGTGTTACTGGGTCTCGGTGTTGGTGTGTGGCGTCTGATGAAGAGAAAAAACACTAATAATGTGATTTGAATTTATAAAGTAATAACCAACATGTTCTCCTTAAAGCAAAGACTGTTTCAGGACGTCACATTTTTAGCCTGTTTTTATTTTTTAAACATTGTTCCAAACTAAACTTTACCAGACAGAGGTGTCAAGTAACGAAGTACAAATACTTCGTTACCTTACTTAAGTAGAAATTTTGGGTATCTATACTTTACTGGAGTAATTATTTTTCAGCCGACTTTTTACTTCTACTCCTTACATGTTCACGCAATTATCTGTACTTTCTACTCCTTACTTTTTAAAAATAGCCTCGTTACTCTATTTTTATGATCAGAACGGGCAACCCCCCGGTCGCATGATAAGAACGCGCACAACAACTGCCCCCCCAATCCCCCCCCTCCAGTCGCATGATCAGAAAGCGCACAACGGCAGCACCCCCCCCACCTATGCCACCCCCCCCATGCCCCCCCCCCCATCGCATGATCAGAATGCGAGACCTTAATGCTTTTGTTGCCCCTCACGGTACTTTTACTTTTATACTTTAAGTAGTTTTGAAACCAGTACTTTTAAACTTTTACTTAAGTAAAAAGCTTGGGTTGATACTTCAACTTCTAAAGAAGTATTTTTGAACCCTAGTATCTATACTTCTACTCAAGTAATGAATGTGAATACTTTTGACACCACTGTTACCAGATAAACATTACATTTCCGTCTTCAGTGTTTTAGGCTGTAATGTAAAAACTGTAATGTAAAATCTGTGTAATAAATGTAAAATGTATCTTTTTAATGTGCTGAGTGACGTCGTGCCTTTAGTTCAGTTTAGCAAAAATCTGAAATATAGATTCAGCAAAGATGTTGTGCTTCTTTAGCCCTCATGTGAACAAGTTATTAACATTTTGTTTGTTTATTTTTTGTTTAATTTATTGACTCTGTAATGTATTCATTTAAATCAGAGTTTTGTTTTAAAGGTTTATTTTGATTTGTTGTTTTGATGATAAATTATGTAAATGAAAGTCAAAGATCTTTGTAATTGGCAGAAAGAAAATCAAATCTACTCAGGAATGTTGGACGTCACTTTCTGCCGTAATTTAAATATTTCTAAGTTACTAAAATACTTGTGCTGAAGGTCAACATATTAACAACAGGAGGAGGAGTAATGGGGTAAAGTAGGTGTCTAAATAGATGTGCGTATACTAATAAACATTCATACATATTGGCCTAGAGTTGTGCAGAAATGTGGTTTTATAAACTTTATTATACTGCAAGTCAAATCATACGTAAAATATGTAGTGTGTGTTATGAGAATACGATTCCAGAAAACAACTAACTAAAATAATACATAGCGAGATTTTATGCTTGGGGTTTATCCATTATGAAAACTGTGACTCTACTGTATAAAATACGCCACAGGCTCGCAGGCATTATGTATTGAGCAGAAGATACATCGATTTCAAAAACTGCTTATGCGTTCATAATAAAGTAAGAAAATTATATTGGAGCACAATGTTAGATATACTGTATAAGCTATTTTTCTGATTTCGTCACGGCTCTGTTGCACTCACTTCGTCCGTCATCCTGCTGCCAATTTACCATCCAGTTTGTAAAATCGATGCATCTTCTCCTTGATGCATAAAGCCAGCAACGTATTTCTGACAGTAAAGTCATGGTTATTTGTAATAGAGAAGCCCCAAGCGTAAAATCTTGCTTTATGTTATTTAGTCTTTTTTTTTCTTATCACAAAAGTACACTATATATTTAATGTATGATTTGACTTATACTAGAGTTTACAGATCTACATTTTTGCACAACCTTTGGCCAATATCTACAAATTATTTTTTAGTACACGCACAACATTTTTGACCGCTACATGACCCCATAGAGGAACATTTAACAATGTAACACTTACATTTATTTGCAGACACTATAAACACTGTCTATCATAGTGCTGCATCAGAAGCTGATAAAACAGACAGTAACTGTATACTTGGTGTAAGAAAAAAATAACAATATATTGACAAGTGCTGTATATTACATTGAACAATAAACCGACCTACTGTATACACTAGATGGCAGTAGTGAGTAATGGTGAGGGTTTTCATGTTCAGAATGAGCGGAGAACAAGCAGCGGAAGCGGAGAGTATTTGTGTTACTGTGTTTTTTAAAAATAACTATTTCATGTCTTTCCGTTGTTGTGGAACTGTTCTAAGTGTTTCTGTTCATAATCACGTTTGCTAATAAAACTACAGTTTTTACAGAATAATGTTCAAGCTTAAACAACGTGTCCATATAATTAAACCATCATCTGGGTTGTAACTTTTCACTCCTTTTACACTTACAAAATAAATCAGACTGAACTTCATGTTTGCATTAACATTAGGGTTCAGACCACAAGACCTTTCTCCGTTGCTCCACAGTCCAATTTATGCAAACTATAGTCCATTTTATTCTCTACCCTCTTCTTTGATATTGCACCTGAGGGAGAGTATGGCTTTCCTTCTGTCCATCAACTGGATCTATGGATCGATATCCCGGACATTATTCAAAAGGAATTGCAAATTCCAATTCCAACATTTGCAATTGCGTTTTTTCATATGTGGACGTGGAAGTGTGACATAATTCAAATGCAATTGCAAACTTTTCATTACCGTTTGCTTTTTCGCCTTCGCGAGCGCATACTGACTGACACATTTCAAATGAAAAAGAAAAGTCCATTTGTATTTCCCAGGTCTTACACGTCATGAACCTGTCATATTTAAACAGCAAAATCAACCACCATGTTTGCTTTTTCACTTTCTCTGCGCCGCGCGTGAAGCCGCCAAAAGATCCTGTCAATCAGCGTCAGGGGCGGGTCTATACTGTGCGGCGGGATTGTATGGGGAGTGACGTCACTCGCAGTCGCCGACCAAGAGGGAGGAATTTGAGCACTGGAGGTGAACCGCGGTAAAGTTTGGTGTTATGCGCTAAAATGCCCCCCTGCCACTGATTGCACCCCCACAAAATCTCTATCAAATATATTAGGACATCACAATCAAAAATTCATATTATCATAATAGTAATAATATATTTGATATTATATTATTATTATCAAATATATTATTACTATTATAATTAACCCTAGGCACGTGACAAATGAATACACGAAAATTAAGACACGTAATACAAATTCTCATATGTTTATTTTGTGGTACATTTATTTTGCAGGGGTTTGTCATGTAATACAAATAATGTTTACACTAAACAAATATTGTTTATTATGAAAAATTACACGAAATGATTTTTTTGTTATGAATAAGAAATATAAAAATATACATGTATATGAAAAAATATATAATTTATATATATTCTCATAACTAGGCTAAGAATAGGAGACACAGGACTAAACCAAAGTCTTAAGGTAATAGGCAAACACCAAACTGGTGAATGCGAATACTGTGGACAAATAGAAACAGAAACACATATACTAACAAATTGTTAAAGATACGACAAAGAAAGACAGGAACTCAGAGAAACCATGCAAGAGGAAGGAATAGAAACAACAATAGAAAACATACTGGGGAAGATGAACTGGAAAATATATAAAAGTCTGTTTAATTACCTAAAATGAAACTGGCCTAGTCAATAAAATCGAAGAGAAGTTTTTATTTTTTTTTTATTTATTTTTTTTTCTTGGGGTGGTGGGGGGGGGGTTGGGAGGGGGTGTTGGCTGTGTGTGGGGGGAGTTTTTTTTTTAGTTTTTTACTGTCAATCTAATGATCCACACTCCAGTCCAGCAGGTGGCGGTAATGGACCTATAAGTTGGCTCCCAGCCGCCAAAAAACAAGAAAGAAGAAGAACATACAGGCGCCTCGAGGCTTCAAGAAACGTGACGTCAGAGCGTGACGAGCGCATTCGCCACCAGAGTGACTGTCGCCGTGACTGTGGCACATTTATTTTTCAGGGGTTTGTCATGAATATGCAAATAAACATTTATATACAGTACCTAAAATAAAAATAAATATTGTTCATGATGAAAAATTAGACGAAACTAATTTTATTATAAAATAAACAATATAAAAGTATACATGTTGTATATGAAAAACTATTAATATTTATTTTTTCATATACAACACATATATTTTCATATTGCTTATTTTATTTTCATATTGCTTATTTTATTTTATTATCCTTATGTAATTTGTAAAACATTAACCAATGAATTTATGTTCTAATATAATATTTCATAGTGATTACGAATATCGAACGTCTGACTTACATTTACATTTAGGCATTTGGCAGACGCTCTTATCCAGAGCGACTTACATCTTTATCTCATTATACATGTGAGCAGTTGAGGGTCAAGGGTCCAACAGTGGCAACTTGGTGGTTGTGGGGTTTGAACCTGGGATCTTCCGAACCGTAGTCCAATGCCTTAACCACTGAGCTACCCAGATAGGAAGGTGACATTGATTCAATTTCATCAGAATCATCATTTTGGTTGAGGTTGATTATTCAATGCTAAATAATGTTGAGTCAATGTTGATAATTCATTGCTTTTCTGTGTTGAAAAGACAAACACAATCAATGTTGATTTTTGGTTTTGGAACCCATCCTCATTCAACAAGGTAAGGCAAATTAAATTAACTAAGTGCATTTCTATAAAATGTGTATGCATGTGTGTGTTTAAATAGGGATTTTGGGTTTTCATGAGCTGTATGCCACAATCATCAATATTAAAACAATAAAAGGCTTGAACTACTTCAGTTGTGTGTAATGAATCTAAAATATATGAAAGTCTAATGTTTATCAGTACATTACAGAAAATAATGAACTTTATCACAATATGCTAATTTTTTGAGAAGGACCTGTATATATAAAAAAATCTAATGTGTGCATTGTATCTATGGAAGATTGTAGGACATTTCAAAACATATGTTGCATATCTGTACATTTGTAAAAGTCACATTTCCAAAAATTTTGGACCCACTTTCTGTCATTCATAAACAACTACCACTCCAAGTTTTTAGAGCATTGTATAGTTCTAACCTTTTGTTTGTTTTTCATTCTTTAGATGCACTACAACAACAACAGCTGAAAGCTGAATAAAAGGAGGCTACAGAGTTTCTTTGCTTCAACAGTTCAGAAATGGCTTCGTTATGCCCCAGAACGGCTGGGGGGAATTGCTCGTGGTGGAAAACCATAAGTTCAGACTCATGTCTTATTATCTGTTTTTTCTGAGTAAATACATTTCAACTTACGAATAATGTTTCAGTCATCTGTTGTGTTTCTGACTTGGTTGTTTCTATTTGCATTTGACTGAATTTTGCTGAGGCAGGCTGCCATTTTTATATTATGGTTTTCCAGTCTCTTCTCTTGGCAGTTAGATTCTGTTTTATGAATTCAGAATTAACAATCTCTTCTAATAGTTCTCTTCTAAAAAGTCATTTTGTCATCCAGTTTATAATAATTTGTATGTAAGTTGTAGTGTGTTTTATTATATAGTTGTTTTATTGTAATTGTGATGTTACTTCCTGTTTAAATGGGTATGGAGCATAAATAAATAAATACGTTTACATGTAAACTGAAGGACGTTGAGTTACTGACTTTTTGTTTAAAAAAAAAAAAAAAAAAAAGCTTTTCAGCCCTATGTACATGGTCTCTGATTTAAAGAAATAAATCAAAATGGACATGATTTACTGTCATAGAATCTTGCTGTCCATAAAGCAAGACTAAATTATAATTGCTTCAATGTTGATTCAATGTAAAATAAGTGATTGAATTTAAGTTAAACAAACATTGATTTTATGCCCATCTTGATCTATTTTTCATCATTGAAATAACATTATTTCAAGGTGCAAACCTGATGAAAAATCAACATTTAACATTTAAATTTCAACATTGATTCAATGACAAGTTGGTTGATGCTTTAATGTTGATTCAATGATGATTCAATGTTGTTCTGCTATCTGGGCAGTGACTTGCAAAAGTATTCATACCCCTTAAACTTTTTCACATTTTATCAAACACACATGTGAATGTAATTTATAGGGATTTCATGTGAAAGACCAACACAAAGTTGCACATCACTGTGAATTGGAAGGAAAATGGTGAATGGTTTAAAAAAGAATAATATATGGATAGAAATCTGTATTTTGCATTTCAGCCCACTTTACCCATAACTAAAATCCAGTGGAACCTTCAGAAGTCACCTAATTAGTACATAGAGTCCACCTGTGTGTAATTTAATCTCAGTGTAAATATAGCTGTTCTGTGAAGCCCTCAGAGGTTTGTTAGTGAACACACAGGAGCTGTGATTTTAGAAAACTATGCAATATTCTGCAATGTTTTTTTTTCTTGCAGAAAAACCTAAATCACTTCTTATATTAGTTGTGTTTAGCTATTTAAATTTCTCATTTCCGTAGTTTATTACAAGCTGCTGTAAATTAGTCATTTTGGCCAAAAAAAAAATTAAAGATTCTCAAAAATACAGAACAAAGCACGTCCCATATCGTAATCATTAATGTTAAGCTGCAGTATATTCATTTTACTTATACCAAAATTTTCTTTTTCCAAAAATTATTTTTCTATTTAATTTGCGATATACTGTAGTTACATCAATTTCACCAGCAGAGGGCATCTTAGTTGATGTATAAATCAGCACAGATCAGGTTAAACTGGTACAGCTGATCACATGATTTTAAATCAGAGCTGGCAAATTTTTAGAAGAGCTTGGAACGAGATTATGAAATTACGGGGATTGGCTCTACATGAAAGCACATAACACCCGATTCTGCATGCCCAGTCATTTTGTGTAACACTAACAATACACATTACCATGCATGGCTCAGGGCATCCATTGTAAAAAACGTGTGCCAAGTTGAAGTGTGGATCGAATGGTCCGCTATCGCGACCCCTTAACGGGAGAAGAAATCTAACCATAACATACTGTATATATTAGATTTTTTAAATGGCTGAGTATAAAGATATTTTGACTGTTATAAGAGACTTTCTTTTTATTGTGGAAAACAAATGTGATGTCAAGGCAGAGAAAATAACTAAGCAGGTGTGAGTTAAACACCTCTTCTTTCATTGAGAAATACGAGGAATCAAACACAGTTTCTATGTTCTGTACAAGTATATTACTGATATCATAACTCTGTTCTCAAGCTATGTCCAGTGTCACAGTGACAAGTCAGTGATTACATACAGTAACACGTGTTAAGTGCACACTCATCTAGAGTAACAACATCTAAAACATAAGATATTAAATATGTCTGAACAAGATTAAAAATCTTTTTAGCGCACTAGAGAGACTGTTCGAGTGTGACAAAAGTCATGTGACAAAAGAATGAATGACTTGTATTAGAAGACTCATGAGATGAACTACTCATTTCTGTTTCCTGTATATAACCTATGGAGATATTGCGATGCTTTGCGCATGCGCGCCCAGTAGAGAATGACTGAATCACTCGCTGAGACTACTCGTCCTTCTGAGTCACATTAAAGACTCGTTCAAAATGAACGTGTAAACCTACCAAGACAAGGCCATCCACCTAAACTCACAGGCCGAACAAGGAAAGCGCTGATCAGAAATGCAGCCAAGAGGCCCATGGTGACTCTGGACGAGCTGCAGAGAACCACAGCACAGGTGGGGGAATCTGTCCATAGGACAACTATTAGTCGTGCACTGCACAAAGTTGGCCTTTATGGAAGAGTGGCAAGAAGAAAGCTATTGTTAACAGAAAACCATAAGAAGTCCCATTTGCAGTTTGCCATAAGCCATGTGGGGGACACAGCAAACATTTGGAAGAAGGTGCTCTGGTCAGATTTAGCTTTTTTTTGGCCAAAATGAAAAACGCTATGTGTGGCGGAAAACTAACACTGCACATCACTCTGAACACACCATCCCCACTGTCAAATATGGTGGTGGCAGCATCATGCTCTGGGGGTGCTTCTCTTCAGCAGGGACAGGGAAGCTGGTCAGAGTTGATGGGAAGATGGATGGAGCCAAATACAGGGCAATCTTGGAAGAAAACCTCTTGGAGTCTGCAAAAGACTTGAGAGTGGGGCGGAAGTTCACCTTCCAGCAGGACAATGACCCTAAACATAAAGCCAGGGCAGTAATGAAATGGTTTAAAACAAAACATATCCATGTGTTAGAATGGCCCAGTTCAAAATGAAAAAAAATTTCGACCCATCACTAGAGTTTAGCTAGAAGACAGAACGTCTCAGGTTACTTTTTTTTTCAGTAAACTCAGGTAACCTGCTGAGATGCTGCGTGAAAACACTATGGGAACATCTTTCTGTGTTGCCGGTTGTGAAGCATGTGTGTATCAAACACGCCAAATTTTGGCATTTATAACGTCAATCAGGTGACGTCATCTGATGAAGTTCACCTGGAGGTTATAAATAGGAGTGAACCGGCAACATTCCTCAGATCTTTTTGTCTTCAGCATGTCTTGTGATTCGCGTGTGTGTGTGTGCAAGCAAAACAAAGAGTCTTTGACTCACCGATAAGATGGCTGAGTTTCAAACGTGCCTCCATATGATATAATCCTATCGGAGGGCGAACTCCATACTTTTTGTTTCCAGTGTTTGGGTGAAGATCATGCACTCCAAGGAAAGTGTGAGCACTGTGACTCCTCCCGATAAATTCAAATTAAAATTTTATTTGTCACATACAGTGGTTACCCAATTGGAATGGTTATTACCGTCGCGCTCACCGCCGTGTAAAGACGACAGCGGCCAAAATAAATCAGTTGCATTTCAAAGTCATTTGTAAAATGGCCGCCAAGTGGCGCAAAGTGACATTTTCACTCGTCGTCGTAAATACAATAGTGATGGTAATTTCCACATGAGTACTTTACACAACAAACATGAAAAGTCTGAACCAGAGCTATTGATATGTACTGCTCAATAATGAGTTAAAAAAAACATTGGTTAAATGTTGTTTAGATCAAGTTCACTAGCTGACAATTTGATTTGTACAAAGTATAAACTGTTATATAGCGTATCTCCGTATCTGTTTATTGTTATTTAAGTTCTGGGTTAATTCAGGTACTTTAAACACATTGTTGTGTTGCTCATGTTGGGTCATATGAAATGTAGTGGGTCATTTACAAATGAACACCTGGCTGGCTTATTTTGACCCAACAACTGGTTTATTAATTGTTCTTTCATTTCTCCAAATGGCAGCCTGCAAAATGTTCGAAATATTACTGTTATTGTGTCACAGGTGTAGTTTTAAGAGTTGTTTAGGCAAGAATGCATGTGTATACAGCTCAAAACCCCCATCAGTTATTAAAGATAGTGTCTATTTAGAAAAAATACCCCAGCGATTTCGGAACTTCAGGAATTCTCGGCTTCGTGATCCCCCTCTTTAATTTTCCGCAACAACGTGGAAGTGCGGCATGCAAGCGGGGCAAATGGAACGTGCCCCAGGGACTTCAAAGAAGCGAGAGATGGGAGGGGCGGGTCCGGTCATAGTGGAGAGCAGAGCTAGCGCGAGCGCTTGGAGGCAGGAGCTGCTTTTCGCGGATGACCGTCGCACTCACACCGCATAGTAAAATTAACTGTAACCCAACAAACCCCAAGTATTTTATAGCGCGTGGTGCAAGCCCGGGATCAATAGCAAGGATAACTCACCAGCCGTGCCTAATTCCGTCATGTCATGTGGGCCAGGGGCGGACTGGGACCAAAAAGTGGCCTTGGACTTCCTGGCCCACAGCAGCCCACATCATGATACATTGGCTCATTAATGCAGAGATAAATGTCTGCACACCAGTTACTAGTATAAAATAAAACACAATACAAGAAACAAAGGAAAGGACATCAAGACAAACAACATATAAAACTGAATATATTTTTAAAAGAATGGCAATAAAACTGAACAGGTAAGCTGAAATAAAATCAGTAGCAGCAGTAGCTCACGCTAGAAAACTAGTTACTTATTTTAATTATTATTGTAGTCAATATTAATTCAAAATATTGCTGAGAAACTTTATTTTTCAATTAATATTGACTACCATAATAATTACTAGCACGAGTTAATGCTGCTACTGATTTTATTCCAGCTTACCTGTTCAGGTTGATTGTGATTCTTTTCACTTAGCTCTGGTAGATCAATGCCAGACAACATTCAAATGCAAATGATTCACCCTCCCCAGGTGTGAATCAGCTGTTCTCACCTATATATTCAGAGAAACTGAAATGCACCCAACCCCACTTTAAAAACCTCTTGAATCTGAGGCTCTTCTGGAGACTTTCAGTGATTTAAATTTGTGTAATTTTAATCTTATGGATTCTAGATTCTAAAGTTGACATTGTGACCTTTTTTAATCCTTGGAATTGAAGAAATTGAGATTTTCCTTATGATAGCATAAATTGCATTGTTTTTAATCAGTCTATACACAATAATATTCTTTGGTATTTTTATTAAAAAAAAACGGGGATGGGGCTTGTTTTATTAATCCTCGTGCTTGGTGTTCAGTGCGCACTGTTTGTACATGTGTTATTTTACAACTATATCATAACACTCAGAAATACCTTTTATTTGGGGTTAAGTGACTGATTGCCTAACATTTTTCTGCTGAGCCTTTGTTTCACTGAATAATCCATGACTGTGACACCCCTCTCTCACACACACAAACAGAGCAGACCAAGACATTAGCACGTCCCTCCCCCAAACAGTGCAGCCATTAACTTTCTATCCATTTAGTTACATCTGAACTGAGTCGTTTACATAAGTCACTGATCAATAGCTCATCATATCAATTAATTCATACAGATGTACATGTTTTACATGGAAATTTAATGTTACTGAATGATTTACTCTGACAGAGCCATAAGAACAATGGCAGCTAGAACACCTAAAACAGATGCAGGATTATTTTTTTATAATCTACAGTGGCTTGCAAAAGTATTCGGCCCCCTTGAACTTTTCCACATTTTGTCACATTACAGCCACAAACATTAATCAATTTTATTGGAATTAAATGTGAAAGACCAATACAAAGTGGTGTAAACGTGAGAAGTGGAACAAAAATCATACATGATTCCAAACATTTTTTTACAAATAAATTGGAAAGTCGGGTGTGTGTAATTATTCAGCCCCCTTTGGTCTGAGTGCAGTCAGTTGCGAAGCACTGTTCAAGCGATCATTCAGAAATGGAAGGAGTATGGCACAACTGTAAACCTACCAAGACAAAGCCATCCACCTAAACTCACAGGCCGAACAAGGAAAGCGCTGATCAGAAATGCAGCCAAGAGGCCCATGGTGACTCTGGACGAGCTGCAGAGAACCACAGCACAGTTGGGGGAATCTGTCCATAGGACAACTATTAGTCGTGCACTGCACAAAGTTGGCCTTTATGGAAGAGTGGCAAGAAGAAAGCTATTGTTAACAGAAAACCATAAGAAGTCCCATTTGCAGTTTGCCATAAGCCATGTGGGGGACACAGCAAACATTTGGAAGAAGGTGCTCTGGTCAGATTTAGCTTTTTTTTGGCCATAATGAAAAACGCTATGTGTGGCGGAAAACTAACACTGCACATCACTCTGAACACACCATCCCCACTGTCAAATATGGTGGTGGCAGCATCATGCTCTGGTGGTGCTTCTCTTCAGCAGGGACAGCGAAGCTGGTCAGAGTTGATGGGAAGATGGATGGAGCCAAATACAGGGCAATCTTGGAAGAAAACCTCTTGGAGTCTGCAAAAGACTTGAGAGTGGGGCGGAGATTCACCTTCCAGAAGGACAATGACCCTAAACATAAAGCCAGGGCAGTAATGGAATGGTTTAAAACAAAACATATCCATGTGTTAGAATGGCCCAGTCAAAGTCCAGATCTAAATCCAACCGAGAATCTTTGGCAAGAACTGAAAACTGCTGTTCACAAACGCTGTCCATCTAATCTGACTGAGCTGGAGCTGTTTTGCAAAGAAGAATGGACAAGGATTTCAGTCTCTAGATGTGCAAAGCTGGTAGAGACATACCCTAAAAGACTGGCAGCTGTAATTGCAGCAAAAGGTGGTTCTACAAAGTATTGACTCATGGGGCTGAATAATTACGCACACCCCACTTTTCAGTTATCTATTTGTAAAATAAATGTTTGGAATCATGTATGATTTTTGTTCCACTTCTCACGTGTACACCACTTTGTATTGATCTTTCCCATGGAATTCCAATAAAATTGATTCATGTTTGTGGCTGTAATGTGACAAAATGTGGAAAAGTTCAAGGGTACCGAATACTTTTGCAAGCCACTGTAAATAAAAATGCTTTTCTAAACGTGGGCTATTGTTATTTATGTACATTTTTATAAATTCGTTTAATGTTTAACTTGTATTTCATAAGGGTTTTGCCAGCGGTGTTACAGCGCAACGGGGGTCATTATTTACTATTAAAGAAAATTATGCTGATCTGCCATGGCGTGCGCCTGTGATGGGTGTGCCCCAAATCTAAACAAGCACACTGGAATTCTGCCCTTTGATCCCCGCGCTGATTACAGCGAAAGAAAGAGCTGCGTGAGCTCCCACGGCATCTTCACTCCAGCAACGTGCCCGTATTCGCAGCCCCACTGCCGAAGAGGAAAAGGCTGTGAGGACGTTTGCGTTAAGTTTTTGCGTCAGCGAGGACTCGCGCTGGCCATTGACAGCAGGAGAAGCGCCGTCACGAGGGAGCATGCAGGAGCGCTGCCCCCGTGTGCTCCATTCAGCCACTTATCGTCAGCTGTGTGCCCGCATGCGAGGGTGGCACAGACCCCGGAACTACACATGCACAACCGTTATCCCTTTTCCTTTCTTTACATTCTCCCGCCTTCAACCCTTTCCTTCCCCATTTTACCTAAATAAATTACCCTTTTCCCCGTAAGACCTCGCCTCGTGTCCGTGCTTTATGGTGCTGTCCGTGCAACATGGGTCAAACCTGTTACAGATCATAACAGCCTACTGCATTTCATTCTTATAATAACGCAAAAACACAAGCGGGGCTGAATGACCGACATCTGCTGACGCAGGAGAACGTCCTGACAATGTTATAATTTTATGGTCATTTATTTCAGTCATTTATTTAAATCTACTATAAATTTAAAGAACACAACAAATAAGATGACACAAAACCCTACACGCTTCTTGTCTAATTACAAGTGATAAAATCTAAAGGCTCACTGTGTTAACATTTATTGTGCTTAAATTTTATCCTAATAAGATTTGATTTAAGTTATATTCTACATTTGTACTGTAATATTAGTACTGTGATTATGAATTCGTTTAACTACAGTGTTTCACTTGATTTTATCCGCTACTACGTGCAGTGATAAAGGAGCGCGTCTCATTAATCCTGCAGATAATGAACTAAGGCATGAGGCGCCAGTCTGTAGTTATATAGCTCCACTCAGTGGTTAAAGCCAGCAAATGCACAAACCCAAATGCTGCCACCGAGCGCCACGACGGTAAAACCAATGCTCCAATTAGGTAACCATACACAGTACGATATGCAGTGAAATGCTTATACGACCGCCAGTGACCTTAAAAAGAAAATTAAAGCTTTGAAATAAATAGAAATAAAAATAAATAAATATGAATAAAAGAAATACAATAGAAAAAATAAATTTAACTAGGATAAAAATAGAAATAAAAATATAAGTATACTGTACATAAAAATAGAAATAAAAAATAGAAATGGACTATGGTTCGGAAGATCCCAGGTTCAAACCCCACAACCACCAAGTTGCCACTGTTGGGCCCTTGAGCAAGGCCCTTAACCCTCAACTGCTCAGATGTCTAATGAGATAAAAATGTAAGTCGCTCTGGATAAGAGCGTCTGCCAAATGCCTAAATGTAAATGTGTGCAAATATGCATAAAAAGTGTCTTATTAAGGTGCCTCATTAAAGTGTCTTTGTGCAATGGTCCAGAATGTAAACATGTAAGTGTGAATGTGTCCATAGTGTCCATTGATGTTAAAAGATTGGATTAGTTCTGCATGGTGGTATGGTTGAGAGACCTTATCGCCTGCGGGAAGAAGCTCCTCTTCAGTCTCTCTGTGTTGGCAATCAGGGAGCTTTCCTGACCACAACAGAGAGAACAGTCCATTGCTGGGATGGCGGAGGTCATTCACGATCTTCCTGGCCTTGGTCCAGCACCGCCTGCTGTAGATTGAGTGCAGGTCAGAGAGCTCGGTGCGGATGATGCGCTCAGCTGATCGCACCACCCTCTGTAGAGCTCGTCTGTCCTGCATGGTGCTGTTCCCGAACCAGGTCGTGATGTTTCCCGTCAGGATGCTCTCTATGGTGCAGGAGTAGAAATTCCTGAGCACCTTGGAGGGCAGTCTGAAGTCTGAGAATGAGACAGGAGACAGGGAAGTCAAGAGAGTTGGTTGAAAACGGTACCGGAAAAAGGTACCGAAGCATTCAGGCACACACATCCAGACTGTGCAACAGCTTTTTTCCACAAGCCATCCGTCTTCTCAACAATAAGGGACTGGACTGATAAAAACACACACACACACACACACACACACACACACACACACACACACACACACACACACACACACAGAAACATTACCACTTTGCTGCCTCAAAACATTGAGACTGGACTGACTAATCAACACAAGCGTAGACACACTGACCTACACTACCAAACTATCATACACACCAATCTGTAAATGCTTCACTGGTTATCTCTTTTGCACAATATTCATTACTGGATTATTTTTTGCACTAATTCCTTAATTCTTGCTGATATGTCAAGGAATGTTTACTGTTTCTCCACTACCTCAACACTATATTATTATGTTATGTTATGTCGTGTTTGTCGCACTGTCACTTTGTTGTTGCTCTTGTTTGCACATTTGCATGTGCACTTTATGTTGTCTGTAAAACCTGTAGATAGTCATACTTAGCTAGTTAGTTTTTGTAAATTTATGTTGTAATTTATGTTAGGTCAATCTGTCTTGTCTCTGCTAGCCAGATAACTAGGCCTCTTAGTTAGCTAGTTTAGTTTTTCTGTTCATTTATGTTGTAAATTTATGTTGCATGTAGCACCTTGGTCCTGGAGGAACGTTGTTTCGTTTCACTGTGTACTAACTGTATATGGTTGAAGTGACAATAAAGCCTACTTGAACTTGAACTTGAGTCAGTAGTGTGAATAGCAGGGGACTGAGCACACAGCCCTGAGGGGCCATCAGTGTGATGGTGCTGGAGGTGTAGTTCCTAATCCGCACTGACTGTGATCTTCCAGTCAGAAAGTTCAAGATCCAGTTACAAAGGGAGGTGTTCAGGCCCATCAGGCTCAGCTTTCCAATCAGGTGTTGGGGGATGATAGTATTAAATGCTGAACTGAAATCTATGTACAGCATTCAAATGTACAGTATGTGTCCTTCTTGTCTAGATGTGTGAGGGCCAGATGGAGTGTGATGGAGATGGCATCACCCGTTGAATGGTTAGGACGATACACAAACTGCGATACATCTCCAGTGAGGGAGATGCAGGGTCATGATGTGTCTCATGATAAGCCGATTGAGGCAGATGATGGGTGTGAGTGCAACAGGACAGTAGTCATTGAAACAGGACATTGAGAGAAGACTTCTTCAGCATGGGAACGATGGTGGTGGACATGAAGCACATAGTAAATTCACATGTGGTGCTGATGGACACTCTGGAACCTTCTCCTGCAGTTTCTTTGTCGAGGTTCCTGTTCTCATTGAAGGTTTCCGAGGTGGCATGCTTTTGAAAAGAACACAGGTAAACGTAAAGTGTATATAATCTCTAAGACAACCATTTCACACACAAACATATTGTTCTTTATTTATAGACTATAATTAGCTAATGTCACTAAAGTTACATGTTCTGGTAACTTCTGTTAAACACTGAACCCAAAAACTGATTATGCAGTAACATTAACTTACTATAAAAATAAAAATAAAAGGTAAAAAGTAACTTACAGTAGCAGTCATTAAACCGATTATTAAGAAACCTGACCTCGACCCCAGTCAATTGTCTAATTACAGGCCAATATCAAACCTCCCCTTTATCTCTAAGATTCTCGAAAAGATAGTAGCGGGGCAGCTATGCTCATATCTACATAGAAATAGCATACATGAACTGTATCAGTCAGGATTTAGGCCTCATCACAGCACAGAAACAGCACTCGTTAAAGTAGTAAATGACCTCCTATTGGCTTCTGATCAGGGTTGTGTAACTATGCTTGTATTACTCGACCTCAGTGCAGCTTTTGGCACCATTGATCATGCTATTCTTCTTCGGAGATTAGAAAATGTAGTAGGAATTAAGGGTGCAGCCCTCTCCTGGCTCAGATCCTATTTGACCGATCGTTATCAGTATGTAGACTTAAATGGTGACTATTCTGCATGCTCGCTAGTGGAGTTTGGTGTTCCACAAGGTTCAGTTTTAGGCCCACTGCTTTTTTCTCTTTACATGCTTCCTCTGGGCAACATAATCCGTAAACATGGTATTAGTTTTCATTTTTATGCTGATGACACACAGTTATATGTCTCATCAAAATCAGATGAGAAAATCCAGCTCACTAAAGTTGAGCAATGTGTGCAGGAAATAAGAGATTGGATGCTAATTAACTTCCTACTGCTTAATCCTGATAAGACAGAAGTTTTAGTCATAGGACCGCATTCAGCCAGAAGTAAGATTTTAGATCACACTAACTTTAGATGGTGTAGATGCGGTCATATTATTTCACTAGTTTTGACGCGTAGCTTTGGTTTGAAGTTTCACTCACACAACAGAAGTCCGATCTCTTTGTCTCTTGTAGTTTATTTTGTCAGCATCAAAGAATCAACACTTCATACAGTCGTCTTGAGTAAATCCACTGTGATTACAGACACCAGTTGCTGCATCTTGCAAATCTCTGACTTTTACAACAACCTATTTGCTGTATCTTGTAAATTACAATGTTAGCTTACGTATATAACAACACTCTTGTTGTATATCTATACTTACGGGAGCTTACGGTTACAACAACCTAGTTGCTGTATCTTACTGTACATTTTTAGCTTACCGGGAGCTCACGTTAGCTGACGGTCAAAAGCTTGTGTTTCCGTAGCCTTCCACATCTAAACTGAACTCTCTATCATATGACAGTCATACAAATGCATGTAATAGTAGAATGACATCACAGACCAACTTACGATTGTCAAAATGGATGCTTAACTAACACATTTAAAGCTTATGGATTATGTAACAAACTTAATGCTTTACTAGAACAAGGTAGAATAAATGAAATAACAAGTAAAATAAAATAAGATAAGATAAACACAACAACAAATTCATAACAAGTACGATATGGCTCTTACATTCCAGCCCCTAATTGACAGGCATGGAGACTGACAATTACAATTTTGTGTTTTTTTTTTTTTTTTGATAAAGCCATTAAATCAAACATTCTTTACCTTCTAAAACGTTTTAAATCTTTTAAGTGTGTATCTCGGGTGTTTATATTTGCATGTCAAATTTCATAACATATTAGCACACATTTAACAGTCCATTTCATATATGAGGCACAGCTTGTCAATGGGTCTTTCCAGAGTGTTGGTCATAGTTTTAACTAACACACGTCTCACAAGTCCCCCTTTGTCGGGGAACACTTTCGTGATTCTTCCCATGACCCATGAATTTCTTGGAGAAAACTCGTCAATTATTAAAACTATGTCTCCAATCGAGAGGTTTTTTCTCTCTTGAAACCATTTTTGTCATTCTTGGAGCAAGGGCAAGTATTCCCAAACAACATACCCATTGTTTCCAGAGCAGGTCTGATAGATGCTCGATCTGCTTCCCCCTGCGACGTGCATAGATGTCTTCCTTTCTGACAAATCCAGGTGGCAGGTTTGGCTGTTTTTTCATCAGCGGCAGGTGGTTAGGTGTCAGAGGTTCCAGATCTGTGGGATCCTCCGAGACAGTAGTGACGGGTCGGTTATTCGTTGTCGCTTCTGCTTCACACATGAATGTACGCAGGCTCTCGTCAGTTAATGTTTTGTTCTTTCAATACTGATCTCAAGATCTTTCTAACTGACCTGATCTGTCTTTCCCATATTCCACCAAAGTGAGATCCAGAGGGCGTATTGAATGTCCACTGTATGTTCCTTTGAGTGAGGAAGCTTTCAATTTGTGACTGATTCCATTGCTGAATAGCCTTGCGCAGTTCAGTCTCAGCGCCTATGAAGTTTGTTCCGTTGTCACTTCGCATAACTGACACCTGACCTCTCCTGCTTATAAAGCGTCGCATGGCATTCACACAAGAGTCTGTGTCAAGCGAATGAGCAATTTCAATGTGCACGGCTCTTGTTGTCAGACAAGTGAAAAGTACGCCATATCTTTTAACATTCCTTCTGCCACGCTTGACCTTGAATGGTCCGAAGTAGTCTACTCCCACGTTAGTGAAGGGTGGGTGGTCTGGTATTATTCTGTCGATTGGCAATTCTGACATTTTTTGCTCAAATGCTTTAGCTCTAGACTTCCTGCATATCACACACCTGGAGAGAAACTGTCTTACGAGTGAGTTAGCAGTCGGCATCCAGTATTTCTGCCGCAATTCTGAGAGCATGTAATTTCTGCCACTGTTTTGTCATGAACGTCTCTTAATATTAACGTTGTGATATGTGAGTCTTTAGGTACAATGACTGGATGTTTAACGTGCTCTGGCATTGCGGACCTGCCGAGACGTCCTCCGACTCTCAGCAATCCATCCTGTAGTACTGGGTCTAGTTTGGACAAGCAACTGTTTCTTTTTACAGATGCCTTGCGTTTTTGCTGTGTGTGAATTCCCTGTTTGAATTCTGCTGCTGCTTTGCCCTTTTGCAACGTGAGAATTTCTTCCTTAAAATTTTGTCTTTGAGTGAATTTAATGATTTCGTTTTCTGCTCTTGTTAGGTCTTGAACAGTTAGAGACTTGTGATTTTCTGTCTTTGGTTTATCTACTTGTTTTGACCCTTTCTGTTTTTTGTTTGAGCATGTCTCTGATGCGAAGGATCCAGACAACGGATCTTTTTAACTTGTGCCAATGAGAGTGATGATTAATCAGTTTACTCACTGCGTCTGCACATTTTGTAACGCTCACAATATTCACTAAAGCTGAGAGCTTAATTTCATAATTTATCCAAATTTTCTTTTATTGACGTGTCATGAATATTTTCACAGGATACCCCCCTGGAGGCAGAATCAGCTGGGTTTTTTGAGGTATTAACGTACCTCCATTGCTGTGACTTGGTTGACTCTCTTATAATGGCGATTCTATTGGCCACGAAGGTTTTAAAACGAAGTGTTTCATTATCAATATATCTCAAAACAGTTGTACTGTCAGTCCAAAACATAGAGTCCAGCAATTTCAATTCTAACTGTTCTTTCAACATTTTGTCATTTTTTACAGCGACCACTGCCGCAGTCAGTTCCATTTGTGGAATGGTGGTTTGTTTCAGGGGTGCTACACGGGAATTCCCCATCATGAATGCACAATGTGTAAGTCCATCAGCGTTTACTAACCTGAGGTATGAGACAGCTCCGTATCCCATTTCACTTGCATCCGAGAAGTGGAGGAGTTGTGCTGTAGCTGTAACTCCAATGTCGGCTGGTTTTATGCACCTTGCTATGCTGAACTGGGACATTCTGTGCAGCTCTTGCAGCCAGGTTTTCCATGCCGTTGCAAACTGCTCGGGAATGTCATCATCCCAGGCTAGTTTTTCTTTACATAACTGTTGCATTAAAGTTTTCGCTGGCAGTATGACAGGCGCGAGAAACCCTAAGGGGTCGTAAATCAAACTGGTAATTTTGAACTTGAACATGTCTGAGTTAATGCACGACAGCACACCCAGAGCTCTCTCTATGGGCAGTGCATCTTTACTCAAGTCTAAGTCTCTCATGTCTTTGATCCTTTCGCTCTCGGGAATTACAGTCAGTAGGGCACGGCTATTGCTTGCCCATTTTTTTATTGGTTTTGCCCAGGTTAAAACCTCCACTTGCACAGAGACTTGTGAGATCATTATATAGGGCGACTGCTTGGTCATGACTCCAAACGAATTTCTGGCAGTCGTCTACATAATAGTTTTTAAGTACTGTATTGACTGCCACAGCAGGTGCATTGCTGCGGTTTTCTTCTGCTGTCTTTCTGAGGGCGAAGTTAGCAACACTAGGCGACGATTTTGCACTGAACAGATGAACTACCATTTTATATTCAACTAAGTCTTGGTTCACATCTCCATTCGGCCACCATAGGAAGCGCAGAAGATCTGTGTCCTTCTCGTGGACTCTCACATGATAGTACATGGCTTCTACTATTGTGTCCTTTTTCTTGGACTTCATTCTTGGATCACAATGGGGAGGATGCAATTATCTCCAGCCCCGGTGAGAGCATTTCATTCGTGCCTCACTGAAGGTGGTGTATTTTTTGTGTCACTTTCAGTTTCATTTCTATAGGCGCTCGTAACTGACTGCGCCGTATCTGGCACTGCTATGTGTAGAATGCGTGGATGTGTCTTTGAGCACAATGAACATGTTAATTTTCTGGCACAGTCTTTCCCTAAATGACCCTTTGTTAAACATCCGAAACAGAATCCGTTTCTTTTTAAGAATTCTACTTTGTCTTTGTGTGTCTTATCATTAAATTGGAAGCAATCGTCTAAGATATGCTCCCCTTTGCAATGTGCGCACAGTTTAGTTAAGGCGCTGACAGGTAATGTACCGGCATTCTTCATTGTAATCGAGTCTTTGTGAATTTTACCAACATGTCTGTCCTCGGTTGCAACGCTGACCCTGGGTTTTCCTTGACCCTTTTGTTTGGGTCCTTGAAGTGATGTGTGACTGGGTTTTCCGTCACTGGTTGCGGCATCCAGGTCTGTAGAGTGCGCGCAGCTTAGGTGCGCGTTGCTCGATTCAGTGACTGCGCTCTCGTTTGCAGGCTGCTCTCGGCTGTTGCATGTTGAGTTGGAAAGGTGAGCTACTCGGGCGCGCGCTGCTCGGTTCGATGAGTGCGCTCTTGCTCTTGGGCAATCGGCTGTCGTATTTGCGATCTTGACGTTGAAGGACTCTTAATTTGGCATTGTGCATAGCGAGTGGCGTTTTGGTTTCCAGCCTTTCTTTTTTTGCTTTTAGTTGTGCCTTCTCCATTTCTAGTCATGCCTTTAGGTGTGCTTCTTCAATTTCTAATCGTGCTTTTAGTTGTGTTTCCTCCATTTCTAATTGGAGACGTTCGTCCAAGGTTGCAGCCTTTGCCAACAGAGCTGCTCTTTCGGCTTCTTCTTTCTTTAGTCGGGCTGAGGATGATGTAGAAGTTACAGATCTTTTGGATGCTGCCGTTATCTGTGACACGCTGTCACCCGGCGAGACATCTTCGCATGTTCGCGACGTCACAGAGTGGCCCTTAGTGTCCTTGGTGTCCGCTATCCAATGACCCACCTTAGCTATGAATTCTGTGCGGCCTTGGCCCTCAGGTGCGCCGCAGGCGACCTGATCGCGTTTGTGTTCGTCTTTGAGTGTACACCAGCACATCAACGTTACTTCTCATGAAGTTCTCTGTCAGCTTCCCGTATTCGGGTCTGTACTCAGTTTCAGCGATGTCTAACTTACGTGCATAGTTCATATGTGTCTTTAATGCAGTAGACATTGCATTCCGTCGAATTTGCTTGCCTATTCTTGCATCCAGCGCCTCGTTGAGGTTCTTTCTGTTCGTCTCGCAGAGCGCCGTTAGGCTCCCCAGCCAAGTACTGGGAGCGTCGTCCACGTTGGTCGGCATGGTGAAGTTCAACGGCTATTCACTTTCACTTTCCCTTTCAGTGTTCACTTGTTTTCGTTCAAGCAGCGGAAAGCTTTTGACTTTATGTAGATGCGCTCATATTATTTCACTAGTTTTGACGCGTAGCTTTGGTTTGAAGTTTCACTTACACAACAGAAGTCCGATCTCTTTGTCTCTTGTAGTTTATTTTGTCAGCATCAAAGAATCAACACTTCATACAGTCGTCTTGAGTAAATCCACTGTGATTACAGACACCAGTTGCTGCATCTTGCAAATCTCTGACTTTTACAACAACCTATTTGCTGTATCTTGTAAATTACAATCTTAGCTCAGGTATATAACAACACTCTTGTCGTATATCTATACTTACGGGAGCTTACGGTTACAACAACCTAGTTGCTGTATCTTACATTTTTAGCTTACCGGGAGCTCACGTTAGCTGACGGTCAAAAGCTTGTGTTTCCGTAGCCTTCCGCATCTAAACTGAACTCTCTATCATATGACAGTCATACAAATGCATGTAATAGTAGAATGACATCACAGACCAACTCACGATTGTCAAAATGGATGCTTAACTAACACATTTAAAGCTTATGGCTTATGATACAAACTTAATGGTTAATGCTTTACTAATGAATAGAACAAGGTAGAATAAATGAAATAACAACAAGTAAAATAAAATAAAATAAAATAAAATAAACAGAACAACAAATTCATAACAAGTACGATATGGCTCTTACAGATGGCCTTTCTGTTCCATCAAGTGCAACAGTAAAAGACCTCGGTGTGATTTTAGATTCCAAACTTTCATTTGAAGCTCATGTAGATAACATTACCAGGATAGCATTCTTTCACCTCAGAAATATTGCCAAGATAAGAAATATACTGTCGCTAAACGATGCAGAAAAACTAGTTCATGCTTTTATCACTTCTAGGCTGGACTATTGTAATGCCTTACTGTCTGGTTGTTCAGCTAGATCAGACATGGGCATACTACGGCCCGCGGGCCATATACGGCCCGTTAGTCTTTTTAATCTGGCCCGCCAAACATCTCCCAGTTATATCAAAATATAAAATTAATAATATCGTTACCGGCAAACCTTGTTCATTTACTTTCCCCTGTAATGCCCACATTTCCCCAATAGATGGCGCGCTTGAGCATTTGCCCCCTCTTCTTCGCGGTTAAGCTTTTCCCAGAAGAAGCACTCTCCTTCTCAGTTCCCGCGGTAAAGCACGATATGCAAAGAAATACAGCAAATCACTGGATGACCTGCACAGAGAATTCAGTCACCGGTTCTATGATTTTGAAAACATTGAAAAGTCACTTCAGCTCGTGTCTTGTCCCTTCTCACAAGACCCTGAAACAGTACCACATGAGGTGCAATTGGAACTGATCGATCTTCAGTCTGATGCCATCTTGAAGGAAAAGTTCAACACTCTTAAACTTAACGACTTTTATGCTTCACTGAACGAAGCCACCTTTCCAAACCTACGGACACCGGCACAGAAGATGCTGGCCTTGTTTGGCTCGACCTATGTATGTGAGCAGACATTCAGTGTTATGAACATGAACAAAGCCCGTCACAGATCCAGGATAACTGACCAACACCTCGGATCTATCCTGAGAATCGCAACAACACTGTTCCCACTGAAACTGATGGTGAGTTTTCCTGCTGTGTTTATTCAACTGAAATGTAATTAAATTAACCATTAATCATTAATAGGTCAAATCCTGTATGAAATTTATATAACACTCCATCCATCTGTTCTTGGCTCGGCCCCTCTGTCAAATTTTAGAACTCATTGTGGCCCTCGAATCAAAAAGTTTGCCCACCCCTGAGCTAGATGCATAAATAAGCTCCAGTTAGTCCAGAATGCAGCAGCGAGAGTCCTCACTAGAATCAGAAGATATGAGCACATCACCCCTATCCTATCTTCACTTCATTGGCTCCCTGTGAAATTTCGCATTGATATTAAAATACTACTTTTGACATATAAAGCATTAAATGGTCTCGCACCGCAGTATCTGAGTGAATTGCTAGTGTCCTATGATCCGCCACGCCTACTTCGATCAAAGGACGCAGGCTGCTTGTCAGTACCGCGTATTATGAAAACTACAGCTGGGGGCAGAGGTTTTTCTTACAAAGCCCCAAAATTATGGAATAGTCTTCCAAATAGTGTTCGGGACTCAGACACAGTCTCAGTGTTTAAGTCTAGGCTAAAAACCTATTTATTTATCCAAGCATTTTTATGAATAGATTTGCCTGAGGTAAAGGAGCAGATCTGGGGGACTCATGGATGTAGAGTATTATGATGAACTGGTATGTTTAGATGCTGTCTTCCTCACTCTCATTTGATCACTCAGGTTTGTTGACGGTGAGGTGATTGTTTGCTTTACATCTCAGGGAGCCCTCATGTTTGTGTTTCCTTATGGCTCTCCCTTTTAGTTATCCTGTCATAGTTAGTCCTGTCGGAGTCTCTGCTTGCACTCTACAGTTAATATATATTCACATTATACAACGTATGACTGTGACCATACCTAATTGCCATCTCTCCTCTTCTTCTCTTCCTCCCCCTCTTTCTCTTCCCTCTTTCCCCCTGTCTCCCCCTTTCACTCTTTCTCTCTCTCTCTCTGTCGAGCTACACATGTCGTTCCTGAGCTGCCAGTGATCCAGACTTCCTCTGCCCTCCGGACCTGTCTGACCCATCCTGGTGCCTGGCTTCTGCTTGGAGATTTCTTCACATGGATGCCCCGTGTATCTGGTGCCCGACTTCTGCTTGGAGATTGTCACATGGATGCCTCGTGTGTCTCTTTGGGATGCGTCTGGTGTCTGGGGATGATTCTCTCTACTTAGAAGATGGTTCTGGCCTCGACTGGTGTTGTCAGCTGTTTCTCTGAGGACTTGACAATTCGATAGTTCTGGACTGGAACTTTCTACAAGTCTGTCTGAGTCTCCAATAACTACTGGACTCCATTTTAACATCAATTAACATCAACTATTATTGCTGAACCTAACACTTAACACTGTATAAATGCAGATAATTTCCTGCTATCTGTTTCACCCAGATGAGGATGGGTTCCCTGTTGAATCTGGTTCCTCTCAAGGTTTCTTCCTATTACCATCTCAGGGAGTTTTTCCTTGCCACTGTCGCCCTCGGGCTTGCTCACCAGGGACTATCTGAACATTTTGATTCATTCACATTCCATACAAACTTAAATAATTATTTTGATTGTGTAAAGCTGTTTTGAGACAATATCAATTGTTAAAAGCGCTATACAAATAAAATTTAATTGAAAAATTTAATTGAATTCAATACCTGGTAGACTGGGAGGGTTATTGCCCCGAGGAGCGGTCTTGGATTCCGGCCCGGTTTGTTCTCCACCCCGAACTCATCTGAGACTACCGTCAATCGGGTATCCTCAACCCGATGACGGTGGCCATCTGGAGCCGGTCCTGAACGGGGGGGGGGGGGGGGGGGGGTACTGTCATGCGCACTCGCACCGCATTAGGACCCGGAAGTAACCCAGCCGCGATTCAGGGAGCATAAAAGGAGACAAAATGGATTATCACATTGCTCAGTCATTGAGTTGCCCATGCTGGTTCCGACGCTTCGCATCCGATTCGCGAGTACTCACCTATTTTGGGTCTTTCTTCCTGACGAGTGTGTGTTTAGAACGCGGGTTTATTTGTGTAGATCCTTGCTCTCACTACGAGAGAGTTCTAATAACAATAAGCGTGGTTATTGTAATGGAAAAATCATATATTAATTATGTATTAATCCTATTTGATCCTTGTAGTAAGTGTGTAACGTAGGCCTTAGAAGTTTGAACTTGTTTGTCGAAGCTTAGAGACACAAGGCCGAGAACAGAATAGAAACAACCTGATTGTAGTTGTCCCTGAATAAATGATAAGGTATAGACATCTGGTCTGGGTCAGATAAAGAGTCATGAGTTTGAATGTAGGAACTTCATGTACGGGGCGTTGATTATGTTAACAGAGATGTTTGTGTATAAAATAGGTCAGCTAGAGAAAGAGATCACCTTTTCTCTATGCTGCAACTGTTTGCTGTATGAGACTGGTCCTTCTGCAGAAGTTTGAAATAAAACCTTTGTTACTTTGCTCTTACCCAGTGTATGAATTACTTGTCTTTATATTGTTTTCAGAATTTCCACCACAACTTGGCGTTGTCGGCAGTTCTCCGTGTTTGAGGAGGGCATTGGAGAATCCCGGGGAGGCGCACGTGCACTGACGCCTTGGAGGCTTTTCACTTCATCTCGAACGCCTAATTGACATCCTAGCGTGAGAGGACCGGGGATTCACCATGTCACCTCAACACCGGAGTTGAAAGAACTAAATTAGTGTGGTAAGGAAATTATTTTTCTTTAAGTTGTAATTGTTAAAGTTAAAGTAAGTTGTAATTGAGTAAGAAGTACAAAGTAAACATTAATTGGGTAGGATTTAATATGTGGAAGGCAGAAGCAGAAGTTAGAGAAAAACGCATACAACCTAAAATGCAAGCACAAAACATTGATTCTTTTCAGTGTGTTAAGTCTATTTCAGATCCCGACCTGGACGGCTGCCCCCCGCGACCCCCAGCTCTTAGGCAGATAGCCCCTACAGCAGATCCAGTAAGACAACATGAACAAGAGACTTCTCGGCAGGCCCAAGTCCCCAGCACAGCAAGCACAGCCAGCACAGCAAGGACGGCTCTGTCTCCAATTTCGTCACATACTCGAACCAAGGTTCAGCTGAAAAGAGAAAAGGCTGATCGACAACCACCACCTGATGACAGCGAGGACGAGAGAGAGGAACTCTTAGGAGCTACAGGAAGTGTTCATCAAGTAATCACTGCTCCAATGATGGAAGTAGCAGGGGCGGATGGCACAGCGATGCTTGTTCACCGACCATGGACAATAAAGGACATCGAAAATGCACATGGACAACTCCCAGACCCGAGAGAGGTGGGAGGACAGAAATTCGGTGATAAAATGAGCAGATTTTGCTCAGAGTTTCGCCCGACATCTTATGAAATGCGACGACTTTTGGGGAGAAAACTAGGTGCGGACTTTGCAAAGATTAAGTATTCCTGGCCAACGGACAATGTTTTCACACAGCGAGCTCAGGCTGATCATGAAGAAAACCAACCATTTAACGGTTTTGTGGTGTGCCTTACAGGAGCGTGTAAAGAAGCGTTCCCAGCAAAAATGGATATGACTAAAATATCAATGTGCAAACAACAACCAGGAGAGAGCGTGTCACAATATCTCACCCGCCTCACTGAGGTACATGATGCAAACAGCGGGTTGGAGAGGCCTGTAGACATGTCTGTGGCAGCAATTTCACCATATGAAGCACATTTGAGGAACAGTTTCATAAATGGATTACAGGAGGACATCGCTCAGAAGGTGAAAAACACATGCGTTGGATGGGACACTGGAAAACTTGGTCTCATTGAACAACATGCAATACACGCGGAAAAGCTGGTATTACAAGAAAAAGATAAGCGCAACAAGAAGAGAGAAGACGAGAGTCACAATGCACAGCTGGCAGTGTTGCAGATGGTAAGACAAACTGCGGATGTACAGTACAGGAGACGTGGAAGAGGACGAGGAGGCCGTGGACGTGGGAGAACAAATGGCTATTATGGATGCGGAAGTGAAAACCATTGGATTAGAGACTGTCCGAGAAGGAGCAGAGGAGAGGAATGGATTAGGAGAGGTGAGGATCAGGGTGGAAATTGACAGAAAAAGGACGGGGCCGTGGGGAGCAGACCCGAAGGAGAGGGTGAGTCAAAACCTTTAATGCTTTGCAATGAAGATTCGCTAGAGCTAACCTCTTCAACTAACCTTTCTGAACTTATTTCACAAACTATATTAAGACTAGAAAATGTGCAAGAACATCTTGGCACTTACGCAAAGTATGGTGAAGAGTCATATAAGCAAATGCCTGTGTATATGATGAATTTTGCAGGAGAAAAGATTATGTTTCTGGTAGATTCTGGAGCAGGAAACTCTGTGATAAGTTCTAGTCAGTTAAGTGAGCCAGTAAAAACGAGTGGACGGTTCCTGAACTCAGTAGGGGCATCTGGTGTCATGGTAAAAGAAAATTTTCTACACCCCTGAAGTGTGAAACTGATAAAGGAGAAAAATTCAAATTTTCATTCTTGCTTTCTAGTTGTTGTCCTATTAATCTCCTGGGGCATGATTTAATAAACAAATTGGGATTGAGTTTGATTAGTATCCCAGGAGGGTTAAAAGTAGTAGAGAAAGATGAAGTAGAAATTCAGGGGGTGAAATATGACACCAGGCCATTGATGTACGTGTATGAGTGGATATGGGCTCAATCTATTGCGAGTTCAGTGAACCAGACGCTCGTGGAAGCAGCACATGACCGCATTAACCCTACTAACACAAGTTTTATGTCTGAATGTGTGCACTGCACTGCACTGCACACATTCATTTTGAAAAGCCTGACAATGAGTATGAGAGTGAATGGTTTAGAGAACTACAAAACCCAGACATGCTATTGTTTCAAGATCTATATTGGGACCAATATAGATGCGCCGTATCTATAGACCTCTCTAGAGTAAGTGTAAGAACTGGCATGCCACACCCATTTACCATAGAAGGGTCACATCCTCATGTGTCATTATCTAAAAATAACAAAAATGAATGGCAAGAATTGGGACCGTGGGTGTTGAATAACCTCAGAATTAATGATTGGGTTCGTATGGGAGACACAGAGACTTGGTATAGTAAAACAAATAACACATACAAGGTCGGTCTGAACTCGTTCGTAGAAGCTAAGAGAGCTGTAGAGATAATTCCGTTGTCAACATTGAATCATGAGAGAGTGAATTGGAGCTTCCCACAGATAGAGATAAGCGACCCAAGGCTAAAAACAGTGCCAGAGAGTCTTTGGGCAAAGGGAAAACATGATGTGGGACTCATATGTGATGTTGAACCAGTAAAAATTACACCAAAGTCAGATTATAGGCCTTGTAAGACACAGTACCCATTGAAAACTGAGGCGATAGAAGGCATTACTCCCGTGTTTAATTCTTTATTAAAGGCTGGAGTGATAATCCCATGTGAAGACTCACCAGTTAGAACACCAATCTTTCCAGTGAAAAAAGCAAAAATTCCAGGTGAACCTGATGATTGGAGATTTGTGCAGGACCTCCAGGCAGTAAATGATGCAATAATACCAAGAGCTCCAAATGTCCCGAATCCATACACTATCCTAGCACAAATCCCACCGGGCAGCCGGTGGTTTTCAGTTGTAGATTTGGCCAATGCATTTTTTAGCGTTCCTGTTCACCCTGACAGCCAGTACTGGTTTGCGTTTTCATTTAAGCGGATTAAGACAAAGCCTTTGTGTCTCTGGAAGTGCAAGATCACAAGTCTTGTTACACACAGTACACCAGGTTCTTGACTAAATCTACTGGAACAGTTACTCACTCGGACCTCAGAAGAAGAGCGAGTTGTTATATTGCAGTTTTTCAATTAATAATTCATAATTCATTTGAATGGAATGGTTGCTCATTGTAAACCATTGATCATCTACATAGACTATGTTTAGTCAGTTTTGTCTTGACCTCACAGCTATTCGTACAATAATTCAGCATGAAATAGTTGTTTGTGACTGTAAAATACAGTACCTGAAATATGGTATATGGTATGTACACTGTAAAAATAGATGCCATTGTAATTTAGTTACAGAACAAGAAATATTATATTCCTCAAAATAATTGTATTCTGAAATTCTGTCTTGATTTTTGTTTGTTTTGTTTTTAGAAGTGAGCCAACCTATGATGTTAGCTACAAGATCTTCTCTGAAAGAATCATCCGCCATTGAATAATTGTAAACCAAGAGGTGCTGACAATGATGCAGCTAAGAAGGATCTTTTTAAATCTTGTAAAAAAAAACATGAAAATCTTGATGACAGGTAATTTAAACAATATGAGTTTTCTTTTGCAAATTAGGGAAGAACATTTATGCAAACTTTTATTCTATTTTTCTCACAAAAATTTTATTAATAATAATGATAATCATAATCCTACTTTATCATAATCAATGTGTAGACGTTGACTGTTAATTATTTCAGTGTGATTATATCTTAAATGGGTGTGATCATCTTTTTCTGTATCTTTATGTTTCAGGCAGATTAAACTGAACAGGAGACTGACCTGATTTCCCCCAACTGGTGTTTTACTCCCCCCAGCAAGCGCAGCATCAGTGAATTTGTTTTTGTTGAGACACTTTCTACAGATAAACTGGTAGATAGAATACCTCATCCATCCGGTACGGAAACAACTGAGTCAGCTGAAGTAACTAGCCAAAGTAACGGTGAAAACAAATCGAGAACAGCAGCTGGTCCGCAAAGAGAAAGTTCAATGGCCTCTGTCAATACTACAGAGGACACAAGGTCACTTCATAGTGTGGCACTGATGATAAAGGTGATTCTTTTTGACTCTCCTGGTATGACATGCCCATGGACACCTACATCAGATGATTTAAATGTTGTGTCAGATAAAATCTGTGTGCCATTTGAACTGTACAATTTGATTTCATGGATTATTGGCACGTTTAGGCATGGATTTAAACTTTTACATAGCACATGGAGACCTTTGCCACTGTGTGGCTGTAACGAAGGGTTCACAAATTCTCAGTGCTGTTGAAGATCTGACTTGTGATCATGAGGAATGTGACACCAGGTTGTTTTTTCATGCACAACATGCTGCACGGGAATGCCAAACTGTAGTTATCAAGAGTCCTGATACTGATGTGGCATTGATTGCATCAAGTCTGCAGCCTGATTTACCATGTACTGTACATTGTATTTTTTCCACTGGGGTTGGCAACAAAACAAGGATCATTGACTTATGTAATGGCGCTTTTCCACTGCATAGTACGACACGACACGGTTCAGTTCTACTCACTTTTGGGGGGTTATCCACTGGGAACAGTACATGGTACCTCTTCCTTTTTTTAGTACCACCTAAGCCCAGGTTCCAAGGGCGCCGAACCATTACCAAAACGTGACGTGTAAACTCTGCTGGTCACTGATTGGCTGGAGAAAATCGTCATTACTGCGTCACCGAACTTGCGACACGAGACACAACAGAACTGTTGAGGAAGTGGAGGGGAGGAGCTTCCTTCTGTCATACAAATCACTCTGTCTTCTGATTTCACCAGTAGAGGGCATCTATCAGTATGATGGTGTTGGTTTAGTTCATGTATAAATCGTGCCCTAGTAAAGGTAAAAAAAAAAAATACAGATCAGGGCATAGATTAAATGATTTTAAGTCAGAGCTGCCAACTTTTGAGAAGAGCATGAAATGAGATTCTGAAAATAAAGGCGTTGGTTCTGCACATATGTACATAACACCTCACTCTGCATGCCCAGCCATTTTGTGCAACACTAAACATACACTTTACCATGTTTGGCTCATGTTCTGTACAGTATATGTTAGTGTTGCAGTGTAAAAGTGAAACAACAGATGGTACAACTGCAATTTTAAATATTCATCCAAAAAAAAAAAAAAAATCTGAATGTGCATATACATTATTAATGCATGAAAGAATTCTACATTAGATATTTTAAACGATTGATTAAAAACATCTTTTGACTTTTTTAAGAGAATTTCAACTCTGATGTCATGTCATGCTGCATGTTGCAGGTAAGTAATAAGTGTCTGCGAGTGATCAAATCTAATAGGTAGTTACTTTTATTGTGGAAAACAAATGTGATGACAAGACAGAGAAAATGACTAAGCAGGTATGAATGAAATATTTCTTCTTTTACTGAGAAATATGAGAAATCACAAACCCAATTGTTTGTATGTTCTGTACAGTATGTTACTGATATCATGGTTTTCAAGCTATGTCCAGTGTCAAAGGAATGATGGGGACAAAAGCAGTTGTGTCCTTTGTTCAAATCAATGATTACATAACACATGTTCAGTGAATATACATCAATGGTAACAACATCTAATATTAAATCTGATCCAGTGATCAAGGTCACACTTATCATTATATCACTGTGTAACATATACATGTCCTTTATCAGGGTTGGCAAGTTCGGGTTCATTTTATCAGAAATGAAACACAATTACAAGAGCAGTGCAGTAGGTTAAAAGGTGTAAATGAGCATGTAAAACATGGCCACATGTACAGTATGCATAATATAAAGCCAGGGGGATTGTAAAGCTAAAAGGATAGCAAAGCACATGCTGAGTTTACTAAAAATATTTATGACAACTATAGTACAGTTTCAACATGTGTTCAAATTATAAATTATATACAACTAGTAGGGGAAAAGGTTGATTAAATTTGAAAATGTATTTATATTTTGTAATATTTAAAAGATGTTTAACAATCGAGGAAAAACATTACATATTTATATTTGTTCCTGAGATTAATAAGGTGGAGTACAGTATGTGTTAAATGACATATAATGTTGAAAGACAACTCCAGCAGCATGACATTCCTCCTTTTCTATTATTTATACTCCCAACTGCCGGGAACCGGTTTGCCATTTCAGAATAATTTGTTATTACCATGTTTGCTCCACATGTTCAAGCAGAGCCTCAGAAGAGATACCATGACCTGGCATCTGTGTTCAGTTTTAAACAAGTAGATGTGATGGATCTGATGGTTCTGACAAACAAAGCAGGGTTTTTCCCACTTAAGCGACTTCTTAAACTGAGTCATGTCTGAGCAGGGTTACAAAACTTTAAAGCACATCAGAGAGATGTTTGAGCATGAGACCGATGAGGCATCATAAAAAGTTTTTATCCTCAGTCTGATGTAATCACTCACTGTATGTCTTGATCTGTGTCTGTGTAATGTTGTGCACTGTGCAAGTATGAGGAGTACAGGCTAATAAAGTGTATATTTTAAATCAGTAAGAATGTATTTGTGGCTGAATAAAGAGTCTATACCGCTTTATCCTATATTCAGGCTTGTGGGAGGCCTGGAATTTATCTCAGGAGACTTAAGGCGCGAGGCACGAGGCGAAGTACCCCATGGACAGGGTGCCAATCTATTGCAGGGCTCACACACACACACTCACACACATACTATGGGGAATTTGGGAACGCCTATTAGCCTAATCTGCAGGTCTTTGGACTGTGGGAAGAAACCACTGTACCCTAGGGAAACCCATCAAGCACAGGGAGAACATGCAAACTCCATGCACACAGAGACGGGAATCGAGTCTGGCCAGGAACTGAACACGGACCCTGCAGGTGCAAGACGACAGTGCTAAGCACTACACCCCCGTGCTGTCAGTGTAAACAACTGTCATAGCAATTTCACGAAAGCAAATAAAATGACAATATTTAAGTGTATAAATGTGCATTAAGTATAAAATATTTAACATACAATACATGGTGTAAAAACATTTAATCAAAACCAGTTTGCAAAGTATTGTAATGCAAATATACTGTATGTACAAGTGTGCTCAATAAAGTAGCAAAATAGATATAGCCTACAAGAAACAAATAAAATATAAATAAATGAGTAGTATATATATATATATATATATATTTTTTTTTTTTTTTTTTTTTACTTTTCGTGACTTCCTTTCTGCAAAATCAGCAATCACTTCATCATTTGATACAGTCTCACATATTTCATGGTTGATACTCAGAACAGCAAGCACCAATAAGCGTTCCTGGGCCATTATGGATCTCAGATATGTCTCGATTAGTTTGAGCGTTGAAAAGCTTCTTTCTGTACTAATACACACACAAATCCAGGGCGATTCACTACAGTAACATGTAAGGCCAATGCAATTCAAAGAGCTGTCCAGAGTTTGAGGTAAATTTCTGTCAAATTGTCACGGCATGCGCCTGTGATTGGCGTGCACCTCAATCTGTTATCACTACTGGCTCACACTGTACGTAGGCACCTCCCCCTTCTGCTGGTGTGCAAACGGTCGGAGCCACCAGGTCAACATTAATGGACCTCATGTTTAATCAGCGTTATAAAAGTGAAGTGCTGAGTTTAGTCTGGGGTCCAGAAGCAAAGCAAAGAGTCATGTGGTACAGTTATAAAGAGGTGGCCCACGAAGGGGGGAGATGCTACGCACCCCAGAGATTTTAAAGGAATGCCTCCCTTTGATCTGCGTGAGAGGGACTGCACGAGAAAGAACAGCTCGAGCTCCCGCGGCACCCATGCAGAACCCGCCCTTGCATCTGTACTGAAGGCTGGGCGGTAAAAATACTGATACTGATCACATGATTTACAAGAAGCTGAAGCTCGGCTCACTTCACTTACAGGAAATCTGCGTCGGCAAAAGTGTACAGTAGTATCCAAAAGTATTGGGGCAAAAGAGAGCGTCAAAGTTTTGTTGACTTTCTAAATGTTAAAAAATAATAATAATGACAATCAAGATAATAAGAATAATTAGCTATTTTTTTGCAATGAAATTGCTCTACAACAATCAATATAGGGTATAAAGCCCTTATTTTTTTTAAAACCTGCTGGATCTGGCTTGGCATAGAGTCAAAAAGACTTCTTCAGTACTCTGGTGTCACTCACTTAATCCATGCCTGCTTGATCGCTTCCTGAAGATGTGTAGAGAAGATGCTTTCTTGCTCCTGCCTTCTTCACCATCGTCTAACAGTTTTCTATCGGGCCATGGTTTCAGAAGCTGAATTGTCCAGGGTGTACCCCGCCTATGCTCCAAGTCTCCAAGGATAGGCTCCTGCCCCCATGACCCTGTACACAGGATAAGCTTTATAGACGATGAGTAAATTATTTAATGCACTTATCGGTTTTAAGTGGATTGTACTGCCTTTTGTTTCTCATTGTTTCTCATTTCACATCTCAGACTAATGCTGTATTTGAGCCTAAATGCAAGCTTCAACATGTAAAATACTTTATTCAAAGAGGAAAAAAATCAGTTTAACCACAGAAGCCTTATGTACTGTATGCCTTATCTAAAGCTTAACACCTTAACCACTCATCTATAGAGAATAAAGGGATCTAAATTACTTTTTTTTCTTAATTTTTATGAATATGTATGAACTCCTGAGGTTTACTGTCTGTTGTTGAAGTTGATGTGCACCGCACAAACATTGTTTACACCCTGATAAATTAAAACATGGATTTCACAATACTGTGGAACCTCGGATTACGAGCATGATTTGTTCCAAAAGCGGGCTCGTATTCCAAAACACTCGTATACCAAATTAAATTTTCCCATAAGAAATAATGGAATCTTAAATTATTCGTTCTACAGCCCAAAATACAGATAGATATATACATAATTAATACAAAATATAAAGGATAAACAAAACAAATTAACCTGCACTTTACCTTTAAAAAAAAGCAAAAATAAATCCCGACAGATAAGTGTTTCCTTTTGTGCGCACAGGCGCTGTGTGTGTGTGAGGCTAGAGTAAGAGGAGACTCTTTCTTTCAGCCCCTACAGTCTCCCCCTTCTCATCTTACACAGTAAAACTTTCTCCTCTCATCTGAAAACACACACACACACACACACATCAACGGCACGACTGTTATTCTCTTCCAAATTATTAAAGCTTCTCCGCTTTATTTTAATGTTGCTCGCGACAGCGTAACAGCCCGTTAATTCATGCTCGTGTAATGATGAGATGGACAAACTGTTCGATGCTCCCGTTTTCCACATTGTCGGGTTATAGTACAAACTTTCATGTGGATCATGCACTTAAATCCAACTAAAAAAACTACTGAAGAACAAAACAGGCTCTATATCCTAGTTTACATCTCGCATTCGCGTTCACACAGCGGACTGAATTACCCACAATGCATCTCCCGTACTGGACTACACTTCGGTAAACAGCGGTCATAAATCAACCTCTCTCTCCCGCTACACTGTTTTATCTGAAAAAAATAGCAATAAACATCACTAATAACACTCGCGTGAGCGCAAACTAACAGAATCACTGCTGTAAAGTAAAACAAACAAATGAACCAGCACCTTACCTCTGTGTGTGTCAGAGCAGAGTGTGTGTCCCTTGCCTTAATGTCTGTGCGTGTGTGTGTGTGCGAGCGTAATTTGACACGCTTTTTGACACAAATTTTGCCGGCTATATGTGTGTGTGTGTGTTTGTACACACGCGCTTCCGACCACAAAATAAAATATGTTTTACACACACACATTGTCACAGTGTTATAGTAAACAGTGCATGGATATTGATTATATAAGTAAGTGATGAGCACTAAGACCCAGCAGGAGAGACGATTACCCACAATCCAACCTCACTTTCGTGGCCCTGAGATCACGTGACCTAAATCCTCATTATAATCTTCTTCAAAACCATCAGGGCGGACACAGAGCCAAATTGTACTTAAAACACAAGCTTTTTATGGAATTTTGCAAGAAAATTCCATAAAAAAGGCGGGAACGAGATGCTGCATGAAAACGCTATGGGAAACATCTTGTCATGTTGCCGGTTGTGAAACATGGGTGTATCAAACACCCCAAATTTTGGCTTATATAACCCCGGTCAGGTGATGTCATCCTGATGAGACGCACCTGCAGGTTATAAATAGTAGTGAGCCGGCGACATTCCTCAGATTAATTTGTCTGAACGGACGTCCGGTCACATGGCAGTGCAGCATTGGGACGCAGCATCTCGTTCCCGCCTTTTCAGGAAACAGGGTTACAGCAAAGTAACCCGAGACGTTCCCTTTCAAAGGCTCCTCTCGATGCTGCGTGAAAACGCTATGGGAACGAGAATACCAACGCCGCCACACTGCATGTGTCTGGACCCCAAGGTTGTGTAGCGTGTGCGCACAAGCCCGAGAAGGTCTCAGAACTATGCCTGGGCAGCTAACTCGGGGGCCGTGAGCCCGGAGTAGCATGAACATCCAGATTATAAATGTAACAAATGTGTGCGGGGAGGACCAACCCTCCGTGTCACACAATTGCTGCAGGGGAATACCTCTTGCTGGTGCAAAATGAGACGATCCCCCTGGTTGAATGAGCCCTGCTTCCTAGAGGCGAAGTGAACCCAGGCGCCTCATAAGTGAGGGCAATAGCATCTCTCACCCAGAATAGTGGCTCTCTGACTTACGCCACTAGCTGACGCGGTGGACGTAAATCTGAAGAGCACGTGCTGGACACAGTAAGTGAAGACTCTCCTGCTCCGAAGCTGTAAAGGCGGAGGACAGAAGGCTTCAAAAACAATAGGGTGCATGTTGGGTTTATGGAACTTTCGGAAGATAGTTCAGTGAGGATAAAGTTAAGTAGGTCCTGAGAGTAGTAGGCTGCAGGGGAAGACCTCTTGCTAGTCCAATAGATAGAATAGGAGAGGGCAAAAGCATCTCTCACCCAGTATAGTGGCGCTCTGACTTACGCCACTAGCTGATGCGGTGGACGTAAATCTTAAGAGCACGTACTAGACAGTGAGTGAAGTTTCTCCTGCTCCGACGCTGTAAAAGGCAGAGGACAGAAGGGTTCAACTGTTAAGTACATCCAGAGAGTACTAGGGCACACGCCCGAGGACAAGCTTTCCTTGCAGACACCCCAGCACTGAAACATTTCTGTAGTGGACTGGGTCTACCTGCTTAGCACACAGTTGTTGCAGGGGAATACCTCTTGCTGGTGCAATAGATGAGGCGATCCCCTGGTTGAATGTGCCCTGATTCCTAGAGGCGAAGTGAGTCCACGCGCCTCATAGGAGAGGGCAAAAGCATCTCTCACCCAGTATAGTGGCGCTATGACTTACTGATGCGGTTGACGTAATCTGAAGAGCACGTATTGGACAGTAAGTGAAGTTTCTCCTGCTCCGAAGCTGTAAAAGGTGGAGGACAGAAGACTTCAAAACAATAGGATGCATGTTGAAAATGGAACTCTCGGAAGATAGTTCAGTGAGGATGCAGTTAAGTACATCTTGAGAGTACTAGGGCACAAGCCTGAGGACAAGCTTTTCCTGCAGAAACTCCAGCACTGAAACATTTCGGCAGTGGACTGGGTTTACCTGCTTAGCACACACTTGCTGCAGGGGAATACCTCTTGCTAATGCAATAGATGAGGCGACCCCCTGGTTGAATGAGCCCTGATTCCTAGAGGCGAAGTGAGTCCACGCGCCTCATAGGAGACGGCTTTATAGCATCTCTCACCAGTGTAGTGGTGGCCGCCCCCCCCCCGGTTGCGGTCCCAAAAACATGTAAAAGCTCCTCTGACTTACGCCACTGGCTGATGCGTTGGACGTAAATCTGAAGAGCACGTACTGGACAGCAAGCGAAGTCTCTCCTTGCTCCGCTTTGGGGGGGCTGGAAGAGTCAGAGAGTAGCAAAGGGGACATATGCTGATCGTACGAGGCAAAGAGGTCCACCTCTGCTAGCTGAAATCTCTCCCAGATTGACTGACTACTTCGGGGTGGGGTTTCCAATCCCCGTGTGTCAGAGATTAACTGAATGTAAATTGCCCTGAGGGAGAGGAACCTGCTGCGCTAGCTGTTTAGCGGCGCGAGCACAGTCCGCCCTGGCGAGAATACATGAGACTGCCATAGTGCTTTAGGGCCAGAAATAGAGCCATCATTTCGGGGCAATTGATGTGCCGTGCGAGAAGAAGGCCTCTCCAGCTCCCTTGGGTTGGACGGTCATCTAAGACCGCACCCTAGCCCGTGAGTTAAGCGTCTGTCGTTAGCATCTGCGACGACAAGACGAACTTAGAGTGGGACCCAGAGTCAGAATACCGGGGTCTGAACCACATAGGAAGGGTACGAAGCACCTGGCGCGTAACCCTTATCGGGGATTGGCCCTAGAGTGAAATCCCCAGTCTTAGCCACAACTCACATGCTCCCATGTGCAGAAGGCCCAAAGGTGTCACCGTGGATACAGCTGCCATGAGAGCTAAGATCTCTAAAAGTTATGTTCACTTTGTTATCTAGCTTGATTTCCTTGTTTCTTAGAATGGATCCGTTTTACTTTGGGTCTCAATCCTAGAACCAAAGATGAGCTAGGATGACATGCTGATGTCGAAGCACTAGCTACTGAGACTGGGCCAGCCAGTTGTCTATGTAATTCAATACATCCATGTAGAGAGCTAGACCAAATGGAAGGACCTGATACTGGTAAGCTTCGCCCCCGAAAGCAAACCCCAGGTCTTTCCCTGTGTTGTGGCAATATTTCTATGTGAAAGTAAGCGTCCTTCAATCGATTGTCACAAATAAATCGCTTGGTAGGATTTGAGAGCAATCAGTTTGACAGTCAAATGTTTAAACTGTATTTATTTATTTTAGATAGCGGTACAACCCGCGAAATCTAAAATTTGGACGCAGCCCCCCGTTCCTCTGGGAACCAAGCAATAGCGACTGTAGTAACCTGACTCACTGTCTGGTAGGGGAACATGTTCCATGGCTCCATTCCCCAGTAACTTCTGTCAGGAGATGCGCACCTTCCGGTTTTCATGGAAGTAGAGACCACCCCATTTTGAAACACGGAGGGTGATGTGAGAACTGAATCCTGTAGTTTCTCTACAGTGCTTAGCACCCAAGGAGATATACTTGGCAGTAGCTTTTCAGCTGCCAGTTTCTCAGAAAAGGGCAAAGTGTCGGTGGCTTGGTTAACGGGGGAGGATGTTAGATGTTCGGTATCCTGAAACATGGCAGGAAAAACCAAAGAACCAACACTTCATTGGAGGCTGGTGTTGCCCGAAACACCAGTGGTGGCAGAGCAAAAACACAGACCTCCTGGGAGCTTCTTGAAAAAGGCAATATGCCAGTCTGGCCTTTTGAGGCGGATAGTGAGGAGCGTCGCACCCCTTTTTTTTTTTGTGTCATGCTGTTTTTGTCTTCTCATTTGTATTTTTTGTTCTGGAAGCTCCGTCACTAAAACAAATTCCTTGTACGTGCAAGCGTACTTGGCAATAAAACTCTTTCTGATTCTGATTTCACGCCCAGCAAGGGTAAGACCCAATCGAGACTGGGTGACCAACAGTCCCGATTCTTGAGCACGGCGGAGAAGGAATTTCCCGAAGGCTTGCTCATATAACTTCGCCTAATGAACCTAGTGGCGACCGAGTTAATGATATCGCCAAACAGGCTGGAAGGCGAGATAGGGGCATCCAGGAGGAATGCACGATTCTATCCTTGATGTGCCTGAGATTCAACCACAAGTGCCTCCGTGCGAAAACATCGCAGTCATAAAATGGCCGATAGCACGAGCCGTCTGCTATTATTGCACGCAGAGGCAAGTCTGTGGCCGAGCGTAATTCCAGTACGCCCTATCTGAAGAGCCCCAGTGCTCAAGTCTCTCAGCGGGTCAGCGTGGTAGGCCTGGAAGACCGCCATGGTGTGCAATGGAGCAGCAACCTGACCTGCTGCCTGAAAAGCTTTTCCCTCCAGGGAAGATGAAAGTCTACACAGCTTGAAGGAAGTATTAGCTTTTCAGGAAGGATGATGCTCCAGGAAAGAGATAGCCTTGAAGCGTCTCTTTTTACCTGGGCGACATCATATAACTCCGCGCTTCCACATCAACTATATTTAAACAAATAAATAAGCCGATTGCAGGAGAAACACGGGATTAATACAGCTTACTCCATGAAAGGGTTAACTCCTATGGAGAAAGCTAAGAGGGGAGAGAGAGAGCATCGTTGAGGCTCCGCCCCCCCCCCCCCCCCAAGATGTTTCCCATAGCGTTTTCACACAGCATCGAGAGTAGCCTTTGAAAGGGAACATGTTTTCTGTTATTTCACCTTTTTTTGTCAAGTACATTTTGTTTTCAGTTATTTTACCTTTTTTTGTTAAGTACATATATATTCATTTTCGTGCATATACATATTCACAAATGCAAAACACAATTCACAGATGTACAACTGTGTACAAAAATTTTTTATGTTTACAATTCACAAGTGTATCATGGACTGTGAATGTGAAAATCATCTTTCGTGAGTGAATATCCCTGGATTTGTGTGTGTGTGTGTGTGTGTATTTTTGAGACTTTGCTGGCACCAACGTGGGTCACTCGTACTCTTTAGCCAATCAGATGCGACCTCACCATTCAACCAATCACAGCCCTCCAGCAGCATCACGTAGATCAGCTTTACCTGCTGTACAACCTGAGATAGGCTAATTACAACAGAAATTAAGTTTTACTGACTCAAACTAAGAACAGGATGCACGTCTAAGTTATTACTTCATTTCGTAATGTTTCATTAATGAACTTTGCTGAAAATAACACAGTTAAACACTTTATCATCTTTATAAACACTTCACCCTCATTACATGTTTGTCACAGTTTTTCATTTTCAAATGAAACAATGCAATCACTTTGGATAGTAAAAATAGCATGTGACTGACTATTGTCTTTAAAATTTGAGTGGTGAATTGACCATTTATCATGTTTTTCTAAACTGGTGTTGTCATGATCTCTGGGTATATTCAAAGGACGCAAGATGCAGGTTCAAGTTCAAACTCAAGTTCACGTTTATTTTCTCTTCTTTTTTTTTCTTTTCTTTTAAATAAAGTCTTTTGTGAAAAGAACTCAAAGAAATCACAAGCACAAAAAAAACGAACACAACAAAACAAAACAGGGACGCTCCTTAGGGAGCCTCCTCAGGCTGGGTCTGCAGGCGGGCACAGTCACGCATAAGCACAGTCATTTTCTTCCAAAATAAACACAATAGCAGTCACATGAGATAATGGCGCTCGCGCCTCACCCTTGACTTTGATCGACAATACCTGTAATGACAGGCCTTACCCCGACCTTGCAGACTCTGCTCAGCCCTGAGGAGGAGACACGCACACACATAGGGATTAGATGACACCAAACAAACATTACATTACATTTGGGCATTTGGCAGACTTATCCAGAGTGACTTACGTTTTTAATCTCATTACACATCTGAGCAGTTGAGGGTGAAGGGCCTTGCTCAAGGGCCCAACAGTGGCAACTTGGTGGTTGTGGGGTTTGAACCTGGGATCTTCTGAACTGTAGTCCAATGCCTTAACCACTGAGCTACCCCTGGCCCAAGCATAACGTGAAGACAACAGTGAACGGACAAACGTGTATGGGTTCGACTGGCTTTTATAGAGACACACAGGGGAGAGACACAGGTGCACATCATTCTGGTGATGGGGGAGACATACCATGTTCACACACTAGGGGGGGACAAGGTGCGGCTCAGTAGTCCGGAGACACAGATCTTATTTCCCCGGACCGTGGTGGCACAGATGTGAGAGGTGTTTGCTCCATTTGAACTTACAGTTACAGCAATAAATACATATACTGTAGCATGCTATACTTTATGTAGCGACTATGTTGAAACAATGATTTAAACAACATATGCAGCATGATTCAAAACATTTATCTTAAATGGTATAACTTATTGTCTGTACATTGAAATACATCTTTTCTTTTTAATAATTTAGGAATCTCTCCAGCAGTACATTCTTCAATGACTTCATGACCGTTTGGTTAATGTCTTGGAGACACAGTCACTGAACATTGACTACCTACAGATCATTTGCAGACAGGAGCTGGTGGTTAATGGTGCCCTGAATGAAATGATACATATTCCAGAAGATGTCATGACGACCCTTCTAAGCAAACTCATACAGCATCAGTATATATATATATATATATATATATATATATATATATATACAGTGGTGTGAAAAACTATTTGCCCCCTTCCTGATGTTTCTGCTCATCAAAAACCGTTAACTATTAGTCAAAGATAACATAATTGAACACAAAATGCAGTTTTTAAATGAAGGTTTACGTTATTAAGGGAAAAAAAACTCAAAATCTACATGGCCCTGTGTGAAAAAGTGATTGCCCCCCTTGTTAAAAAATAACTTAACTGTGGTTTATCACACCTGAGTTCAATTTCTGTAGTCACCCCCAGGCCTGATTACTGCCACACCTGTTTCAATCAAGAAATCACTTAAATAGGAGCTACCTGACACAGAGAAGTAGACCAAAAGCACCTCAAAAGCTAGACATCATGCCAAGATCCAAAGAAATTCAGGAACAAATGAGAACAAAAGTAATTGAGATCTATCAGTCTGGTAAAGGTTATAAAGCCATTTCTAAAGCTTTAGGACTCCAGCGAACCACAGTGAGAGCCATTATCCACAAATGGCAAAAACAAGGAACAGTGGTGAACCTTCCCAGGAGTGGCCGGCCGACCAAAATTACCCCAAGAGCGCAGAGACAACTCATCCGAGAGGCCACAAAAGACCCCAGGACAACATCTAAAGAACTGCAGGCCTCACTTGCCTCAATTAAGGTCAGTGTTCACGACTCCACCATAAGAAAGAGACGGGGCAAAAATGGCCTGCATAGCAGATTTCCAAGGCGCAAACCACTTTTAAGCAAAAATAACATTAAGGCTCGTCTCAATTTTGCTAAAAAACATCTCGCAAACGCTTGAATGCAGTTATTGCTGCTAAGGGTGGCCCAACCAGTTATTAGGTTCAGGGGGCAATTACTTTTTCACACAGGGCCATGTAGGTTTGGATTTTTTTCTCCCTAAATAATAAAACCCCTCATTTAAAAACTGCATTTTGTGTTTACTTGTGTTATCTTTGACTAATAGTTAAATGTGTTTGATGATCAGAAACATTTTGTGTGACAAACATGCAAAAGAATAAGAAATCAGGAGGGGGCAAATAGTTTTTCACACCACTGTATATATATATAAGACATTGAAATGCTGTACTTTGACATGTTTTGCCAGCTGCTATGTAATGCTGATGTTATTTGTTTTTTGTCAATTAACTCTTGTCACCTGTTGAAACAGTCTTTTATAATTATTGATAATTTGAAAGCCATGATTTTTGATTCTTTACAATAAACATAATTCTCCCACATGACTCAAGGCTTTACTTATTGTATTACTGGATAAATCAACTAATCTCTTGAATGAATGAATGAATGAAGTACATTTTTAGCAACCACTTTTCGCCACCTTCTGATATGACCTTTATTTGAAGCTAAAGATACTTTCAAAATGTGTGTGTATGCATCATGTCTTTTGTGTGAATTATTAATGAGACTGATTTGCTTCCATACATAACCAGTTGTGTCCTCTGTTCAAGTGCATGATTCTCAACACAAGTTTAGTGTATATACATCAAGGATCACAACATCTGATGTCAAAGGTAATCCAGTGTTTGGTTTCATTTTATCAGAAATGAAAGACAATTACATGAGAAGTGCAGTATGGTAAAAAGGGGAATATTTCAGTTTCTATGTACTGTAAATGAACATGTAAAACCTGGCCACATGTATGCATAATATAAAGCCAGGGGGATTATAAGACTAAAAGAATAGCAAAGCACGGGCTGAGTTTTACCAAAAATATTTGCCAACTACAGTAACCTCTGCATTTAACTAGTGATTTTTATTGAGTGAGGCGAGGCAGCTGTTTGAATTATTTCTAGAAGTATGCCTAATGTGTCCCTGTAGTACAAAAATCACCATTCTGAGAAACTATAAACAAAATCCACATTGAAAACAGACAATGGATGGCATTTATTTTGGCTTCGGTAAAGAACGGTATTTAACAGTCATAAACACCTCGAGTGTTGAATACTGTGCTTATAGCACTTATAGGAGACCTTCCTTGGCAGTGTTAAATACTGTGTATGTCCCAAAAGTATGTTAAATTAAATAAAATGGTTTTCTTAAATATATTATTTGTATATAAAATGTCTGAGCAGGAGGATTAGACGTTAGGGAAAAAAAAAATTAGTCATGAAATTCCTAGGAGATCAGTTTTTCCCGTCAGTATGGGGGAAGTCTGTCTGCAGTAATCATTCACATCAGTCTGATGTAATAATTTACTGTATGTCCCGATCTGTGTCTGTGTGATTTCATCCACTGTGCTGCTGCCACACTATCACATGATCACAAGCATTAGGATTATGGGCTAATAAAGTGGTCACAAAATAAACATACTTTTTCCCATTTCTAAATAAAAAAGAAACACTGTAGAGGCTTGTGACTGTTGGTATTGCAGTACCTACCAGTCACCACTAAACTGAACTGTGGAGATGAAAATAAACACTTCAGTGTAAACTGATACTGGTCACATGATTTACAAGAAGCTGAAGCTCAGCTTACAGCACGTCCAGGAAATCAGTTATCGCATGTCCACTACATTTTTAAGTTATTGTTGTTAAACAAAGAATATTGAGTTGAAATGAGTGATATACTTGAGATTAATCAGTATAATTAATCCATTTTCAAACATTTTGACAAAATTAATGGGTGTTTTTTTTTAGTCATTTATTTTGATATGACCAACTCAATGATGTATGTGATTTTTAGAGATCTTATTACGGTAACATAACCTTTTTATTTTTGTAAAATTTACAAGGCCACAGAATCATTTTTAAATTGTAATTTTAGATGGTAATATCTCTCTTCACTGCTTTGCGTAAGATATCTACCTTTGATTCTCTCTCTCTCACTCACTCACTCATCATCTATACCGCTTTATCCTGTATTCAGGGTCATGGGGGACCTGGAGCCTATCCCAGGAGGCTTAGGGCATGAGACAGGGTACACCCTGGACAAGGTGCCAATCCATCGCAGGACACACACTCATTCACACACTACGGGAAATTGGGAACGCCAATTAGCCTAATCTGCATGTCTTTTGACTGTGGGAGGAAACCGAAGTACCCGAAGGAAACCCACCAAGCACAGGCAGAACATGCACACTCCGTGCACAGAGACAGGAATCGAACCTGGACCCAGGAGGTGCAAGGCGGCAGTGTTAACCACTACACCATCGTGCCGCCCACATTTGATTCTATTTATTTTATTATTTTCATTGCAGTATTTCCTTTGCTACTTCACCTAAGAGTTCCTGTAAAGTAAGCTGCACTTTGATTCATGTGATTTTAATTAATACTGGATTATACCTTATTGCCAATGATTGGTTATTCATCTCCTGTTTTGCTATCCTGTTATACTGTACTTTATTCTTATATGCAGCCAAGTCTTAATCCTACGTCTCATATCACAATTTTGGTTCTGTTTTTCATCTTTTATTATTTCTTAAATTTGCACATATAACTTCACATATAACTTGTCTTATTTTCTGCATTAAAACTCTTGTTCATCTACTTAAAAGTGCTGTGGATTTATTGAATTCTTTATATTTCACCTATTTACATGTATATTTACAAATGTCAACTGCTTACAGCCACATTTCTGAAGTTCACTCAATCTGCTAACACCAACAACCACCAATGGCTGCTTCTGCTCCTCATCTGTGCCCCTAGCCACAGCATACTGTAAATGTCTGTCTGCTCTTTTATAGTGCACTTAACCACAGCATATATGTTTGCATTCTAACTTCTTCATAACAACTTTATACCAGGAAAACTTTTGCTCTTAAGCTTTTTCCCGTCATGCACTTCTGTGCAAAACTTTGCAACTTTGCTGTCGTAAGCTTTTTACATTCATGCACATGTAACCCCCCCTGCAACACTTCACAAAATCTAAAGTAAATTTATTTATTTAACATTATCAACTTATTATAATTACTTTAACTATAATTAATTGACATCACATTTCCAAGAGTCACATAATAGAGAAAGAGAGAAATAACATTAACATTATGGCCTAATTGTGATACATCACATACAGCAGGGCCAAAGCGTTGTCATACAAAGCTCCACAGTTACGAAATAGCCTTCTAATTCATGTTTCGGTCAAGGAGCAGATTTAGGGGACTCATGGGCATGGAGTTTTATGGTGTATGGTACTGGTATGGTTGTATGCTAACTTCCCCCACTTTCATGGGTCGTAATCAAATATGTGGATATGCCAACATTTTTAAACTACCATTTAATAAAGATATAAATATCTACTGACTGATTTTTTTTTTTCATAAGCTGTCATGTTACTTCCATTTACTCCTTTATATACACATGATTATGGTGTGTGGATAATCTTTGACTCATTACAGTCCCCTGTAAGCAGCCCTACGAGGATGAAGACTTATTTCTGATGAAAAAGTGAAGACAGCAGTGCATTCTTGGCTAGCAGCTCAGCCTAAAGCATTTTTTTTATTAGGCAAGACGAAAGCTTGTTGACAGATGGACAAAGTGTATTAAAAAGCAAGGTGATTACAACATACAGTAAGATATACAGAATTAAAAGATTAAGTATACAGCATCATTTGATATCAAATATGACATAAATTTGGCAGAAAATTCTCCTTTATAAAATGCAGGAATATGCTGTTCCACGCTTTTAATTTTTATTCTCCTTTCCTTTAAATCCTCTGGTTTTGTGTTTCTTAAAATGATTTATTTTCTGTATTATATTATAATGCATATGTCCTCTTGGCTTTCTCGTCGAAGTTTCTTTATTTCCTGCTTCAACTCTTCAATTTGTTGTTCCCACTTTTTTGTATTTGCTTGTTCCTTCTTGAGTTCCTCTGCCTTTGTAAACAGCTCATAGGTGTAATAACTATGATTGTTTGTGTGCAGCATCTCGTTTATCTTTTCCCAGAATTTCTTCACTTGGATTTGATCCTTCGACCTGTTGTTGAACACATGGTACCTATGTCTGCATGTTCTTATAAGTTGCTGAATGTCCGGTCCAGCCTCAGCGATGTAGCTTTCTATGTTTTTGTTGTCATACTCAAGATCATCTCCATGAGTGAATAGTATATCATATGCTTGCACACATCATCACCAAATATTTCTTGAAATTTCTTGACAGTGTTTCTCTCCTCTTCAGTGTGACGCCTCACATCAAGAAGAAGAAGAAATGCGTGAGGACCAGGAGCTATCAAACCAATCCCTTTGACAATCTCTTCTGTGATTTCTTTATCAGATCTTGATGTGTCAAACAAACCAGGTGTGCCAATGATTGTAACACTTCGGTTATTTATTTATTTTGTATGAGAATTGCAGTTTTGTGTAACAGATGCGGCTCTAACGTCAGACACAAACATCCTTTCTCCAAGAATGGTGTTTCCTGTGGCACTTTTGCCAACACCTGTTTTTCCGAGGAGGACCAAGTGCAGTGGAATTTTATCTGCAAGATAAATCAAGTTGTTTGAAAGTTTAACTAACCTGAGCATATATATTTTTTAATCAGGTTTTAAAATAAAGTCTGTTTTTTCATATTGTGGTTATGGTAAAATGTTGGGAAGGAAGGTTGAGAAGATTGATAGAAGGATTTACCATTCAAGGATAATAATGCTTTAAGATTATTCGTCGCCGTCACCCTTGGCTTGCTCATCAGAGAAATTTCATTCATTCGTCTCATTATTATCTGCACATTTTTCTCACACATCCACACTTCCAATTATTTTCTTTTCTATAATTATTATTATTATTTGTTTTTATTTAAATATTTTCTATTATAATTTTATTTATTTATTTATTATTTTATATATAATTATTCTATATACAGGTTTTTTTTTTTTTTTTTTTTTTTGTTAAATTTCTTTAATTTTTGTGAAGCTGCTTTGAGACAATGACCATTGTTAAAAGCGCTATATAAATAAAATTGAATTGAATTGAATTGAAGATAATTAGGCCAGAAATAAACTAACAAACTAACTACAGTAACAGCAAAATATATGCTTCTAGGTTTTTCATAGAGAAACAGTCATCTATAATGAGTAAGTAAAGGTTTAACACTGCACTATATAAACTATGTACTGTATATACTGTACATATGAGTAAAAAAATAAATATACAATAATATTTGTATACAAAAGCAGCAAGCCAAAATGTACTAAATGCAATCGCCAAAGCTAATTTTTATATGCCTAATAATTATTCAATACTGCATATTATTTTAATCTATATTATTTTTAAATAAGACTGTGGCAGTTGATGCTGATTATAATAAATACTATATTTGCAAAATTGGCATTCTGATATTTTACACTTACCATTGGCAGCCATGGTAGTTGGAGTGCTGATGCAGTTACTAGTTTCTTTAGTCGTATATTATTATTAAAGTAAGTAAACTGAATTTTTGCAGCAAATTTTTAAGACGTTATATGGTGCCATGGAATCTGTAAACCCCGCCTGTCTAATACACACAATCGCTATTGGATAATTCAGCTTGAGAGGCAGGACTTCTCACTTCTTTATATAGCCTCAGTCATATAAAAACACTTATTCTTCTACTTTATTGCCATCTTTACAAAGGTGAGTTTTATTTTAAGATCATGTACATGTTTGTGAATAAACACATGTGCCGTTTGTATATTTTGAATGTAATTTTATAGATATATAGATTATAAAAAATACAAAAAAGAAAGAAAAACATGCTCAGCCAAGGTTACCCTGTTAAAACAAATGTGGTTGACCTTTCCTCGCATAGCCATTTTACTGAAATAATGGAGTAACCCTCTGTTTAATCTATTCTCATTTCTGAAAGCTTAAATTGCTATTTTCATTTTATGCAATGAATTGTTTAAAGTAATTTTGGTCTTATTTTTTCTTTAAAAAAGATGACTTTTGCAATAGAAGTAAAATAGAAAAATATTAAAGGTGAAATTAGCTTTTTCTATTTTAGTCAGCTTTATCATTTAGCCTGCTACATGTTTTATCATGGATTGCCTATTTCCCCACACTATTTATGTAAAATTCTTTAAAATGTGTAAATTATTGTTTAATGTTCTTCTACTTATATATTAATTTGATATATATATGTATAAAGTATGAAAGACAAAACAATTCTCACTTTTTTTTTCAGCAACCCTTTCTTCATATAATTGTGATCTGGATCACTTTGGTGCAATGTCTGCAGATGAATCGAAGACGATTCCTGATAATTCAATACAGATTGTTTTAATTGGTGCTACTGGCTCTGGTAAGAGCTCTTCTGGAAACACCATTCTGAGACAAAAACTGTTCGAATCAGAAGCATCTGCAAAGTCTGTGACCTGTGAATGTTACAATGCAGGAGAGACAATCAATGGCAGGCAGGTTAAAGTATTGGATACTCCAGGCTGGGACTGCACTGAACTCACTAAAGATGAGGTCATGTCCCGAATGAAAGAGGCATTAAAAGGTCTTGATGGACTTTACTCCTTTCTTCTGGTTATACGTATTGGCTCTATGGAATCTGAAGAAGAAATTAGTAAAATCTATGGACTGAAGGAGGTGTTTGGAGCTACATTTTTGGATCATACCACCATCCTGTTTTCACACAGTGATGACCTTCAGGGGAATGATATTAGACAGTTTATTGAGGGAGGAAGCAAAGAGTTTCGTGAGCTGTTACAGCAGTGTGGTTACAGATACCAATGCTGGAACAATAGAGATAAAATATCTGATGAGACAGTGGAGAAACTGCTAAATAACTTAAAAGGTACTGAGATAAAAAACACAAATGCAGAGAAGAGTGAAGTTACGGTACCTAGTGCAAAGAGGTCAAATCCTCCAGTAGCATTAGAAGGTCATGAAAATAACAACCAAATCAGAGTTTTATTCCTTGGAATGAACAGGGTTGGAAAGACCTCAAGCATCAAGACTCTTGAAGAATGTCCAAGTTATTCTTGCACAAGTCTAAAGCTAATTGAATCTCCTGGCTTTGAGGATAAGCTTGAACAAATCAAGAAGACCATCTTCACATCCTTGTCTGACTGCTCTCCTGGACCTCATGTCATCATTATTGTGCTGAGTGTTGAGCGTTTCACTTCAGCTATAAAGACAGCCATGGAACATGTACAAAATTGTCTCGGACAAAATGCCAGAAAACACACAATGTTTCTGTTCACTAGAGCAGAAAATTTGAACAGCAAAACCATCAAAATGTTCATAGAGAGCAATAAAGATCTCCAGCAATTAGTGGATAACAGCAAATTTCATGCACTGAATAACAGAGAAAGAAGCAATATAACACAAGGGGAGGAACTGCTGCAGAAGATTACGGACATGTATGAAAAAAATTATAAAGGATATTACACAAAAAATCAATTTTGTTCAGATTGTGATAACAAAAAAGGTATTTTAAAACATATATAAGATTACAATTGAATGCTATTTAAATATTTTACCTTTGTTTAACCGTTGTTCATTACATTTTTTATACTATGCAGGAATTCCACCTGAAAAGCGAAACTGGTCTTTCAAATGGGTAGGATTTTGAATACTGATAAGAGTGATTAGCCCAAGTATGCATGAAGTCTTATTCATTGTGAATACTGTTATGATAATTTCCATCTTTGTTTTCTCATCACTTTCAGCTATTCTGAAGATACAGCTCTTTCAAGAATACCTGAGCCTTGATGTAAAATCACCATCATCTTACGCCCTCTTCGTGTGGTTTTGTGTAATGTACTATATACTTTTGCAGCTTTTTGGTATGATTTTTTTAAAACTTGTAAATCAATGTATATTGCAAATTTTCATCATTTGAACCATTGTGCAACCATTCAAAATCAACAGAATTGTCATCTGCTGTCGAGACTGTTTTGATCTCCTACTCCAATATAAACCATCTAGGGATAATAAGTACCTTATGTTCATTATAAACCAATGTACACTGTAAAAAATTAATCATGAGGCTTGTAATTTTCATTAAAAAAATTGATGTAATAATTAAAAATAATGTGCATATTTCATTTAAAAAAAAGGTTTTCTGTGTTTTTTATAATATATTGAGAACATTTCACTAATAAAATTAAGAAATAAATTTTACCTATTTTTTTAAGGAAATGAGTGCAATTTTTAGGCTTAATTTGAGGAACCATTTAGTCAAAAAATTTGAGGAAAAAAGGCTTCATATTTATTTTAAGAGAATTGGCTCAATTATCCGGGTTTTATTAAGTCACTTTCATTTTGAATCTCAACAACAGCAGCAGAGATCAGACGCCATTTTGAAGGAACAGGCGAACAGTGTAAAATGTTAAGAAGTAAGTTAAGCCCCTTACTAATTTTTATACTTTATTTTGATTTCTTAAATAAGCTCCTTTGTTGCATTAGTGTCAGCAATATAAATGAAATAAATTTAACATTGTGAAAATTTCTGAAAACATCCTGTCCGTCAGTAGCATACTTGAGTTTGTTGTTGTGTCTCCACAGTTGACTGGAACAGGTTTTGCGGAGTGCACCTACATTATGCGGTTTCGCGCGGTGGCCGTAAGTACGGTTCATTATGATTCACTGCAAGTTTTTGGCGCTGTGAGTACGTTTCCATCTTTCCGCGCCGGTCTTCGCGAAAGCTTCCGGACCTTACAGAACTTCGTGGAGCGCCAGCAGAACGTCGGCGGGCAATCACGCTGACTCACGGTGACTGACACCGCATCTGAGTCAAACCGCATAGGGGAAATAGGGTTTTATTAAGTCGCTCTGGATAAGAGCATCTGCCAAATGCCTAAATGTACAAGTAAATAGGGTAATGTTACAAAGATATGAACCTAGAAATGGTTTACTGTACAAGTTCTCTCAGGTTTTAGTACAGAATGTGACTATACCCACAAGAAAAGATGTTAGCATATAATGCTAAACAGTTGATTTCAATAGAAATTGTCAGTTACAAACTGTTTTACAAATTGTTTTACAGATCTTAAATCTGCTGTAAATGTTATATACACAGTGTTTAATATTTTAATACCAGTGAAACATGAAATAAAAGCATGTTTAACATCAAAATGCATTATGTATTCATTTCATTATAAAATGTTTTTTATATTATTAAGTAATTTTCCTTAATACATATGAGTACTTTTTGATATCTGCTTAAACTAAAAAAGATTATTCCACTAATAATGTTAAAATCATCATATATCCGGCTAAATAATTTAGGATATTTTACATGATTTATTTAAGTAGATTCTGCTAGGGGAAAAAATCAAGCAGTAAATACTTAAAAATAATATGCGTCTGGCTAAATCATTTAGAATTTTTTACATGATTTATTCAAGTAAATTCCACAAAAAAAATCAAGCCTTAAAAACTGCTTAAAAATAATAAGTGCAATTTTGTAGATAGCACATAAGATTTTTTACAGTGTATATTTAATTTTATTGTATGACGTTATTAGAATATGTTACCATGACTGTATTGTTTATAACTCATTTGCTTGTTTTATGATATATTTAGATATATTATTCAGTGATTCCTTACTGTACTTTGAGATTTATTTTCCCACTTCACGTCATGTAATTTAAAAACACAATGATATTAGGGTAGAATGGTAAGTATACAGTATGTAGATTAATAAAACACATGAAAATAAAGGTAAATTAAATATAAAAATATAAAAAATATATAAAGTGTATCATATAATTATAAAATGATTCATTCCATGATTCATTGTTTTTGGTGCTTTTGAAACATCTAATGCTATTAATACTTCATTAAATATCACTTTCCTCACTCACTCACTCACTCACTCACTCATCTTCTATGCCTATTTATCCTTTATTCAGGGTCACGGCACTTTCCTTTCTTTTCTTTCTTTTATTCTTTATATTTAAAAAAATATACTATACAGATGTCGCCTTTAAGACTGCGCGTGATTTCCCGCAGGATGCCGCAATTTAGCGCGCGGCGTGCCGCGACTTGCCGGAGGCAACATTCGGGAATTTTAAATAAATGTGTTGCGCTTCACTGAATATCCGCCAGATGGCGCATGGAAGGACTTTATCTAAAAGCCGGACCAAGTACAACAATGAATGTAAGGACGCAGATAAACAGTGCTGAAGCGAACATGAATTTTATTTTGTTTTATAATAGATCTTTCATGATGAATGAGTGTATATGTGCTTCACATTATCAAACACAGGCAAAGGAGACAGAAATTATTGAGGGATCCTCTGAAAAAAGTAAACCTAGCTATCGTTCGTTTAATGTGTTTTTTTTTCCTCATTCCATTAGTAAAAAAAATAATTTGCTCTTTTTAACTAAAGTGTCTAATTTATGCTTATGGGTGAATCTTTTTTTTTTTTTTTTTACTTTAGTATAATTCTGTTTACAGCAGTGAAATATTTCATTTTGATCAAGGTACTCTTATTAGGTTGAGTGTGATTTGCGCATGCGCAGTCTTTAGACCATAGTTTTGCCGGTATAATTTTATTTCCGCCTCAAACCGGAGCATGACGTTGAAACAAGGTAGGATATCAGAACCTGTATTTCAGTTACTGTTAGTTAAAGCCCCTGATTAAACTTAAATCTAATCCATTCACAAAGGACATTTCTGCTTCAAACCGTGTCACATGACCTCATGACGCAGCATTATCACGGACTGAGTCACCTTCTGCTGCGGGCGGAGATTCTCAAAGAAAACTCCTTTAAACCAGGTAAGAAAGCAAACTCGTGTCATTTCTATGTTAAATGTATCTCTTCTATGAGCAAATTCATGATTTATGTCAGGAACAACTACTTTGTAGATAGAGTTTTGTGTCCGTGTTTGCTACTGTAGCTAAAACCACCTATATTACCTGCATTAGCATTAGCTAACTAACGTGGTGATTTTCAAAAACACCGGAGTTTCTACAGTAAGTCAGCGGCACCGAAGAAAATAATTATATTTAAGTACCGTTGGTTAACGATGTAAAAATTAATAGGAAAGTGACGTAAACATAGAACAACCTAATTTGGAGTGAGTGCTGTTTGTAGTGTACTGCTTTCTATACTTTATACACACTGTAATTAAGATTTGCTAACATAAGAACTTGAGCCAGTCCAATCTTTGTTTTTACCTTTTTTTTTTTTTTAAAGATCAGTAATGAGTTTCTGAGAATTATATCTGCTCCACTTCAAGCAAGATTACTGGTTTCCTTGGACAAGCAACACTACAAACTAATTGAGATCATCAGAAACTAGGGAGGAACCCGTCAGAGAGAAGACCAGATATATAATCTTCATCTTCAAGTTTTTGATCTGGTATGTACTTGCTCAAAAGCAGAAATTAGCTTGGTGTCAAATGTAATCTTGTGAATGGAAGCCACAGGACCTGAGCAAGGCATCCACATCAAGTTGGCTGTGATGCACTAAATTAAAACATAACTAGCAGAATAAAACTTTAGTTTAACTTGTTCACAGGTTAGTGTATGCTGTCTGAATACAGGTTTCAATGTCTGCCATGTTCAGTTTTTTCAGGCTTTACAAGCCTAACATAACCAACAATACTATGTTTGTTTTTATGTCCCTAGAGCCTGGAGGTGATTACCTCCTGAAATTAATACTTAAAATAATAAACTTTATCATTAATACATAATGTGTGTATATGTATGTCAGTTATTTTGGCCTATTTATTGAGCTAATTACATTTATCATGCTGCACCATAATCCTAGGTGTTTTTTTCACTCATAGGGAGCATTAAGTGATTTTACATGCATACATCAGACCCTGTTTTGCCAAATAGAGCAATTGTCTAACAAATGTCCTTTCTTTTATTAGGTTGTTCAGGAAGATGAAGCTCAGGCAGAACTTGTGAGGTGCACAATGACCCTGTTTGTCCTCAGGTAGGAAGAGGACTGTCTTCAGCCTCCACAGGAAATCGGGATTGTGACTTATTGAGTTTCCATCAGTCGCACATGAATGTTCCATGTTTTACCTCTGCTGATTTTGTTTCAGGAACATTTTCTAATTTTCTTTTCAGTCCAATTAATAAATGTATGTTGCAAAGTTGAGTGTTACTATTTGTAATTTTATTCATTCATTCATTTTCTATGCCGCTTAATCCTGTGTTCAGGGTCGCGGGGGACCTGGAGCCTATCCCAGGAGACTTCGGGCACTAGGCGGGGTACACCCTGGACAGGGTGCCAATCCATCGCAGGGCACACATACATTTATGGAGTAATTTATTTTAGTCGCAGAGTATTTAGTTTGGTTCTTCTTCAGCAGGTTTGACAAGGACAAAATGTACCCATTGCAAAATTAAATTTGTGGATAAATGCAGACATCTTTTTTTTTCCTCTCAATTTCAAATTCAGTTAACAGTGTTGAATGACTGTTGGTGTTTATACATTTTGAAAAAAAAAAAATCTTATTGTTAACATTTTGGATGAAAATATGTTCATTCCACAATAAATGTTTATATAAAGAAATGTGTTTTGAGTGTAAATCTATATGTAATTAAGTTTTTTATGCTTTTATATTTAAATTATGAATGCCTTAAATCTTTTTGATGCAACTTAAAAAAAGGTAATTTGCTCAACCATTCAAAAGTGGTTTATATCAAGTTTATAATTTCAGGTTAGATTTAGTAGAATATTTACATTAAGTAATATAGCCAACTCATTTATTTCTGGAATTGATGCACAGGCTTCATCTTAGGCCTTTTTTTTCTTTCGGTTCTTTCGTTTCTCAGCGCCGGACTGTTGATGTCTCTTTCCAGGACCAGGAATATAGTTCAATTATTATAATTCTTTTGGCCAAATACTGTAGGCAGTCATAACAGAGGTGAGGGCGCGCGCGTCATCACGTCTGCTTAGCCGACTCTGCGTTCACCGTAAACTTCAATATAGACGTTTATATTTTTGTTTATTTGTATATGTATGTTATTAATATACATTTTTTAGAGATTGTGTGTGTGTGCATGGAGAGTTTGTGTTGATAAGTTTATGTGGATAAGTTGATAAGTGTATGTTGTCAAAGTATTTGTGGACATAATTAGGGAATTTTTTTTTTAATTAAGGATGTTTTGAAGCATACTGTAATGCAGTAACTCTACAGTATTTATTTGAACACGGTAAAGGTGTTAATGTTTCGTACATTCCTTAATTTGTCCTTTCGGTTTGTGTTTTATGCTTCACTGTTTTCAATATACTGTACATACTGTAAAACGTATGGACAACAATGTTCCGGAAGCATTATTAAATATTCAATAAGGCACACACACAATTTAGTTGCAATAAAGTTTTATTAAATTTATAATAAAGCAGGCAGTACTGTATATGGCAAATGGTCACTCAAAATCTTTACAAAAGTACTGTAAGAGTATTCATTAATTTTTTTTTTATTTTTTTTTTTAGAAAAGAGGAAAACTCAATCTTTTCTTTCTAAGAAGTTCGTTAATTATGTCTCTTATTTGCTTGTTGTTGTGGGCTGTGGGGTGGAATTTCCTCGCAACAGCATCGGAAAGTGCTTGAAGCAGAATTACCCCATCAGCGAAACCGGTTTGATAACTTCACACCAATGATACAGTAGGTGAGAAGGGGGATTACAGTAACGGTTTCTGTGGGTCTTCACCAAGAGGTGATGTGGGTCGCGTTGTATTCAGCGAATAAACTAAAACAAAATCATGTTTGCTTCAGCATTGGAAACAATATTGTATTAGGCCAACTTTATTTAAGATTAAAATAATAGTTTATAATATATAAAACATAATGTAAAATAAAATAATATAAAATAAATAAATATATAACATAAATGGTTAATGATAGCAATAAAATCAGACTTTAATAGTTGGATTTGATACTTTTATTTTTATTTACTGTATAGACATCTTATTATGCTTTATCTGTTATTAATCTCTTCTTCTTCTTCTTTGTCTTTCGGCTGTTCCCTTTCAGGGGTCGCCACAGTGAATCATCTGCCTCCATCTAACCCTATCCTCTGCATCCTCTTCTCTCACACCAACTAACTTCATGTCCTCTCTCACTGCATCCATAAATCTCCTCTTTGGTCTTCCTCTGTTATTAATCTCTCTATTCTCTAATTATGACTTGAATAAATCGGCTCACATCGGAGCGCGCACGGAGCGAGTACTGTAGTCTATATATTTGTGTTTGTTGTTTTCCTGGGGGGGGGGCCCATGGACATGGCGTTTTTATGTCTGCATTTTATCTATAAATCGTGTGTGTGTGTGTGTGTGTGTGTGTACGGTGAGTTTATGTGTGTGCACACGGAGAGTTTATGAGTGTGCCCCTTTAATGTGCTGGGTATGGCGGGGCGTCGACAGCTGATCAGTGTAAAGTAGCGTACTTTACACACACTGATCAGCAGTTGACGCCCCGCCGTACCCAGCAGATCAAAGGGGCAGTTATCGGCTATGACACTTTGAAGGAGAACTTAATAGTGTAAATGTCTGCAACAATCACTGACCATTAAAATTTTATTTTTTTTGTAATTAAACACGAAAATAAAATATTAATTATATTTCCATATATATATATATATATATATATATATATATATATATATATATATACATACACACACACACACAAGGGCGTAGGTTTGCTACCTATGACTCCAACTAATACCCCATCCCCCAATCCCCTTTTCCACCCACCAACCCCCAACCCCCTGCCCCATCCACCTACCAACCTCCCACCCCAACTATGTCCACTGAATACATGTTTTTCTTAATATGGTGCGAAATCACTTTATATTAATACTAGCAATGCTTCGATTGATATTAATCCACTCGAAATGCAATTCATTAAGTTAAATTAAGGAATAGTGTAAAGTTAAAGGAATATTTCATAACTGACAAAAAGATAGTCTTTAATAAAATAAAAACTATTCTTTATTGAGCCCTAGTGCAAATGAAACATCTCAATCATCTGTATATATATATAAAAGTAGATTACATCTAAACATGAACTACTAGGTAGAGTACCACACAACAGCTCAATGCCTATTGCTCCTATATGAAGGAGACAAAAACATGCCTTCGCCTCTCGTTAACAGAAATAAACTGCTGGCATATTTGTTTGACATCAATATTGTCCAGGCTGTTCTTTTTTTCTTCTGATAAACACTAAAGATGATATTTTGTAGAATGCTGAAAACCTGTAATCATTGATTTACATAGTATTTGTTTTTCCTGCTACGGAAGTCAATGTTTTCAGCTTTTTTCCCCAATATCTTATTTTGTATTCAACAAAATAAAGAAAATCATTAAAGTTTGGAACCACTTAAGGAGTAAATAGTGAGTAAAGTTTTTTTGGGGGTGAACAATGGCTTTGACCCTAACTCTTCCCCTCTGACTGCACTAGGACCGGACAGCATTGCCACCTGATGAAATAGCGTGACAAAAAAGTGAAATGTCAGTTCAAAACTTTTGCCAAAAACACTAATGAATCACTTACATCCTCAGCCTATCACTCCTCATAATGCTAAATATTAGTATAATCAACATGTATAATACATGCACACATATTATATGTTATATACTGTATAATCAACATTCAGATTGACCTCCTGTCACCTCGCCTCTTCACCTGAACTACAACATGGCTGATCTGCTTCTGTCCCCTAATTGAAAAACATTGGGGGATTCCTTATGAGCATGGACAGAGAATGCCTCAGCCTATTATTGGTAACAATGTTAAATCTCAGGACAACTACAGTGGCTTGCAAAAGTATTCGCCCCCCCGTGAACTTTTCCACATTTTGTCACATTACAGCCACAAACATGAATCAATTTTATTGGAATTCCACGTGAAAGACCAATACAAAGTGGTGTACACGCGAGAAGTGGAACGAAAATCATACATGATTTAAAACATTTTTTTTTTTTTACAAATACTGAGTGCAGTCAGTTGCCCATAGACATTGCCTGATGAGTGCTGATGACTAAATAGAGAGCACCTGTGTGTAATCTACACTCTCTCCATCGCTGTCTGATATACAGCACAGGTGTTTAGGTTCTGTTACCTGACAAAACAGGATAAACACATGGCATTTAAACAGCAATCATTTTATTTCACTTTTTCTGAGTCTTAGTGTGCAAACCTCGAATCAAATCATTAATGTTCGCCAAGTAAGTGAATGCATTTTAAAAACTATTTTTCTGAAGAGGATTTTCTATTTGTGTCAACAAAATTCTAGCCATATGGCAATATTAGTATATTAGCTTATCAATTTCTTTCACAATACTGATTTCTGACAAACAGTCACTAGATTAGGAGACTGACAGGGATCATATTTATACTTTTACATTTAGCTGTTTAATCTGCTGTTAGTTTTAAGTCCGTATTCACAGACTATATCCTGGCCTGCTGTAATGAATGTGAGTCCACTACATTTGGCGCTGCTTGTGTCTGAACGCAGCCATAGTCTATCACATGATGGCAGGGAAAGGCACAGCCAATCAAAATGTTCATATTTGTTTTGGGGGCCGGAGGACTCAAGGAGAGAACGTGATTTATCCCTTTCTGCGTGTCTAGGTTAATGTTGACAGAACGATTAAAAAAAAAAGTGGATTAAATTATTGGTGGGGACATTTCAATGGTCGGAGGATATTGGTGGGGACACATCCCCTCCGTCCACCCTAAATCTACGCCCCTGTATATATATAATTTCAAACTATTTATTCATTTGTCTTTTATTTACTTACTTACTAGCGAATGCTTTTTTAGGGCTCTAAAAACTACGGCAGTATGAGTGACAATGGAATAGGACGTTTGAGTTGCACCGGTCTCACACACACACACACACACACACACACAATAAATAAATATATATATAAAATTAAATTCTTAAAACATCGTGTTCACCCATGCACTGAAAAAAAGAACTTGTAAGATTTACTTGATAAAATCCTCATAACAATTTGGACACAGATTTTAAGTAAATTTTATTGCTCCAATATTAAGGCTGAATCCCAACCCTTCCCCCTACCCTTCCATTTGACGCGTTCACGTGCAGGGGTAGTGGTGTCTCATTTCTCTTTTGGTTGGAGGTGTAGGGGGAGGGGGAAGGGCCAGATAGCCCTCCAAACGAAGATTTTTCAGGACCTCACTTCAAACGAAGGGCTAAGCGAAGTTTTCAACATGGCTGCTCACTCGAGCAAGCAGACCCATAAATGTTAAGTCATTTTTGCCATTAATAAAGATTTTTATGACAAGTTTTCATTATATGTATATTACCTTTAGTCTTGTGTTTGTGTTTATGGTGATGTTCTGTAAAGAAACGTTTGCAAAAAAAATCGCTAAAGTTTGCTAGCGGATAGCACATATTGCACAATATTACAAATATATATTTTTATGTCACATACACTTTACTGCATGCTACAAACAAATATGAAAGTTCAGTAGCACGGCAGTTTGCCGAGCATTTGATAACGCATTGTTTGTTTTGCTTACGGCCATACACTATTGTTTTGCTTACACTATTCTTACTTATTGCAACGTGACCACAGTTTTGTAATTTATATTCTGTATATGGACGGCTGAGGAAACCCGAAGACTCATCCGTGTTCGTGGTGAAAATGAGCAACTTTTTTAAAAATCGAAATACGGTGCAAAAAACCTTTGGGAGTGAGTAATCTCTCTTATTGGAATGTGTGATAAACATCGACGCATGTCCTCTGACGTAACATTAGGAACCAACGACAACGTATGATGACGTATAACAGTGTTGTCCCATTTCTTAGGGGAAATATTTATACCCTTCCCCTTTCCACTTCGTTTCAAGGGACAAGGGGAAGAAAATAGAATTGTGATTCAGCCTAAGTAAAACTCACCTGTAATTGTCAGGTAAAATTTACTTAATTAAATTAACAATAAAAGAAATCAAGTAAAAGTTACATAATTATATTTAATGAACAAATTAGATTTATTTAAAATAATAAAGTTAATTCATTATTGTATCAGCAGGAACCTTAATTTTATGAAATTACTATAATTTTGTTTTGTGAGATTTTCCCTTAACTTGGTTTTATCAATTTATATTACTCCCTATAATAATGTAAACATTGCTAATTTATGTTTTGGAAAGAAACTTAAGTAATTATTTCATCTATATCTTTCATAAATCACACAACTAAAATATAATTAAACAGTTTATTCACCAACATTACCAAATATTTGTGACATTCACAGTCTAGATCCAAGTTGTCTTTTTAATAAAAGTGCATTCAGCTAAATTTTGCATCCATAGAAAAAAACTGCACGGCACCAGGGCCTGAAATACTTGTTTTAAACAAAATTGTGTAAAATAATAAATAAATAAAATACAGCATTCATTTAGAAATAAAATACAGCAGAAAATACATTAAACAAACTGTAGAATAAATGTTAAAACTTAATAGCCCTCGGAAGCAGTGAAGTTGCAACATTCAAATCAGCACTCTGGACTAGTGCCCTTAAAATTCAATTCAATTCAATTCAATTTTATTTATATAGCGCTTTTAACAATGGTCATTGTCTCAAAGCAGCTTCACAAAAATTTAAGAAATTTAACAAAAAAAATAAAAAATAAAAAATAAAAAATTTTATATATATATATATATATATATATATATATATATATATATAGAATAATTATATATAAAGTAATAAATAAATAAATAAAATTATAATAGAAAATAAATAAATAAAAACAAATAATAATAATAATTATAGAAAAGAAAATAATTGGAAGTGTGGATGTGTGAGAAAAATGTGCAGATAATAATGAGATGAATGAATGAAATGTCTCTGATGAGCAAGCCAAGGGTGACGGCGACGGTGGCAAGGAAAAACTCCCTGAGATGGCATTAGGAAGAAACCTTGAGAGGAACCAGACTCAACAGGGAACCCATCCTCATTTGGGCGATAACAGATAGAAATGATATAACATCTTGTGTGTTGTGCAGGTGAAAATTCAATATGACAGAAATTATTTAAATTGTCATGAAGACCAGTTCAGCATAGGGACGAGTCAGTAGGTGCAGAGGGCAGATGAGGTCTGGATCACTGGAAGCACAGGAGCAGCATGTGTAGCTCCAACCATCATAAAGCTGAATCCAGTTGGAGCTGGTCCTTCTCTGGATGCCTCAGGAACCTCGCAGGGTCGGCCTTTGTCTACTGAAGCTGGCAAAATCTCCCGATGCCTCGGGATGGGTAGAGAAATACAGAACAGATGGGGAGAATTAGCGTAGTTGCCATTCGGTATAGGTGTACTGGAGTATGAGTACTGGGATGAGTTATGTGTATGCCAGATTAAAAAGATGCGTCTTGAGTCTACTTTTGAACTGAGAAACCGTGTCTGCTCCCCGAACACTGTCTGGAAGGCTATTCCAAAGCTTTGGAGCTAAATATGAAAAAGCCCTACCCCGTTTTGTAGATTTTGAAATTCTGGGAACTACCAGAAGTCCGGAGTTTTGTGATCTTAAGGCGCGTGGTGGATTATAGCGTATCAGAAGACTGGTTAGGTATGTGGGAGCTAAACCATTTAAGGCCTTGTATGTAAGTAATACTATTTTGTAATTTATTCTAAACTGAACAGGTAGCCAGTGCAGGGATGATAATATTGGGGTTATATGATCATATTTTCTGGATCTAGTGAGAACCCTGGCAGCTGCATTTTGGATTAACTGAAGCTTGTTTATTGAGGATGCAGGACAACCACCTAGTAATGCATTACAATAGTCCAGTCTGGAGGTCATGAATGCATGAACTAGTTTTTCTGCATCAGATACGGATAAGATGTTCCTAAGTTTAGCAATATTTCGAAGATGGAAAAAGGCTGTTTTTGTTATATTTGAAATGTGATTTTCAAAAGACAAGTTACTGTCTAATATTACTCCCAGATCTTTTACTGCTGAGCTGGTAATAACAGTACATCCTTCTAAGCGCAAGCTGAATTGTGAAAGCTGTTGTGTGCTGGTTTTTGGGCCAATAAGTAATATCTCTGTCTTATCTGAATTTAGTAAAAGAAAGTTATTGGTCATCCAATCTTTTATGTCCTGGACACACTCAGTTAATCTAGACAACTTAGGTATTTCGTCTGGTTTAGTTGAGATATATAATTGGGTATCATCAGCATAACAATGGAAACTAATCCCATGTCTTCTAATGATGTTACCCAAGGGTAGCATGTATATTGAGAACAACAGAGGTCCTAAAACTGACCCTTGTGGGACCCCATATTTCACTGGCATTATACCAGACGGTTCTCTATTTAGATCTACAAAATGGTAGCGATCAGACAGGTAAGATCTAAACCATTTTAGTGCCTGTCCCTGAATGCCTATATAATTTTGTAAGTGATCTATGAGAATATTATGATCTATAGTGTCGAATGCAGCACTAAGATCGAGCAGGACTAGCAATGAGATGCAGCCTTGGTCTGAAGCTAAAAACAAGTCATTTGTAATCTTAACTAGTGCAGTTTCTGTGCTATGATGGGGCCTGAAACCTGACTGAAATTCTTCAAGGATGTTGTTATCCTGCAAGAATGTGCAAATTTGAGCTGATACTACTTTTTCTAGTATTTTTTATATGAACGGGAGGTTTGAGATCGGTCTGTAATTTTTTATTTCATTCGCGTCCAAATTAGATTTTTTAAGAAGCGGCTTAATAACTGCTAACTTGAAAGGTTTAGGGACGTGACCTAGATGTAATGAAGAATTAATAATGTTTAGGAGTGGCTCTCCAACCGTAAGCATCACTTCTTTTAAAAATCTGGTTGGGATTGGGTCTAACAGGCACGTTGTTGATTTAGCCGAGGTGATGAGTTTATACAGCTCTTCCTGTCCTATACCTGTAAAGCAGTGAAAATCTAAATGTGAAGCTATAGGCTGAACTGGATCGTGAGATACTATTAGAGGTTGAACCTCCATTATTTTCTTCCTGATATTATTGATTTTTTCATTAAAGAAGTCCATAAAGTCTTCACTTCTAAACTGTGATGGGATACTCTCTGCGGGCATCTTAGGTTTTGTTAAGCGAGCCACTGTACTAAATAAGAACCTGGGATTGTTTTGGTTTCTTGCTATTAGTTGGCTAAGATGCTCGGTCCTAGCAGTTTTTAGAGCCTGTCTATAGCTGCACATACTGTCTTTATACGCAATTCGAAAAACTTCTAATTTAGTTTTCCTCCATTTTCGCTCGAGGTTACGGGTTGCTCTCTTTAGGGCGCGAGTATGACTGTTGTACCACAGTGCCAATGTTTTATCTCTGACTTTTTTTAATCTGATGGGAGCAACAGTGTCTAATGTACTGGTAAAAATAGTGCCCATGCTGCTAGTCACTTCATCTAGATCATCTGCATTTAGGGGTCTAATAAGAAATTGGGACAGATCCGGCAGATTACTTGTGAATCTGTCTTTAGTGGTGGGATTCATATTTCTAACAGATTGATAGCGTGGGGAGACACAGCTAATCTGTTCTACGGGTAGAGTATATGTCAGGAGGTGATGATCTGTGATATCATCACTTTGAGGTATGATCTCTATATTAGAGACATCTATACCATGGGATATAATTAAATCTAGCGTATGATTAAAGCGGTGAGTTGCTCCAATTATATTTTGCTTAACCCCAAAGGAATTTAGTAAATCCATAAATGTGAGTGCTAAAGCGTCGTTAGCATCATCTACATGAATGTTAAAGTCTCCTACTATCAATACTTTGTCAGAGTTAACCAATAGGTCTGATAGCAGATGTCCAAATTCTTTAAGAAAATCGCCATATGGCCCCGGGGGTCTGTACACGGTGGCCAAGGTAAAATATAGCAAGGGTTTATTACGTATTTCATTTAGTGCAACATTAATGATAAGCACTTCAAATGAATTAAACCTGGGCCTTATTTTCTGGGTAACAGTGAGTACATCATTGTAGATAGTGGCGACACCACCGCCGCGACCAATTAGACGGGGCTCGTGCTTATAGAAATATCCTGACGGAGTAGACTCATTCAGACCAAAATATTCATTTGGTTTAAGCCAGGTTTCAGTGAGACAGAGTGCGTCAAGGCAATAATCTGAGATAATTTCATTAACAATAAGTGCTTTAGGCGCAAGGGATCTAATGTTGAGTAGTCCAAACTTTAGAGGTGGATTTTGACTACTTATTTTTCCTTTTTCTGGTTTTATGGTTATCAGATTGTTTCGGGCAAATTTAACAAATTTATTCTTTTTTCTCAGTATTCGGGGAACAGACACAGTTTCTATAGGACAAGCTATGTGTGTGCGTCTATCACTACGGTGAGTTGTGATGTGGCTAATATGTTTGGAATCTACAGTATGACTTACCGCCAGTCAGATGGTTCGTAGTGTTCTGGAGATGTTGTCAGAGAGGACCGCTGCTCCAGCTCTGCTAGGGTGTAGGCCATCGGTGTGATAGAGCCTAGGACGCTCCCAGAAAACATTCCAGTTATCAACAAAGCGTAATTTCTGTTGTTGACACCAAGATTGTAACCATTCATTAAAAGCAAATAATCTACTGAACTTCTCGATTCCTCGCTGAAATGTGGGAAGCGGTCCAGATACGATGATCATTGTCGTGGGTGATGTGCTGCGGACCTTCTCGACCAGGCTCCTGAAGTCCTTCTTTAGGATCTCCATCTGCCTCAGCCTGGTGTCGTTCGTGCCGGCATGAAGAACCACAGCTCCAATGTTCCTCCTCAGGGCAGCAGGCACCTGTGCAGCAACATCAAGAACACGTGCACCAGGTAAACAGCGTGTGTGCACCTTACCTTTAGCCGTGGTAGCACGCACGTGACGAACGATGGAGTCTCCGATGACCAGGACGTCGTGTGCCATCTCGCGGAGAGGAGCGAAGCGGTTTTGGGTCGAGATGTCGAAGACGGGTGGTGGTGGTGGAGAGGTCCTCGCCCGGGGCTTGGCGTGTCTCTTCCGCTGCTGCTGTATCCAGGGTCCGTGATGTCCCGGCGCCGGGGTGTAGGAACACTGGGCGGGATGCGTCCTTGGTGTGTTGGACCTGGGCAGAGAAACACGCGGGGTTGAGGTTGTAAAAGTATGCCATTGAAACCATAACGCATTAAAACATTAAGCTGAACATGTAAACACAACATGTAAAAGACTTGTAGTCAAGCCAAATCAAATGTTTTAAGATAACTTCATCTTTAAAGCTTGCACTTTTGGTGATAGCTTAATCCCATCAAGTTCTAGAAGAACTTTCTGAAAATAGCTCAAATCTGTAGCGCAGTGCTCTGAGCTATTGCCACATTCTTGCAAAATTTCCTCTCCTTCAAGGATTATGGATACACCAACCGGTTCTTCCCCTTCAACAGCACAGACGACAAGGATTTTAAGAAGGTGCATACTGGCATCACTTCGTCTGTCCCCCTGCATAAAAGGTACAAGAAAATAAATAATTTATTTTCAGAAACAAAAAAAAAAATCTGAATTGCTTCAACCTGTGCTGACTTCATTTCACAGAGAAAAAAAAAAAATAAAAATAATTGATAATAAAAAATTACCATCACTTCATATACTTCAGATTGTTAAACTTGGGTTAAATTGCTTTAGCAATAATCTTGTATCACTAAAACATTTTAAAACATGGCATGAGATAGCTACACTCCATAGATTACTCTGCACCTTTACAGTGTCAGGAAATCCTATGATGAATGCTGAGTTTGTATTTAAAGGGTTAGTCCAAACATGAAAATTCGTTCAATAATTACTCAGATTTATATAATCATTTGCATTTATATGCTTCTGTCCAATACAACAAACACTATATTCAAGGTATTAATAAATTGTATAATTAATAAGAAAACAATGCTTTACCAGGCAATCATCAAAGAGATCCTCTTCAGATTCACGTCTCATCTTTACGCTTTGTTTCTGTGAAAATATTTACATTGTATCATTACATAATCTTTTATTCATACAACTACATTTAGGCATTTCTTCATCTTTTGTAAGTTTGCCTTTATCCAAAGCAAATTACAAAAGAGGAAGGCATCAAGCATGTCAAGCAGTGCTACTAACACAAAGTTTCTGACACCGTTAGAAAAATACAAGATAGATCAGCGAGGGATTAAGGAAAAAGTGAGAAGCAAGAATCATGTGTGGAAAGATTAAGCATGCAGGGTCACAGGATGACTCGACTTATTTTTATTGTCTGCAATGCGATTTAGACAAATTAGAGCTGCTGTCAATACTGTTTGAACATATGTACAGGTTTTTTACTCGTAACTCATTAATAAAGTTCGGCTTCAGAAAAAAAAATGTTTATTGCTAGTGCTCTTTTACCATTTAATGCTTCAACACACGACTCAGTTTGTTCAGAAATGGCATCTAACTGGCGAGGCTTTGTCTGAACACGCCATTTTCACGAGGTATGGGGGTAAGAAACACACATCTCGGTGTATTAATCCGCGCGCTCGGTTCGTTATTATTTTATTTATTTATTTATTTACCACAGGACCCCTGGGGGGCTCCATAGGTTCAGGTTTTTACACGAAAACGGTGTTTTGTGAATCTCCACACTATTAAAAACTGAAATATTGCTAATTGTACGTCCTGAGATTAAGATGAACATTAATTGGGAGTCATGAAAGCGAGAATCACATCCAAAAAAGAAAGCTAAACTTACCTCGAACATGACAAACTCCAGCTGCATCCATGCCGTGTTGTACCTCCGTGATGATCCACAACCGACTGATACACAGCGCGGGCACAGCGTCTCCAAACACGCATGCGCAGTTTAATTTGCACACGTTTTCGGCTTCAGTAGACACACAATACTTCAGACTGAAACACGACTGCCCCCTACAGGTAATGAAGGGCATGTTCACAGCTTCCCGCACGCAGCCGCGCAAAGCCGCGGCAAGTCACGGGATTCCTTTTCTCGAAACGCGCGTTTTTAATGGCGACATCTGTATGTAGATGGCAAATAAAGTTTCCGAACAAAATGCAGGAAACGATGTTTTCCATACTCATAATAACTAACTTGTTTACATTACACTTGTTAAATTGAAAGATCATACTGTAAATTGGTGAGCCTATTACTTTCTACTGAACAGCCACAACTCCGAAAACATTAAAGAAATTGTTCACCCAAAAAAAAATTAAAAATTAATCTGTCATTATCCCTTCAATAAAAGCACCACACTTACCCAACACTGTACATCTGATTGACCCTACTGAAAAAAATATAGCACTGGCTATATTGAAGATTAAAGGCTATATTAAAACAATTGAAGTAATCTGTCACACCTAATATTTTAGCATTGACGTAATGTAAATAAACCTTTTACTCTAACTTAACATTTTTAAGTTCATGTAAACTAATTTCTGAAGGTGAAACAAACCAAATTTTTTAAGTACTTCTAAATCTAAATAAATGAGTTGGCTATATTACTTAATGTAAATATTCTACTAAATCTAACCTGAAATTATAAACTTGATATAAACCACTTTTGAATGGTTGAGCAAATTACCTTTTTTTAAGTTGCATCAAATAAAGATTTAAGGCATTCATAATTTAAATATAAAAGCATAAAAAACTTAATTACATATTGATTTAATTCAAATTCAAATTCAAATTTTATTGGTCACATACACTGTGGGAGAAAATTCTTCCACCTTGTTGAAGTTGCCTGAATTTAAAATATCAAATAGTTAACAAATTATTTACAAAGACAATTTAAAGTATAATCAAAGAAGATTTCAGAAACCACTCAGAGCTGGATGAAGTAAGTCAGGTTTATTATTGCAGCAATAAGAACCCAAGTGAGCCAGGCTTAGCAATGCTCTAGATCAAATCACAAGCAGTGCCAAAGTCGGACTGAATTCACAGCAAAAGTCACACACCTTTTATACACTTCAATGAGGAGGAGGGGGGGTCCCGGGGACTCTCCCGAGGGAGGGGGAAGTCCCCGGGGAATTTCCCGACCCCTCCTCTATACACTTTTTTCGCTGACCACATCAAATTTTTTATCCCATTATAATTCATTTCTATCAATTGTTTTATTCCAGTTTCTATCAATTAGTTTTCCATTATAATTATACTTTTGTCATTTAACCCTTTCCTGCGCGTATCTGACTCCTCCTTGCGCTCATCTGACTCCTCCTATGCTTATTAATCTTTCCCATTAAACTTAATTTTCATTAATAATTAGTTTCCATTATCTTTACATTTTTTGTACCTTTTTTATAAAAAATATAGGGGTGGCGTTTGTTTTCAAGACTTTTCTTTGTTTGTTTTTGGTTTATTCCTCATTTCTCAAAAGACCAGCCATGGGTAAGCATCTCCCTTCAGTTATATTTATTTACATTAAATATTTTACCCATTTCAAGGTTTTTAAACACTGTATTCTATTTTATAGCCAATTGCGACTTCTCCATTGAGGACTTCATCCCTTTGGATGATTCGGACAGCCAGGACAGTTCAGATCGTGTTCCTTCTGAGGACTACAACCCGACTGAGCCTGTGTTGGATCCGACCTCCGTGAGTCCTGTCCGATCTGATTCCGAATTGTCTGGATCTTTGATGCAGTATCTACGAAATAAAGGACTTACTTATTTTAGAAAGGATGAGTCTAAGCCTGCTCCTTCTAAGAGACGACGCTTGGATTTTGAGAGCCCTCACTGTTCTTTTCAGCCAGTGAGGGCCACATCCAACAGACGGCCTAGATTTAAAGTAAGTGTGAGTACTCAGACTGATTCAAACGTGTCTGTTGGTACACAGACCAATGGAACTAAATCCATTGGTGTTCAAACAGATTTTCCTCAGGCCTCTGTGTCTATGTTAAACCGTGGGGTCTCTGTGTTCATTCCCCTTACTGACCTTCCACTAGGAGTCGTCCTAGGCCAGAGAAGGCTTGATATGTAATTTACTTTCTCTAGATGCTTACCCATGGCCCCCTATCTTGTATGTTTTTTTCATTGGGCCTTTATACTGTTTGTAAGTATTTTATGTTATTACCATGTAGATACGTATTTTATTTTGTGTCTACTCTTATTAAACTATGTTATTCATAAGCCTGTTTCTGCGTCTTTTTTTCTCTGTGTCTTTTTTTTCTGTGTCTCTTGTTATCAGCTCGTACCAGTCTGCGCTCACACATGTACACTGGCCTGCCTGGAAATTCCCCTTGTCATATAGGTTTCGGGTCAACTTAAATTATTACCTTGTTTTTCTCGCGATCCTGTCATGTATGGTTTTGATGGTTGATTTATAGTTTTGTTTTTCTCGTATCTCCTTGTCAGGTTCATCCAATTATTTTTGATTTCTGGTCTTATGTCTCCCTTATCTTATCTGGTCATCTGTTGGTTCCGGCTACGTCCGGTTCCTGGTTCTTCCATATTTTCATTACCTCATCTAGTTGTCCTTTTATGTACTTCCGATCTTTCCCCCCCACTCTTCACTATGTGTGTGTGTTCAGTTTCTTCGCTATGTCCGGCACCTTAAGTGTGTGTGCTTAGTTCCTTCGCTATGTCCGGCACCTTAAGTGTGTGTGCTTAGTTCCGGCTAATCCGGCACCTGGCGCCTTATCTGGTCTATGTTTTACGACCTGTCATGCTCCTTGGATTCTAGGGACTTTTCCAGTTCCCCCTCAACTCTTGTCTTCTTTTTTTTATTTTTACTATAATGGTACTTTTATAGTTCTTTTCTATATTTCTACTTGCATAAATATATGTTGATTAAAATTTGCTTACAACACAATCATACACAGTATAATATGCAGTGAAATGCTTTATACGACCGCCAGTGACCTTAAAAAAAAGAAAATAAAAGCTTGTACGTAAAATAAAATTTCACTCAAAACACATTTCTTTGTGGAATGAACATATTTTCATCCAAAATGTTAACAATAAGATTTTTTTTTTCAAAATGTATAAACACCAACAGTCATTCAACACTGCTAACTGAATTTGAAATTGAAAGGAAAAAAAAGATATGTCTGCATTTATCCACAAATTTAATTTTGCAATGGGTACATTTTGTCCTTGTCAAACCTGCTGAAGAAGAACCAAACTAAATACTCTAAAATAAATAAATTACTCCATAAAATTACAAATAGTAACACTCAACTTTGCAACATACATTTATTAATTGGACTGAAAAAAAAATTAGAAAATATTCCTGAAACAAAATCAGCAGAGGTAAAACAACATGGAACATTCATGTGCGACTGATGGAAACTCAATAAGTCACAATCCCGATTTCCTGTGGAGGCTGAAGACAGTCCTCTTCCTACCTGAGGACAAACAGGGCCATCGTGCACCTCTCAAGTTCTGCCTGAGCTTCATCTTTCTGAACAACCTAATAAAAGAAAGGACATTTGGTAGACAAGTTGCTCTATTTGGCAAAACAGTGTCTGATGTATGCATGTAAAATCACTTAATGCTCCCTATGAGTGAAAAAAACACCTAGGATTATGGTGCAGCATGATAAATGTAATTAGCTCAATGAATAGGCCAAAACAACTGACATACATATACACACACATTATGTATTAATGATAAAGTTTATAATTTTAAGTATTAATATAAACTTGAGTAACATCAACTTCTTAATTCATAGGGTTTAATATGATGTTGGGCTTTCGCAGCTATAACCGCTTCTGCTCTTCTGTGAATTCTTTCCACAAGGTTTAGGAGAATGTACTGTATGTAACTAATGTTAATACATACTGATAAAAATTAAAATAAAAAAAGGTTGTAGGCTGCAGCTGATAATGCGAATGACCTCATATCTGTCAATATGAAGTGGCAGAGGTAGTTGTATGGTTTTTGGATGTTGGTATACTGATTGGAAGCTCACAGGTTCAAACCCCAGCACCACCAAGTTGCCACCTGGACCTTTAAACAAGGCTAAGTTATCAATTCAGTAACATTTTTCAGTCCTAAGGATGAAATGCTTCATGAACAAATGCTTACCAGTGCTTAATCAGCTGGTCCACATCTGTCACTCAAATACACCATAAGACATTTCAGGAGATAATCACCTCCAGGCTCTAGGGATATAAAAACAAACATAGTATTGTTGGTTATGTTAGGCTTGAAAAGCGTGATAAAATGAACGTAGCAGACATTGAAACCTGTATTCAGACAACAGCATACACTAACCTGTGAACAAGTTAAACTAAAGAGTTTTATTCTGCTAGTTATGTTTTAATTTAGTGCATCACAGCCAACTTGATTTGGATGCCTTGCTCAGGTCCTGTGGCTTCCATTCACAATATTACATTTGACACCAAGCTAATTTCTGCTTTTTTGAGCGAATACATAGCAGATCAAAAACTTGAAGATGAAGATTATATCTCTGGTCTTCTCTCTGACGGGTACCTCCCTAGTTTCTGATGATCTCAATTAGTTTGTAGTGTTGCTTGTCCAAGGAAACCAGTAATCTTGCTTGAAGTGGAGCAGATATAATTCTCAGAAACTCATTACTGATCTTAAAAAAAAAAAGTCCAGAAGGTTTTAAGAATAACTATAAATACACTACAAACAGCACTCACTCCAAATTAGCTTGTTCTATGTTTACGTCACTTTCCTATTAATTTTTACATCGTTAACCAACGGTACTTAAATATAATTATTTTCATGTTATTCGGCGCCGCCGACTTACTGTAGAAACTCTGGTGTTTTTGAAAATAACCGCGTTAGTTAGCTAATGCTAATGTAGGTATTATAGGTGTTTTTAGCTACAGTAGCAAACACGGACACAAAACTCAATCTACAAAGTAGTTGTTCCTGACATAAATCATGAATTTGCTCATAGAAGAGATACATTTAACATAGAAATGACATGAGTTTGCTTTCTTACCTGGTTTAAAGGAGTTTTCTTTGAAAAACTAGGACCGGCCAGCAGAACGTGATTCAGTCCGTGATAATGCTGTGAATCATGAGGTCATGTGACACGGTGAACTTTGGTTTGAAGCAGAAATGTCCTTTGAGTGAATGGATTAGATTTAAGTTTAATCAGGGGCTTTAACTAACAGTAACTGAAATACAGGTTCTGATATCCTTCCTTACTTGTTTGAACGTCATCCTCCGGTTTGAGGCGGAAATAAAATTATGCCGGCAAAACTATGGTTTAAAGACTGCGCATGCGCAAATCACACTCAACCTAATAAAAGTGCCTTGATATTTCACTTTGGTTCCCTGCTGTAAATAGCATACTAAAGTAAAAAAAAAAAGATTCACCCATAAGCATAAATTAGACACTTTAGTTTAAATGAGCAAATAAATTTTTTTTAACTAATGGAATGAGAAAAAAACACATTAAACACTATAGCTAGGTTTACTTTTTTCAGTGACCTGTCCCTCAAAAATTTCTGTCTTCTTTGCCTGTGTTTGATAATATGAAGCACATATACACTCATTCATCATGAAAGATCTATTATAAAACAAAATAAAATTCATGTTCACTTCAGCACTGTTCATTCGCGTCGTTACATTCATTGTTGTACTTGGTCCGGCTTTTAGATAAAGTCCTTCCATGCGCCATCTGGCGGATATTCAGTGAAGCACAACACATTTATTTTAAATTCCTGAATGTTGCCTCCAGCAAGTCGCGGCACGCCGCGCGCTAAATTGCGGCATCCCGCGGGAAAACATGCGCAGTCTTAAAGGCGACATCTGTATTTGCGGTCTGCTGAAGTTACAAAGTATCCGTGGCAATTGTGTTTCATACAGAGAACATTTGTGTGTGATGTTACAAGGTGAGCACTGTTACGTGCAGAAGTAGTGCACGTATGTGTGTGTGTAGCGCGGGTATGTGCGCATGCGCGACGGCGGCGCGTGCGCGATCTCTCCCCCCTTTCTCTCTCCCGCTCTCCTTTTCGCAGGAAGCCCCGCCCCGATGGAACGTGCCGTGACGTGCGCCGTGATTGGCTGGCTGTGGATCTGCGTGGCTTCTTAAGCCGGCGAGTGGAAGCAGGAAGTGCGCGACTTATACTTAGTGTGTGACTTCCGTGCTCTGTTGATTGGTGAATTGTGAACGTTGGATTGTGTGATTAATTGAGTGATTGACTGTATGTTGAAGTGTTGGAGTGTGACTGTGTATTTGTTTGTTATTTTGTATTTGTTTTGAGTGACTGTGTGTGTGTGTTTTTTGTTTGTTTGGTTGGAGAGAGAGCCTGTGTGTCGCGCCTTGCCCCTCTCCTTCCTGTTTGTTGTTTTGGGTTTTCTTTTTGTTTGTTTGTGTTAGCGTGGATGGAAGTGTTCCTCCCGCTAGTGTATATAGTTTTCTTTCATTGTAAATATTGTGTATATATTTTGTTCTTTTTTGTGTTTGTACATAGTTGCAAGGAAGCAGTAGGGGTTGAGTGCCAATTTTGTTGTCCCCTGTTTTCTCCTGTTTTTGTGGATAGTTAGGTAGTTAGTTTAGTTGATGTATTTTGATTTATATTCGTTTCTTTTGGTAGTTTAGTTAGCTTGAGGGTGGAGATAGAGGGGGGGGGTTTGTTTATTGTTTTGGCCTGGCTCAATCCTGAAGCCCAGAGCTTCCTGTATGTGTGAGTGCGTGTGTATCAAAATAAAGACCACGCACGAAATCTTGATTGTAGGTTCATTTATTTATCCTAAATTTATTATTTTCTTTGTTGCGTCCCTTGACCCTAGACCGGGGGTCGTAACAAGTGGGGGCTCGTCCGGGACCAGTCACTGGTTAAAAAGTGGGGGCTCGTCCTTTACAAGTCCCTGGTTAAAAAGTGGGGGCTTGTCCGTTGCCAGTTACTGGCTAACAAGTGCTGGCTTGTCTGCTTTTGAGTATACCCTGCCTTTTTGTTTGTTTGGCTGCCTTCTTGAGTTGGACGGTAGTGGTAGAAACATGGCGTTTGACTTAATTGCCTTTACACTGGCTCCTACCATGGAACAGTTTGACCAGTGTCGTAAGGACGATTTGTTCAGCATCGCTGACTTTTTTGAAGTTGAGGTGCCAAGAAAAGGTCTTAAAAGAGAAGTTAAAAAAATATTGCTTGACAAATTAATTGAACAGCAGATTTTGCCTGGAGAGCCTGGAGAGTGTGCTGAGGACAAGGACGCTTCAACGCCGACGGAGGTCGATGGTAGGCCATTACCTGCGCCGCAGTCACCTTCCACGCCCGCCAAGCATAAGGTAACCACACCGCCAACTGGGGAATCAGAACAACTTTTAGTTCTTAAAACGAGGGAGGTGGAGCTGGAAATTAAACGTGAGGAAACAGAAGCTCAAAGGTTACGGTTGCGAGAGCTGGAGCTTGAGATGGAGAGGGAGCATTTTCGGCGAGATTTCGGCCGGCTGCACTGGGCTGAGATCGCGCCGGAGAGTTCACCTGCTTCTCCATCATTCGCACAGTTACCTGCAACGGCTGCGCCCGTCTTCTCCTCTCCAGTTTCTGCCCCAGTGACTACCTCCCCACCCCATTTTGACGTAAGCAAGCATATTGTTTTAGTACCTCCTTTTAGAGAGACCGAAGTGGATAGCTATTTCATAGCTTTTGAACGTGTGGCAGCTACGTTACAGTGGCCAAGAGCAATGTGGGCTCTCTTGTTACAATGTAAGTTGACTGGAAAAGCGCAGGATGTGTGCTCTGCGTTGCCTGTTGAACAAAGCCTGGATTACGACACGGTCAAACAAACTGTTCTGCGTGCGTATGAATTAGTGCCAGAGGCTTATAGACAAAAATTTAGGTCCCATAAAAAGACAGACAGACAAACCTTTGTGGAGTTTGCCCGTGAAAAGCAAACACTGTTTGAAAATGTGGTGTGCTGCAACTAAAGCTACCACTTTTGAGGCTCTTAAAGAGTTAATTCTATTGGAGGACTTTAAAGATTGTGTCAATGAAAATGTTGTATTGCACTTGAATGAGCAAAAAGTCATGTCATTATCAGCAGCTGCGGTATTGGCTGATGAATTTGAGTTGACGCACCGTACTGTATTTTCTCCTACTGTGAGAACGGATAAATTCGCTGTCCATGGGGTTGAAGGGCAGGTGAAACCTTCAGCAAGCAGTGTGAAACCTGCAAGAGGGAGCACGTTTAGAACTTCTCAGTATCGCTCAGGGGGAGGTAGAGTGTGTTTTTACTGTTTGAGTGCTGATCATCTGATCTCAGACTGTGATGCCTGGAAGAAAAAAAATACAACTGTAAAGTCAAAATCTGTGGGGTTTGTTGAAAGGCAATTAAAACATGTTTTACCTGAACAAACAGTGGAAGTTTATAAGCCATTCATGTTACAAGGGTCGGTGGCAGATAGCCCTGAAGGTGTTCGCAGACCAGTGTCCATTCTGCGAGATACAGGTGCATCACAGACTCTGATGTTAGCTGGTACACTTTCGCTGTCTCAAAAAACCTACACAGGCACCGATGTGATTTTACGTGGCATAGGAGCAGGCTGTATCACAGTTCCACTTCATGACATTTATCTTGAGACAGAAATAGTGAAGGGGAAAGTATGTGTTGGTATTTGTACCGAACTCCCTGTTGAAGGAGTTCAGTTAATTTTGGGTAATGATCTGGCGGGTGGTATTGTTTTCCCTCGTCCTATTGTGACAGTAAAACCAGTAGCTGACGTGAACAATGATTGTGTTTCCATTTCTCCCACAGTATTCCCATCATGTGCAGTTACACGTGCACAAGCACGAAAGTTTGATGATGTTCTAAATTTTTCTGAATCTTTCTTGCAAACCACACCTGTTACAGCAAAATTTCATGTTGAACCAATCTTGTCTCATGAAACTGTTGCACCATTACAGATGGGCCGTTCGCAATTGGTGGCGGCGCAGAGGGATAATGTAACATTGGCTAAATGTTTTATGGCTATGTTAACCTGTCTAATTCGGTTCATCTGTGTTGGTGCAGCTTCAATTTTGGTGACCGACATAGATTATATGTGTTTCTTGATGTGTCTTTTTGTCAAAATAATGATTTTGACTTTTATGGGTGGGGGTGTTACGTGCAGAAGTAGTGCACGTATGTGTGTGTGTAGCGCGGGTATGTGCGCATGCGCGACGGCGGCGCGTGCGCGATCTCTCCCCCCTTTCTCTCTCCCGCTCTCCTTTTCGCAGGAAGCCCCGCCCCGATGGAACGTGCCGTGACGTGCGCCGTGATTGGCTGGCTGTGGATCTGCGTGGCTTCTTAAGCCGGCGAGTGGAAGCAGGAAGTGCGCGACTTATACTTAGTGTGTGACTTCCGTGCTCTGTTGATTGGTGAATTGTGAACGTTGGATTGTGTGATTAATTGAGTGATTGACTGTATGTTGAAGTGTTGGAGTGTGACTGTGTATTTGTTTGTTATTTTGTATTTGTTTTGAGTGACTGTGTGTGTGTGTTTTTTGTTTGTTTGGTTGGAGAGAGAGCCTGTGTGTCGCGCCTTGCCTCTCTCCTTCCTGTTTGTTGTTTTGGGTTTTCTTTTTGTTTGTTTGTGTTAGCGTGGATGGAAGTGTTCCTCCCGCTAGTGTATATAGTTTTCTTTCATTGTAAATATTGTGTATATATTTTGTTCTTTTTTTGTGTTTGTACATAGTTGCAAGGAAGCAGTAGGGGTTGAGTGCCAATTTTGTTGTCCCCTGTTTTCTCCTGTTTTTGTGGATAGTTAGGTAGTTAGTTTAGTTGATGTATTTTGATTTATATTCGTTTTTTTTGGTAGTTTAGTTAGCTTGAGGGTGGAGATAGAGGGGGGGGTTTTGTTTATTGTTTTGGCCTGGCTCAATCCTGAAGCCCAGAGCTTCCTGTATGTGTGAGTGCGTGTGTATCAAAATAAAGACCACGCACGAAATCTTGATTGTAGGTTCATTTATTTATCCTAAATGTATTATTTTCTTTGTTGCGTCCCTTGACCCTAGACCGGGGGTCGTAACAAGCACTGAGGTAAATAATAGGCAGTAATATTCTAGAATGTTCTGTGGCAGTTAGATTCTAACGGACGCGGTTAGCTTGATTGTGAATCTATGCCTGTCGCTAACATAGGTTTCGAAGCATAACAGGCAATTGCAAACGTTAATTTGTCAAAAATCACAAAAACAGGCTATAGTATTTGATGTACAGATATAATTTGTCATAAATGCAACACCATCACCATGTATAATAAATATGCACTGAGGAGTTCTGACCGTGAATACTAACATTTACTTGCAGAATATATATGTTCCATTGAATTTGAAAGAATGGAAGAAGGAACTTTTCAGTGTAACTTATGTGGTTACTCTACCAATTTATTTGAATAATTTCAGAAACACTATGTTAGAAGTCACAAAAATGACCCCCACGTTTCAATTGCCTGTTGAATTGATGCCTGTGCATACACAACAACCAAAATGGTCTAATTACAAGGTTCGTTTTTAAACCATTTCCATTGTATTATAGATTGATATCAGGTGTGATATAACTTTCATAAGCTTTGCTCACCATCTAATATTACTACACAAAATATCTCAGACTATAGACCATGCCAATCTGTAAAGTTTGGAATACCACACATACTTTAAAGAAAGCCGTTGCAGCATCCTCATTAAATTATTTGAAGGAGAAAGGTGAGTTCAATATTATTTATTATTTATGCATTTCAATAAATTTTTTACTTAAAAGTTTGATATATTAATATTCATTGTAATTAATGTTATTGCTGTACTTGATTTTAGGTGCCCAAAAGCTTGTCCTCCTAGCATGCACCCACATCATCGACCTGACAGTAGTGTTGGAAGAAGATGGGACTGTGATTGATGAAGATGAAATTCTTCTCTCACCTGAGTTGAGTGGTTCCACCCTGCTTCTCCTACTAGACTTGGACAGCAGCACCAAAGATGCCATCCACGCCTACCCAGAGTCCACTACAGCCACTGCCAGAGTCACTGCCTACCACTAGCACAGCCACAGCTAGACAAGAATGCCCCAATATACTAAGAACACCAAAGACACCAAGTGATGCAGGCTCTCCAAGTGATTTACATTATGATTACCAGTAAGAAAAAAAAATCTAAGGATAGCATTAAATAAGCATTTGCTTACTTAATCGTTAAGTAATTATCTGCACAAATTCTCCTGATTTCAGTTTGCCTCCAACAAGAGCCTATCTCAAAAAATAAGGCACATTCGCATGATGGTCAACGAAAGAGTTAGATAAGTTGCTACAAAAGTGCTGCTGGCAGTGGAAGCCCTTGGAGGAATGACTCCCACATCACAAAATGTAAGTATTTGGTAGCTCGCATTTGGGGGTTTCAGTGTCAAAGTTGCCTTAATGATTATATACAGTGGCTTGCAAAAGTATTCGGCCCCCTTTAACTTTTCTACATTTTGTCACATTACAGCCACAAGCATGAATCAATATTATTGGAATTCCACGTGAAAGACCAATATAAAGCGGTGTACACGTGAGAAGTGGAACGAAAATCATACATGATTCCAAACATTTTTTACAAATAAATAACTGAAAAGTGAGTCAATACTTTGTAGAACCACCTTTTGCTGCAATTACAGCTACCAGTCTTTTAGGGTATGTCTCTACCAGCTTTGCACATCTAGAGACTGAAATCCTTGCCCATTCTTCTTTGCAAAACAGCTCCAGCTCAGTCAGATTAGATGGACAGTGTCATGAACTAACCCGAGACGAACAGAAAGACGTAGCTTTAGCAGTTAGCCCTGTAGCGTGAATGGTAAACCCAAATGCGGATTGACACAAGCGGGCGGGATAATCACGCGATTTGTTATAAGGACTCTCAAAGTAAATGAGCAAGAGAAAGACACAATCTAACCCGTGTCCTATAAACACACACTCAGTCTGAAGGTAAACCCAAGAAAGTGAGTACTCACGTGCACACAAACGATTCCGAGGCGGCATGGGCAAAACTCAATGACAGAGCGATGTGCGGCTCCATCTTGTTTCCTTTTATGCTTTCAGGTTCGCGACCGTCTTACTTCTGGGTCCCAGTGCCGGTCGCGGCTGAGTGCGCATGACAGTACCCCCCTGTCCAGGACCGACTCCGGACGGTCCCGGTGTGGAGGATACCCGGTGACGGTATCCTGGGACCCAGGATCGCTCCACGAGTCAAGGATCCGTCGCACGGTGTTGGCGGGACCGTCATCAATGATATGGGGGGGAGGAGCAGGGGAGGTGGGTTCTAACCATGGGTGAAGTGATGATTGGTTTCAGTTGGAAGGTGTGGAAGACGGGGTGGATCCGGAGCACCGCAGGCAGCTGGAGCCGGTAGGTGACCGGGTTAATTTTTAATGTGATTCGGTATGGTCCAATGAACTTTGGTGACAGCTTTCTTGATTCAGTGTGCAGATGAAGGTTCCTGGTGGACAGCCAAACCTTGTCACCTACGTGGTACAAACGTCCCGGAGGGTGCTGGCAGCGGTTTTGTGCGACGTAGTTGGTGTTGGCACGTTGGATGGCAAGGTTGGCTTGGTGCCATAGCCGCCGGCACCGGCGGACCAACTGTTGGGCCGATGGTACGTCAACCTCCGGTTCTTGGTGGTCGAACATCGGAGGGTGGAAACCATGGCACACCTCAAATGGGCTTAGGTTGGTAGCTGAGGAGACATGGAGGATCCGACACAAAACACCTCAGGTAACGCACCAGCTGTTGGTTGGTCCGCTCCGTCTGACCATTAGTCTGGGGGTGGTAACCAGAAGACAGACTGCAGGTCGAATTGATCAGAGAGCAGAAAGCCCTCCAGAACCGGGCGGTGAACTGGGGGCCTCTGTCCGAGACGATGTCCTTTGGGAACCCATGCAATTGGACTACGTGTTCCAGTATCAGCTCAGCGGTGTCTTTTGCTGACGGGAGTCCGGTGAGGGCCACCAGGTGCACTGCCTTGGAGAAGCGATCCACGATGGTTAGGATTACATCCTTTCCTTCCGAGGCCGGCAGGCCCGTGATGAAGTCTAAGGCGATGTGCGTCCAGGGCCGTCGGGGAACAGGAAGGGGTTGGAGTTCTCCGGGTGTAGGTCGGTTCCGGTCCTTAGCCCTGGCACACACCGGGCACGCCTGGACGAACTCGATGATGTCCCTCCTCATAGAAGGCCACCAGAAAGCCCGTCCTATGAAGGTGGTGGTTCGTCGGGTTCCTGGGTGTCCAGCGACGAGCGAGGAATGGTCCCACTGGAGGACTTCGAATCTTAAGTGTTGTGGGACATGGAGTCGTCCAGGTGGCATGCCTGCCGGCACGGGTTCCGCTGTCAGTGCCTGGCATACCCTCGTTTCTATGTCCCACTGGAGAGGTGCAATGATCCGAGTGGATGAGATGACAGGCACGGGATCCGCCCGGGGCGTCTCTCGCTCGTACTGATGGGAGAGGGCATCGGCCTTGGTGTTCTTTGACCCCGGGCAGTACGACAGGTGGAAGTCGTACTGTTCAAAGAATAGAGCCCACCATGCCTGTCGTGGGTTGAGCTGCCTCAAGTTCCTGATGGTGAGCAGGTTCTGATGGTCTGTTGAGACGATGAACGGCTCACTGGCGCCCTGGAGCCAGTGGCGCCATTCCTCCAAGGCCCACTTTACGCCCAACAGTTCACGGTCCCCTACTCTGTATCGCTGCTGAGTGGGGTTAAATTTTTTTGAGTAGAAGCCACAAGGGTGTAGCTTCTGGTCTGGACCTCGCTAGGAGAGAACGGCGCCGGCGCCCACCTCCGGCGCGTCCACCTCCACAACGAATGGTTGATTGGCATCTGGATGGAGGAGAATCGGTGCGGTGGTGAAAAGGTGGCAGAGCTTTCTGAAGGCGGAGATGGCGGTTGAGTCGAGTTGGAAAGGACGGGTTGAGGGCCTGGTCAGTGTGGTGAGTGGTGCTGCAACTGTACTGTAGCCCTGGATAAAGCGACGATAGAAATTCGCAAACCCAAGAAAGCGTTGGAGTTGCTTCAGTGTCCTGGGTAAGTGCCAGTGACGTACAACCTCCAACTTCTGCGGGTCCATGGCCACACCCTGGGGCGAGATGACAAAACCCAGGAACGTGGTGGTGCTCGTGAAAAGCACACTTTTCCAGCTTACAGTACAGCTGGTGGGCGAGCAATCTCTTTAGAACAGCCCTAACGTGTTTGACATGTTCTTCGATGGTTTGTGAGTAGATGAGGATGTCATCTAAGTAGACGAACACCCATCAGCCTAGCATGTCCCTGAGAACATCGTTGATGAACTGCTGGAAGGCCGAGGGTGCGTTACTGAGTCCAAACGGGATGACCAGGCTCTCATAATGTCCGGTGGGGGTGATAAAGGCCGTCTTCCACTCATCACCCTCCCTGATGCGCACCAAGTTGTAGGCGCTCCGGAGGTCCAACTTAGTGAACACGGTGGCACCAGAGAGGGCGTCCAGGGCTGAGTTGGTAAGAGGCAACAGGTGACGGTTCCTGATCGTGATTTTATTGAGCCCCCGATAATCGACACACGGGCAAAGTTCACCCCCATTCTTCTTCACGAAGAAAACCCCCCCAGCTGCAGGTGAGGAGGATGGTCGGATGGTGCCGTGTCGCAGAGCGCTAGTGACGTATTCCTCCATCACCTTGGTCTCACTGTTGGAGAGAGAGTAGAGATGGCCGCGGGGGTGGGGGGGGATTTGGAACCCGGTTGGAGTTCAATGGCCATGTCATACGAGCGGTGAGGTGGCAGGTGATGGGTTCGAAGTTTACAGAACACCTCAGCCAGGTCCCGATAGGGCGAAGGGATGGCGTGGATGTCGACGTCGGGGGCCTCGGACTCCGTGGAACACGTCCCAGCCTGGGCCCATAGGCATAATTCGGTGCAGGTCGGCCCCCACTGAAGGATCCGGTTCTGTGTCCAGGAAATCAAGGGGGTCGTGTTTCAATAGCCAGTGGTATCCGAGGATGAGAGGTGGAGAGGAGATGGATGTGAGGTGAATCTGAATTTGTTCTTGGTGCTGGCCGAGGTTGAGAGTGATCGGTTGGGTCTTGTAGATGCGGTCATATTATTTCACTAGTTTTGACATGTAGCTTTGTCTTAAAGTTTCACTCACACGACAGGAGTCCGATCTCTTTGTCTCTTGTAGTTTATTTTGTCAGCATCAAAGAATCAACACTTCATACAGTCGTCTTGAGTAAATCCACTGTGATTACAGACACCAGTTGCTGCATCTTGCAAATCTCTGACTTTTACAACAACCTGTTTGCTGTATGTTGTAAATTACAGTCTTAGCTTACGAATATAACAACACTCTTGCTGTATATATCCACTTACGAGAGCTTACGGTTACAACAACCTAGTTGTTGTATCTTACATTCTTAGCTTACCGGGAGCTCTCGTTAGCTGACGGTTGTGTTTCCGTAGCCTTCCGTATCTAAACTGAACTCTCTAACATATGACAGTCACACAAATGCATGTAATAGTAGAATGACATCACAGACCAACTTACGATTGTCAACTTATGATGCCTGACTAAGAAATATAAAGCTTATGGCTTATGTAACAAACTTAATGCTTAATGCTTTACTACTGAATAGAACAAGGTAGAATAAATGAAATAACAGCAAGTAAAATAAAATAAAATAAACACAACAACAAATTCATAACACGTGCGATATGGCACTTACATTCTGGCTCTGCCTTTTAGTTACGCTGTCATAGGGCAGGGGTAGCACAGTGCTTAAGGCATTGGACTACGGTTCGGAAGATCCCAGTTTCAAACCCCACAACCACCAAGTTGCCACTGTTGGGCCCTTGAGCAAGGGCCTTAACCCTCAACTGCTCAGATGTGTAATGAGTTAAAAATGTAAGTCGCTCTGGATAAGAGCGTCTGCCAAATGCCTAAATGTAAATGTAAATAGTTAGTCCTGCTGGAGTCTCTGCTTGCGCTCTACAGTTAATATACATTCACATTATACATTGTATGACTGTGACCATACCTAATTGCCATCTCTCCTCTTCTTCTCTTCCTCCCCCTCTTCCTCTTCCCTCTTTCCCCCTGTCTCCCCCTTTCACTCTTTCTCTCTCTCTCTCTGTCGAGCTACACATGTCGTTCCTGAGCTGCCAGTGATCCAGACTCCCTCTGCCCTCCGGACCTGTCTGACCCATCCTGGTGCCTGCCTTCTGCTTGGAGATTTCGTCACATGGATGCCCCGTGTGTCTGGTGCCCGGCTTCTGCTTGGAGATTTCTTCACATGGATGCCCCGTGTTCTGGTGCCTGGCTTCTGGTTGGAGATTTCATCACATGGATGCCCTGTGTGTCTCTTTGGTATGCGCTTGGTGCCTGGGGATGATTCTCTCTACCTAGACGACGGTTCTGGCCTCGACTGGTGTTGGCAACTGTTTCTCTGGGGACTTGACAGTCCGATAGTTCAGGACTGGAATTTCCTACAAGTCTACCTGAGTCTCCAATAACTACATGGACTCCATATTAGCATCAACTAACATCAACTGTTATAGCTGACCAGCCTACCACCTAACACACAGTATAAATGCAGATAATTTCATGCAGATCATTTTTCACCCAAATGAGGATAGGATCCCTGGTGAGTCTGGTTCCTCTCAAGGTTTCTTCCAACCCCCATTCAGGGAGTTTTTGCTTGCCACTGTCGCCCTCGGCTTGTTCACCAGGGACAAACTGACCATTTTGATTCATACGCATTCACATTCCATACAAACTTAAATAATTCTTTTGATTGTGTAAAGGCAATGTCAATTGCTAAAAGCGCTATACAAATAAAATTGAATTGAATTGAATATTTAGTCATTAGGGGGCGGCGGCGCGGTGGTGTAGTGGTTAGCACTGTCGCCTTGCACCTCCAGGGTCTGGGTTCGATTCCCCGGCCAGGCTCGATTCCTGTCTCTGTGTGCATGGAGTTTGCATGTTCTCCCCGTGCTTGGTGGGTTTCCTCCGGGTACTCCGGTTTCCTCCCACAGTCCAAAGATATGCAGGTTAGGCTAATTGGCGTTCCTAAATTGCCCGTAGTGTGTGATTGGGTGTGTGAGTGTGTATGTGTGTACCCCGCCTAGTGCCCGAAGTCTCCTGGGATAGGCTCCAGGTCCCCCGAGACCCTGAACACAGGATTAAGCGATATAGAAAATGAATGAATGAATGAATGAATTTAGTCTTTAGCACTCATCAGGCAATGTCTATGGGCAACTGACTGCACTCAGACCAAAGGGGCTAATAATTACGCACACCCCACTTTGCAGTTATTTATTTGTAAAAAAATGTTTTTTACAAAAAAAAACCCACCTGTGTATGAAAAAAACGGCAAAGATGTCTGAGCTTTTTAGCTTTCTCTGTGAAATGTTTTCAGGGTTATGAAGATGGTGAAGTGATGAATGAACACTAAACTGTTAACTGTAGCGCTAGCATGACGCAGGCATTTAGTTAGGTTGCTAGCGTTAGCAGCCACATAGCTTTCTAAATGGAAACAAAATACTCAACATAAATGTCTCTGTTGTTTGGCGATGTTTAGTCATGTTATTTTAGTTTAAGCTATTTCTTGTATTTTTAATCACACTTAAAATACCGACGGTTATATGCACGTGCTTAATCTGCGGTTCGGTTCTGGTTTCGGTCTGTTCTCATGAGTTGTGAAGCGAGATGAACAAAGTATAAATATTGTTCTATCTCTATATTTTTTTCACAGCAGTTTGTGACTGAAAGTGTCCTTTTTTGTGGTGTTTTATGTTTTGTACCTCTTTTCAAATTGAGACCTCATTTGTAAGTTATTTCGTTTTTGTATAAATTAATCAAATGTTTGCTTTTTATAAAATTTCTTTTTTACTAAAAAATAAACGAATCTGTGTTTTATTATTAGTTGAGAGTGTGGTTTATTTATTTAGTATTATATTTGGTCATTGTAACATGCATTAGGGATCATTATACTGTAGATGTGCTGAGAGTATTTAATTAAAATAATGTGAGGGGGTGTTTTAATAAAACGACGTCTATCCGACATCTGGCAGATGTATAAACATCTGATTAACATCGTCTAAAGAGTGGATCAGGGTCGTTTTAATCCATTTACGTCTTAAATACGTAGGCTAAGCGTCGTTCTAACATCGGCACTGATGTCTCAGCGACGACTTCCAGATGAGCAAACGCCCTCTGCCAGACATCTGCCAGATGTATAAGACGACGTCGCATAGACGTCTCTGCGAGGTGTGTGTGCTATCTGGGTTACTACTCTGTATATATTTTCATCTTACATTAAAGAACCAATTAAAGGTCTATAAAAGCAGTGTACTGTACATTATGTGCAACTATCAGCATTATAAAGTGTATATGAAGTACAGAAATCTGTCCATGTTCATTATGTGCTTATATAAAACTTTGGGTTTTTATCTGGAGTGAAAAAAATTACAGGAAGTTATTTATTTAACATTGCTTATGTCACTCTTTTATTCAATATTGATCTTTACACACAGTACAGTGTTACACGTTATACAGGACTAAAGTTCTGCTGATGTTTGCTGGGCCGTCAGGAGACACTTGTGTAGGTCAAATCAGACAGGTGCAGGTCCACGTCCTGTAGAGAGGAGCATCTGATCATGTGACATTTTTATTCTGCTTTAATAAAGACATAATCTCAGCACTGACTTCCATCAGCTATATTTCACCATTTCAGCGTACAGTGTTTTTCTGTTAGCTTTCTGCTAGCTACAGAGATAAAATGTCACGCATGCACGCACACAGTTTTAAAGAGCTTATGCATCACCTGAAACAACAGGAAGTGTTCTAAGGTAGGAGGTATGTGTGTGTGACAGGGTAAAATGTGTAAATGTCGTATTTAGAATGTAAGTTCTCACCCTGTATCCTGGACCTATACAGAGAAAAGCAGATGATGCTCATTAAAACCGAAAGTGCACACACACATGATAGGATTATAATAATAACTCCACGGCGTGTACAGGTGGCGGCCTGCTGTGTGTCTGAACCATCAGCCTCATGATACTGATCATCTGAAACACATTCAATAATGAATTCAGACACAATATTATATAGTCAATATTAAACCCCAGCAAACATTTTCTCCTTCCCACTGCACTGATATTACCACAGCTGTGTCAATGTTTACAACATCTAAATTTACACCAACATAGATTATGAAATATTGGGTTTGTTGAAGTGCTTAACCCTGCCACACTGATTTGATTATCTGAGAGGAGAATATCTTCTAAACTAATAAACCTCTCCTAGAAACATTAAACCATGAGATTCAGCCGGAATATGATATTTCATTTTGAAGTCATGCTAGACAAATTAACCTTGACAAAACTGAATCAGGAGATTAAATAATGTCCAGATCAGCATATCTTTATAAATTCTGGTGTCAGATGTGCTAGATCAGGGGTGTCAAACTCATTTTAGGGTGAGGGCCGGATGAGAAGAAATGTGACCATGTGTGGGCCGAATTTGTTTTTTTAATCATAGTGCATCAAATTACAACAAATACACTATATTCTGTAAAACTGCATTTAACAAGTCCTCAGAAACTGTTAATTAACACTCTCATTCCTTTTTGGGGAAAAAAAAAACATGCCAAGTAATGTATTCAACATATACATGAGTCATGAGTATATGACTTTTCAACAGGCTTGGCTTCTTGTTGGTGACGTAGCTTCCTGTTTTTGTATCATTGCCGCGAAAGTTTCGCGTTTGTATCAGCGTTTAAATTACATAGCTTTTTCATTTATACAATAATAATATTAATAGCAACTAGCTTTTACATCTCCATACTATTCGGCTTCGCCTTTTTTCTGCAATTTTTGGAGAACGCGCAAGTTTCCTCGGCTAAGAACAACAAACGGAATTCAGCTCCAAACAACTAAAACTCCGACACAGAGGTACATTATCATGTCTACCGTTCAGCTCGTTCAGTGTGTGGAGTGCAGGATAGTTAGACATTCTTCCTCCGTCATTAGTGATAATTTTATTTGTGATAGGTGTGTGTTAGTTAGCACTCTGACGGAGAAGATATCAGCGTTAGAGGAGCGCATCCAGACTTTAGAGAGGGTTAGAGAGTGTGAGAGCAGCTTTATTCCCGTAGCGGACAGTCTGGGTGCCTCAGGCGGAGATAAACAGCCCCCGACTCCGGCATTAGAGCCCTCACAGCGGGGCGAGTGGGTGACGACTCAGCGGCATACTCGTTCAGCCAAAGCTAACGTTAAGGCTAGCCCACGGGAGCACACCTCCTCTGCGCTTCACGTGTCCAACAGGTTTGCTCTCTTCAGTGCTGCACCTGCTGAGAAACCTGAAACAGCTCTGGTTATAGGAGACTCTATACTGAGGCACGTGACATTAGCTAGACCTTTAGGGGCGCCAGCGGCAGTGGTTAGGTGTATCCCAGGAGCCAGAGCACCGGACATAGCAGGTAATCTTAGGGCTCAAGGACAGCACAGGTTCTTTAAGATAGTGGTACATGCTGGAGCTAATGATATACGCCTTCTTCAGTCAGAGGTTAGTAAGAGTAACTTTACAGAGGTGTTTAAAGTAGCGAAGGTGATGTCCAATGAAGTAGCATGCTCTGGTCCCATCCCAATGAGACGTGGCGACATACTGTAGCTTACAACAGGTTATGGTCACTGAACCGCTGGATGTGCAGGTGGTGCTCCGAAAATAATGTGGGCTTCATAGACAATTGGAAGACCTTTGAGGGCAAAGCTGGCCGGTTAGGGCGGGACGGTGTCCATCCCACTCGGGAAGGTGCTGCTCTCATTTCCTGTAGTATAGCACATAGTCTCAGTAGAGGTCTAGTTAATCGGTGACAATCCAGAGCCCAGGCCAGGGAGCAGACAGACAGGCTAAACCAACCGTCTGCTAGCTGCATAGAGTCGTCACTCAGGGTTCACCATATTGAGACTGTGTCTGTTCCCCGATCTAAGCAAAAATGTAGAATGTCTCAGAAAGTCTGTTTCTGTCATGCGCACTCAGCCGCGACCGGCACTAGGACCCGGAAGTAAGACGGTCACGAACCTGAAAGCATAAAGGTAAACATGATGGCGCCGAACACATCGCTCTGTCATTGAGTTATGCCCATGCCGCATCGGAATCGTTAGTTTGCACGTGAGTACTCACTTTCTTGGGTCTACTTTCAGACTGAGTGTGTGTTTATAGGACGCGGGTTAGATTGTGTCTTTCTCTTGCTCATTTACTTTGAGAGTCCTAATAATAAATCGCGTGATTATCCTGCCTGCTCGTGTCTCTCCGCGTTTGGGTTTACCATTCACGCTACAGGGCTAACTGCTAAAGCTAAGTCTTTCTGGTCTCCTCGGGATAGTTCATGACAGTTTCAATAATCTAATTAACATAAAGACCACAAACGTGGATCAAACTGAATGCGCAGCCGGCACCTCTGATCTGAAGCTAGGACTGTTAAATATTAGATCTCTCGCATCAAAAGCGGTTATTGTTAATGAAATTATCACAGATCAGGCGTTTTTGATATACTCTGTTTAACTGAAACATGGGTTAAACAGGACGAGTATGTAGCTCTAAATGAAGCTAGTCCTCCTGGACACAGCTACATACACCAGCCTCGGTTAACTGGTAGAGGAGGAGGCATCGCAGTTATTTACAATGATACAGTAATCTGTCTATCATTCAAAAACACGGACACAAATTTAATTCATTTGAAATTCTTTATACTGTAGTAACATAAGTGTATTTAAGTATATTAAGTCATCTCAGTCGATTCCACTAATTATAATTTACAGACCTCCAGGGACGTATTCTGCATTTCTTAGTGAATTTGCAGATTTCATCTCAAACCTAGTCATTTCTGTAGACAAAGTGTTAATTGCTGGAGATTTTAACATTCATTTTGAGAAACCAGAAGACCCTCTGAGAACAGCATTTATGTCCATACTGGACTCAGTAGGCTTAAATCACTGTGTAGTAGGACCCACTCATAAAGGAGGTCACACTTTAGACTTAATAATATTTTTCGGATTAAGTATAAGAAATGTATTCACAATTCGACTGTCTGAAATTATCTCAGATCACTATCTTGTCTCATTTCAAGTGTGGCACAGTGATAATGTACACACAGCACTGCGCTACCGCATTAAAGGTACATTCACATCAACTACCACACAGAGTTTTATCAGTAATCTCCCAGAGTTACCAACTTTGATTGGATCACCGTCTGGCCCCACAGAACTCGATCAGGCGACTGAAAATTTAGAGTCGACATTTCGTTGTACCTTAGATAATGTAGATCCAGCTAAAAGAAAAATTATTAGACATAAACTCGCTCCCTGGTCTAACGATCACACGTGCACTTTAAAACAGACCGCTCGGAAATTAGAGCGTAAATGGCGTCAAACTAAATTGTTAGTATTTCAAATAGCATGGAAAGAGAGCATCCTGAACTATAGGAAAGTTCTTAGTGTAGCTAGATCAACGTATCTCTCCACTCTTATAAAAGAAAATAAAAATAATCCTAGATTTTTATTTAATACCATAGCCAAATTAACCAGAAATAAGACCACTACAGAAATCTCCACAACAACATCATGCAATAGTGAGGACTTCATGAACTTCTTTAATAATAAAATTGTAAATATCAGGCATAAAATTCAGGCTTTGAAACCGAACAATTTAATTGATACAGATGTTAACCTAGCCATGTCAGATCGGAACCTAGAATACTTTACTCCTCTTGAAGAGAATGAACTAATTTCACTCATCGCTTCTGCAAATTCATCAACCTGTATATTAGATCCTATACCGACACATTTTCTTAAACAGATAGTACAAGTAATAACAGAACCACTGTTGAGAATAATTAATTCCTCACTCAGCATTGGTTATGTTCCAAAATCTTTAAAATTAGCAGTTATCAAACCAATAATTAAGAAACCTGACCTCGACCCCTGTCAGCTGTCCAATTACAGGCCAATATCAAACCTCCCCTTTATCTCTAAGATTCTGGAAAAGATAGAAGCAGAGCAGCTATGCTCATATCTACATAGAAATGGCATACATGAACTGTATCAGTCAGGATTTAGGCCTCATCACAGCACAGAAATAGCACTAGTTAATGTAGTAAATGACCTCCTATTGGCCTCTGATCAGGGTTGTGTAACTATGCTTGTATTACTCAACCTCAGTGCAGCTTTTGACACCATTGATCATGCTATTCTTCTTCACAGATTAGAAAATGTAGTAGGAATTACGGGTACAGCCCTCTCCTAGCTCAGATCCTATTTTACCAATCGTTATCAGTATGTAGACTTAAATGGTGATTATTCTGCATGTTCTCTAGTGGAGTTTGGCATTCCGCAGGGTTCAGTTTTAGGCCCACTGCTTTTTTCCCTTCACATGCTTCCTCTGGGCAACATAATCCGTAAGCATGGTATTAGTTTTCATTGTTATGCTGATGACACACAGTTATATGTCTCAGCAAAACCTGATGAGAAAAACCATCTTACTAAAGTTGAGCAATGTGTGCAGGACATAAGAAATTGGATGCTAATTAACTTCCTTCTGCTTAATCCGGATAAGACAGAAGTTCTAGTCTTAGGACCGGATACAGCTAGGAGTAAAATCTTAGATCACACCGTAACTTTAGATGGCCTTTCTGTTCCATCAAGTGCAACAGTAAAACACCTCGGCGTGATTATAGATTGCAGCCTTTCATTTGAAGCTCATGTAGATAACATCACCAGGATAGCATTATTTCACCTCAGAAATATTGCCAAGATAAGAAATATATTGTCGCTAAACGATGCAGAAAAACTAGTTCATGCTTTTATCACTTCTAGGTTGGACTATTGTAATGCCTTACTGTCTGGTTGTTCAGTTAGGTGCATAAACAAACTTCAGCTAGTCCAGAATGCAACAGCGAGATTGCTCACTAGAACCAGAAGATATGAGCACATCACCCCTATCCTATCTTCACTGCATTGGCTCCCTGTGAAATTTCGCATTGATTTTAAAATACTACTTTTGGCATACAGTATAAAGCATTAAATGGTCTCGCGCCGCAGTATCTGAGCGAACCGCTAGTGTCTTACGATCCGCCACGCCTACTTCGATCAAAGGATGCAGGCTGCTTGTTAGTACCGCATATTATGAAAACTACAGCTGGGGGCAGAGCTTTTTCTTACAAAGCCCCAAAATTATGGAATAGTCTTCCAAATAGTGTTCGGGACTCAGACACAGTCTCAGTGTTTAACTCTAGGCTAAAAACCTATTTATTTAGCCAAGCATTTTTATGAATAGATTTGCCTTAGGTAAAGGAGCAGATCTGGGGGACGCATCGACGTAGAGTATTATGGTGAACTGGTATGTTTAGATGCTGTCTTCCTCACTCTCATTTGATCACTCAGGTTTGTTGATGGTGAGGTGATTGTTTGCTTTACATCGCAGGGAGCCCTCATGTTTGTGTTTCCTTCTGGCTCTCCCTTTTAGTTATGCTGTCATAGTTAGTCCTGCTGGAGTCCCTGCTTGCACTCTACAGTAAATATACATTCACATTATACATTATGTGACTGTGACCATACCTAACTGCCATCTCTCCTCATTCTCCCCCTCATTCTCCCCCTCTTTCTCTTTCCTCTCTCTCCCTGTCTCCCTCTTTCTCTCTCTCTCTCTCTCTCTGTCGAGCTACACATGTCATTCCTGAGCTGCCAGTGATCCAGACTCCCTCTGCCCTCCGGACCTGTCTGACCCATCCTGGTGGCCCGCTTCTGTTTGGAGGTCTCGTCGCATGGATGCCCCGTGTGTGTCTTTGGGATGCGTCTGGTGTCTGGGGATGATTCTCTCTACTTAGAAGATGGTTCTGGCCTCGACTGGTGTTAGCAGCTGTTTCTCTGAGGACTTGACAATTCGATAGTTCAGGACTGGAACTTTCTACAAGTCTATCTGAGTCTCCAATACCTACCTGGACTCCATTTTAACATCAATTAAGATCAACTATTATAGCTGAACTGCCTGCCACCTAACACACTGTATAAATGCAGATCATTTCCTGCTATCTGTTTCACCCAGATGAGGATGGGTTCCCTGTTGAGTCTGGTTCCTCTCAAGGTTTCTTCCTATTACCATCTCAGGGAGTTTTTCCTTGCCACTGTTGCCCTCGGGCTTGCTCACCAGGGACTATCAGACCATTTTGATTCATACACGTTCACATTCCATACAAACGTAAATAATTCTTTTGATTGTGTAAAGCTGTTTTGAGACAATGACAATGGTTAAAAGCGCTATACAAATAAAATTGAATTGAATTGAATATTCATTTTGCACAGCCACGGCTTGTGAGCGGGTTAAACATACCAGCTTGCCGTTGCCCTCACAGAAGAAATACTTCTCTTTCCATTTCTCCTGAAACATCCGCCCTTCCAGACCAATTTAAATTTTTTTGGACATATTTTTTAAAATCGCGAGTGCTTGCCACACATCTTCAAATAGCCGAGGAAATTTGATTTAGGCGCCAATTTAGAATGCGCATGCGTGTTAGAGGTTTCAGCTGAAGCGCAATAGAAGAGCAGTTAAATGATCAATGATAAAACAAAAAAAATTTATAAAACAAAACACAATATTGCAGCGAATACCCGGACATAGACTTTATTTAATACTACTACTACTAATAATAATAAAGATAATAAAAAAGATTTGATATTTAATATTATTGTTCAAATCATCCCGCGTGGGCCATATTCGGCCCGCGGGCCGTATGTTTGACACCCCTGTGCTAGATTTTACTGTTTGTTTATGAAAAATAAAACATTAAGTAATATTTAAAACAGTATACATATATTAAGAAATAAATATAAATACTAAAACATAATTACACCACATAGTTTAGAATGAATAAAGTAATGGCACCCACCTGTAAAGTTGAGTCTGATGAGTTTCCCAAACTGAGTGTCTGTCACATCGTTTTGACCTCCACAGTAATAATCTCCCAGATCTGTCTCTCTGACTCCAATAATCACTAAACTGACTGAACTGCTGCTTTCTGTTGCATCAAAGTGACTATTGTCTACATTATAACGAAGGGAAAAGGTTTTCTTCAGCTTCCATTCCTCAGCAGATATCAGCAGCTTCACCTCATCACCTCTCAGTCGATACCACGATATCTGAGGATAATTAGTGATGTTACAGTGCAGGGTGATGTTCTCTCCAGGATGGACAGATCTGACGTCTGCTGAAGTGATCTCAAGGAGACACGGTGTAAAGAAAGCTGAAAGAGCAGCACATAATCACCTGAACACTACACACACTCTCACAGCTACAGGTATTTATTCATCATTTACACTTTACTATCTGATTATCAGTGGTGTCAAAAGTATTCACATTCATTACTTGAGTAGAAGTATAGATACTAGGGTTTTAAAAGACTTCTTTAGAAGTTGAAGTATCAACTCAAGCTTTTTACTCAAGTAAACGTGTAAAAGTACTGGTTTCAAAACTACTTCAAGTATAAAAGTAAAAGTAACGTGAGGGGGGAAAAAGAATTAAGGATAAAAGCTTAGGCTGTACCACGGTCATTAACGGGCACTGAGCATTAACATGTTTTATGGAGAAGAAGATATGATAACTAGTTTCCTATAAGTATTTTAATGGTACAAAAAGTCAAACTTCAGAGGCATGTCATCAGTAACCTTTATTGGAATGTAAATGTACATCCAAGCTTAGCTGCAGGAATCTGTGAGGGCAACATACAAGAAAATAAGTACCCAGGGCAGGCTTAGTAACAATTACCCTTGTATGGTTGTCTACAATAAACATTAGTGCTGTCAGAATGAATGATTAATCCAAGTGATTAATAAAAAAAATTATATATATATATATATATATTTTCTTTCTTTTTTTTTTTATTTATTTATTTTATTAATATGTGTGTTTGTGTATATATATGATTCCTGTTACCTTCCTGGTGCTGTTACCTTCCTCGCTGGCAGAGGTGTCAAGTAACGAAGTACAAATACTTCGTTACCTTACTTAAGTAGAAATTTTGGGTATCTATACTTTACTGGAGTAATTATTTTTCAGCCGACTTTTTACTTCTACTCCTTACATTTTTAAGCAAATATGTGTACTTTCTACTCCTTACATTTTAAAAATAGCCTCGTTACTCTATTTTTATGATCAGAACGCGCAACCCCCCCCCCCCCCCCCCCCGGTCACATGATAAGAACGCGCAGAAGAAAATAAAGATCACACACTGTAGACAAACGGAGTTGTTATCGAATGTGCCGTTTACTTTTTTGTTCTCTCATGCGCAAGCCCAGTGACAGATTACACATGCTTAGGGTGCTTTCACACCTATAGTTCGATTACAATGTAGTAAACAGACGTGGGTATGGTTTGTTTTCACATATGCAGAGTTCTAAATGAACCAAAATAGACCGCGAAGCCCATCGGCACCGGAAACAGACTATTTTCAGAAAATCGCGCCACTTTCAATAATCACGGAGGAACAGCTTTGCTTTGCGCTCATGGCGCTGATTCTCGCGCACTGCATTGTACGTGGAAATCATTATTTTCAGATAATTAATTTCGAACACGATTCGCGGTTGCGACTCCAAACCAGCTTCCTGGTTTATTCATCTCGCTGACGGCGCAGGGAGAAGAGACGTGCCCTCCTCCTGAATGATCATTTGGTTATTAGCCGGCGATCTTCCTGCAGATCCATCAGGTAATCAGTTGGCTGATCAAAACAGCCCAGCTACACATTTTTCATCTTTAATGTGAATACAGAGAGGCACTTAATTTCTTTGGGAATCCACGTTTCTCCACGGTTTGATTTCATCGCGAGTCGAGCTTGAAAAATTTCATGGAGTCATCAGGAAGTGAAAAGAATTTTACCCACAACCCCATATCTCTTATACCCAAAGTGCATTAAACTATACCATTTCATCAGATTTGGTTTGGTTGCTTTCACACCAGACGAACTGTACCAAAGTAGAGCGGATAAAGCGGTCCGGGACCACCCCTTCAGGCAGGTCTTGGATCGATTGATTTGGTGCGCACCAAAGTACCGAGATTGCATTCACATCAACACAAACGAACCGAACCAAGGGACCAAACACGTTTGGTGCGCACCAAATGCTGTAGGTGTGAAAGCACCCTTAGTTACCTCGTCCTGCTCGACGTGCTTATGTCAGAGTCAGGGTGCTGAACAGAAAACTTGGAACAGAACTACATGCAAACATTACATCATCCAACCACAATCAAATTCGCTCCATCCGGATGGCGCGATTTATCCGGATGTTTTTTTTTGTTTGTTTGTTTTTTGAATGACAAGCTGAAATAAAATAGGAGTAACGAGGCTATTTTTAAAATGTAAGGAGTAGAAAGTACAGATAATTGCGTGAAAATGTAAGGAGAAGTAAAAAGTCGGCTGAAAAATAATTACTCCAGTAAAGTATAGATACCCAAAATTTCTACTTAAGTAAGGTAACGAAGTATTTGTACTTCGTTACTTGACACCTCTGCTGTTTATTAACTAATGTGTGTATGAACTCACCGAACAGAGTCTGTAGAATTAATGTAGATCGGAGTTTGTCCATTTCTTACACACTTCCTCCTGGACTTTCAGAACAACTGCTGCTGCTTCACACACAGGAAAGGCCGGGTTTTATCCGCATGCTCCTACTTCCTGTTTTGTATTTTTCCTCTTCTTTAAAAGTGCCTATCGTATCAGTTTATTTTCTATACACTAATCAAACAACAATGCTGCAAAAGAAAAGTCTAGCAGGCTGAAGGAACTTTCTAGCACAGAACACACTAAGAAGAAGAGACTCAGCTTAGAAGAAACATGAGGTCAGACCTCTACCCCAAAAAAAACTTTATTTTAATTCTGTAAAGCTGCTTTGTGACAATTACCATTGTTAAAAGTGCTATACAAGAACTGAATGCTATTTAATTAAAAAGAGACAATTTCAATAGCATTTATAAAAATGTTTTTTTTAACCAAAACTGACCACAACTTTAATAAAAAAAAATCTATTTAATGAAGCTCATTGAAAGTCAGTGTACTAAATGTTGTGCTCAGGTGTAGATCAGGGGGGTATTCTTCGTACGTCGCTTGAAACATCCGGGATGAATTGACACATCTAAGATGAGATCATCGTGCTAATTAAGACCTGGCTAAGTCGGTTCTTCGAGCACACCTGTTGTTGATGATTAGTATGGCTGGATTGAGTTGTCTAGGATTATTGCGCGTTCGTGCGTTGGTTTAAAAGGCGATATGCATCGACAGTAGAAACACTGATCACAAGCCCTTTGATTGGTTGACGAAATGACAAAAAGAACAAGCTAATTTTTTTTTGTAACACCTGCGCTGAAATGCTCCCCCACCCCACGTGTTATGCGCTGAAATGCTTCCCTGCCATGGATCCCCCCCTCCCACCACACACACATAATCACTATCAAATATTATATTAGAACATAATATGCACATATGTTTTACAAATTACATGAGACAATAAAATAAGAAATATGAAAAAAATATGTTGTATATGGAAAAATTTAAATATTAAAAAAAAAAAACATGTATACTTTTATATTGTTTACTTTATAATAAAATTAGTTATGTCCAATTTTTCATTATAAAAAAAATATTTTTATTATACATATCTCTCTCTCTCTCTCTCTCTCTCTCTCTATATATATATATATATATATATATATATATATCATATATCATATATCTATATTTGCATATTTATAACGAACCCCTGAAAAATAAATGTGTTACAAAATAAACATTATACAAGAATTTGAATTAATGGTCTTGAGGGCTGTCTCGTGCCTAGAGTTTATTATAATAATAGAAAACCTATGAATTTATGTTCTAATATAATATTTGATATCAATTATATATATATATATATATATATATATATATATATATATATTATGGCAAGACGTATATATGCATGCAAGATACTTTTCTTTCCCCACGTGAGTCAGTCCACGTCAGCGCTCTTTAACCAATCAGATGTGACCTCACCATTTCAACCAATCATAACCCGGCAGGAGCGCAGCCTTAATCCTGTTTACATGAAATAAACCTGCTACCGAGCAGGTTCAAGCTTACGGACATGTTGCTATGACAACAAGTGCGAGATGAGCATCGGAGAACGAAACAATCCAAGATCAGGACAAATCCACAACAATCAAATCCAGCTAACTGAGTTAGCGACGTACGAAGAACACCCCCCAGGACCTGCAGGCTCCTCATGATAAGGAGCCTCAGGCTTCATGATGGTGATAATCTGAAACACAAACACAGTGACACAGAGATCTCAGTACAGTCCTGATCTGGGGTCTGTTCTTCATACGTCGCTAACTCAGTTAGCTGGATTTGATTGTTGCGGATTTGTCCTGATCTTGGATTGTTTAGTTCTTCGATGCGCTTCTCGCACTTGTTGTCATAGCAACATGTCCGTAAGCTTGAACCTGCTCGGTAGCAGGTTTATTTCATGTAATCAGGATTAAGGCTGCACTCCTGCCGGGTTATGATTGGTTGAAATGGTGAGGTCACATCTGATTGGTTAAAGAGCGCTGACGTGGACTGACTCACGTGGGAAAAGAAAGATATCTTGCATATATGCCCCCCTGCCGTGGATAATCGCTATCAAATATTATATTAGAACATAAATTCCTAGGTTTATTATTATAAAATATGATATTACTAAGCACTGTCGCCTTGCACCTCCAGGGTCTGGGTTCGACTCCCGGCCAGGCTCGATTTCCGACTCTGTGTGCATGGAGTTTGCATGTTCTCCCCATGCTTGGTAGGTTTCCTCCGGGTACTCCGGTTTCCTGCCACAGTCCAAAGACATGCAGATTAGGCTAATAGGCGTTCCTAAATTGAACATAGTGTGTGAATGTGTGTGTGTGTGTGCTCTGTGATGGATTGGCACGCTGTCCAGGGTGTACCCTGCCTTGTGCCCAGAGTCTCCTGGGATAGGCTCCAGGTCCCCGTGACCCTAATACAGGATAAAGCGGTACAGAAGATGAAAATGAAATGATATTACTATTATAATAAACCCTAGGCACGAGACAGCCATCAAGACCATTAATACAAATTCTTGTATAATATTTATTTTGTAACATATTTATTTTTCAGGGGTTTGTCATGAATATGCAAATAAATTTATATATGATAAAAATAAATATTTTTATAATGAAAAATTGGACGAAATTATTTTTATTATAAAATAACCAATATAAATGTATTTGAAAAAAAAAAAAAATATATATATATATATATTTTTTTTTTTTTTTCATATACAACATTTATTTTCATATTGCATATTTTATTTTATTGTCTCATGTAATTTGGAAACCATTAACCTAAGAATTTAAGTTCTAATATAATCTTTAATAGTGATTATGTAGGGGGGGGAATCCATGGCAGGGGGCATTTCAGTGCATAACACGTTACAAAATAAATTGAGCCGCTCTTTTGCCATTTCTTCAACCAATCGAAGGGGTTGTGATCAGTGTTTCTACTGTCGATGCATATCGCCTTTTAAACCAACACACGAACGCGCAATAATCCTAGACAACTCAATCCAGCCATACTAATCATCAACAACAGGTGTGCTCGAAGAACCAACTTAGCCAGAGTGTAATTAGCCCGATGATCTCATCTTAGATGTGTCAGTTCATCTCGGATGTGTCAAGCAACATACGAAGAACGGACCCGTGGACAATTAAATAGAAACATGTAGGAGTCTCATTTGTGTTTATGTCAAACACACTCGCACTCATGAAGCTGATTCACTTTAATATGAGAACAGGAGAAAACTATCAGTTACACTGCTGGGATCACTGATATATATATATCTTAAACATTTACACAGGAAGTGAGAGACTGTCCCCACTTACAGAGTATCTCCATTAGGTGATGTTAAGATGTTAAGATGATATTACCTGAGATTATTAACAGATTTAATCTGTATTCATATTTGCAACCACAAAACGTTCTTTCAAGCAGAGTCTGTTTGCTGTTTCAATAAAATACTGAGTGACAGGGTGGAATGAGGAAGTTTTTTTTTAAATTACAAACGTCTGAGTTTCGACAGATACGAATTGACCGCAGTTCTACTTTCGGTTCAATCATGGAAGTAGCTCACATGTATTATACAAATAATAGACACTGCAGTGCATCAGATAACAATATTTTCAATTACATACAATATTTTCAGTGTGTAAGTGAATGTATAAAATGTCTAACGTTCAGTATATTGTGTGTGGATGTGTGTGTGTGGGTGTGAGGGTGCGGGAGAAATGAGTCGGCCTCACTGGTTTTAATGAATCAGTCCGGGAGCACTGATGATAGAAAATGGCTGTCCTGTAAAGCTGTCCTGATGGTGAATAATCAATATTTTGGGGAAAAAACTCAAGCTTTTTTAAGCCCAAGAAAGTGGAAAACAGCTGACAAAATGGTGCCCGGGATTCCTCACATGATTCGATGGCGCAGATACAACACTGTTACTGTTACATTTCACATACCAGCAAAAGCTTGGATTTCTGTTTGGATTGGTAACTTAGTTCACAGTCTAAGTAAAGTCAACATCCATGTGTGTGTGTGTCTGTGTGTGTGTAAAATCATGTAAAATATCGTGTAAAATACAGCCCTCCACTTAGCGCTCACCCACTTGGAAAACAAAGACTCTTATGTTAGAACGCTGTTCATCGACTTCAGATCAGCGTTCAACACAATCATCCCACAACAGCTCACTCATAAACTGATTCAGCTGGGGATCAGCACCCCACTGTGCAACTGGCTGCTGGACTTCCTGACTGGCATACCTCAGGCTGTACGGGTCGCCAATAACACTTCCAGCACCATCACGCTAAGCACGGGGCCTCCCCAGGGATGTGTGCTGAGCCCCCTCCTTTTCACGCTGTTAACCCATGACTGAATACCATCACATGACTCCAACCTGTTTATCAAGTTTGCGGACGACACGACTGTGGTGGGTCTCATTAGCAACAATGATGAGACTAACTACAGGCAGTCTCTCCAGGAGGCGTGGGTTCGCATCCCACTTCTGACAAGAGCAACTTCTATTTTCAACAATGGACTGTTCTCTCTGTTGCGGTCAGGAAAGCGCTTCCGCTCCCTGAAGGCCAACACAGAGAGACTGAGGAGGAGCTTCTTCCCGCAGGCAATAAGGTCTCTCAACCATACCACATTCACACCACAAACACAGAACTAATACAACCTGTTAACGTCAACGGACACTATGGACACTTTCATGCACATCTACCCTGACATTGGAACTCATATTTATGTTTATGTTTACATTCTGGACCCCTGCACAAGTCACTTTAATAAGGCACCTTAACACATGTTTCTATGCAAATTACTTGCACACCATACATCCTCCACCAAATTTCAATTTTAAAAGAAAATCTCTATTGTACAGTATATCTCTATTTTTATTTCCATTTTATGTACAGTATACTTTTATTTTTTATTTCTATTTTTATTTTTTTAAATATTTTTTTCTATTTCTATTCTAGTATATATATATATATATATATATATATATATATATATATATATAGTATATATTTTTATTCTAGTATCTAGTATATAATTCTCTTTTTAAGGTCACTGGCGGTCGTGTAAGCATTTCACTGCATATCGTACTGTGTATGACTGTGTATGTGACGAATAAAATTTGAATTTGAATTTGAGGTGAACTGCCTGGCCAGGTGGTGCACAGACAACAATCTCTTCCTGAACGTGGAAAAGACGAAGGAGATTGTGGTCAATTATAGGAGAACATGTACCCAACACTCTCCACTGTCCATCAATGGTGCGATCGTGGAGAGGGTAAGGAGCACCAAGTTCCTGGGTGTGCACATTACAGAAGATCCCTCCTCGTCCACCAGCACTGCAACACTAGCCAAGAAAGCACAACAGCGTCTCTACTTTCTCCGTAAGTTGAGAAGTACGGGAGCCCCGACACCCATCATGCACACCTTCTACAGAGGCACCATTGAGAGCATCCTGATCAGCTGCATCACTGTGTGGTTCGGGGCCTGCAATGCGTCCTGCCGGATATTGAGAGCAGCTGAGAAGATCGTTGGTGTCTCCCCTCCCTCCTAGACATTTACAACACCCGCCTCACACGAAAAGCTCTCGACATCGCCCGTGACCCTACCCACCTGACTCAGAGCTTCTTTAGTCTGCTACTATCAGGGAGGAGACTAAGGAGTCTCCAAGCCAGGACAAGCAGACTGAAGGACAGCTTCATCCATCAGGCGATCAAGAAGCTCAACTCTCTTCCAGCTCTGCCTCCCCGGTGCTCTTTGGCCTCTCCCACCGTTATGCTCTGTTATACCGTCATTTCACACACACACACACACACACACACACACACACACACACACACACACACACACACACACACACACACACACACACAACATTCACACAAACTCACACATACACACACTCACACATAACCTCACCTCTGTTGTTTTTCTAAGTTTGTGTTATTTAATGTGTTTTTTTAGGTTTATTTAAGGTATATCAGTGTTATTTGTAACGAGGATGAGAGAAACCTAATTTCAATTCTCTATATGTATGCACTGTACATGTAGCAGAACTGACAATATAGTTGACTTTGACAACATTTCACTGTGAGATTAATTTCCTTAGGTGGTGTGACGGTTTTTGGCCACATGATGGTAGTGTTGTTAAAGGGGACAGATTTAGTCAAGCGGATTGGTTTGATTCATATTGTATATTTGTGTCGTATAAGACTCACTATCTTTTGGATTTACAAACAAATCCAACTCACGAACATGCTCTCGGAACGGAGCTCGTTCATAAGTAGGGGACAAACTGTAAATATAAAATGCAAAACCCGTAAAGCATTGTAAGGATTTCTTGAATTTTGGTAGAACCCCTTTCGTCTACTCAGTGCTCAGCCTGTATTCTGCTTGGCCTGTCTGGATCCAGGGAACCCCTCAATGAAACACTAAACAGAAAACACTCTGTTCTCATGCACACAGAATACCATGAAACACACTAAAAATTAAATATTCTCTACATCCAGGAATCTAATTTGGGTTTCCATCCATTATAGTACGGCCGCTATAATCATTAAGCTAAAGTGTCACACACATAATACTATCATTCTGGGGAAATTGTATTGTGTTGTTGGAAACAGGGCAGATGTGATACAAATACAGTTTTTTATAATACACATCTACATCACACCAATATGTGACAGATGTGTTTGGTACTACTAAAATCAGATTATAGAGTTCTGCGTCCAATCACACGATAAGTTAAACAGCTGTATTTCTGTTGTTATTAGGAACAAGATAACTTAGGACTCAACTGATCCGAGTAAATGAAGAGAAGGATTTGTGATTCATGAGTCATGTAAAGGATTCATTCATCTCTATGTCACACTGTCCTACTCCTCGACGAGTGTAAGAATATGAAGTTTTATAAATAACTTGTCTTCTACAGTATGAATGTTGTTAGTTAGTGATGGGAAGTTTGAATCATTATAGTTACTCGTTTCTTTGAACCTCGTTCATCAAAATGAACAAATCATTTTGGGGTCATTTAGTTCATTTCGCTCTTTTGATAAGAATTAAAATAAAATGGGGCATTTTCAATAAAAACACCCCAATACGTCTACATACACAAATTTTGGCTATAGTTCCAGTAATGAAAATATTACAATACAGCTAAGGACAAATTATAATAAACAGAATGAGTAGCTCACTATCATATCTTATCTTCTGGAATCCTTAGAGAGATAACGAGTTCATAATCCGGAACAGCTTCGAGGCAAAATAGCATCAGGGCAAGTGTGCAGTAAACACCAAGTCACACGTGTGGTGGTGTTTTCCAGGCTTTCTTAAAACGGGTTCAGATTTACAAAACATAAAAAATAAATAAATGTCACGAGGATCCGCGATTTGGAGGCGCAGTCTCGCGAGAGTTTAATGCAGAACCAAAACCCCACTTACACATTAAAACAGAAAGAGATTAACCAGTGACTTTATAAATTAAAACTGTTGTGTGTCCGCGCTACAGTGTTACACCACCTACAATAACACTGTAAGAACTGTGGAAAGTTAAAAAAAGTTGTAGATAAATATTAATAAAACACCTCAGGCTCTTAATAATAATAATAATAATAACAGAATGTGTTCTCTCTTGTTCTAAGAAGTCATTAGTCATTAGTCACAGTGATCACTAGCTGAGTTCTAATCCTTATACATCTTTATACATCTTACAGTCTTAAGTATGAATTAGGTATTTTATTATTAATATACTGTACCTTAAAACAGTTGTTTACTACTAAAACAATAAATATGTTTTTTTGTTAACTCTACTTAGTTTTTTTTTTTTTTTTTACTGTAATAAGAAATAAATTAGCTATAAGTGCCAATTATAACCTTAAATATGTATTTTTAGGATCCATTTACAGTGATGTAACTTCTATATAAAATATAACGTATATAAAATATATATAAAGTCTATATAAAATTATTATATTAACTTATATATTTGCATAAATTAGATTTTATGTATTTTTGATGTTTTAAGGTTGTTGGATGGTTGACATAGAAACGGTTTCATTAAAAGATTTTATTAAAAAGATTGGAGAAGGTGATACTGATTAGCATGCTCTATCCATCTTATCAGTGGTTATTTATTTTTATGGCCAACAATATTTCTATAAGTAGTGCGATGAGTTCGACATTTTGGAACTGGTGTTGATTTACACTTACATGGCGTTTTTTTTTTTTTATCTTATTAGAATCAGAATTTTAATACCATATTTAAAAACATCAGACAGTTTTCAGCTTGATAGGAAGGGATCAGATGATTAGCCCCCACATACAGTATACGGAGCCGATTCTGTGTCTCCCGTGGGCTCCTGAGTGGTGCAGCACTAAAGGACATGAATCAGCAGAGCTGTTAGGTGTAAAATAACAGTGTCTGAAATAAGTTCTAGACTAAATTAAAAGAAGAGTTATTGCTTGATGTCTAAGTGAAGTGCCAGATTTTATAATCTATTTTAAAATAAGCTACTAATGCGCTACTTGCCCAATGTAAACAAACACCTGCACCAATAGATATTAATTAGAAAAGTTAAACTGAATATTTTTACTAAGATTAGTTCATATTTTCACCACTAAAATAACTGTGCTGAAGTGGTTCCGCAAGATTTGATCTCTGGTCTCTCCGTGTCCCTGGTCCCGTCTCTGGTCTCTGCGTGTCCCTGGTCCCGTCTCTGGTCTCTCCGTGTCCCTGGTCCCGTCTCTGGTCTCTCCGTGTCCCTGGTCCCGTCTCTGGTCTCTCCGTGTCCCTGGTCCCGTCTCTGGTCTCTCCGTGTCCCTGGTCCCGTCTCTGGTCTCTCCGTGTCCCTGGTCCCGTCTCTGGTCTCTCCGTGTCCCTGGTCCCGTCTCTGGTCTCTCCGTGTCCCTGGTCCCGTCTCTGGTCTCTCCGTGTCCCTGGTCCCGTCTCAGGTCTCTCCGTGTCCCTGGTCCCGTCTCTGGTCTCTCCGTGTCCCTGGTCCCGTCTCTGGTCTCTCCGTGTCCCTGGTCCCGTCTCTGGTCTCTCCGTGTCCCTGGTCCTGTCTTGTCCCGTTTCAGCTCCATGCTTAGCTTGTGTGAAAAGTTATAGAGCCTGTGTTTCACCAAAGAGCCTGTGGCTCGCTCTATGCTTTTGGTTATTGTTTAAGTTTGTTGTTTGTTCCTTTGTTTGTTTTGTTTCTTTATTATGCATGTTGTGTTATTTGTATTATTAAAAGACTCTTTGGTTTAAAAAACCCTCTTTGCCTATGCCTGCCGTTTGTGCCCACGGCTACAACAACAGCCCCTTACACCCAGTTCGTGACAAATGCTAATTTTAGAAGAAAAAATTAAGTAATTTTCATTGACCTTAAATAAAAGCTCAATCTCTAATCTGAAAATATATTCTAAGAAAAAAAAAATCCGCCCTGTGTTCCTAACAATACTGTATTTATATTTCTGAATTAGAGTCTTGATTCACACTCTATTCCAGTAGGTGGCAGTAGAGCACCTTTATGTTAGTACCTTTATTTGGTAAAATATACAGTATAAAATATAACATTGTATAAAAGGAGATAAAATAATTTATATTATGATTTCCCCATCTCAGACCTCCTCTAGGCAGAACCTGAGAGCAGTGTTTCTGCCCCAGTGTGTTCTACAGCTGTCCTGCTGGTGGAACTCTAGTAAAAATGAAATACACTTGTATTACAAATATTTTCAAATCTATGATAGTACAGTGCAAATATACTAACAAAAATGAAACTTGAGAAAATGAGAAATGAGTTTAAACAAAAAATTTACTCTGCAATTATATGATCACCAAACATTTAATACAGTTGGAGAATAATGAGCAAAATCATCTTCCCCCACTGTTATCGGGAATACCTGCTCACCTCTACTGCTGTGCAGTTCCGGGTCGCTGGAGAAAGCTTTCCCGTCGCCGAGACAAACACACGATGAGCAGGATGGGCCTGGTAAATGTTAGATCACTAACCAACAAAAGTTTTATTCTAAAGGAGTTTATTAGCCTACTGTATATGGCTGAGTGTTGGTGAATACAGTGCCTTCTCTGAACTTCTCCCCTCATCCTATGCCTATCTAAATTCCCCAAGAACATCGGGTCGAGGAGGAGGAATCGCGGGGGTCTATAGGGATAACTTCTATTGTAAGCAGCTGTCATTATTGTCTTTTTCCAGCTTTAAGCTGAACTTATTTGAGCTTGGCCGCTCTAACACAGTGTCGTGTGGAGTGATTTATCGTCCACCTAAGTATAATAAGTATAATAATAATTTTTAATTGTCCGGATTTTTGGCTGAAATGATGCTTAAATATGATCGTGTCCTTATTGTGGGTGATTTTAATGTTCATGTTTGTTGCCCTGAAAATCTGCTGGCCAGAGAGTTTTTAAGCTTAGTCTATTTGTTTGGTTTGGTGCAGTCAGTGTCGGGCCTCACACAGGAGCGGGAGCACAGCCTTGATCTTGTTTTATCTCTTGATTATCTTTTTAAGTATGTGATGCAGTTTTTTCTGATCATTTGCCTGTTTTGTTTGACTCTGTTCTACTGAATAATGATGTTAGTCTGTGCCGTGTGTTTAACTCCTCCACCGCCACTAATGTCTCTGATGCATTTAACCGGAGCTGTGATGATGATATCTCAGATGAAATTCAGTGCTTTCTTTAATTCTGTAACATGGAGAGATAATCAATGGGTCAAACAGGCGACAGCTTCTCCCTCTCTGGCACACACACTAAGCATATGATACCAATTAGTGTCACGATTTACATCAGTTAAGTTGAATAACCATATTAAATTATAAATTTCCATCTTGACCAACACGTTCATTCACCAACAAATATGCATGTTAGGCAATAGCAGAGTAATTTATGGGGAGAACCAGATAATACACGTGCTCATGAGCCTCGCACACAGGTAGACAGAGGCTATCACATGCCGCATGCAGAGGAAGCCTGAAGTGTGTCGCTGATAGCTAAAATAAAGGTGAAAGAAAAAAAATTTAATAATACTAATACAAATAAGGAAGGGAAAAGCAAGTAAGATTAAATCAATGAGTTATTAACACCAGTTACACATGCACTGTTTACTATAACACTGTGACTGTGTGTGCATAAAACATCCTTTATTTTGTGTTTGTATGCGTGAGTGTACAGCACGCGTGTACTGTTTATTATAACACGTGTGTGCGCATGTAAAGCAAAAGAAAAGCAATATAAGAATTAGGCGCAAGCCCATTAAGACTTTTGCATAACTCTTTAGCAAATAAACATTCCCAAAGCCATATATCCTGTTCAAAACAAACATACAAAAACACAGTTTGGAAGTGTATAGTGTATCGTGTTTGTTCCTATGAACATAAAATCTGCATAAATAATCAAAACTTGAAATAAAACATCTCAATCTCAAAATGACCTCCATCATAAAAATAACTTCTGTTAAATCCTGTCCTGGTATAAAGTGTGAAGAGGCGTATCACGCAGGGTTATTGAAAATGTTTTCTTAAGGTTGTGTGAAGAGAACAGATAGCTGTGTGACCACAGACTTCTCTCTTTTCTCATGTGGGGAATAAAAAAAACAACCCACAGACTGGTAAACTAAAGCTCTCCCACAAAGCGTTCAGTGTGTCTCTCCATATAAGGTGTTTAAACCACTTTAATTTTCTTCAAAACATCCAAACAGTCATATAGTTCTGTACACAAACTGTGCAGTTAATACCATTAAATCAGTGTGTCTGCAGTAACAAAACTCTTTTTCAGAGGAACACGTCTTTGTGTTAGATCTGTATTGATCTAATAGTTTTACTGTAATGTATAAACCACACTCCACTACACTGTAGGTTTATAAAACATGCTTATTTCAACCCTTTCACAACTTGACGGCTGTAGGACACAGTGGCGAAAAGAAAATCAAGAAATGAAAAGTAAGGTACAAATATGATTTCATATATTGGCATTTTTCAAACAAAAAAGCTTGGGTAGGAAGAAGATATGAGGAGAAACAGAAGGAGAAGTGAGTAGGCAGAAGAGACCAGGAGAAAGAGAAGGACACAGAGGAAGGAAATGAGGAAATGAGAGAAGATAAAGGAGTATAAATGAATGGAAGAGATGAAGATGAGGGTTCAGCTGAATCAGAGTAAGGGGCAGAAGCAGAGGCTGATGGTGAGACAGGTGGAGACTGGGAGGCAGATGATCCTGCTTTGGTTTCAGTCGGACATCATGGTATTATTTTATTCATTCTACTAGACTGAATGTTATGATATATAGGGGAAAATATTAAATCAGTCAACATAAATAAAAATATGCATGCTGTGATTGGTACAAAAAAAACAAAAAAACTTTGTTTATACCTCCTTGTATATTGCCCTCCCATGCCACCCTACAATTTTTTTCGCCACCTCTTTGCCACTCGATATTACATTTTCTAGATCCACCATAACGTACATCTCTTATTAGCAGACATGGCTTTACAATATTCCTAATCTTTGAGAATAATGTCATATTTCCTACATATTAATAATTCCATTTTAATAATTGTGCAAATTTTGTGATTTACCTAAAACATCAACTGGTTATTGTCAGTGAACTAACCCGGAGTTGACCAGAAGACTTAGCTTTAGCGGTTAGCCCGTGTAGCGTGGATGGTAAACCCAAACGCGGAAGCAAGCGAGAAGGCAGGATAACCACGCGATTTAATCTAAGGACTCTCACAACAACGGAGCAAGGGAAAAACACAAATTTAACCCGCGTCCTATAAACACACACTCTAGACAGAAAGATAACCCAAGATAGTGAGTACTCACAATTTGGAAACGATACGAGCTGATCCGACATGGGCAAAACTCAATGACTGAGTGAGGTGGGACGCCATCTTGTCTCCTTTTATGCTTCCTGCTTTTGCGAGCTGGCTACTTCCGGGTCCTTGTGCCGGTCGCGACACGAGTGTGTGTGACAGTACCCCCCTGTCCATGACCGACTCCCGACGGTCCCGGGGTGGAGGATACCCGACGACGGTAATCCCTAATAAGGTCAGGGTCGAGAACGAACTGTGTCGGAACCCACGACCGCTCCTCGGGGCCGTAGCCTCCCCAATCGACCAAGTATTGGGTGCCTCGACCCCTCAGTCGCGAGTCGAGGATCCGGCGAACGGTGTAGGCAGGGGCACCGTCTATGATTCGGGGAGGAGGAGCAGGGGGGGAGGGTGGAATCATTGGAGAGGTGGTGAAGGGTTTGAGTTGTGAGGTGTGGAATACCGGGTGAATTCGGAGCGCCGCAGGCAGCTGGAGCCGGTAGGTGACAGGGTTGATCCGGAGGTGAATGCGGTAGGGACCGATGAACCTGGGTGACAACTTCTTGGAATCAGTGTGGAGGTGGAGGTTTTTAGTTGAAAGCCAAACTTTGTCATCTACGTTATACAACCGTCCCGGAGGGTGTCGATGGCGATGCTGGGTGGTGTAACGGGTGTTGGCTCGATGCATGGCTCGGTTGGCTTGATCCCAGAGCTGCCAACACCTGCGGACCAACTGTTGGGCTGACGGTACGTCAACCTCCGGTTCTTGGTGTTCGAACATCGGAGGTTGGAAACCGTGACATACCTCAAATGGGCTTAGATTGGTGGATGAGGAGACGTGGAGGTTGTGGGATAGTTCGGCCCATAGGAGGTAGCGAGCCCAGGTGCGCTGGTGATCGGCAACGAAACATCTCAGGTAGCGCTCCATTTGTTGGTTGGCCCGCTCCGTCTGACCATTAGTCTGTGGGTGATAGCCAGAAGACAGACTACAGGTGGAATGGATCAGACAGCAGAAGACCTTCCAGAACCTGGCAGTGAACTGGGGCCCCCTGTCCGAGACGATGTCTTTAGGGAACCCATGCAGACGGACTACGTGTTCTAACATCAGCTCCGCAGTGTCTTTGGCTGACGGGAGTCCGGTGAGGGCCACCAGGTGTACGGCTTTGGAGAAACGGTCGATGATTGTCATGATGGTGGTTTTCCCTTCGGAATCCGGCAGGCCCGTGATGAAATCAACGGCAATGTGCGACCAGGGCCGACGAGGAACGGGGAGAGGCTGGAGTTCCCCCGAAGGTGGTCGGTTAGTAGTCTTGGCCCGGGTGCACACTGGGCATGCCTGAACGAACTCGTTGATGTCCCGGTCCATGGATGGCCACCAGAAGGCACGTCGGATGTCCGGCGATGGGCGAGGTGTGGCCCCACTGTATGACCTCCTCTCTCATAGTGGGAGGCACATAGAGACGTCCAGGCAGTGCACCTGCCGGTTCGTTCTCCGTTGCCTGCGCCTGGCGGACCCTCGTCTCCAGGTCCCAACGGAGGGGTGCGACGATCTTGGATGGTGGGAGAACAGGCGCGGGTTCCGTCCGGGGGACGTCTTCCTCATGTTGTCTGGAGAGAGCGTCTGCCTTGGTATTTTTGGACCCCGGACGGTAGGACAGGTGGAAGTTGTAGTGCTCGAAGAGCAGCGCCCACCGCGCCTGTCTCGGATTGAGCTGTTTGATATTACGGATGGTGATGAGATTCTGATGGTCGGTCCAGATGATGAATGGCTCCCTGGCGCCCTGGAGCCAGTGACGCCATTCCTCCAAAGCCCACTTTATGGCCAGCAGCTCGCGGTCCCCTACCCCGTATCGCTGCTGAGTGGTGTCAAATTTTTTGGAGAAGAAACTGCAAGGGTGCAGTTTCTGATCTGGACCTCGTTGGGAAAGAACAGCCCCAGTGTCCACGTCTGAGGCGTCCACCTCCACAACGAATGGTTTACTGACATCTGGATGGAGAAGAATAGGGGCGGTGGTGAAGCGGTGACACAGTTGATGGAGACGGCTGCGTGGTCGAGGCTGAATGGATGAGATGATGGGCGGGTCAGAGCGGTTAGGGGTGCTGCAACCGTACTGTAGTCCCGGATAAAGCGACGATAGAAATTCGCAAACCCGAGAAACCGTTGAAGCTGTTTAAGAGTCTTGGGTAGGGGCCAATGACGCACAACTTCCAGCTTCTGCGGGTCCATGGCCACACCCTGGGACGAGATGACAAAACCCAGGAACGTGGTGGAGCGCTCGTGAAAAGCGCACTTTTCCAACTTACAGTACAGTTGGTGGGCGTGCAGTCTCTTTAAGACCGCTCTGACATGTTGGACATGTTCCTCCTGAGTACGGGAGTAGATGAGGATGTCATCGAGGTATGCAAATGCCCACCGCCCTAGCATGTCCCGGTGAACGTCATTGATAAAATGTTGGAAGGCGGCGGGGGCATTGCAGAGGCCAAACGGGATTTCAATTCAATTCAATTCAATTTTATTTATATAGCGCTTTTAACAATGGTCATTGTCTCAAAGCAGCTTCACAGAAATTTAACAAATCATAATAATAATAATAAATAAATAAAATAATAATAATAATAGAAAATAAATAAATAAAAACAAATAGTAATAATTATAGAAAAGAAAATAATTGGAAGTGTGGATGTGTGAGAAAAATGTGCAGATAATAATGAGACGAATGAATGAAATTTCTCTGATGAGCAAGCCAAGGGTGACGGCGACGGTGGCAAGGAAAAACTCCCTGAGATGGCATTAGGAAGAAACCTTGAGAGGAACCAGACTCAACAGGGAACCCATCCTCATTTGGGCGACAACATGAGTCTGACCAGACTCTCGTAGTGCCCCGTGGGTGTGATGAATGCCGTCTTCCACTCATCGCCCTCCCTGATGCGCACCAAGTTGTAGGCGCTCCGTAGGTCCAACTTTGTGAAAATGGTGGCACCAGAGAGAGCGTCCAGGGCAGAGTTGGTAAGAGGCAGCGGGTGACGATTTTTGATGGTTATATTATTGAGCCCCCGATAATCGACACACGGGCGAAGTCCGTGGTGGCAGGTGATGAAGATAGCCTGATGGTACCCTGGCGGAGAGCGTTGGTCACATAGTCCTCCATAGCCTGCGTCTCGGTGGCGGCGAGGGAGTAGAGATGGCCGCGGGGAGGCACGGAGCCTGGCTGAAGGTCAATCGCCAGATCGTAAGGGCGATGTGGTGGAAGGTGGGTGGCGCGTATCTTACAGAACACTTCAGCCAGGTCCCGGTAGACGGTGGGAATGGCGTCGGTGTCGACATCGGGGGCCTCGGACTCCCTAGAACACGTCCCAGCCGGTGCTTGGAAGCAAAGTTCGGAGCAGGTCGGCCCCCACTGCAGGATCCGGTTTTGGGTCCAGGATATGAGTGGGTCGTGTTGAAGTAACCAGGGGTGTCCGAGGATGATGGGTGATGATGAGATGGTCGTGAGGTGGAACTGGATCCGCTCCTGGTGTTCATTTATGATCAGGGTGACAGGTTGGGTTTGTGTGGTGACGGGGCTGGATGATAGCCCCGACCATCGACTGAGGTGATCCGAACCGGCTGGGATAACGCCTCAAGTTTCATCCCCAGTTGCTTGGTGTAATTAGAGTCAATGAAATTTCCTGTGGCACCGGAATCGATGAACGCAGTACTTACGACTCATCTGTGGCCAAACTGGAGGTGTACCTGTACCGCGAGACAGGAGATGTTGGTGGTAACGGGAGAGATCTGAAGGTGGCCCGGCGAACTTCCCTCGTGTCTCACCGGGCCTGGGCGTTTCCCGGACGGAGGGGGCAGATGGCTCGGTGGTGGGCATCTGACCCACAGTAAGCACAGAGTCTCTCCCGAAATCTTCGTGCCCATTCTGCAGCGGACAAGAAGGCGCGCCCTAGTTGCATGGGTTCCCCGGCTCCCGTGTCAACCACGGCGGGTGGTGGAGATCCGACAGAGTCAGTGACGGCGGGTCGAGCTTCAGGTACAGGAAGGTGAGGGAAAGGGGCTGAAGAACGTGGCGGGACATAGGAGAGAACGGGTGAGGCAGGCAGCAGGGTGCGAGGGGCTGGCTTGGGACGAGACAGCAGACGTTGGTCGATCCGAAGGGCCAGCTGGATGAGACACTCCAGCGTAGCCAGTAGCTCCCGCCCCGCGAGTTCGTCTTTTAGGCGGGAAGCCAGCCCTTCGTAATAGGCTGTCCGGAGAGCGGAGTCTCCCCAGGTGGTCTGGACGGCGAGCGTGCGAAACTCCGTGGTGTAGCGGCTCACGGACAAACCTCCCTGCCATAGGTGATAAAGTCTCGTGTCGGTCTTCACCTCTCCGGCAGGGTGCTCAAAGGTGAGTCTTAGCTGGCGGGTGAACTCATTGTAGGAGTGAGTGGTGTCTGAATCTGATTTGATAACCGCCATGGCCCACTCAGCTGCCTGCCCGGTTAGCAACGAAACGAGAAGTGCAATGCGTAGCCGATCGGTGGAGTACCTGGAGGAATTAAACTCAAACTCCAAATCAAGCGCTGTTAAAAACACATCACACTTTCCATCCGTGCCATTCCACTTATCCGGTAATGAAATGAATACTTCAGAAGGAGGGGGGGGTTGCTGCGGCGCTGCAGCCGTGCCGACGGAGGCCCGGCTAGCCGCGTTATTGACAGCCGCATGGAGCTCCGCGTTCTCCCGCTTCAGCTCCGCGACCTCGCGGCGCAAGGCCGCGCTAAGCTTATCGATTAACACAGCATGCTGGTCCACCACGTCGCAAAGGCGTGCATGATCCGCTGGGTTTACCACGCAAGACTCAGTCATTCTGTCAGTGAACTAACCCGGAGTTGACCAGAAGACTTAGCTTTAGCGGTTAGCCCGTGTAGCATGGATGGTAAACCCAAACGCGGAAGCAAGCGAGAAGGCAGAATAACCACGCGATTTAATCTAAGGACTCTTACAACAACGGAGCAAGGGAAAAACACTAATTTAACCCGCGTCCTATAAACACACACTCTAGACAGAAAGATAACCCAAGATAGTGAGTACTCACGATTTGGAAACGATACGAGCTGATCCGACATGGGCAAAACTCAATGACTGAGTGAGGTGGGATGCCATCTTGTCTCCTTTTATGCTTCCTGCTTTTGCGAGCTGGCTACTTCCGGGTCCTTGTGCCGGTCGTGACGCAAGTGTGTGTGACAGTTATTGTGTATCAGACTTTAACTATGTTTTAAATAAATATTAGCACTGTCGCCTTGCACCTCCAGCATCTGGGTTTGATTCCTGCTTGGGTCGGAGCACATGGTGTTTGCATGTTCTCTCTGTGCTTGGCGTTTTTCTTTGAGTACTCCAGTTTCCTCCCACAGTCCAGTGACGTGCAGATTAGGCTAATTGGAGATCCCAAACTGCCCATTTGGAGGAAGACCCAAAATGGAACGACCAGGGCACAGCCCTGCCATAAGCCAGAAGCTGCTGGAATGCCAGTGCCATGTCAAGCCAGTTTTATATCACATTACATATATTTATATATGGATTGTGCAGTATAGAGTGACATACAGTATATTTTAAGCATAAAAATATAGCTAATTTTAACCAGATATACAGTACAAACACAATACAAATGGTTGTTTTTCTGTTGTTTCTTTGATATATATGTGTCTGCTAATTTTGAGAATTCAAAATTTTTTGTGACATCCTTTCCAAATTCCGGTAGTGGTAAAATGTACACGTTATAAAAGTAATGATAACTTTCATTCTACCTGACATATCCAAAAATCTACAAGCACACATTTACAGTATGTCTGAAGTCTCTGATAATACACACTGGCAGGACTTACACATAAGCACACACACATACACACACAAACACACATTTATACACTCACCTAAAGGATTATTAGGAACACCTGTTCAATTTCTCATTAATGCAATTATCTCATCAACCAATCACATGGCAGGTGCTTCAAAGCATTTAGCGGTGTGGTCCTGATCTCCAAACTGAATGTCAGAATGGGAAAGAAAGGTGATTTTAGCAATTTTGAGCGTGGCATGATTGTTGGTGCCAGACGGGCCGGTCTGAGTATTTCACAATCTGCTCAGTTACTGGGATTTTCACACACAACCATTTCTAGGGTTTACAAAGAGTGGTGTGAAAAGGGAAAAACATCCAGTATGCGGCAGTCCTGTGGGCGAAAATGCCTTGTTGATGCTCGAGGTCAGAGGAGAATGGACCGACTGATTCAAGCTGATAGAAGAGCAACTTTGACTGAAGTAACCATTCGTTACAACCGAGGTATGCAGCAAAGCATTTGTGAAGCCACAACACGCACAACCTTGAGGCGGATGGGCTACAACAGCAGAAGACCCCACCGGGTACCACTCATCTCCACTACAAAGGAAAAAGAGGCTACAATTTGCACGAGCTCACCAAAATCGTACAGTTGAAGACTGGAAAAATGTTGCCTGCTCTGATGAGTCTCGATTTCTGTTGAGACTCAAATGGAGTCAGAATTTGTCGTAAACAGAATGAGAACATGGATCCATCATGCCTTGTTACCACTGTGCAGGCTGGTGGTGGTGGTGTATTGGTGTGGGGGATGTTTTCTTGGCACACTTTAGGCCTCTTAGTGCCAATTGGGCATCGTTTAAATGCCATGGGCTACCTGAGCATTGTTTCTGACCATGTCCATCCCTTTATGACCACCATGTACCCATCCTCTGATGGCTACTTCCAGCAGGATAATGCACCATGTCACAAAGCTCGAATCATTTCAAATTGGTTTCCTGAACATGACAATGAGTTCACTGTACTAAAATGACCCCCACAGTCACCGGAGCTCAACCCAATAGAGCATCTTTGGGATGTGGTGGAACGGGAGCTTCGTGCCCTGGATGTGCATCCCACAAATCTCCATCAACTGCAAGATGCTATCCTATCGATATGTGTCAACATTTCTAAAGAATGATTTCAGCACCTTGTTGAATCAATGCCATGTAGAATTAAGGCAGGTCTGAAGGCGAAAGAGGGTCAAACACCCTATTAGTATGGTGTTCCTAATAATCCTTTAGGTCTCACCCACTATACTGTGTGTGTGTGTATATATATATATATATATATATACATGTGTATATATATATATATATATATATATATATATATATATATATATATATACACACACACACACACACACACACACACACACACACACACAGTATAGTGCGGCTAGGGTGAGACCTGTCAGTAAGCCAACATCTTAACCACTGCACTACCTCCTGCACCGGTATAAAGTTTAAAGAGGCCTAATGGAAAGTTTACAGTACTTTTCTGCTTGGGTGAAGATAGCTGTTTGACCACAGACTTCTATCGTTTCTCGGGGGGAAAAATAACACATGTCTATGTGCTGATTGTGTTAATAACCACAAACGCTGCACATGACACAATGGTAAACTAAAGGTCAGTTACAAAGGATTCAGCAGTTCTCTTCATATGAAAAGTTTTATTTATTAGTGGTGCTTGAAAAGCATCACTATTGTTATCTTGCAAACTTATTATTCTTCTCTTTATTCTTCCGTGCAAAAGTTCGGCGCGTAACTAGTCCCGCACCGTTTGTCGTAGAACGATAAATGCGGTCTCATATCGTGCGGCCTAATCGGGAATGGGGTGCTATGACTTTTCTAAGGGGTGGGTGCTTAATTGCCCCCGCAGGGGGCAATTAAGCACCCAAAAAAGTCCCATAGGATAACATGGAGGGCAAATTTTGACGGATTGTGGCGCAGAGAGGGAATTTTGTAGAAACGTGAAATTCACCCCATTTGAGGGGGTTTGCAACCTGTGTCAGAGGATACCCCGCACAAGGGTATAAGTTGTACCCCCGGGGCAATTGAGGTCCCCAAAGTTGCCCCATTGACTTATAATGGGGAATTTATCGAATAATTAGTTTGTCGCAGACACATGAATGAGGTGTCAAACCGTTCGGCTGCTTTAGGGATGGGGTGCTATGCCTTTTCTGAGGGGCTGGGTGGTTAATTGCCCCCGCAGGGGGCAATTAATCGCCCATAGACTTATCATTTTAATGGCTAGTCCCGCACCGTTTGTCATGGACCCGTGAATGAGGTGTCAAATCGTACGGCTTGTCCGGGGGTGGGGTGCTATGACTTTGCTCAGGGCTGGGCGGTTAATTGCCCCCGCAGGGGGCAATTAAACTCTCATAGACTTAACATTTTAACCGCTATTCCCGCACCGTTTGTCATACACCCATGACTGAGGTGTCATATCGTGCGGCTTATCCGGGGGTGGGTTGCTATGACATTGCTCAGGGCTTTTTTGTAGGCCCATGAATGAGGTGACAAACCGTTCGCCTCATTCGGGCATGGGGTTATATGATACCACTGAGGGCGGGCGGTTAATTGCCCCCGCAGGGGGCAATTAACTGCTAGAACAACACCGTATGTTGTAGGCCCATAAATGGGGTGTCATATCGTGCGTCTTATCCGGCAGGGGTGTGCAGTGACCTCTCTGAGGGGCTGGGCTGTTAATTGCCCCAGCAGGGGGCAAATAATCCCTGGTCCCTCACCGTTTGTCGTAGACCCTTGAATGAGGTGTCATATCGTGCGTCTTATCCGGGAGGGGTGTGCTGTGACCTGTCTGAGGGGCTGGGCGGTTAATTGCCCCCGCAGGGGGCAATTAATCGCTATTCCAGCACCGTTTGTCGTAGACCCTTGAATGAGGTGTCAAACCGTTCGGCTCAGTCGGGAATGGGGTTGTATGACACTACTGAGGGCGGGCGGTTAATTGCCCCCGCAGGGGGCAATTAACTGCTAGAACAAGACCGTATGTCGTAGGCCCATGAATGAGGTGTCATATCGTGCGTCTTATCCGGCAGGGGTGTGCAGTGATCTCTCTGAGGGGCTGGACTGTTAATTGCCCCAGCAGGGGGCAATTAATCCCTGGTCACTCACCGTTTGTCGTAGACCCTTGAATGAGGTGTCATATCGTGCGTCTTATCCGGGAGGGGTGTGCAGTGACCTGTCTGAGGGGCTGGGGGGTTAATTGCCCCCGCAGGGGGCAATTAATCGCTATTCCAGCACCATTTGTCGTAGGCCCTTGAATAAGGTGTCAAACCGTTCGCCTCAGTCGGGAATGGGGTTGTATGACACTACTGAGGGCGGGCGGTTAATTGCCCCCGCAGGGGGCAATTAACCGCTCATAGACTTGACATTGATTAAACTTTGCTTTGCGCACTTAACATGATTACCATGTTCCTATCATGGAGTTAAGCTGATTAGCTAGACTCGTGTTAACTTGCCACGTCAAGCACCACTCACATTTTCTTCAGGAAATGTACCTCTCTAGTTTGTGATACTATTTTTATACTAAGTTTATCACTATATTATGTACGGTTTCTGAGATATGGCCAGTGCGATTTTGTTTGGAGGCAGACCTGGAAAATTTTATACATTTCACCAACTGCAATGTATTGACATGATATGATGTCTCACATTTATTGTTTTGCAGCACCCAAAGTGCTCATTGTTACTGTGTTGTTGCACAGTGTTTTAGAATGATTGTACTGATGGTCAGTAACCTAGTGAACCAGTATAACAATGTAGGAATAATGATTACAAAGCATTTCTGTAGATCACTCTGGCTAAAGCTGTATGCATTTTTTTTTTTTGGTCTTTTGGCTGCTCCCGACAAGGGGTCGCCACAGCGGACTATCCAGTCCGCACTACAATTTGGTACAGGTTTTACGCCGGATACCCTTCCTGACACAACCCTCCCATTTTATCCGGGCTTGCATCCAGTGGCTGGGGTTTGGGCACTGGCTGGGAATCGAACCCAGGCCTTCCACATGGCAGACGAAACACCTACCACTGAGCCACCAGTGCCCATTGTAAAGCTGTATGCATAATGACAGAAATTTTAAATGTAATATAAATGTAATTGCCTTTGAAAGAGGTGAGGTCACAAAAGGTGGGGCTGCAATGAAAAAAAAAATGGCAGGTGAAATTCTTTCCATTTAATTTTCATGGCTAATAAAGAAACCGGTGTGGATAAGTGACAAAACAGTTTATCTGAAGACAGATAAAGTTCATTCTTTTCTACATACTGTACTTGCAAGCCTGCAGTACCTAAAAGGAAATAAAATATATCAATGTTTAATTTCAAAAATAGGGAAGGAATCCAGTAAGAAATAGGTTAAAACCAAACATCACACCTGTCTAAATGCTGAGGTGTTGGAACCCAGTGCTGAACCCTTGGCTGCTGCAAAAAATTGGACTAAGTCTAAACCAGACAGATGATTGTTTAGTATGTTTCCTGTGCAGAGTTTATGCTTATTAACACCACCAGGAGATAGACATATACACCACACTCAAAGCCACCAGTGCTGTGGCTGATCAGACATACCCCTTTCACTCACTAGTCAGTGAAGTCTCAGTGTTTAAGTCTAGGCTAAAAACCTATTTATTTAACTAAGCATTTTTGTAAATAGATTAGCCTTTGGTAAGGGAGCAGATCTGGGGGACACATGGACGTAAAATACAGTGGAACCTCGGATTACGAGTAACGCGGTTTACGCGTGTTCCGCAAGACGAGCAAAGATTTGTAATAAATTTTGAGTTGGAAAACGAGCATTGTCGTGTCTTGTGTGTACTGTTTCTTATAACACATGTGTGTGTGCGAGTAAAGCAAAATAAATTCTCAATACAGAGGTTAAAAATCCACTTTCTCCGTCAGCTCATCGCTATGTATGTGTGTATGTGTGTGTATGTGTGTGTGTGTGTGTGTGTGTGTGTGTGTGTGTGTGTGTGTGTGTGTGTGTGAGTGTAATCTGACACTGTGCTGGCTATGTGTGTGTGTGTATGTGTGTGTGTGTGTGTGTGTGTATGTGTGTGTGTGGATTTAAGTGCAGGATCCACCCAAAAGTTTGTACTATAGCCCGACAATGGACCAGTTTGTCCATCTCATATTTACACAAGCATAAATTAATGGGCTGTTACGCTGTTGCGAGCAACATTAAAATAAAGTGGAGAAGCTTTAATGATTTAGGAGAGAACAACAGTCTTTCCGTTAATGCATGTGTGTGTGTTTAATTCAGACGAGAGGAGAAAGATGAGAAAGGGGGAGACAAGGCTGAAAGCAAGAGTTTCCACTTACTCTAGCCTCACACACACACACACACACACACACACAGCGCCTGCACGCACAAAGGAAACACTTACAGTACCTGTCGGGATTTATTTTTACATTTTTGAAAGGTAAAGTGCAGGTTAATTTTTTATTTATTTTTACTTAATATTTTGGATTAATTATTTTGATGTATTAATTTTTTTAGGCTGGAGAACGAATAATTTAAGTTCCCATTATTTCTTATGTGAAAATTAAATTTGATTTACGAGTGTTTTGGAATACGAGCCCGCTTCCGGAACGAATTATGCTCGTAATCTGAGGTTTCACTGTATTATGGTGAACTGGTATCTTTAGATGCTGTCTTCCTCACTCTCATTGATCAGTCAGGTTTGTTGACGGTGAGGTGATTGGTTGCTTTACATCTCAGGGAGCCCTCATGTTTGTGTTTCCTTCTGGTTCTCCCTTTTAGTTGTGCTGTCATAGTTAGTCCTGCCGGAGTCCCTGCTTGCACTCTACAATAAATATACATTCACATTATATACATTGTGTGACAGTGCTCTCTTCTCCTCTCTCTCTTTTTTCCTCTACTATCTCTCTGTTGAGCCATACATGTCGCTCCTGAGCAGCCAGTGATCCAGACCCACTATGCCCTCTGGAGCTGTCTAACTCGTCCTGGAGTCCTGCATCTGGTTGGAGATCTCCTCGCATGGAAGCCCCGTGTGGTCTGCCTAGGATGCGTGTGGCGACTGGGGACCGTTCACTCGATAGTTCAGGACTTTAACACATCTCCTGTAGTATAACAGATGTAGTATAAAAAATGCCGGATAGAGTCTGGCAGTGGTATGTACGGACACTGGTTGCTCCGTTAAATATGGGCTAGATTAAATAAACTGGTTGCTTTATGTCCAAGCCTTTATGTCTGTGTTTCCTCCTGGCTCTCCCTTTCAGGTGTGCTGTCAGAGTTAATACTTCCCGAGTCCTTGCTGGCACTCTGCACCAAATATGCATTCACTATACTGTATATTATGTGACTGTGACCATACCTAATTGTTCTCTTCTCTTCTCTTCTCTTCTCTTCCATCACTACTTCTTTCTCTCTCCTTGTCTCTCTCTGTCGACCTACTGTACACTGTAAAAAATCTTATGTGCTATCTACTTTAAAAAAATATGGTAACAAAATTGCACATATTATTTTAAAGCAGTTTTTAAGGCTTGATTTTTTTTGTGGAATTTACTTAAATAAATAATGTAAAAAAAATCCTAAATTCTTTAGCCAGACACATGATGATTTTAACATTATTAGTGGAATAATCTTTTTTTAGTTTACGCAGATAAAACAAAAGGTACTCATATGTATTAAGGAAAATTACTTAATAATATAAAAAACATAATGCATTTTGGTGTTAAACATGCTTTTATTTCATGTTTCACTGGTATCAAAATATTAAACACTGTGTAAAATAGTGTACATAACATTTACAGCAGTTTTATGATCTGTAAAACAATTTGTAAAACAGTTTGTAACTGGCAATTTCTATGCCATTGAAATTAACTGTTTAGCATTATATGCTAACATCTTTTCTTGTGGGTATAGTCATATTCTGTACTAAAACCTGAGAGAACTTGTACAGTAAACCATTTCATATCTCTGTAACATTGTAAAACACAAACTCCCCAAAACTTGTTTCAGTGAACTGTGGAGACACTACAACAAACTGAAGTATGCTAATGGCTAATGGCGGACAGGATGTTTTCAGAAATGTTCACAATGTTTAATTTATTTCATTTATATTGCTGACACTAGTACAAACAAAGTACAAAACAAAGGAGCTTAATAGTTCAGGACTGGAATTTCCAACAGTTTCGTCCCTGAGTCTCCAATAACAAACTGTACTCCATTTTCACTTAAAGACATCAACTGATATATTAAACTTCCAGCCTTCTAACTGATGAGTGCCAAACAATTCCTGCTATCTGTTGTCACTGAAATGAGGATGGGTTGCCTGTTGAGTCTGGCTCCTCTGAGGTTCTGAGTTTTTCCTTTCCATGGTTGCCCACCGCTTGCTCATCAAGGACAATCTAATCATTCTGATTCATACATATATTCTCACACATCTCATAATCATTTTAGTACAATTTAATAAACATTGATGCGGGTGACGATCTAAGTGTATCAGATTAGCACTTAGAATAGTTTACATATTAGAATCTTACTATTCTCTCATCTCTTCAGCAAAAATTATCAATTTATGGTCCTGTACTGTATATACATATTTTCTCAAGCAAACAGTACCAGAAATAACTTTCATCTTTAAGAAGCAATTGTTGAAAAGCAAAATTCTTTCACAATGATGTGAGAGACTAATAAAGTCATACATTAAACGATTACTTCAGCTGCTGAAGGTGAATTTACAAGCTATTGAATCATAGAATACTTAGTATTGCCCAGATATGTTTTTTTATTTTTATTTTTAGGCTCCAGTTGTGTTAAATATCACAACAATGCCACAGTGAAAAAAGATACATACAGTGAAACCTTGGATTGCGAGTAACTTATTTAAATAAGTAACTAATTTTAAATAAGTTTTAATTTGTTAAATGAGCAATTAAATATACTGTGTATATATACAGTATACTGTATTATATATAGTTATTATATATTATATATCAATTATTATATATTATTATATATATTATATTATATATATATATATTTATGTACCATTTATGTATAGATCATTAATAGACCATTGTTAAAAGCGCTATATAAGTAAAATTTAATTGAAATAAATAGAATATAAAATGCAATTAAAATCTGCACCAGAATGCCAGAAGTTTTTTTTTATTTTTTTTTTATCATGTTCACTGTTTTTATATGTGAATGAGGTCAGGCCATTGGTTTTATGAGCCTTCTACTATATATGAACACTGACATTATTTTCTTTTCTTTACGTTTATATCATACTATTGATTTGATTTGTGTAATATATTTAATATTTCCAAATGTTTTGTCCCAGCCAGTTTATTTTATATCATTAATTGTCAGCTAGATAATCAACTTAAAACAGATTAAAAAGAGAACCAGAGGAAACACACCAGTTTTTACAACATAACACCTTGTTCTGCTCAGCGTCACCGAGGCTGTGAGGCGACTGTAATGTAGGTCACACTGGTCACTACATCTAATGATGTGTTTTCCTTAGCAGCGGCTATGGATCCTGTGCTGTGTTGGTGAATGTTTTCTTCCTGTAAAGATGGACAAAGAAAGAACTGTAAAGACAACATCGAACAACTGATCTTCCCTATCTTAGTGTTTACTACATGTGTACAATATTTCTGAAATTCCTAATAATGATACTTAATATAATGAAAACTGAACATTTACATGCTGTGGGTGGGATAACAAGTATTGAAGCAAAATATAGCAGCACATACTGTATATTGCGTATATTATAAAGGCTGTTCTGTTTTGTAATGTTAATGTGTACTATGTCATAAGCTGAACTGTACTGTGTGTCCTACATAGTGAGTAGGGCTGGGCAATATTGCCCAAAATCTTTTTATTTTATTATTTTTTTATTTATGAACATAATACAATTTTTTAATTACATTTCTTTAAAGTGTTTTAATTTATTAGAATGGACATTAGCTAAATAGATCCATAGCAAAAAATAATAATAACTAGAGAGCAAAAAAATTTAAGTGTGTCTATGCGACTGCCGGGTCAGTTCTAATGAGTGTGGCTATTATTCAGTGCCTGTATTCATATAACTCCTGTCAGTGGTGGAGTGGTGGGGGGGGTCATGCACACTCCTCTGGGACAGACACAGAGAACGGTAAACAGGAATTAAGCTCTCAAACAAATACTTCCCAACAGAATATCGTAGGTCAGATCACATAAATTCTTTTTTGCCCAAAGAGTGTATTATACTGACGTGGTGACAGTGTAAAGACACCCCCTGACACCATCCGATGTTAACTTTGAGCCGAAAATTTAAAGCAGTTTTATAATGGCCACCTAGGTGCACTTAATAATAATAATAATAATAATAATAATAATAATAATAAATGAATGGAAGAAATGTGTTAGAAAAAAAATTGCAGTGCTGTCCGTACAAGTCTGTAGCTCTGTTGTGATCTGAGTTTGCTTCAGTTGGTAAGGTATGGAAGTATATTAGTGCCAAAATTCCTCAAAGCAAAATAGCAGGTTGAATTACATGAACTGAAAAAAAAAACTTTTTGCAATAAAAGATGTTTAAATTTTTCTGCATTGCAATTTGATCGAAATTGAAAAAAAAAATCCTTAGAGCATTTACAATGCTTGAAATTTGTGCCACGGCAATTTATTGTGGTTGTATATTTCAAATAAAAAAGTAATTCAAACATTTAAAATTCAATGCAAAAATATTCAAGTTACTAAATTGCTGTTCAAAAATATTTTCAAATGTTAAAAATATAATCTTTATTATTTTTCAACTTTACAAATTCAAGTCGACATAAATAGCTGTGCCACAAATTTCAAGCATTGTAAATGCTCTAAGGATTTTTTTTTTATTCAGATCAAATTGCAATGCAGAAAAATTAAAACATCTTTATTGCAAGGGTTCTTTTTTTTCAATTCATGTAATTCAACCTGCTATTTGCTTTGCTTTGGCACTATTATAAATTACTTCCATAATAAGGTTTAAGTTCAGTAACATTTGAAATTCACATTAAAACATTAACACAAATTAATCAAATTAATTGAGAACATGCCCCAGCACAAGTACTGAGCATAAAAAGTCAAAGTGCTTATGATTAAAGAAATGTATCAATTAATTAATTAATTACATTTTAATTTTAGTTTATTTTTATAGTTTTTGAAATGGGGTTAATGTTACAGTATACACATGTGTGGTACATCTGGTTCTCGTGTTCACTCTGTCTTTGATACCATAACATTATAGGACATTTAATAATCAAATACAGCGTCATGATACCTCTAAAGTTATTAAAGCCTATAATTATTAACCTGCATCAAATATTCTTTATAATTTCCTTTATTATTTCCTTTGAAGTGAAGGTTGTTGTGTGACTAGGTGATTTCACAAAAACAGCCAAAAGACTAAAAACACTGATGAACCCTGTATGTGGATCACTTTACTCAGGAAATTATTATAACATGAAACAATTAAAGATATTTTGTAAAATCATTTTTTCTTTAAATTTTAAGGAAATTATGAATAACTGTTGCAATGTTGTTGCAATTTTACCACATTTTAATATTATCTAAATAAATATTAATATGATATATTATCTATCTCTGGTACCTTTTGACGTGGGTCTGTGGTCTTCCTGAAGCAACTGCATGACTCCTTTTCCCTTGACTTTTCTGAAAGGGAATAAATAAATAAATTTGTCAAGAAAAAAAAAGAAAGAAAATCTTAATTTTTCTTTTTTTATTATTATTTAATTGTTTCTATTCTTTATTATTATACTTAATTGTTGATATTTTATGTTAGCATGAAATATACTTTAGGTTAAAAAAAAGGTTGTGTATATACATACACTATACAGTACACACCTTCATATGCATATGAACTTGGGTAACATCCAACTCTTAATCCATAGGGTTAAATATGATGTTGACCCACCCACCAATTCTTCTGTGAAGGCTTTCCACAAGGTTTAGGAGTGTGTTTATGGGAATTTTTGACCATTCTTCCAGAAGTGCATTTGCGAGTTTAGACACTGATGTTGAATAAGAAAGCCTGGCTCGCAGTCTCCCCTCGAATTTATTCCAACGGGTTGAGGTCAGGACTAGTAGGTTAGTTTTTTAACACCATACTCGCTAATCCATGTCTTTATGGACTTTGCTTTGTGTACTGTGTTACAGTCAGGTTGGAACAGTAAGGGGCCGTCCACAAACTGTTCCCACAAAGTTGGAAGATTGAAATTTTACAAAATGTCTTGGTATGCTAAAGCATTAAGAGGTAATTTTACTGGAACTAAAGGTCTGAGCCGAGCTCCTTAAAAACAACCCCACTTCATAATCCCCCCGTCCACCAAACTTCACACTTGGCACAATGCAGTCAGACAAGTTGGCAACCGCCAAATTCAGACTCGTCCATCGGATTGCCTGACAGAGAAGTTGTGTTCTCTGGAGTGACGAATCACGTCTCCACCACTTTAGAGTCCAGTGGTTGTGAGTTTTCCACCACTGCATCCAAAAAAGGTTTTATAAAGGTGATGCTAATCTAAAGGCCACATGAGGTCTGTAGTTATTGATTCTGCAGAAAGTTAGTGACCTCTGTGAAATATGTGTCTCAGCATCTGCTGACCCCGCTCTGTGATTTTACGTGGCCTAATTCTTCATGGCTGAGTTGCTGTCATTCCCACTCACTTCCACTTTGTTATAATACCACTAATGATTTACTGTGGAATATTTAACAGCTAGAAAATTTCATGACTGAACACACAGCACAGGTGGCGTACTATAACAGTACTTTTCTGGAATTCACTGAGAATTCTTGAGACTGACCCATTCTGGACCATTTTTGGGTCCGCAGCACCTTATACTTCATTCCGTAACTTAAACAGGTCATCCTCATAAGTAGACACTGTATATTATCATCTAATAATTAACAATTCTTAAAAACAAGTCTTAAAAGGCTATAAAAGAGTGAATCACAAAATAATGACTTTAGCTGTAATTTCCTTTATTGGTTCACTAATCCTATTTTGTCTCACACATACACACTTCCATAAATTTTCTTTTAATTTTGTGAAGCTGCTTTGAGACAATGACCACTGTTAAATTTTTTATTTATTTAAATTGAACTAATCGCACTTTGCTATTTAAAAGGCAAGAATCTATGATTAGAAAAAGATTTTAACAGAAAAAGATATAAACATTATGAACACAGCTGGTCTGGCATTTAAAGTTCAAATATATTACTAAAGATAATTAATGTTTAATTAAATACTGTAAGTAATATAATTATATAAGTAATATAATATAATTATAAAGTAATGTAATTAAATATATTATATATAAACACACCTTTGAGCCTGCAGCAGAACACAAACATGCAGATGAAGTTTATTAGGATAGAGACCAGGCACACACACAGTGTAATCCCGAGCTCTGCTCCTGTAGACTGCTGGATATCTGGAGCATCAGTTGAGTGACCAGAGTCTGAACAATACACAAACAAACAGTGACATAGATATCAATGTTGTGCAGAGAAAAGCATTGTGTATGTATGTGTTTGTGTGTAAGAGTTTATTGACCTGTAAAGTTGAGTCTGATGAGTTTCCCAAACTGAGTGTGTGTCGCATCATTTCGACCTCCACAGTAATAAAACCCCAGATCTGTCTCTCTAACTCCAATAATCACTAAACTGACTGAACTGCTGCTTAGTGCTACATCAATGTGATTCTCATTCACTTTATAACTGAGATAAAAGGTTTTCTTCAGCTTCGATTCCTCAGCAGATATCAGCAGCTTCACCTCGTCAGATCTCAGTCGATACCACGATATCTCAGGATAATTAGTGATGTTACAGGTCAGGGTGATGTTCTCTCCAGGATGGACAGATCTGACGTCTGCTGAAGTGATCTCAAGGAGACACGGAGTAAAGAAACCTGAAAGAACAGCACATTAAGAAAACAGAATCAGTGAGTCCTTATTCAGTGACTCCTTCAGATTAGTTTCAGCTCATAAATCACAATATGTAGTTTATATATTACTGCATGCCATCTCTAGATATACAAGACCAATAATTTACATATAAGGTCTTATATAAAAGGACAATTTAGTCCGAAATACCATTTAATATTTTAATAATTTTGTATAATGTATTTAATCTATTAAATATTTTGCATGTAAAATAAACTCACTAAACAGCAGCTGCAGTGTAAAAAGCTCCAGGAGATCGGCCATTTCTTGCTGACGTGCTCCAGTGGGCTACATGGTAGTGATGTGGTGCATTTTCAAACTGACTTATTTAAGTTAAAACCTCTTTGTTCCTAATGTTTGTCTTTACTTCCTGTTTAGCTGTACGCCCCCTACATCCTGTTTTGTCAAATGTGAGCAGTGAGCAGCTAATACTATTTTATTTCTCAGCCTCTTTTATACATGAATCAGTTTAGCAATTTACATAACCAAGAAAAATAAATGAATAAATTTTTCCTTTCACATACGTCCTTTTACTCACGCGCGTACTGTTTATTATAACACGTGTGTGTATGAGCGCACAGTTTCTATTTTTTATTACAATATTTTATGTTTATTTTTAGGCGGCACGGTGGTGTAGTGGTTAGCACTGTCGCCTTGCACCTCCAGGGTCTGGGTTCGATTCCCCGGCCAGGCTCGATTCCCGTCTCTGTGTGCATGGAGTTTGCATGTTCTCCCCGTGCTTGGTGGGTTTCCTCCGGGTACTCCGGTTTCCTCCCACAGTCCAAAGATATGCAGGTTAGGATAATTGGCGTTCCTAAATTGCCCGTAGTGTGTGATTGGGTGTGTGAGTGTGTGTATGTGTGTGTGCCCTGCGATGGATTGGCACCCTGTCCAGGGTGTACCCCGCCTAGTGCCCGAAGTCTCCTGGGATAGGCTCCAGGTCCCCCGCGACCCTGAACACAGGATTAAGCGGTATAGAAGATGAATGAATGAATGAATGTTTATTTTTTTGGGGTTGTGGAATGAATAATCAGAGTTTTCAGTATTTCCTATGTGGGGAAATTCACATTGATATACGAGTGTGATGTGTATGACAGCTCCAGCATACACTCGGAAGTTCAGAATCAAGTTACAAAATAAAAACAAAAAATCAGATTAAAAATACTGTATATACATGCATTTAACTGTGCAATCAAATATAAAATAACACTAGAGATGAAAACCACTGAAGAAAAGCAAAAAGCAAAGATAATAATAATAATAATAATAATAATGGATTGAGAAAGTACATTCAAAGAAGAACCATTTTTGATAAAAAGAAAGAGGAAAGAAAATAAAATGAAAAATAAAGATCCTGAATCTCTCTCTCTCTCTCTCCTGTGTGCGTGGTCATGCAATTTTCTCTTAATCATGTTTATTAGCCTTTGAGTAATGTCCCGGCCTGCGTCTGTGATGTGCGCCTAAATCTATGATCGCTCCTCGCTCACTCTGTAGGCTCTCTACACAGGCGGCCTCCCCTTCTGCAGGTGCGCGAACAGTGCGGAGAGCCAGGTCAGGCTGGCTGGCAATGATCAACATTAATGGACCTCGGGCTTTCTCCGCATTATAAAAGCGGCGCGCAGTTTAGTCCGGGATCCGGAAGTACAGAGAAGAGTCGCGCGGTGGACTTATGAGAGTGGCACGCAAGCTGGCCAATGTTACGCGCCCCAGAGTCTTTAAAGGCGAGACGGAAATGTCGCTCTTTGATCTCAATGAGAAGAAACAGAGCGTGAAAGAACTGCTCTAGCTCCCGCATAGAGCCCATCTTCGCATCCCCGCCTCTGAAGAGGAAAAGGCCACCAGGAGGACTGTGTTATGGCCCCTGATCCCAGCCAGGAAAGCCATCCAGGAGAGACTATTACCTGTGGCTATGCCTAGAGTGAGCTGGGAGGGGCCGGTCTTGTCTTGTGACAGTGGGAGAGGTCGTCATCATGGGAGCGTGCAGAATCGCTTCCTCTGCATGCTGCATCCACACTGTCATCGCTGCCTTCCGCCACTTGTGTGCCCGCATGCCAGCTGGACCTGCACGTGCACTCCTTCACTCTCTTCCTTCCCTTTTTTCCATCCGCCCTCCTTTTAACCCTTTCCATCCTGTTTTTACCCAAATAAAATTACCCTTTTTCCCATAAGACCTCGCCTCGTGTCCATGTGTCTGTGGTGCCACCCGTGCACAAAGGCTATGAATATTAAAAGTGTTACATGATTAAACTCAATGCAAATAATGACATGTACACTACCGTTCAAAAGTTTTAGAAAACTTTCTAACTCCATGATGGTTCCTGATTTTTATTTCTTTCTACATTGTAAAGTTTTGCTGAAGGCGTCCAAAAAATGCATTAATCTCCTTTGAACAGTTGATATTGAGATGTTTCTGCTACTTCTGCTCTGTAAAGACTTCATAACGCCTCTAATCTGAGCTGCTGTTAATTGGTCATTTTTCACTAATTTTACTAATTATTAATTTTACTAATTATACATTCATCTTATACATTGTGTGACTGTGACTATACCTGTTATCCTTCTCTTCTCTTTTCTCTCTTCCCTCTCTCTGTCGATCTACACATGCCGATCCTGAGTTGCCAGTGATCCTGACTCCATCTGCTCTCTGGACCTGTCTGACTCACCCTGGTGCCCCACTTCTGGTTGAATATCTCGTTGCATGGATGCCCCTTGTGGTCTGCTGGGGATGTGTCTGGTGATTAGGGACAGGTCCACTTTACCATGAAGACGGTCCTGGATTCGGTTAATGCAGACAGCTGTTCTCTGAGGACTTGTGACTGCAGTCACTCAATAGTTTACGACTGGAAATTTCTATAGTCTACAAGAGCCACCAATAATGAACTGGACTCCATATTAACTTTATATTGAAATTCCAGCTGCCTAACACAGAGTATGAGTGCCAAACTATTTCTGCTATTCGTTATCACCCAAAATAGGATGGGTTCCCTGTTAAGTCTGCTTCCTCTCAGGGTTTCTTCGAGCACCATATCAGGGAGTTTTTCCCTCAGCACCGTTGCCCTCGGCTTGCTCATCATGAGTTTTGTTTGAGCTCATCAGGGACAATCTGATCATTTTGATTCATACAAATATTTTACATTTTATACACATTTCCATAATTTTCTTTTGATTCTGTAAATCTGCTTTGCGACAATGAACTCCATATTAACATGTTAACAATGACCTTTTTTGAAAGTGCTATACAAATAAAATTTATTTAAACTCTGGTACTTGGTAAATACCATAGTGTACCATATTTGGTACATAACATATTATTACCATGATACCCACTGAAGAGCAGAGGTGGAAAGAGTAATAAAATGTTGTACTCAAGTACAAGTACTGTTACTTCAGTGAAATTTTACTTAAGTACAAGTAAAGTTACCCTTATAAAAATCTACTTAAATAAAATTAAAAAGTAGCTCATTAAAAAATTTACTCAGAGTAAAAGTTACCGAGTTACTTTTTTATTTTAATTTTTTTAACAGCGGGGGTGATTCTTTTGCTGAATTGTTTTGCCCTTGGGTGTTTCCATGTTCACTCTTATATTAACAGATTATTGTATATTGATCTGGCTCTGCTTTTTTTTTTTTTAAATATAAAAAAAAAAAAACACACACACAGCGGGGGTGGGATGAGGCATTCTAGCGTAGTTCAAAAAAGATGAGCAGATATAAATCTCAAACTAGTTGTTTTTAACTGAAGGAACACCTTTGCATAATAAAGCTGTTGTCTTTGTTGTGCTCGAAAATCAAAGTGGTCACTTAAATATGGTGTTACGTCCCAGTCTAGGGTGATACAGCAAAAGAATGGTTCAGGGTTCTATTTTAAACTGTATGGAAATGGTGGTATATGGCAGAAAGAACTAGATCCAATCATTAACTGATGAAATAATGAGGTTTGTATATACAAACACACACACACACACACACAACAGGAGGAGGAGGAGGATCAGATTCAGGATGGACCCAGGCCAAAATAATAAACAAAATGGTATTTATATTTAGTAGGTAGATTACCTGCAAAAAGAAACAACAACAAAAAAAAACCCAGAAACAAAAATGCAGGTACCTTCCCGGACTCCCTAAACCAAAAACAATGAAATTATCTACAAATATATACAAAGACCAACCAAACCAAAGGGACAAAGCAATAATCAAAGTCAATTGGAGGCAAAAAGTCAAAACCGGAATACACAACCAAATGTCAAAACACCAAAATCACAACCTCTTTCATCTTTCCCGCGTCTCTCTCCGGTTTATATTGTATGTGGTCGTGCTAGTCGATGACGTCACTCAGGGCGGAAGCGACCGTGTGGAAGGTCAGGAAGATGCCGATGTCAGAAAACCTGGAGTGGAGTCTGGAGCGGCGCGCGACCAGGACATGATACACACACGCGGGCACAACGGAGCATTTATACAAAGCATAATATTTTTATTATTTTATCATTTTCATTCATTTATTTTTTACTCAGTAGCGAATATGATTTAAAATGTAGCGAATTACAATACTTCAAACAAAACGTACTTAAGTAAAATTACAGATTTTTAAAACTACTTTAAAAAGTAGAAATACACAAAAAAGCTACTCAATTACAGTAACGCGAGTAAATGTCATTCGTTACTTTCCACCTCTGCTGAAGAGCCATAGTACCTACAGTATATGCTATAAAGTCCTATGGTGCCCGCGATGGTAATGTCTGAAGTACCACAGCAGCACTATGGTATATTATGGTAAGCATGTATGTATGTATATATAGTTTACCATAGCGAACCCTATACATTTTCTTATGAACAGTGCACTAGAGATCATAGATTAGACTTTGAACTAATGGGAAAAGGTCATGTGGTGCCATGCACTCATCATTCATAGTGGCCACTGTACAAGCATATGTGCAGTCTTATGATCTATACGTGCTTAGAAAAAGTCCAGTAAGCAACATTAACTAGTTTACTGTACGCAAGTCCAACACTGCACAAAATATCCTCATGAACAAAGCTGACGTCAAATCAAGGACACTGGCACACAGACATTGACATCATCAGCACACAAAGTGACGTTATAACAAGCCAAAATCTGAGTTCACACACCACCACTGAAAACGAAGTTTAGGAAAATCTTCTTTGGACAGAGTTTTTCAAAAGCTCAGGTTTCAATAACCAAAACTGCATTTGCATGTGGACAAAAGGCCAAAACCGCAGATAAAAATTTCTGTTTTTAGAAATACCTGGTTACATATGGACATGACCTAAAACTAGAGAAAACCTTAAAACGTCATGATTTGAATCTGCGTGCACGACCGGGGAAACCTGTGTCAAGGCTTTCCTATGAGGTGTCGGTATAGGGTTTAAATCAAACTTTACTCATGCAAACAAATATAAAACACTTGCATGCACATAATCACACATACATGTATACTACCATCAAACATACGCCGCCTCATATCTTTATCAGCCAATAGTTTCACCAAAAGATTCATTTCATGAAGCTCCATTAAAGGCTCATTATACTGACATCTAGTGGACAGATTTGTGTAGCAAAAGCAGAATTGATATGGACCTGCAGCTGCAAGTAACAGAATTCATTACTGACTGTCGTGTGTCAGTTGTGTGTTTGTGGTTTGAAAATCAACTGTGGATATGTTTATTCACATAATCACCATCTCTGAATCTTTGAAGATGAAGTCAAGAACTAGTACAGAAAGGAAAAGTGAAGAACAAATAAGTCCTTATATTTCTGTCTTTTTTTTTAAATTATGAACATGAATACAACTACCAAGCTCTTTGGAATCTTTGAACAGAACATAGATATAAATTCGCCATTCCGTGGATTCAATAAAAAAAAGATTCAATAGTTTTAAGTTAATTTATAATGTTAATCTCTTTTCTTTCAGCTAGTCAGACAATAACACTCAAAAAAATAGCACTTTGGTTGAACATGATTCAATAGTGTACAGTGGTTCCACATGATTACACCACATTATCTTAACAACATTGGATTATGTTAAACCAACTTGAAATACAGTATTTGTGTTCATTTAACAGCTAACTTTGAACATTATTTAAATATTTCAATTTAACGTAATTTTTTAACTATCCGTGCTATACAAAATGTATTCCTTGATGTTAATCCTATATGTTTACATCGATTTCAATGAATCCCCTTTATTCAAGTTACTACAACTAGATGTTATACCATAATGAATAGCAGCCCTATTTCCCCATGCTTTAGTGACCCTTAAAGACAATTCCAGAGGCAGTAAATATGTAATACATCCTTTTTATTAGGGAACAACTTATAACGGGTGGCATACTTTCATAAAACACTAACAATCTAATTCACACACTCAAAAAAAAATTTATGTTGGGTTTAATTCAACAAGTTCTACACAAATGACTTTAGTAAACTCAACTAACATTTGTAAGGGCCTTTATTCACAACATTACTGTCACAAGCATTTTAAAGTGCCCCTATTATGCCATTTTAAATGTTGCTAATATTGCTTAATGAGTCTCTTAAAACAGGTTTACATGTATGCAACGTCAAAAAACACTAGTTTTCTCCAAAAATAGATTTAATTTTACCCCATTTCTAAATGATTCCTAAACGACTCGTCTGAAGCAGTTTGAAGATTCAGTCTGTCTAAACCCCTCCTTTCCGTGAGCCCTCACTGCTGTGATTGGTCAGATGGCGCGGTCCTTTATGATTGGTCTACCGCTACAGCGTGTGTCGGAAAACGAAACGGCCATTACCATAACTGAACGACGGCTCTGGAGACCCGTCAATACATAGAAATGATGGCGTCGGTTTTACCGTGTAACGACCAGCTAGTTTATTTAATTTTTTTTCCCCCCTTTTTCCGAATTTTCAGATTTTCTCCCCTAATTTAGTCGTGTCCAATTCCTCCCGTTCACTGGAGGCTCCCACATTAAGCTTCTGCTGCCACTCAGTCGGGAGGGCCGCAGACCGACCCACATGTTTCCTCCGATCCACGTGGCATCACCGACCATCTTTTCGAACTGATCGCTCACGCACCGTTAGGGGCGGCATAACACACTCGGAGGAACAGCGCTATACACTCCTCCCGTGTACGTGAGCTCACAGACGCCCCTGATTGGCTTGTAGAGCCGTGATTAATGAGGGAGCACTGAGTACCTCTCATCCCTCCCCTCTGAGAGAGATCGGCCAATCAGCTCTCTCTAGACCTCCGGCTATGAGAGGTTACAGCATCACCCGGGGTTCGAATCAGCGATCTCCGGATGATAGGGCGAGCACTTTACCACTGCGCCACTCGGAGGCACGACAAGCTAATTTTATATTAACTGTGGCTATAAAAATCGAGAGGTCTTTTATCTTTGTGTCGATGTGGGGTTAAAAGGCCGGTGAGCAAAAAGGACAAACACAAACAAGTAGATAAAGCAAACGTGTATTATACAAAACTAAATAAAGTAAATGAAAAATGTGCACGACAACCAAATAAACATATAAACAATATTTACAAACTATATATAATAAACGGTATGTGTGCGTGAACGTGAGGGAGTGGAAAATGTCCGAAGTGCGTGTTTATTGCATGTGTGTTATCCGAGTATATCGAGTATGGTTCGGTCTCACCGGGGTTAATGAAGTCTGGAGGTTCGAAAGAAAATGATCTACAGCAATCTCTCCTTCTCTCGTCCAAAAAAATACAGTAACGCCAGCGCTGGTCCACCATTACTATAGGTACCTATAGGACTTCCTGCTGGTGACATAGCTTCCTGTTTTTGTATTGTTGCCACGAAAGTTCCGTGTTTGTATCAGGGTTTAAATTACATAGCTTTTTCATTTATACAATAATAATATTAATAGTAACTAGCTTTTACATCTCCATACTCACTCAGCTCAGCTTCTGTGCGGCTCATTCAGAGGCGGCGCGGTCACAGCGCAGGTATCACAGATAATAGAAAACCGCTGAGCGGCACAGATTATTATTTTTTTACTTCAGGTTCGTGTGCCGCCCCCCATGTGACATAAAAAAATGCCGCCCTGGGCGACTGCCCAGTTCGCCCATGCCTAAAACTGCCACTGTGTGTGTGTGTGTCTGTCGCAATTCTTTTCAAAGATAAAGTTCAGATTAATTTGTTTTATTTTTACTTTACAGCAGTGATTCCGTTAGTGTGTCGCTCAATCTAGTGTCATTAGAGAGATTTCTTATTTATTTTTCCGATAAAACGGTGTCTTTGTTGTGTGCGCACGTGTGAAAAGAGTGGAGGAAGTGTAACTGTGTAAGACGAGAAGGGGGAGAGGGGAGCTTACTTTAGCCTCTCTCTCTCTCTCACACACACACACACACACACACAGCGCCTGCACGCACAAACGGAAACACGTATCTGTCAGGATTTATTTTAACTTTTTTAAAATGTAAAGTGCAGGTTAATTTGTTTAATTTTTACTTTATATTTTGTGTTAATTATTTTTATGTATATATTTTTGGGGGCTGTAGAACAAATAATTTGAGTTTCCATTATTTCTTATGGGAAAATTAAATTTGGTTTACGAGTGTTTTGGAATACGAGCCCACTTCCGGAACGAATTATACTCGTAATCCGAGGTTCCACTGTACTACTATAGCTACATTTGACTCCATCATTGATTATTTCATAGTTTTGTATATCCTTACAGACAGACACATAATAATTAGTACAAAAGTAGAATAGTTTTAAAACATGAATGGTTGGTTAATTATCTCACATCCCCCATAAACACTAAATAACATACATTAGGTGGACATTATAATGTGTCTGAAGAAGACCTGTTTTGTGTCATTAAACATTGTAACTGTGCTGAACTGCTGATGGTGTTAAAACCACATTCCATACCCTACATGCATAATATAACCTTTTTTTAAAGAATTCAGACACACTTTGAATTAGACAGATAAAATGTATTTAATGGAACAATTGACAACAGGTTTTTGGCTTAATCATAATTATTAGGTAAAAATAAATAAATAAAATAAAACATGACCATCTGAACTTCATTCAACACAATATAGACAAAAGAACCAGGAACACCAGTACAGTGCATTAAACCACTTTTACAGTACAATATCTGTCCACAAGCCATCATTAGCAGATTCTTTAAGTGTTGTTTTGTCTAAAATATAATGATGGTCATCATACTATATACAATTTGTCTTGAGAGCAGGATAACACTTTCCTCCTTAATTGAAATCCTGAAATATTAATCCACATTGATTGTATATGCTGCTCATTTAAAAAGTACCATGCAGCCGTCTTCACACTCTGGACATGCAGACCCTAGCGTGAGAGAATAGTATTACTTCATTGTAGTTTAGCTTTCTTCCTCAAAAACTGAGACAATGTGAACCTCCTGGGTTTAAACACCCTACATCTCTCTCTCTTTCTTCCTAAACGTCATGGTAACAGACCAGATGTTACATTACAGTTTAATATTTCCATATGGTCTAATACTTATGGTTAGTGTCACGATTGCAGGTGTAACGGGCTGATGTTATCGCCGTGGGCTTACAAAAGGCAGGCATAAACGCAGAGGGTTCTTGTGCAAATAAAGAGTCGTATTTAAAACAAACAAATCAAACTCAATCAAACCAAATAAACAAAACTCTGAAAAGTCTGTGTATAGGTTAAGCTGAAAGAGCCAAACAGAACACACGGGACACAAACTCGAGGAACATGAAGCGGGGAACTATAACACTGTACTCAAGCTCGAGGTTACAACACAGGCTACACGACATTCAGGCTCTAATACCTGGGACAGTGAACAGGGGCGCTGTGTTGTGACACTCGGCTTGAGACATACTGACAAGACATGGAACAGGTTACTTGAGCTCAACCAGATGTAGGGAAACCTGTGCTTCTACGGGCGATACACACACACGCTCCAGGGAGTTAGACTCACACTAACCTACTGTACACGTACTCACCCAAGAACACACACACACACACACACCTCTCTGCGCATCGTACACACACTCACACCTAGGCAGCTCAAAACACTCTCCACTCCAGGCACACATACCTACCCCTATATACACACACATTCCTATGACTATACATTTCGTACACACACCTATGCTCTCCATACTCGCATACATACAACTATGCATTTCACACACTCATCCGTAGAAGATACACAAGCTTAGAGCTTAGACTAACGGGGAGAGACATTAGAAAACACGAGGGAGAAACAAACAGGAATAACCAAAAACAATAAGACACCACTCACACTTCACAATAATCAAACACAGGTACATGTAAACATACACTCACACATTTAACCCAGACAACATGCCTACAGAGCCAGATGAACATAAATAAACAAGAAACAAAACTAAAGCCCACTAGACAATGTTAATGCTCGACCCAGTTTCCCAGAGCTAACAGCTTTTTATGAGATTGCTAATGAGCCACCTCGGCACAGGTGACACCTGACCGAGGTGCCTTCTGGGAAACTGGGTCTTCTAACAAAAAACTACAAAACACAAAACTTGACCACAGTGCCCTCTAGGGGCAGTCCCTTACAGTTAGTGCAAGTGAAAAGTTTCAATTTGCTCTAGAAAATTATGGTCTGTTTTGCCTCACAGACTTCATCATAAGCTGTATCTATAGAAATTAGTTCATTATTATAAAAATGTGATGTGCAGTTGTTATAAAATTAATTATACAATAGTTATTTCCAAAAATTTAAATACATGCATCACTTTGTGTACCAAGTGTTAATAACCATTAATTACTAGGGTTGGGTACCGAAACCCGGTGCCAAGACGGCACTGGTACCTATAGAACCGGTATGTACCGGACCGAAACAGAATGCGAATTTCGGTGCCTCATTTCGGTGCCACTTAAATGCCTGAACTGTCGATTGAAATATTTGTTCTCTAGATTCATATATTTTTGTAGATTAATAGTTTATTAAAGTAAAAAAATTAAAAGCACAAATCATCCGGAAATGAGAGACCATCTGACATGCGCGTGAATGCAGCAACTAACGTTACACTCGCTCTTACGTCAGCTAAATTAAACAACTCTCGTTAAAATGCCCAAAACTAAACAGTCGAAAGTGTGGCTGTATTTCACAAGAAGGGATTCCGGCACCGCGACGTGCAGCAAATGTTTTACAGCAGTTGCGTGTAAAGGCGGAAACACGTCAAATCTAATGAAACATTCGAGGGCAGACGGAATAAAGTTAAAAGCAGAGGGAGGCACCGTGTTTAACAGCTTGTGGACAACAGCTGGCGCTATCAGTGTGGACGACCCTCAGTCCCAGTCACACCAACTGTAGCTAAAAGGAGTCACCGATTATGATGACGTCAGCAGCCTTTCCGCAGGTTAGTAGTAGGATAATGTAATGTTAATAGCAAAATGCAAATCTTGCATTCATGCTAACAAATAGTCAAACGATTTGTAAAAAAACTAATGTAACATGGATTCTGTTTATAATTATGGCTTTCCAGCCTGTACTAGTAGCACTACAACAGTGACCCCATTTACCATTGTAAAGAGGCTATACATGTCCTGTGCAGGGCAATAAGTCAGGAAAGAAGTCGTATTTTGACAGAAAAGGCAAATATGGTGAAATTTCTGCAAAAGAATTGCTAAAATTTGAAGCTTACATATTCATATATACTTTAAACTTTTAATATATTGTTAAATTTTAAGCATAAAATTTTTTGTTCAATAAAAATTCATTCTTGAGTCATCCACTATAATTTTTTGGCTTAAAAGTATCGGTTCAGGCACCGTTTTGGCACCGGTACCGTTTTCAAAGTATCGATTTGGCACCGGTATCGAAAAAAACCCAAACGATACCCAACCCTATTAATTACACTAACTGTGGGTCGCAGCCAGTGGTGGGTGAAACACGTTACAAAGTTTTTTTTTAAAGGTAAAGTGCAGGTTAATTTGTTTAATTTTTACTTTATATTTTGTGTTAATTATTTTTATGTATTTATTTTTTTGGGCTGTGGAACAAATAATTTCAGTTTCCATTACTTCTTATGGGAAAATTCGCTTTAGTTTTACGAGTGTTTTGGAATACAAGCCCGCTCCCGGAACAAATTATGCTCGTAATCCGAGGTTCCACTGTATGTGTATGATTTTCCCTTACAAGTGTATGATTTTTATCTTATAAAAGTGTATGATGTTTCCTGTGTATGAGTGTTTTTTTTCCGTGTAGGCGTTTTTTTTTTCCTTCATGTATGTGCAACTACTTTTTCCCATGTGAAAACTCTCTCATTTAAGTTGCCAGCTAATTGCTAAAGCTATTGTGCAAGACACTATGGGATTTCGAGGCTGACGAAGTCACAGTGAACATAGTAATATAGTAAATAGTAGCTTTATATCAGTGCTAATACTATTGGAGTGTTTGGGCAAAATGCCGAGCCAAGTTTAAATGGCAGTCATTTAAAGGAATATCATCTCATTTAGACCATTAAACACGCTGATGTAAACAATCAGCTCCATGACGTCTCTGTAATATACATCCAGATATGAATTTATAAGCCAGCTAATATCACTATGCTAACCGCTAGCACTTAGCATAGTAAAACTAGCTTGTTTATTCATTCATATTCGGACAAATATCTGATGTAAACAATTAGTTTTTAACAATTAGTTAATTAGTGATCCACAAAAGGGCAAATTACGCTTTGTTAAAAACAAGAATGCAAAATTTCTTCAGTTAAATGAAGTAAACAGTGGACTTTTCACGAGGAACTAATCTGTAGTTTCTCTGCGTGCCTTAATACTGACTTTCTGTAGGCTTGAGTAGCAAGACGGAAGGAAAAGTAGACCCTGTCTCAAACAGCGATATAAAATGAGGTTACCACGAATCTCAAAATAAAGATAGATATAGATTTTTTTAAGATTGATTTTAAAATATGATTAGATTAGATTCAAGCTTTTTGTCAATGTTCAGAGCCAATGAAATGCAGTAACTAGAAGTACATAAGTGGCCTATTTACAGTAGTGTTTATACAAACAGAAAATGCATTTGGTGATAGTTAAGGTATATATAGTGATAGAGTAATGTACAGTATAACTGTGCAGTGAATGTGCTATAGTAAACAGAAGGTGCATTAGGTAATGGACATGTGAAATATAGGGTATATACAGTATTGACCCCACAGTAAAGACTAAAAGTATGGCACCTTCTTTACCTCTGCTCCCTGTAGTCTCACTGTTCCACTGGAGTCCTTCTCATTCACACACACATGTATTCTGTCTTGCTGCAGCTAATCTTCATTCATCTGCTTTCCAGAGTGTACCTCCACCTCTATAAATTTGTCATCTGTTGTAGTCTTTCTAGGTATGAAACCATATTGCTGCTCAGAAATCCTCACCTCTGCCCTAAACCTAGCTTCTACTACTCTTTCCCAAGGCTTCATTGAATGGATCATCAGCTTTATTCCTCTGTAGGTGCCATGGATCTGCACGTCCCCTTTGTTCTTAAATTTCAGCACATTTCACTTCATTCATAGGTGACTAATAAATATTTCTCCTCTTCAGAGCGTACACACCGAGACCCAGTAACACCAAGCCGAGCAAAACGAGGACCCACAAGTGATGATGGTTCCATCCTCTGTTATCTGCAGAGAGAGAAATTCATTGCTGTAAATAGTTCATGCTCAGTGGAAAGACATACATTACATTTAATTACTTTTAAACATATCATTAGGACAATTTTTTAATTACACAAGTTTAGATCTTGAGATTTATAAGGTAACTGAGAAAACAGGCATGCGTGCACACACACCCACACAAACACACACACCAAGCAAATCACACGGTTCCAATGTAAAGTTTTTTGGAAATTTCTTGTTATTCATCATTATGTTTATATTTTCATGTCTTTAAATTATTTTGATACGGTGTCATCACCAGGCCGTCTTGGCCCTCGGGAGCACCGGGAAGATTTTCGGTGGGCGGGCGACTGATTTGGCCTGTGGCCAGCCAGACGTGTTTATATATTACTGCCCACTCAATCTACTAAAGTGATTATTTCCAAAATTGGCATTCAAGTATTTAATTAAATAATCTCTATATAATAAAACTTTAAAGCTGTCGTGTCTGTACATTGAAGATATTTGCAAAAAAAATAATGTGAGTGTTGGGGAGGTAAGATGAGTAATATGAACTGAAAGAGTGATGTACATTGGGTTTTACATTTTGAGGTAAAGTTGGAGACATTCTTAGAAGATCAAGTCTGGTAGCCCAGGTGTCAGAGACCTTTTGTCTTTATGGACTTCCTGACCGCTGGGTCGGGTCCCAAGGTAAATGTGGATGCTAATCTCAAGGCCAGGCCGTGCCTTTGTCTCTATGATAATGTGAAGGTCTGGGTGATGCTGTCAGGCTGATTAGATTAGCACCTATGCATTTTGGCGCTTTTCCACTGCATAGTACGACACGGTTCAGTTCTACTCACTTTTGGGGGGTTTTCCACTGGGAACAGTACATAGTACCTGTTCCTTTTTTCAGTACCACCTCGGCCGAGGTTCCAAGCGCGCCGAACCGTTACCAAAACGTGACATGTAAACTCTGCTGGTCACTGATTAGCCGGAGAAAATCGTCATTACTGCGTCACTGAGCTTGCGACACGAGACACAACAGAACCGCTATATTTAGAACAGCCAGAGAAGGATCGCACGCACCTTTTTGTATTAACCGTCGGCCTCTTTTGAAACAAACTCCTTCGTCTCGCTGTTAAAAACATCCACATGCCGAGAATGAAGAACACCATGCCGTCGATATGCTCCATTGTTGTGTGTTTGTTTGTGGCGCGTTTACGATGACGTCACGGCAGTAGCGGCACCGCGCGCGAGTAATCCCGCCCGCGCTAAAGTGTTACTACACTGCAGTGGAAGCGCAAACCGAGCCAAACTGCGCCGAACCGAAGTGAGTTGAACTGAACCGTGTCGTGCCGTACTATGTAGTGGAAAAGAGGCATTTGAAAGCCACTGCTGGGGAACCTCCGTTACCAGGGTGACTCCTGTACTACACTATGCTTTGTTTAGATTGTCTCCACTTCCTTGTATCACTCCCCCTTGAAAAATATAAACCCTCCAGAGCTGTGTTTTAGTCAGACGGGTGACTACAGGAGACTCTTTCAGCTCCTCCTGTCTCCCCCTTCTCATCTCTTTTTATTCAGAGGAATAGACAGTCAACCTTGCAGTAGCTCTGGTGCAGTGATCACACTTCAGGTTCAGCCAGGGACTGAGACGGGTACAGTAGATAGAAAATAGTTTAACACATTAACTGTTTTGTAAATTTGGGTATCCAAGTCATGTTAGAATAAATAAATACATATTTACTTAGATTCTGAACAATCTAATTACAATGAGACGGTTGTTTTGCACCAAAGTGGAGACAGATCTGTTTGTAATACTAGAGCAGAAGAAGTGAAAGGTACATTTATTCATATATAAACTATAATATTAGTGGGAATAAATAAGGCTGTCTGTAGTTTTACATTTACTTGGGTGCATATAGCCTGGGAAATTGTGTCTCAGGCCATGTCCACACGTACCCGGGTATTTTTAAATAATGAGATTTTTCTACTTTGTTTGTTAAGAGTAGACAACCTACATTTAAAAATATCTTTGTCCATATGAAAACACAAAACACCTGTTAAGTGCTGTTAGGGGCCTCCTTAACCAACAGGGGGCCAATCAGAATCCTTAGACAAAACATCACCACCTGTTGTGCTTTGTAGCTGTTTGACGGGTCTCGTCCAAAACCACCGTCGCTGTCTGTGGGGTCTGTGTGTCTTTGAGGGTTCTGTATGTAGCAGCATTGAGCTTCATAGTACATTCAGACACCACTGTTTATTAACATAAGGTGTGAGTAACTGCGCGTTTATGATTGTACACACATGTAAAAAGTCCAGTACGCAACATTAACAGTCACGTTAACACAGTTACATAAGTCCACTACTGCACAAAATATCCTCATAAACAAAGCTGACGTCAAATCAAGGAGACGAGGACACAGACAATTAATTACATCATCAGCACAAGGTGACGTTACAACAAGCAGAAATCTCTGTTTCCTCCCTCTGTACACACATCACCACTGAAAATATTCACTTTGGACAGAGTTTTCCAAAAGTTCAGTTTTCATCGACCAAAACTGCGATTGCGTGTAGACGAAAGACCAAAACAGCAGATAAAAATCTAAAAATACTCGTCTACGTGTGGACATGGCCTCAGTCCGGTGGTGAGCACCAACATAATCACATGACACATGATCACATGACTGTGGAAAAAGAGAGATCAGTATCACTTTAAAATCTTTTACACATGATTAATTACTTTTGTCCTCAGTCACATGATCAGGTGTGTATGGTGTATCATTTACTCATAAAGCAGCTGAACAGCCAAGTAAAGGAAACATTTCAGTAAAGTTTAATATTCACTCACCTGAGGAAGCGGAGTTTATATCTGGTGTCTCTTCAGTTCGGTCTTTAGAGGAAAAAGGAGATAAATGAATGATATTAAATATCTGTGTTCTGATTGTGTGTGTGTTTACACATTATTTATTCTCACAAGTGATTTCTTATTAAACACACAGTTGATTTCCCCCCATGTGGTGGCGTGGTTGAGCTCGGTGTGTGAATGCAGGACTGAGTCTTGGAGAATGTGTGTATAATATTCATGTCATTAATGAGTGTACACCTGTGTCTGATTAACACTCATCCTGTTTACACACACTGTCTCACAATTAAAAGAAGACGAGCAGCGAGAACCTGTTGTTCAGAGGAAAGAGGAGTCCTGTGTGTGTGTGTGTGTGTGATATTGATACAGTACTTTAAGTTAATACACTGTACAAATAATGAAAAAGTATTTCAGCCACACTGTTCCTGCACTCTGCAATATATATATATATATATATATATATATATATATATATATATATATATATATATTTTTTTTTTTTTTTTAAAGAAGGATATATAAATGTAAAGGTGTGTGTGTGTGTGTGTGTGTGTGTATGTGTGATAAAACAGAAATATAATGAGTGTCAGGTGTAGTGTGTTCCCACTCACTGTAACACACACATGAAGGAGTTCCATAAGTATCTTTTCATTGCGTAAGTTTTAGTTATTAGGATTAAAATCATTGAGATTTTCATTAAATTTGCTCCAAATAACCTGTTTTGGTTACACAGTGAACTTGGTGCCTTTACAAACACTCAGTGTGTCTAGATTTATTATCTACTGAGACCAAACACACTCACTATGGACGGAGAGTTTAACACTGTTGATCATTTTGACATCCGGAGATCCATTGGTGCGTCTCATTATCTGGTAGCTGGTGTAGACTCCTGTATCAGTAAATATCAGATTGCTCCACACCAGTGAACAGTTCCCCTTACGCAGCTCCTCCACAGGAACGTCCACACGACCCTCATATCCCTCAGCCACGTATGTGTCTTCATTCTTTCGCTCAAACACAGACTCAGACTCAGTGCTCCACTTAATATTCAGTCTGTCAGTGTCTACACTCATCAGGTTACACGGCAGGACGGCTGTAGAACCCACTGGACCAGATACATTGAACTCAGGTTCTGCAGAGAGGAGATCTGAGACGGGGAAATTATACAGTAATATAGATTATTTTTATCACATGTTTAAACAATGCTTTTATATAAAGATGTTATACGTCTTGTGTTTAATCTATTTTATAACCAAAATGTACTTACTCACAAACCTGGTGCACAATACGATGTAAATTAAAATAAAGGTGGTCCTGAAGTCCTGATAACATCTGGAGACGTGTCTGTAAAAATTCTAAAAAAAAAAAAGTAAATGCAGTTGTCAAAAGAGTTTAAACACAAGACGATCATAGAGTACATCTCGGTATTTCTCATTCATTTAATTAAATAAAATAATCAGAGATGAAACAATTGCAGTTTGACAGATTCAGAGGTCAGATTTTCTTTTTTTTTTTTTTTCTCCATAAAACCTATAATCAACACCTACACACACACACCCACTGATCCTGTAATGAACAGTTACACCAGCTGTGTGTGAACCTGGGCTACATCTAACACCTGGAGAAACAGTGTGAGGTGGACAAGTCCATCACATGATGTCCTGAGACACAGTTCGGGGAGGGGGGACGGGACGATGTGTTACTGTGACACGTCTCTCTCTGGTGATTTGTACTGGAGATTTTTTTACACTAATGAATTGATTCAGTCACATGATTCAGTAAACCTGAACCTTTGTGCTTTTTTTATTTTCTTTTCTCAATGAAGTTACATTTACTTTTTATTTTATATATAAGGAAGAGAAAATGACACAAAAACTTTTGGTTTATATTAATGACCTCTATGTAACTCACAAACTCTAGTGTTATTGTATCTAGCTTTATCTCTCATGTTTTTCTCTATTTAATGAATTTTCTTTATTGTGTGTTTTAATCACTTGATTAGTGCATTGAATCCTTAACACTGAATGGTGAATTTATATCTATTCTCTGTTCAATGATTCAAAATTCATGTTCTTAATAAAAATAGAAAGAAGTTAAGCACCTCCCTATCTGTTTTTCACTTTTCCTTTCTTTTCTAGATTTTCACTTCATTTTCAAAGATTCAGAGATGGTAATTATGTGCAGAAACATTTACCTTTGAACAGTGGATTTTCAAACCACACACACACACCTGACACACACACCTGACACACACACACACCTGACACATGACTTAATGATGAATAGAATATTATTTGAAGTGACTCGTCCAGATTAATGGTGCTGTTTGCTATACAAAATGTGTCCACTAGATGTCAGTACAATCAGCACTTAAATGAAGCTTCATGAAATTGTTGTGTTATGGAATAAGGATTCACGGCGCAGATGTGATGTAACACCGAGCAGCTTTATTTTCCACACACTTACAACAACCTCATACAACAACCCGGAAGAATATTAACGTTTCCCCCTCCAGCAACACTTCACAATAATAGTCTCTGCATCACATTAAATTAGACATTTTTGGAGAAATTAGTGACTTTTTAATATTTATAAACTATTTAATAATTTATTAATCTCAGCAATCACGTTTACTTTTTGCACAAAAATGCTCGTAAAGCAATATCAGTAGTATTAGCATGCGATTATTCTAATCGCGATTAACTTCAGTTAAAATTCATTATTTTTTTACTACCAACTCTGATAAACTATAAAGATGTGCATAACACCTGTAAACTTACTCGGAGCTGAAATATGTCCGTTACCACTCGGTAAACTCCGCATCCACCTTCAGTAAACGGCACACTCATGGTCCAGAGTCTCCACATGTATTCCGTTAACGAGGCGATGCCTTAAACTCTTGCCACAGAATTGTTGCACTATGATTGGTCAGAACAATGACCAATGCAACTCTATGAAGGACAGCTTACTTCACTTGGGTTAGGTTGTCATTAGCTTGCTTTCAAGTGCTAAAGGAATAACAAGCTCGAAACGTCCAACTTTAAACCAACTTCACTTCCGGTCGGAGAAAAGTAAGAATTCGAAACTTTATAAATAACTTGTGTTCTACGGTATTAGAACTTTAAGCTCGATTCCTACGAGTGTTTTTGAGACGCTTAAATACTTAAAATAGTAAATACGGGCTCTGAGCTCAGAACCACCATCTTGTCGGAGAACTTGTACTGCGGTAAAGTCCGTTTGATGTTCAGCTTTTGCCGCTACTGTGTCGATAGATGAACATATCACAAGACTCGATAGTTGTTCCAAACTTTCCTGTCGCATGTAGAGGGCCGGTGCTGTGTCGAAGTTGGTTCCCCCATCAGGATGCGTTTTTTTTAGCCCCACCCCCGTGAAATCGGCACAGGGAACGCGCATTTAGGAGAAGTCTCGCACGCGAAGGGTTATGCGCGGACGCAGTGGTGGTTTTACAATGAATTGCGCCCTGGGCGAGACTCCATCCCCCCCCCTCCCTCCGCCCCCTCCCCCTCCCCCCCCCGGGGCGAGACTCCAACACGGCGGAAACATTGCTCTGTCCGGAGGGTGGGGGAGGGGGGGAGCACATATTAACACCATATTTAACACAATTTAAACACCATATTTAAAGACCCAACGATCGATCACAAACCGAATCAGACAGTTTTCAGCTCGATATGAAGTGAACAGATGATTAATCCCCACATATACACACTAAAGCACATAAATCAGCTAAATCTGTTAGGTTTAAACTAAGACAGTCTGAAATCAGTTCTAGACTGAATTAAAAGAAGAGTTAAGGCTTGATGTCTAAAGATCTGTTTATTCTCAGCAAAGAGAACATACTTAAAGCATTTATCCAGGTGTTGCGTAACATAAGACCAACATCAGAATAAGCAGTGTTGATGGCAATATTTACATTTTCCTGGTAAAACAAAAGGGTTCTAGAGGACAAGAACTGTTTGGATGTGTATTTGTCTGGATACAGGCTATAGGAAGTGTTACCACATAAGGAGTCAGTATGCAGAAGACAGAAATAACTGTAATGCACCTATAAGCTGGTAGAGTCCTCAACACACACACATGACATCATGGTTTAATAATAAATAAATAAATAAATAAAGGACATGCACTATCAAAAGTGAACCTTGCACCATTAATAAAATCAAAATGCTGAATAAAGGGGAAGTTCTGAGCAGTTTTGTGGCAGATTACAAACTGCAAGTTTCGACATGCATCAGACTGTGTGCGCGTCTCAAATCAACCACTGTACAGAATTTAATAACACGTTTACAGTACTTTGGGTATCTGCCTGTTTAACCTGCACCATAATGTTGAGAAAGTGATGTTATGAACAGTTATGTGTCGGATTTAATAATCTACTTTAAGATAATCTACTACTGCCTCAATGTAAACAAACACCTGAACCAATAAATATTAATTAGAAAAGATAAACTGAATATTTTTACTGGGATTAGATCATATTTTCACTTTGGCTGAACAAATACTGAAGAAAAAAGTTTTATTGTCTTTATTTTTGGTTTCATATCAAACATATAAATGAATGAATGTAACACAGATTTCTTTGAAGACTTCATATCCTGGCTGTGTCTAGCAGACGGTTCCACTCTCACATCAATCGGTGTGATTTTTATTTATATAATATTATATAAATATTAATATAATATAGGAGTATGCATGTTCTCCCCGTGCTTGGTGGGTTTCCTCCGGGTACTCCGGTTTCCTCCCACAGTCCAAAGACATGCAGATTAGGCTAATTGGCGTTCCAAAATTGACCATAGTGTGTGTGTGTGTGTGTGTGTGTGTGTGTGCTCTGCGATGGATTGGCACGCTGTCCAGGGTGTACCCTGCCTAGTGCCCGAAGTCTCCTGGGATAGGCTCCAGGTCTCCCGCGACCCTGAACACAGGATTAAGCGGTATAGAAAATGAATGAATGAATAATATAATATACATATTTGCAGTCAAACTGTGGTTGTTTCATCTCTGATTATTTTATTTAATTAAATTGTGAAAGAAAATTCTTCCACCTGTTGAAAGTTGCCTATAATTTAAAATATCAAACAGTTAACAAATTACTTACAATCAAAATTAAAGAAGATTTCAGACGCCACACAGAACTGGAAGAAGTAAGAGGATTTATTGCAGCAATAAAACCCAGTGAGCCGCACTTGCAATGCTTAGGTCGTAAATACAAGCACTGTCAAGAGCAGACTGACTTCACAGTAAAAGCACACACCTTTTATACACTTCAGGAGAAGGAGGGGGGAGTCCCGGGGAATTTCCCGACCCTTCCTCTATACACTCTTCTTGCTGACCACATCAAATTTTTATTCCATTATTATCCAGTTCTATCAATTGTTTTATTCCAGTTTCTATCAATTAATTCTTCCATTATAATTATATTTCTCTCATCTTGTACCATTACATCATACACCTCGCTATCTGACTCCTCTCCATGCTCATAACTCTTTCCTGTTATTATTACACCTCCTTATTTAACTTCTCCTTGCGCTTATCTGATTCTTACTATGCTTGAGAGCTTTTTCTCATTATCTGTACATTTTTCGAGTCTTTATAATAATATAGGGGTGTTGCTTGTTCTCAAGACTTTTTTTCCTCGTGTTTCTTTGGTTTATTCTTCATTTCTCAAGAGACCAGTCATGGGTAAGCGTCTCCTTTATACTACTGTACTTAATTTATTTATTATTTTATTTGCCTTATTTTACCCTATTCAATGTTTATATACATTTTATTCTATTTTATAGCTAACTGCAACTTCTCCATGGATGACATCATCCCTGTGGATGATTCGGACAGCCAGAACAGTTCAGCTCGTGTTCCTTCTGAGGACTTTTATTTCTGTCGATGCTTTTTACTCCTTGTGTTTTGTATTTTATGTTGGGCTTTTATACTTTGTGTTTTATATTATTATCATGTAGATACGCTTATTTTATCCTGTGTCTTACTCTTATTAAATATGTTATTCACAAAACTCTCTGTGGCTCTGATTTATTTCTTGTCTGTCCATCCAGTCTGTGTCCAAGGCCATTTTCACACACACATAGGGGAAACCCCTGCTCCGTGTCTCTTCCTTATCACTCTGCGCACACACATTCTGTTGGCAGATTCCGGCCACCTGCGCACAGACACATACACACATTGTCTCCTGATCCTTCTGAATTTTGGTTTTAATGTATGATTGATTACATAGTCACCCCGTCAGCCCCCCTCTTATTAAGTTTCTATGGCCTGACCATCCGTTCTTTCCCTCATTAATCTTTTCAGGTTCGTCCAATTATTTTTGATTTCTGGTCTTATGTCTCCCTTATCTTATCTTCTGTCCTTGGTTTTGTTGGCTGCTCCTGGTCTTTTCTACAGTTCTCAAGAGCCGGACCATGTACTGTATAAGCATCTCTTTACTTGGTATTATGTAGATGCACATACTAGTTTATTTTTCCTACTTTATTAAGCTCTGTATTCTTAATATCTGATCGTGTGTCTTTTAGATCTTTGTCTATAATGTTACGTAAACATGTGTACGTGTATCTATCACTTGTTTTAATCCTTCATTAAGTGTGTGCGCTCACACTCTGCCAATTCCGACACCTGGCACCTTATCTTGTCTATGTTTTACGACCTGTCATGCTCCCCAGTTTCTAGGGACTTTCCAGTCTCTCTCTATTTTAGCTGTTCCTAACTCTTGTCCTGTCTTTTATACTATAATGGTACACTTATCGTTCTTTTTATATTTCTACTTGCATAAATATATGTTGATCAAAATTTGCTTACAAAATGAATGAGAAATACTGAGATGTACTTTATAATCGTCTTGTGTTTAAACTCTTGACAACTGCATTTATGTTTTTTATTTTATTTTTACAGACACGTCTCCAGATGTTATCATGACGTCATGACCGCCTTTATTTTAATTTACATCGTATTGTGCACCAGGTTTGTGAGTAAGTACATTTTGGTTATAAAATAGATTAAAGATAAGACATATAACATCTTGATATAAAAGCATAGGGTTAGGTATAGGGTAAGCTTGTTTAAATATGTGATAAAAAATAATCTATATTATAATTTTCCAGTCTTAGACCTCCTCTCTGCAGAACCTGAGATCAGTGTATCTGGTCCAGTGGGTTCTACAGCTGTCCTGCCGTGTCAACTGACGAGTGTAAACACTGACAGACTGTATATTAGGTGGAGCACTGAATCGGAGTCTGTGTTTGAGCGAAAGAATGGAGAGAAATACGTGGCTGAGGGATATGAGGGTCGTGTGGACGTTCCTGTGGAGGAGCTGCGTAAGGGGAACTGTTCACTGGTGTTCCACAATCTGACATTTACTGATACAGGAGTCTACACCAGCTACCAGATAATGAGACGCACCAATGGATCTCCGGATGTCAAAATGATCAACAGTGTTAAACTCTCCGTCCATAGTGAGTGTGTTTGGTCTCAGTAGATAATAAAGCTAGACACACAGTGTTTGTAAAGGCACCAAGTTCACTGTGTAACAAACAGTCTATTTGGAGCAAATTTTATGAAAATCTCAATGATTTTAATCCTAATAACTAAAACTTCTGCACTGAACAGATAATTATGGACCTCTTCATGTCAGAACACACTACACCTGACACTCTTTATACTTCTGTTTCATTTAGAGCTGCAACAACTAATCGATAAAATCGATAATTATCGATAATGAAATTTGTTGTCAACGAATGCCGTTATCGATTAGTTGGGCTGCTCACGTTATTGAGGCGCGCGACCACAAGATGCACAAATACACACACATACACAGTCACTCGCGCAATGGAGTTTACACAAGCGTTTGCAGGAAAAAGTGCGCGGCCCCAAGTCCAAGGTATGGGAGCAATTTACATTAAACGCTTCTTATCGGGTGTTAAAATTGAGCGTTTTCTGCCGTGCGTAGTGTCCGGTGAGTGCGGATGAAGTGCCGAGGGTTTTCTACACAGGAGTCAGTGAGGGTGTTCACACGGGCTTTGGTGACGTCCGTTTGTCCGGTTGCGCGGTTATACAGGGTTAAAAAAAACGTTGCATGCAGCTTTTTCTTGGCGCTCAAATCCCAACAAACACAGGAAAACACTTCTAGTTCGTTTTCTTCACGTTCATTTTACACCTCGGAGGACCGGATATATCCCATCATCCTACACGCTATACAGAGGGAAATGCGGGAAAAGGGCAAAATAAACAGAGTGAACCCAGTAGCAGCGAGTTTTCCTCTCCCTATGTCGCCGTATTACGAGAATGTCTAGTATAGCAAAATGGTCTATATATTATATAAATTATATAATATATATATATATTTTTTTTCTTTTATTGAGACAAAAAAAAAGGATAAAATACACACGAGAGGATCGAAATAAACCGTGTAAACCGTGAAAAGGATGTAGTAGCCACTTCAATTAAAAGTAATATAATCTAGAAGTCTATTCTTATTAAGTTGAATTAATTTAAGAGAATTTAAAATTGAGGTCATTTTTTTATACACAGTATATACACACAGTCAACTTGCCATCTGCAATTACTGTTAAAAACAAAAATGTTGATTTACAAAAAATAAGGTTTAAATGTCACAATTAAAGATAATTAAACTCTGTGGCTATTGCATTTTTTAAAGCTTACTTTTATACATAAATAATACCCTGATTTATGGTTTTATATAGTTAAGCAAAACGTCAAATTAAAGCGTCTAGCTTTTATCCAATTAATCGAGAGATATATATATAAGCAAAACGTCAAATTAAAGAAGCGTTTAGCTTTTATCCGATTAATTGAAACAATAATCGGCCAAGTAACCGACTATCAAAATAATCGTTAGTTGCAGCCCTAGTTTCATTACACACACACACACACTCTACATTTAAATATCCTTCTTTAAACAAGAATTTATATATTCCAGAGAATACTTTTTCATTATTTGTACAGTGTATTAACTTAAAGTACTGTATCTCTCACACATGCACCACACACACAGTTAGGATGTGTTGTAAATTTTCCATGTTTTTGTTATTAATTATTTTTATTAATTATTCATTCATTCAGTTTTATTTGTATAGCGCTTTTAACAATTGACATTGTGTCAAAACAGCTTTACACAATCAAAAGAATTATTTAAGTTTGTATGGAATGTGAATGTGTATGAATCAAAATGTTCAGATAGTCCCTGGTGAGCAAGCCCGAGGGCGACAGTGGCAAGGAAAAACTCCCTGAGATGGTAATAGGAAGAAACCTTGAGAGGAACCAGACTCGACAGGGAACCCATCCTCATCTGGGTGAAACAGATAGCAGGAAATGATCTGCATTTATACTGTGTTAAGTGTTAGGTTCAGCTATAATAGTTGATGTTAATTGATGTTATAATAGTTGATGTAAAATGGAGTCCAGTAATTATTCGAGACTCAGATAGACTTGTAGAAAGTTCCAGTCCTGAACTATCGAATTGTCAAGTCCTCAGAGAAACAGCTGACAACACCAGTCGAGGCCAGAACCATCTTCTAAGTAGAGAGAATCATCCCCAGACACCAGGCACATCCTAAAGAGACACACGGGGCATCCATGCGATGAGACCTCCAACCAGAAATCGGGCACCAGGATGGACCAGACAGGTCCGGAGGGCAGAGGGAGTCTGGATCACTGGCAGCTCAGGAACCACATGTGTAGCTCGACAGAGAGAGAGAGAGAAAGAGTGAAAGGGGGAGACAGGGGGAGAGAGGAAAGAGAAAGAGGGGGAGGAAGAGAAGAGGAGGAGAGATTGCAATTAGGTATGGTCACAGTCACAATGTCTAATGTGAATGTATATTTACTGTAGAGTGCAAGCAGGGACTCCGGCAGGACTAACTATGACAGCATAACTAAAGGGAGAGCCAGAAGGAAACACAAACATGAGGGCTCCCTGAGATGTAAAGCAAACAATCACCTCACCGTCAACAAACCTGAGTGATCAAATGAGACTGAGGAAGACAGCATCTAAAACATACCAGTTCACCATAATACTCTACGCCCATGAGTCCCCCAGATCTGCTCCTTTACCTTATGGCAAATCTATTTATAAAAATGCTTGGCTAAATAAATAGGTTTTTAGCCTAGACTTAAACACTGAGACTGTGTCTGAGTCCCGAACACTATTTGGAAGACTATTCCATAATTTTGGGGCTTTGTAATAAAAAGATCTGCCCCCAGCTGTAGTTTTCATAATACGCGGTACTGATAAGCAGCCTGCATCCTTTGACCGAAGTAGGCGTGGCGGATCGTAAGACACTAACAGTTCGCTCAGATACTGCGGGGCGAGACCATTTAATGCTTTATATGTCAAGAGTAGTATTTTAAAATCAATGCGAAATTTCACAGGGAGCCAATGCAGTGAAGATAGGATAGGGGTGATGTGCTCATATCTTCTGGTTCTAGTGAGGACTCTCGCTGCTGCATTCTGGACTAGCTGAAGCTTGTTTATGCACCTAACTGAACAACCAGACAGTAAGGCATTACAATAGTCCAACCTAGAAGTGATAAAAGCATGAACTAGTTTTTCTGCATCGTTTAGCGACAATATATTTCTTATTTTGGCGATATTTCTGAGGTGAAAGAATGCTATCCTGGTGATATTATCTACATGAGCTTCAAATGAAAGGCTGGAATCTATAATCACGCCGAGGTCTTTTACTGTTGCACTTGACGGAACAGAAAGGCCATCTAAAGTTACGGTGTGATCTAAGATTTTACTTCTAGCTGTATGCGGTCCTATGACTAGAACTTCTGTCTTATCCGGATTAAGCAGAAGGAAGTTAATTAGCATCCAATTTCTTATGTCCTGCACACATTGCTCAACTTTAGTAAGATGGTTTTTCTCATCAGGTTTTGTTGAGACGTATAGCTGTGTGTCGTCAGCATAACAATGAAAACTAATACCATGCTTACGGATTATGTTGCCCAGAGGAAGCATGTAAAGGGAAAAAAGCAGTGGGCCTAAAACTGAACCCTGCGGAACGCCAAACTCCACTAGAGAACATGCAGAATAATCACCATTTAAGTCTACATACTGATAACGATCGGTCAAATAGGATCTGAGCCAGGAGAGGGCTGTACCCTTAATTCCTACTACATTTTCTAATCTGTGAAGAAGAATAGCATGATCAATAGTGTCAAAAGCTGCACTGAGGTCGAGTAATACAAGCATAGTTACACAACCCTGATCAGAGGCCAATAGGAGGTCATTTACTACTTTAACGAGTGCTGTTTCTGTGCTGTGATGAGGCCTAAATCCTGACTGATACAGTTCATGTATGCCATTTCTATGTAGATATGAGCATAGCTGCTCCGCTACTATCTTTTCCAGAATCTTAGAGATAAAGGGGAGGTTTGATATTGGCCTGTAATTGGACAGCTGACAGGGGTCGAGGTCAGGTTTCTTAATTATTGGTTTAATAACTGCTACTTTAAAAGATTTTGGAACATAACCAATGCTGAGTGAGGAATTAATTATTCTCAACAGCGGTTCTGTTATTACTGGTACTATCTGTTTAAGAAAATGTGTCGGTATAGGATCTAATATACAGGTTGATGAATTTGCAGAAGAGATGAGTGAAATTAGTTCATTCTCTTCAAGAGGAGTAAAGTCTTCTAGGTTTGAATCTGACATGGCTAGGTTAACATCTGTATCAATCACATTGTTTGGTTTCAAAGTCTCAATTTTATGCCTAATATTTACAATTTTATTATTAAAAAAGTTCATGAAGTCCTCACTATTGCATGATGTTGTTGTGGAGATTTCTGTAGTGGTCTTATTTCTGGTTAATTTGGCTACGGTATTAAATAAAAATCTAGGATTATTTTTATTTTCTTCTATAAGAGTGGAGAGATACGTTGATCTAGCTACACTAAGAGCTTTCCTATAGTTCAGGATGCTCTCTTTCCATGCTATTTGAAATACCAATAATTTAGTTTGACGCCATTTACGCTCTAATTTCCGAGCAGTCTGTTTTAAAGTGCGCGTGTGATCGTTATACCAGGGAGCGAGTTTCTTATCTCTAATAATTTTTCTTTTAGCTGGATCTACATTATCTAAGGTACAACGAAGTGTCGACTCTAAATATTCAGTCGCCTGATCAAGTTCTGTGGGGTCAGACGGTGGCCTAATCGAAGTTGGTAACTGTGGGAGATTACTGATAAAACTCTGTGTGGTAGTTGATGTGAATGTACGTTTAATACGGTAGCGCGGTGCTGTGCGTACATTATCACTGTGACATACTTGAATGGAGACAAGATAGTGATCTGAGATAATTTCAGACAGTGGAATTGTGAATACATTTCTTATACTTAATCCGAAGAATATTACTAAATCTAAAGTGTGACCTGCTTTATGAGTGGGTCCTACTACACACTGATTTACGCCTACGGAGTCCAGTATGGATATAAATGCTGTTCTCAGAGGGTCTTCTGGATTCTCAAAATGAATGTTAAAATCTCCAGCAATTAACACTTTGTCTACAGAAACGACCAGGTCTGAGATGAAATCCGCAAATTCACTAAGAAATTCAGAATACGGCCCTGGAGGTCTGTAAATTATAATTAGTGGAATCGACTGAGCTGATTTAATATACTTAAATACACTTATGTTACTATAGAGAATTTCAAATGAGTTAAATTTGTGTCGGTGTTTTTGTACGATAGACAGATTATCATTATGAATAACTGCGACGCCTCCTCCTCTACCAGTTAACCGAGGCTGGTGTATGTAGCTGTATCCAGGAGGACTAGCTTCATTTAGAGCTACATACTCGTCCTGTTTAACCCACGTTTCAGTTAAACAGAGTATATCAAACGCCTGATCTGTGATAATTTCATTAACAATAACTGCTTTTGATGTGAGAGATCTAATATTTAACAATCCTAGCTTCAGATCAGAGGTGCCGGCTGCGCATTCAGTATGATCTGAGTTTGTGGTCTTTATGTTAATTAAATTATTGAAACAGACTTTCTGAGTCTTTCTACATTTTTGCTTAGATCGGGGAACAGACACAGTCTCAATAAGGTGAACCCTGAGTGACGACTCTATGCAGCTAGCAGACGGTTGGTTTAGCCTGTCTGTCTGCTCCCTGGCCTGGGCTCTGGATTGTCAATTATTAAGCAGGAGTTATTAATGTTCCTGCTCTGATTGATTTTATAACCAGTTTCTGTTATTCTAGTTCCTGACACACACACAGGACTCCTCTTTCCTGGGAACAACACTCTCTCACTCCTCGTCTTCCTTTTAATTGTGAGACAGTGTGTGTAAAAAGTAGCTGATTGGAGCATCACATCTTTGGGGCCGATCACCAAGATCATGATCTACCGACTGCTGATCACAGAATGGCAGGGGAATGGGAATCTTTTATTTATAATCTAGCAGTTTGCACCATTTGTAGAAATTAAACTAACTCTAAATTAACTATATTGAAAAAAGAGAACTGTAGAAATAGGCAACAGTCAAGATCTTGAAGAACCACCACGTGTTTATTTTAGAAAATGATAATTTAAGGCTACTGTAGACAGACCATCTTTCCCAAATAAGGCAGAGTAACTTAAAATTATTCCAAAAAAAGAGGGGTCAGGCAGACCAACATCAGATCAACTTAATGGGATGTAGCCTCTTAATACACTGATTACATTTTATAATTGGCAGCAAAATGTAAAACTTGTTGAGGAACCAACTACATCAGATCCATAAAATTAAATAATGCAAGCCTGTATTTTATTTAGTTAGATTCGTTTCCAATAAACTTTCCAATTAAGTATTTCTAATACATAATTAAATAAAATACATAAATAAGTAATTAAATACTCACCGAAGACACGTCGTATAAAAGAAATGTTGCACGCGCGTACAGACAGAGTTGAGCGCGCACAGAATCGAGAAGTCGCGCGTGCGCGGAGAACACGTTGAGCGAGCAGGGGATAAAGTGCACGCGCAGAATCGAGCTGTTGAGCGCGCAGTGAAGACATTGCACGCGCATAGAGTGCTTTGACTGCTCTCAAAATGTCAAACCACGCGCTCCGAATTGTGGCAGGTAGATAACGCAATATGCATGCACGTGTAAAAAAGTCGCGCGAGTCATTTCCGTCAAATGATCGGCGCTTTTGGGGTTCGCCAATCAAGCTATTTTTAGCCAATATCGGCCGATCGATCGGAGCATCACTAGTAAACAGGATGAGTGTTAATCAGACACAGGTGTACACTCATTAATGACATGAATATTATACACACATTCTCCAAGACTCAGTCCTGCATTCACACACCGAGCTCAACCACGCCACCACATGGGGGGAAATCAACTGTGTGTTTAATAAGAAATCAACTGTGAGAATAAATAATGTGTAAACACACACACACACACACACAATCAGAACACAGATATTTAATATTGTTTATTTACCTCCTTTTTCCTCTACAGACCGAACTGAAGAGACACCAGATATAAACACAGATTCCTCAGGTGAGTGAATATTAAACCTTACTGAAATGTTTCCTTTACTTGGCTGTTCAGCTGCTTTATGAGTAAATGATACACCATACACACCTGATCATGTGACTGAGGACTAAAGTAATTAATCATGTGTAAAAGATTTTAAAGTGATACTGATCTCTCTTTTTCCACAGTCATGTGATTATGTGTCATGTGATTATGTTGGTGCTCACCACGGCCGGACTGAGGCCATGTCCACACTTAACCGGGTATTTTTTTTAAACTGAGATTTTTCTCTGCAGTTTTGATCATAGAAAACTGAGCTTTTGGGAAACTCCGCCCAAAGTGAAGATTTTCCGGAACTCCATTTTCAGTGGTGGTGTGTGGACAGAGAGAAGAAACTGAGATTTCTGCTTGTTGTAACGTCACCTTGTGCCGATGATGTAATTGTCGGTGTCCTCGTCTCCTTGATTTGACGTCAGCTTTGTTTATGAGGATATTTCGTGCAATGGTGGATGTACGTACAGGAACCTAGTGACTGTGTTAACGTTGCGTACTGGACTTTTTACATACGTGTACATACACATGAAATTACTCACACATTATGTTAAAAAACAGTGGTGTCTGTATGTACTGTAGCGCAGCCACATAAGGCACTACGAAGTACTACGAAGCTCACTGCTGCTACTGTATACTGCAAGGGCATAGATTGCTCTGGACATTGGTGGGGACCTATGACTACATCCCCCCCCCCAAATACTTATTTATTGTTATTTTTCCTTAAATTTTTTAATTTTTATTTCTTTAACTTAATTTTCCTGTCTAATATATATTTTTTCATAATCTAACTTTTCCTTGCTTCCAGGTAAATTAATCTGAGCAACTGCATAAGAGCAATTTCCCTCTGGGATTAATAAAGTTCTTTGAATCTTGAATCTTAAAGGAATGTTTAATAACTGACAAAAAGATAGTTTAATAAAGACTATTCTTTACTGAGCCATAGTGCAAATGAAACATCTCAAGCATCAGTATATATAAAAGTAGATTACATCTAAACATGAATACTGTTAGGTACCACACAACAGCTCAATGCCTATTGCTCCTATATGAAGGAGCCAAAAACATGCCTTCGCCTCTCGTTAACAGAAATAAACTGCTGGCATATTTGTTTGACATCAATATTGTCCAGACTGTCCTGGTGGACATGGCATACAGCAGCATTGTTCAATCTCATTTGTGTCATTGTTGATGCAGTCAGTGAATGCATTTTAAAAACTATTTGTGTGAAGTGGATTGTCTATTGGTGAACTGTAACTAAATTCTAGCCATATGGCAATATTAGTACTGTATGTAGCATATCAATTTCTTTCACGAGACTCATTTCTGACAAACAGTCGTCATTGGATTAGGACAGTGGTTCTCAACGTGTGGGGCGCGCCCCACTAGTGGGGAATACAGACATGACAGGTGGCGCGCAAATTAGTGGAAAATAATAGGAAAGTACCTATTCTAATTCATGCTTTTCTTTATTGATAATGAAGAGCATACGCTCAAAACTAAACAATCACACAAATAAATGGATCATTAATACAAGTAAATTGAATTGAAACCTGTGCGACCCACTGGGCAGCGCTGCGCGACTCTGACAGAAATAGACCGCGCCGACAATCAAAGTACATTTTACCCCGCTAGGATGCGCACGTACAAACCAGGCATGGCAAGGCGGAAACAATATTAAACAGTCCTGACATTTTAAATAAATTGAGTCGCGCAGGTTTGTGATTCGAGCGGCGCTGCGCGATCCACCGGGCTGCGCGAATAAACCAGATCATCACTGCGCTATTCAGATAGTCGCACTGTGCTGTATTTGCGCAGATATTTGGTTCAATCGGGTGCCGCGGTTTCGTTCCACTTTTGATGTGTTTGGCTTCACATACACTTCGACAATGGAAGACGACGCTGCAGCAGCAGTGAGTTTACTTACATGTGACGAAACCAACAACGAGGAGATTGTAAAGAAAAAAGCTGCATCGTCTGTGTTGTGGAATTGGTTTGGGTAGAAGAAAAGTGATACGAATGAGATGAACGTGATTTGGAAGGTACACAAGTGCACTGTTTTAACAAGTGGTGGAAACACGTCAAACCTTTTCTATCATCTGAAATCCAAAACATCCAAACGAATATGGCAAAAGTAAAAAAATGCAGCAAACCTCAGCAATTCACAGTTTAAATAAAATTACATTATGTAAAACAGTTTCTTTGTGTTTGAATTTTTATTTATGCATTTTCAGATACAAATTGCTATATTGTGATATATATCGTTATCGAGGTAGAAAATTGCTTCTCCTGTGATAGAAGATTTTGGTTATATCACCCACCACTAATGAAGTCTATCTTGAGCTTGGATTCATGGTGGGGATGGTGGGGGCAGAGGACACCATGAGACCCAACAAATTAGGAAGACACTTAGAGACAACACACTCCAGCCACGTTAATAAACCACTGGACGTCTTTGAAAGAAAGCTGGCAGAATACAGACAGCAGGAGAATCACATGGTAACATCTGAATCAGTGGACAGCAAAGCACAAATGGCTTCATTCAAAGTTGCATACAGAATTGGCCAGTGCAAAAAAAACTACAAACGATTGCTGAGCAGCTAATAAACATGGAGTCAATTATGCAAAGATAAGTGACAACGTAAGCCTTGTAACAATTGCACGTGTTTTTTATCTGTTTTTAACTTGGTGGTGTTTGATCTTATTGGTTTAGAAATTTATATTTCAATAAGCAGTAAACTTGGCCGATTTCATTATTATTTTGTTGACAAGTGGGGCTTGAAAATTCACTCACCCCCTTAAGTGGGGAATGACAGAAAAAGTTTGAGAACCACTGGATTAGGAGACTGACAGGGATCATATTTATACTTTTACATTTAGTTGTTTAATCTGCTGTTAGTGTTAAGTCCGTATTCACAGCCTGCCCTGCTATAACGAATGTGCGTCAAAGGGGTAAAAAAAATAAAACTGTTGTCGTTACTTTGATGGACTTGCAAATTTGAAGTGACTTACACTTTTCTTTGAAAAAAAGCTCCTTATGTCCAGTTTCTTTTTTTTTTTTTTTGCTCCCGTCTCCTCACCTTTCTGTCACCCAACACACCTTCTTGCACGGGAAAAAAAAATCCATTGCATTTGGCGCTGCTTGTGTCTGAATGCAGTCTATCACATGATAGCAGGGAAAGTAACAGCCAATCAAAATGTTCATGTGTTTTGGGGGCGGGAGGACTCAAGGAAAGAACTTGATTTATCCCTTTCTGCGTGTCTAGGTTAATGTTGACAGCACAATTTTTTTTTAAAGTGGATTAAATTATTGGTGGGGACATTTCAATGGTCGGAGAGTATTGGTGGGGACACATCCCCTCCGTCCACCCTAAATCTACGCCCCTGGTATACTGTACAAAACTCTGACGACACAGACGGCGGTTATGGATGAGACCCATCAAACAGCTTCACTGCACAACAGGTGATGACGTTTTGTCTAAGGCTTCTGATTGGCCCACTGTTGTTTAAGGAGGCTCCTAACAGCACTTAGCGGGGCGTTTTCATGTGGACAAAGATATTTTTAAACCGTAGGTTGCGTAGACAGAATTATTTAAAAAAATTAAGTAGAAAAATCTGTGGTGGAAATTCTGAAACCAATATAAAGACAAGTAATCCATACACTGGGTAAGAGCAAAGTAACAAAGGTTTTATTTTAAACTTCTGCAGAAGGACCAGTCTCATACAGCAAACAGTTGCAGCATAGAGAAAGGTGATCTCTTTCTCTAGCTGACCTATTTTATACACAAACATCTCTGCTAACATAATCAACGCCCCGTACGTGAAGTTCCTACATTCAAACTCATGACTCTTTATCTGCCCCAGACCAGATGTCTATACTTTATCATTTATTCATGGACAACTACAATCAGGTTGTTTCTATTCTGTTCTCGGCCTTGTGTCTCTAAGCTTCGACAAACAAGTTCAAACTTCTAACGTCTACGTTGCACACTTACTACAAGGATCAGAATTAATACATAATTAAAATGTGATTTTTCCATTACAATTTCCCCCTTTTGTCATTCTATGACAACCTAAATATTTTAATTCTACAATTCAAAACAATACTAATAAGCTATGCATTAGGTAAATTTCATCAGATATTGTCTCTCCCACCTGGGTTTTTAACATCACCACCACTAGCACTCTAATGCACACAGAGGACACTACAGCTGTCTTTATGGGGACAGACCCCCGACACAAAAGCATAAAAAAAAATTGCAACCTACTTAAATATACATGCTTGACATTTCTCTAAAGATTTACATTATGTCTTCTTCCATATCATGATCTAAACATTCAAAATGATAGTCACCGGAATTTTGAACTCTGTCAGAAGTCGGGTCGTCCCAGTCCGTTTTCCGTTCTATGTTGTCAGTCTGTCTTAACATTTAATAATTTACTGTGTTCAGAACTAGTCCCTGTATACATCTGCAAATACAGGGTGTTATATAGAGGCCTAACAAGATTATAATCCCAATTGGTAGAACACTATAAACCAGCCAATAACCCCAGCCTCCCCATAATTGCGTTAACCACGAGATCCAAGACTCTACTTGGGGAGGTGGTTGCAAAGCCTTCTTCATGCGGTTTATGATGTTGCTGATATTCTGATGATCGTCATTGAAAGGCCTTTACGGTGTCATTTTTTTAGTATTAGTAACATGTATGCTAAACCATTTACCTTGTTTAGGGCTACAGCTGTTCCTCCCCCGAGGAAGAGTGACCAGCCTACATTTGCTCCTGGGCTAGTCCATGGGTTTCCTAAAGTGTAACCATGAAATTTAATAGGGACATCTCTTTTTCTTCTATTCTCTGACATCCGTGGCCCCCACGGATTTTCTGTGTGTACTGACACACTAGGAGTTACATATGCAGGATAACATGAGCCTGTCCAATTGAAATTTCTTAACAGGCAATGGGGAACAATAGCTCCCTGGGGCATCAAAACATAGGTTATTGGAATAATTACACTCAGGGACTGCTGGGTTTGGCCTCCCTGTTTGTTTGTAGTATTCAGATATCTGTAAGATGGCCATGGTGGTTATCGGTATAATACAAGACGTGTTGTCTGCATTTGCTTCTGCTGCTGTGACATTATTTAGGGGCAGTGCTACCCAGCCCAAGGACATGACATGGCATACACAACACAAGAGGTTGTGTATGTCTGTTATATTATCAGCAATATCTAATGATAGGGCACATTCCCAATTTCCCTGCACATCTATTGAGATTAGTGTTATGCCTTTTTATCATGCTGTCTCTTCTCTTTATTCTAGTTAAATGCATGTAGCTTGAGTTTGTTAAATAGACTTTACCATCGCCGTTTCTCTCCGAATTCTCAATAAGTAGGCACATCAGGGTAACCATACAGTAACTATTATTATTCCTAAAGTTACCCAAATTGCTTTGGGGTGTTTTCTCATTTGTAACCAAGGGTCCAGTCCAGCTAATTCAATGTCTGTAGTGTGAATAATCTCAGTCACTAATATTCTCCGTCCTCTAAAACAGTCTTCTATCCTGTCAGTAGTTACAACACTTACTTTTAACTCTAATTACTTTTATATGTCACCAATGTTACTCAGTGCTACTGCTACTTTGACACCTTACAATTTCTTCATGTGTTGTCCTCAAATGTAGTGTACTTATTGTTGTGATGAATTTGAGTGGAGAGTCGTGGTTCTGCGTTGTTTCTGTCCACTCTAGTTGGTTCTTCTGACCCATGCACTTTGCGTGCAGGTGAGGGTCTGTTGGGGTTCACAGGAGAGGTTACTAGCACATCACTGTTCACCCTTGTTGACCTCTGTGTTGTTTTCTCTTAGGTTCTGGAACATGTTTGGGGTAGCTGGCGTGTACCCTCATCTCTGTTTCCACTACTTTGACTTCTGTTTGTGGTGTTAGGAGCACTGTCAGTGGGCCTGTATTAAAAATAAATCCTCAGAGTTTTGCACAATAACATAACATTTCATCTTCACAATGTCCTTTTACTTTTTGTGTGCTCTGGCTTCATCTTAATTCCTTTATCTACAGTACAGTATAAAGATCTCATTGTTTTTCTCTCTTTCTCTCTGTTTTTTTTTTTTCTGCAGCCAGTCTGAAATCATGCAACAATTCTTTTCATCAACAGTTTTTGTAAAAGGCCTTTTATAATTTGAAATGTCCAATATTAAAGTAGTTTATACTGCCAAATTTGATTCAATTAAAGATTGTTCTTGCTTCCGGAGTTCAGCTAAGTGCACTGTGGGCCAGTAGACCCTTCCCATGAGTGTATAGCTCACTGGGGTCTTGAGAATTGTATAGATCAAAATAACTTTTCTGCAATAAAACACTTTTACTTTTTACATTTCTACTTTAGCGTCAATTTTCTTATTTGTTTTAGAATATTTTGGACTACTACTGTACTTGGATCCAAAGTTTTATCTTGTCCCAAAACAATTTGACCTAAGATATGACTTGTATGTGTGACTTGTAGCTTTTATATGGTTTGCTTTATGACCTTGTTCTGCTGGACAATAAGAAGTTGCTGATGTTTACCATGACAACAGCTTTAAAATAAAGAATTAAACACTGGAATTATTTCAGTTAAAGACTCGGGTAGATACAGTATGAAGTTTGTAGGGCCTAAATTTTACTTTGGGGTGATCACCGCCAGTTCACTTCCCTTAATTAAACCTACATCGTGCTTCCCATTAGCCCATACATTTTGGTGAGTAATGATAAACATAAATTCTTTTTATAAAAGAAAAGAAAAAGCTCCGCATGCTGATAACTTAATTTTTTCTGCCTGGCCAGGTCTTGTGACTGTAGGTACTGTAATATATACAGTTCTTTTATACTTTAACACATGATTTTTCAGCATTGCATCAGCATTTGTTTCTCTGTGGCTGTAATGTAATGTCAGATAAGAGGTTCATTCTCAATCACTCTCATTCATACCACATGTCACTCAAAGGCCCAATATTTATTTATTTTTTATTTTTATTTTTTCCTCATCCTTATTACTTTTATCCAATAACACATTAGGGGTGTCTCTACTGTGATTACTGTGACACTTGTGCTACATTTTCTCATGTGCACGCTCCTTATCTCTACATTGACTACACATCTGAGCTTATCGTTAAAAAAAGAGATATGTGACACACAGTGTAATGTATTTACTGGCATACTGTATATTTGTCTATCACCGTAGCATTTACTGAACTCACAGTTGAAGTGCAGAGCTTCCATTCATACACATACAACAGGGGCAACGGATCACATTTCACAAGAGTGAAATCCTCAGGCTCAATACTGGTTTAGTCTCAAGAGATTTATACCTAATTTACGTACAAAATCTCGCCCCAATAGATTTACTGGGCAGCAATAAGAGCAAAAAATCTAAATTTATCATCATGTACACCTGGAAAAAGCCACACGCTTGGCTTTATGAGGCTCTTTTCAGCTGCATGTCCTGAAGTGCCCACAGAGTTCAGGAATCTGCCACTCTGTTTCACTAAACTGTCAAATTCACACACTTTAATGACTGAATGACCTGCATGGAATGTAGCTAAATGAATTTTGTTTGTCATGGAGCTGCAATTCCATTGTTGGCATTTTACTGATACTGTATACTTCAAGATCATACGTAGCATGTGTGGATGTTTCTAAGATACAAACGTGAATTGAATCATTGAAAAAGATAGCAAGCTTTTCTTCATTGCGATCAGAGCAAGAAGTGTTAGTAGGAAAATAATGTTTTTTGACTCACCCTCTCCTTCGGGTCTGCTCCCCACGCCCCCGGCCTTTTTCTGTCAATTTCCACCCTGATCCTCACCTCTCCTAATCCATTCCTCTCCTCTGCTCCTTCTCGGACAGTCTCTAATCCAATGGTCTTCACTTCCGCATGCATAACAGCCATTTGTTCTCCCACGTCCACGTCCTCCTCGTCCTCTTCCACGTCTCCTGTATTGTACATCCGCAGTTTCTCTTACCATCTGCAACACTGCCAGCTGTGCTTTGTGACTCTGGTCTTCTCTCTTCTTGCTGCGCTTATCTTGTTCTTGTGATACCAGCTTTTCCGCGTGTATTGCATGTTGTTCAATGAGACTAAGTTTTCCAGTGTCCCATCCAACGCATGTGTTTTTCACCTTCTGAGCGATGTCCTCTTGTAATCCATTTATGAAACTGTTCCTCAAATGTGCTTCATACGGTGAAATTGCTGCCACAGACATGTCTGCAGGCCTCTCCAACCCGCTGTTTGCATCATGTACAGTACCTCAGTGAGACGGGTGAGATAGTGTGACACGCTCTCTCCTGGTTGTTGTTTGCACATTGATATTTTAGTCATATCCATTTTTGCTGGGAACGCTTCTTTACACGCTGTTGTAAGGCACACCACAAAACCGTTAAATGCTTGGTTTTCTTCATGATCAGCCTGAGCTCGCCGTGCGAAAACTTTGTCCATTGGCCAGAAATACTTAATCTTTGCAAAGTCCGCACCTAGTTTTCTCCCCAAAAGTCGTCGCATTTCATAAGATGTCGGGCGAAACTCTGAGCAAAATCTGCTCATTTCATCACCGAATTTCTGTCCTCCCCCTCTCTCGGGTCTGGGAGTTGTCCATGTGCATTTTCGATGTCCTTTATTGTCCATTGTCGGTGAACAAGCATCGCTGTGCCATCCGCCCCTGCTACTTCCATCATTGGAGCAGTGATTACTTGATGAACACTTCCTGTAGCTCCTAAGAGTTCCTCTCTCTCGTCCTCGCTGGCATCAGGTGGTGGTTGTCGATCAGCCTTTTCTCTTTTCAGCTGAGCCTTGGTTCGAGTATGTGACGAAATTGGAGACAGAGCCGTGCTGGCTGTGCTGGGGCCTGGGGCCTGCTGAGAAGTCTCTTGTCCATGTTGTCTTACTGGATCTGCTGAAGGGGCTATCTGTCTAATAGCTGGGGGTCGCGGGGGGCAGCCGTCCAGGTCGGGATCTGAAACAAACTTAACACACTGAAAAGGATCAATGTTTTGTGCTTGCATTTTAGGTTGTATGCATTTTTCTCTTCTGTTTCTGCCTTCCACATATTAAATCCTACCCAATTAATGTTTACTTTGTTTTTCTTTTTGTTATTGTAATTCTCTATCTACACATGATTCACACATCCACAACTCAAAAGCAATCTCAGTCATTAATAATTCTACATTTCTCTTTTTTTTTTTCTTTTGTTTTCCCTGGATTTCCACATTTCTCAAACATTTCTCATAACATAATTTAGATGTTATCTTTACCAAGGAACGCCACAAGCGTAACAATCTTTTTTTTTTTTTTTTTGCTGTTACCCATGATTTTTACTTGTCAATTTACACGTGCCACTAACTCACAGTGAGCTCTCACAGTCTCCTTGACTGCTACCGGTGCAGCAGTTTGCACTCTGCCGTAAAGTCCTCTTGACTTTACCGGTGCACTTTACACTCTACCTTAATTTACCTCAACAATCCCCTTGACTGTTTTTCCCGTAAAGTCCTCTTGACTTTTACGTGTACACCTTGCAACCCTGCACTCTGACTTGCTTTTACCTCCGGAGGTCCTCACACCGAGCACGTCTGCTGCGGGGCCAAGTTTTTCGGAAACGAGGCAAAACCAGTACCCTATCTCTCTCTCTTTTGTGCGCCTTTGCACTTTTTTTGGGTACTTTTCACGAATCCCAGACTCGTGTGATAGATCCAAGTTTAAATCTATCCCAGCCACTGTGAGAAAGTGCACTTAATACTCAATTACAACTTACTTTAACAATTACAACTTACTTTAACTTTAACAATTACAACTTAAAGACTTACAACTTAAAAAATTTCCTTACCACACTATTTTAGTTCTTTTAACTCCGGTGTTGAGGTGACATGGTGAATCCCCGGTCCTCTCACGCTCGATTGCCAATTAAGCGTTTGAGATGAAGTGAAAAGCCTTCAAGGCGTCAGTGCACGTGCGCCTCCCCGGGATTCTCCAATGCCCTCCTCAAACACGGAGATCCTGCCGACTACGCCAAGTTGTGGTGGAAATTCTGAAACCAATATAAAGACAAGTAATCCATACACTGGGTAAGAGCAAAGTAACAAAGGTTTTATTTTAAACTTCTGCAGAAGGACCAGTCTCATACAGCAAACAGTTGCAGCATAGAGAAAAGGTGATCTCTTTCTCCAGCTGACCTATTTTATACACAAACATCTCTGTTAACATAATCAACGCCCCGTACGTGAAGTTCCTACATTCAAACTCATGACTCTTTATCTGCCCCAGACTAGATGTCCATACCTTATCATTTATTCAGGGACAACTACAATCAGGTTGTTTCTATTCTGTTCTCGGCCTTGTGTCTCTAAGCTTCGACAAACAAGTTCAAACTTCTAACGTCTACGTTACACACTTACTACAAGGATCAGAATTAATACATAATTAAAATATGATTTTTCCATTACAAATCTTAGTTTTTAAAAATACCCACCCATGTGGACATGGCCTGAGACACAATTTCAGGCTGTGAAATCCCACACAAACCCAGGCCATATGCACACAAATACAGTGGTGTTGAAAATAAAAGCAGTGTGATGAAAAAGTGAGTAAAGTTCCATGTCCATATAATAACTTTTAATTTAAATCACACAAATGTATTGGACCCCCTGCACATTCTATTCTGATTCACAACATGAAGGAAAATGTGCTAAATGTATTTAGTTTACAGAAAGTGAAGAAAAACAAATCTGTTAAAAAAAATCTGTTGAAAAAAATATCTTTACAAAGTGATGAATTTACCACTTAAACAAAAAATGCTTTAAGTTTAATCTTTCTTGTGCATCTTTGAACTAATATTTAGTTGTATAACCAGGTTTCTGAGATCTGCTTCACATCTGTACAGTTGTACTACACGCCACAATTCCTCTGCATTTCTTGGTTCTGCCAGCATTTTTAATGTCAGCCCACAAGTTTTCTATTGGATTAAGGTCTGAGGCTCGTGCTGGACACTCCATAACGTTAACCTTGTTGGTCTGGAACCAAGATGCTGCTCGGCTTACTGGTGTGTTTGGGGTCGTTGTCTTGTTGAAATAATTTTAAGGGCATTTCCTCTTCAGCATAAGGCAACACGACCTCTTTAAGTATTCTGATGTACTCAAATTGATCCCTGATCCCTGAAATGTGATAAATAGGCCCAACACCATAGTACGAGAAGCAGATCTGGTTTTGATCTCCATTTTAAAGCATTTGGTATATTTTAGTAGAGCAGCCTATCACTTTCTGCACTTCTTTGTATGTTTTTTTTCCATCTCTAATCAACTTTTGAATCAAAGTACGCTGTTATTCAATGTCTGAAACGACCCGTTTTACTCTGATTTTCAGAGAGAAATGCACAGGACAACCTTCTGCATTTATCATTAAATAAGGGGAACTTGTTTGACACCCTGTTTTTCACACAATAATTTACCTCTCTAATTGAACTCCACACTGATATTATTTTGTACACGCCCCATTTCAATTAATGATTAAATTACACTGAATCAGGTGCATCCAATCATGACTGTTGGGTCTGTTGGTTTTCTATTACTCCACTACACCTACAAGTAAAATATTTACCTTGAAGAAATATAATTTCTCCCCAAAAACAATTATTGATCTGGTTACTGATGTTGGACTGCTATTATTTTGAACACAACTGTAAATGTAATAACTACAGACAACCTTATTTATTCCCACTAATGTATATGCATAAAAACTGTATTTAGGGCGGCACGGTGGTGTAGTGGTTATCACTGTCTCCTTGCACCTCCAGGGTCTGGGTTCAATTCCCGGCCAGGTTCGATTCCCGTCTCTGTGTGCATGGAGTTTGCATGTTCTCCCCGTGCTTGGTGGGTTTCGTCCGGTTACTCCGGTTTCCTCCCACAGTCCAAAGACATATAGTTTGGCGTTCCCAAATTGTCCGTAGTGTGTGAATGAGTGTATGTGTGTGTGCCCTGTGATGGATTGGCACCCTCTCCTGGTTGTACCCCATCTTGTGCCCCAAGTCTCCTGGGATAGGCTCCAAGCCCCCGTGACCCTGGATACAGGATAAAGCAGGAAAGACGATGAGTGAGTGAGAGAAAAACTGTATTTTATGTACCTTCCACTGCTCTAGTGTTACAAACAGAACTGTCTCCACTTTCGTGCAAAACAACCGACCTCATTGTAATTAGATTGTTCAGAATCTAAATAAATATATATTTATTTATTCTAACATGACTTAGGTACCCAAATTCACAAAACAGTTAATTTCATCCAATATGTTAAACTGATATATTGTTCTTATTTTCTATCTACTGTACCTGTCTCAGTCCCTGGCTGATCCTGATGTGTGATCACTGCAGCAGAGCTATACTGCAGGGTTGACTGTCCATTCATTTGAATAAAAAGAGAAAGTTTTAAACCTCAAAAATGGGCAGACATAATCATCTAAAATGTAAAAATTACAACAATATTGTTTTTAGAAAAATAATTTTGTTCATGTATGCACTATAGCTCTTGTCCCCCTGCCTACTTATATAAAGGGATATAAAGAGTTAATAGGGGCGTTACATATAATATTTTGAAACATTTCGCTGCTTCTTCTTGAAGTGGAGCAAGGGCGGGGAGCGAACATAACGTAACGATATCAAGACTAACAGAATCAGATTAATATTGTTAATACTAGCTGTGCCCAGGATCTCGTTCACGTGGAATTTTGGAAAAGTTTTTTTGTAAATTGACAGACAACTTTTTTTTAACTGACCAGCAGTGTTGGGTGTAACGCAGAATACTTTTTTGATGTAATGAGTAATCTAACGCGGTAGGTCCGCCATTAAAGTACTCAGTTATTTAGTTACTTTTTCAAAAACGTAATCTGTTATTCAGACAATTTATGTAATCCGTGAGCCAGACAGCAGTCATTCCCAATCCCTTAGTCCTAACAAGCCCCGCCCCCTCTGTTATTTCTGCTATTATACCCCTATTTCACCTATGAGGTTTGACTATGTGAGGACCGACGCACGGAAAGATGGAAACCTAATCACGGCACCAAAACTTGCGGTGAATCATGATGAACCATACTTACGGCCACCACGCAAAGTCACATAGGTGACTTGGGTATTAGTAGTTAACAGATTATGGGCCACTGAGTGATGGTAGAATAATTATAAAGGTCTTGACTAAAACAAAATGCATGAGGAATCACAAAGGAGTTTTAATTTTCTGCAATGGAAAAGTACACTCTAAAAATTATTCTGTGTAAATAAATTTTATTACTGTGTAAATTTCACAGTAATAAAAAGATGTTCTGTTGTTAAAATCTCTAAACATTACATACTGTACATGATTGAGTTAGACAATCAAAATAAATGCTGAAAAAACAACTATTAATTTTGTCTTATATTCATTCATTCATCTTCTATACCGCTTTATCCTGTGTTCAGGGTCGCGGGGGGCCTGGAGCCTATCCCAGGAGGCTTTCGGGCACTAGGCAGGGTACACCCTGGACAGGGTGCCAATCCATCGCAGGGCACACACACATTCACCCATCCATTCACACACTATGGGCAATTTAGGAACGCCAATTAGCCTATTCTGCATATCTTTGGACTGTGGGAGGAAACCGGAGTACCCGGAGGAAACCCACCAAGCACGGGGAGAACATGCAAACTCCATGCACACAGAGACGGGAATCGAGCCTGGCCGGGGAATCGAACCCAGACCCTGGAGGTGCAAGGCGACAGCGCTAACCACTACACCACCGTGCCGCCTTTGTCTTATATTTACACTATAATTTAAGTTTATTTCACAAATAGTAATTAGTATTTGACTAACTGAATTATATTTTTAACAGGCACTTAATATTTTTGATACATTTTAATCAAAATATTTGGTAATGGAGTAATTAATGCTGATTAGTTTCAAGAACTACAATCATCACTGATTCCATCTCAATATTCTTTATGTTTAACAAGAAAAACTTAAATAATTGAGTAAATTGCCCTGCGCAAGTGCTCATGGGAAGTCTGGTGTAACATCAGAGACCAGAAGGCTGTGAGGATGTGAGAATGGACATGAAGCACCTGGAACATTCTTATAAAGCCTGGTGAGTAAACAGCTAACACAAGTTACTGAAATAATGACTGTCTGTATAAACAACTTTATAAGGTTATTGTTCTGAATCCTGTCACAGCCGATAGCTAGTAATAGGTCAGTCCTGGTGTTTATTGTGATTAAGCTTGTTTGTTCCAACCACCAAACTGCTCAGTTAAAGCGTGTTGTTGCAGGAGAGTTTTTACGTCCAGACAAGATGTAGGATGCTGCACGATCTGCATTTTTCTTAATGTGAGATTTGTTTAATTAGTAATATGAATGTACAAATAATTTTGTAGCAGTTAAATGTTTTTTTTTTTTTTTACAGACAGTTGTGAAATATACAAATTTTATTGTGTGGTTAAATTCAGTTAAGCTATTTCCTCTCAGTCTGTTCTGTTTTTATTTGGGTAAAAGTCAGGCTTAGCATGGTAGTTAGTTCAGTGTGTGTATTTTATTACAATGTGTGTTTTATAGTATATAATATTATTTTAAAGAGGCCATCGGGCTAGTCAGTGTTTCAGAGTGTTAGCGTTAGCTTCCCCTCCCCCACTTTAACAAGTGATAAGCTGACCTTGACACTGAGGCTACGTTTACACTGCCAGGTCTCGATGCTTAATTCGGATTTGTTGCCTATATCTGATATTTTTGATCGTCTGTTTACACGTTATTTCCACTATGACTCATATCCGATTCACGTGTTTACACTGGCCATACCATCTGAAACATCGCAAGGGAGGTTCTTGCGCTACACAGTAGACAAGAAAGATGAAGGTGAAATATGCTTAACGCTCTGCGATATATGCAAAGTTCGCGCACCATGGTTTTAAAACGGAGGAGGAGAAAAAAACCGGCATAATTGCAGCCTGCACATATGCTTTATTCATCAAATACTGATTTAATGTTATTTAGCCCAAATTCAATTCAATTCAATTCAATTTTATTTATATAGCGCTTTTAACAATGGTCATTGTCTCAAAGCAGCTTCACAAAAAAAAAAAAAAAAAATATATATATATATATATATATATTATATATAGAATAATTATATATAAAATAATAAATAAATAAATAAAATTATAATAGAAGATAAATAAATAAAAACAAATAATAATAATAATTATAGAAAAGAAAATAATTGGAAGTGTGGATGTGTGAGAAAAATGTGCAGATAATAATGAGACGAATGAATGAAATTTCTCTGATGAGCAAGCCAAGGGTGACGGCGGCAAGGAAAAACTCCCTGAGATGGCATCAGGAAGAAACCTTGAGAGGAACCAGACTCAACAGGGAACCCATCCTCATTTGGGCGATAACAGATAGAAATGATATAACATCTTGTGTGTGGTGCAGGTGAAAATTCAATATGACAGAAATTATTTAAATTGACATGAAGACCAGTTCAGCATAGGGACGAGTCAGTAGGTGCAGAGGGCAGATGAGGTCTGGATCACTGGAAGCACAGGAGCAGCATGTGTAGCTCCAACCATCATAAAGCTGAATCCAGCTGGAGCTGGTCCTTCTCTGGATGCCTCAGGAACCTCGCAGGGTCGGCCTTTGTCTACTGAAGCTGGCAAAATCTCCCGATGCCTCGGGATGGGTAGAGAAATACAGAACAGATGGGGAGAATTAGCGTAGTTGCCATTCGGTATAGGTGTACTGGAGTATGAGTACTGGGATGAGTTATGTGTATGCCAGATTAAAAAGATGCGTCTTGAGTCTACTTTTGAACTGAGAAACCGTGTCTGCTCCCCGAACACTGTCTGGAAGGCTATTCCAAAGCTTTGGAGCTAAATATGAAAAAGCCCTACCCCCTTTTGTAGATTTTGAAATTCTGGGAACTACCAGAAGTCCGGAGTTTTGTGATCTTAAGGCGCGTGGTGGATTGTAGCGTATCAGAAGACTGGTTAGGTATGTGGGAGCTAAACCATTTAAGGCCTTGTATGTAAGTAATACTATTTTGTAATTTATTCTAAACTGAACAGGTAGCCAGTGCAGGGATGATAATATTGGGGTTATATGATCATATTTTCTGGATCTAGTGAGAACCCTGGCAGCTGCATTTTGGATTAACTGAAGCTTGTTTATTGAGGATGCAGGACAACCACCTAGTAATGCATTACAATAGTCCAGTCTGGAGGTCATGAATGCATGAACTAGTTTTTCTGCATCAGATACGGATAAGATGTTCCTAAGTTTAGCAATATTTCGAAGATGGAAAAAGGCTGTTTTTGTGATATTTGAAATGTGATTTTCAAAAGACAAGTTACTGTCTAATATTACTCCCAGATCTTTTACTGCTGAGCTGGTAATAACAGTACATCCTTCTAAGCGCAAGCTGAATTTTGAAAGCTGTTGTGTGCTGGTTTTTGGGCCAATAAGTAATATCTCTGTCTTATCTGAATTTAATAAAAGAAAGTTATTGGTCATCCAATCTTTTATGTCCTGGACACACTCAGTTAATCTAGACAACTTAGGTATTTCGTCTGGTTTAGTTGAGATATATAATTGGGTATCATCAGCATAACAATGGAAACTAATCCCATGTCTTCTAATGATGTTACCCAAGGGAAGCATGTATATTGAGAACAACAGAGGTCCTAAAACTGACCCTTGTGGGACCCCATATTTCACTGGCATTATACCAGACGGTTCTCCATTTAGATCTACAAAATGGTAGCGATCAGACAGGTAAGATCTAAACCATTTTAATGCCTGTCCCTGAATACCTATATAATTCTGTAAGCGATCTATGAGAATATTATGATCTATAGTGTCGAATGCGGCACTAAGATCAAGCAGGACTAGCAATGAGATGCAGCCTTGGTCTGAAATAAGCATTAACACAAGGCGGGGGTGTGTGTGTTGGAGGGGGATAGCGTTGTTCTTTTCCTCTTCCATGTCACCTGCGATGTTGTAATTCAACACGCGCTTCCACCGGAGAATAACATTACGTCATTAAACCGCGAAGAAATCGCAGTTTTAATGACGTACAGAACACAACGCCTCAGTAAATCCGATCTGCCTGTTTACACGACAATCACATTAGCACATATCTGATTTATATCCGATTTATTTCCACATATGAAGGAGGCCTGAAACCGATCTCGAAATATCGGAATGCATGCGTTTTTTTCCTGTTTACACGGACATAGAACATATCCGATATGTGTCACATATGAGCAAAAAATCGGAATTGGGTCACATTTACCTGGCAGTGTAAACGTAGCCTGAGTGTCTAACTCAGTGATTCTCAAAGTGTGGGGCCCCACTAGTGGGGAATACAGACATGACAGGTGGGGCGCAATGAACGGGAGGAAATTAGTGGAAAATAACAGGAAAGTACCTATTCTAATTCATGCTTTTCTTTATTGATAATGAAGAGCGTACGCTCAAAACTAAACAATCACACACAAATAAATGGATCATTAATACAAGTAAATTTAAAATAACATCAGTTGGGGGCCGGGAGAAAAAGTGGAACCATAGTGCAACAATAACGGTTTAACGTCGGACAAACTTGAGCAGCGCTGCTCGAATCACAAACCTGCGCGAGCCACTGGGCAGCGCTGCGCGACTCTGACAGAAATAAACCGCGCCGACCATCAAAATACATTTTACCCCGCTGGGATGCGCACGTACAAACCAGGCATGGCAAGGCGGAAACAATATTAAACAGTCCTGACATTATAAATAAATAGTTTTTAAATAAAACACAGTGGGTCGCGCAGGTTTGTGATTCGAGCGGCGCTGCGCGATCCACCGGGCTGCGCAAATAAACCAGATCATCACTGCGCTATCCAGATAGTCGCGCTGCGCTGTATTTGCGCAGATATTTGGTTCAATCGGGTGCCGCGGTTTTGTCCCACTTTTGATGAGTTTGGCTTCACATACACTTCGACAATGGAAGAAGACGCTGCAGCAGCAGTGAGTTTACTTACATGTGACGAAACCAACAACGAGGAGATTGTAAAGAAAAAATGTGCATCGTCTGTGTTGTGGAATTGGTTTGGGTATAAGAAAAGTGATACGAATGAGATGAACGTGATTTGCAAGGCTTCTACCGTGATATCTTGAGCTTGGATTCATGGTGGTGATGGTGGGGGCAGAAGAGAGACCCGAGTGTGTTTTGTGTCTTATACCGCTGGCAGCAGACCGCATGAGACCCAACAAATTAGGAAGACACTTAGAGACAACACACTCCAGTCACGTTAACAAACCACTAGACTTCTTTCAAAGAAAGCTTGCAGAATACAGACAGCAGGAGAATCGCACGGTAAAATCTGAATCAGTGGACAGCAAAGCACAAATGGCTTCATTCAAAGTTGCATACAGAATTGGCCAGTGCAAAAAAACTACAAACGATTGCTGAGCAGCTAATAAACATGGGGTCAATTATGCAAAGATAAGTGACAACGTAAGCCTTTTATAACAATTGCACGTGTATTTTATGTTTTTAACTTGGTGGTGTTTGATCGTATTGGTTTAGAAATTGATATTTCAATAAACAGTAAACTTGGCCGATTTCGTTATTATTTTGTTGACAAGTGGGGCTTGAAAATTTGCTCACCCCCTTAAGTGGGGAATGACAGAAAAAGTTTGAGAACCACTGGTCTAACTGCAGCAGTTAACTGTTGCTCTAGAGGTGAGGAATTAACTTAAAGATTAAGTTAAGTGCTTGAGGCATGCTTAAGGCTGCAGGGTGTGGTTCTCGAGGGAATGTGTTTCCCATGCTGTATTGTGACTGTGATGAATAAAGTTCTCCCAGCCATTGCATTGGGCAATTAAGCTCACTCGTCTCTCCAAGATCCTTCTAGCGGTAAAAACGCTACAATATATTTTGTCTTACATTTAAATAATTTATTCTATGTTTCTTAATCATTATTATAGTAGTAAAATTTACTTAAATATGTTAGGTGTCACTTTGTTGCCATAATATTTTAAAGTAAACCCTAGGTCAGATTTTTTTACAGGATAGCGCAAATGCGAGATGTAAGCTGGGATACAAAGCCCGAGTTTTTCTTTTTCAGTGGTTTTAGTTTGATTTAAGTGCGCAATCCACTCGAAAGTTTGTACTATCGCTTGACAATGCAACAAATAAAAGAACGGGCATGCATCGAGCAGTTTGTCCATCTCATCATAGCATGGGCATTAATTAATGGGCTGTTACTCACCGCGAGCAACATTTCAAAATAAAGCGGAGAAGCTAACAGCGGTTAATACAGACATTTAAAATCTGGTGTAAAAGTCGAGATTTAACACCGAGCAGCATGTCCGGGTTTCCTTCGAATTATTTCAGCATTTGGCGGGAGAAATTACAAAATATTTGAATTTCTCCCGCCGAATGCGGTGATTTTGCGCAGCCAACCGCCACTGTCGCGAGGATATAAAATTAACATGTTCGAATAATTAACGTATTTGTACCGGTCCACCTCACACACTGAACTACGAGTCTACTCGATTCACTCCGACACTTTAAGAAGGAAATGCAGACCAAAGCAGAAATGAGGTGCAGTGTCCGGACTCTGGCACTGTTTAGACACCTGGCTCTGGTAGTGTTTTATCCGTTACTGTATGTGAGTATTTTTAACATGATTAAACACCGCAGCAGTAGGAAACAGTTTGAAAAACGTCAATGTTACTGCTGCTGGACGCACAGCTGAAACACTGCAGAGAGCTACAGCTCCGAGTCCAGCACAGCTCCAGTCATGATTTACAGCACTACAGGCAGGCAGTTTGATTAGCAGTATAATGCTGTATAGCCTTTTTTAAAACAATAGAACTTCAAACTTTTTTTCTCACGTTAAAGTCATAACTATATGACATTCTAAACTTCAAATGTATTTGAAGTGCAAAAGCACTATAAATACTTCACAAACAAAACAGTGTACTTAAACATTATTAAATTTGCTGTTGACGAAATAAATATGCAAAGTAATAATAATAATAATAATAATAATATGCTGTAATAGTAACTAAAACTATGAAATAAGATTTCGTAAAAGTACATTTCTCTAAGAATTATAATTGAGAGAAAGTTATATGGAATTAAAATATTGAAATATGTTATGCATGTTGTGATATGTAAGTAAAAGAAACTAAAACTGATTTCCAATTTATTTTTGTGTGAAAGGTTATATATTTTCAATATCTCTTTCGCAGCACCAACACAACTAAAGACGAGAAGTGAGAATGAAGAGAAAATAGGAGGTAAATGTTTAAACTTCTTTAAATGTTACAGAAGTATTAAATGTGAAACCATTGAATCAAAGATAGAAATTAAAACAAGGCTTGAAATATTTCACTTAGATACCTATAATGAATCCAGAATATACAACTTTTCCACTAGAACATACTAGATTTTCCATTAACTAAAGTAAAAAATGCATATAGTTGATAGTTAATGCGTAAATAAAGTTGGGTATAATTTTTATACAAGGGACTTTCAAGTGAAAGCGGGACTTTTGATTGTGCATACTAACAGAACACACGTATTAGAGTAAAAGCTCCCTTTATTTATATATTTTTGTCTCCATGTATGAGGTTGTGCATTGTTCTGCAAGAGCAAAACGCCTTTGGTGATCAAAGCAGTCCGTTTTTTGTAAAAGTATTTTATTTTATTTTACAAAGTATGTATTTGAAAGGAAGTACTATTTTACCAGACTGCTAGGCTTTACGGTAACAGTCACACTTGTGCACTATTCCTTTTTTTTAGGTGCCAGCTTATGGGATGGCGGTGTAAGCTCTGTGCATTTGTCGCATCATCAAAAGGAATTTCGGATCCCACAGTTTGCATGAAACTGAAGAGTGTGTAGGTGTTCAATCTTTCAGTGATTTAATAGATTCTAATACAAAAGTCTACTTTCAACATATTACTGTATAATACTTGTGGCAGAAGTATTGTTTGTGAGACTGTTTACTAATGAGATCAGTTCAGCTCATTGTTTATGATCTTGTTACATGTCATTTGCAAAGTAAACCTGTTTGAGTTTAGACATCATATCTTGTCAAATTTGGCAAATAAATGTCTAATTAAAATGCTAATGTGTGTGTTTTGTTTCTTTTTTTTATATATATATATAATTTGGTGTCATTAAATACAATTGACCTGAATTAAAATACCCCTTGAGTAAAAACTAAATATAGTTAAAAAAACATTAAGTGTAACATATTAATTATGTGATCGAGCAGTATGAATGAAATTAATTTAAAATATTTAGTAAATGTAGCACATTTGTTTAAATAATAGTCTAATTTTCAGTTTCTTCTACCCTGCATTTCAATTATATCTACTCAGGTATTTTACTCATTTTCACTTTGGGTAACCATTGCATTAACTTCTGATTTTCATTACATTTACTCAATTTTGTATATCATTGTACTAAATATAGTAATTCAGGTCTACTTAATTTTTTTGACTTGCACTCAATTCATGAAGTGTATTCTACATGATTTCGCAGCTTTTATATTTACTCAATATTTTTAAGTGTACAAATGTATCACCAAAAAAAATTGAGTACAGCAGTTTTATTTTTTAGAGTGTACTCGAACTGGTTACTTTTATCAGAAAGTAACGCTGTAATGTAAGTGATTACTTTTTAATGACAGTAATTAGGTAATGCAATTAGTTACTTTAAAAAGTAACGAGCATCACTGGTGACCAGTACATGTTAAAATACAATTGCACTCATAAGCGTGTATTTAAAAATTTACAGCACCATCTGTTGAATTTGAATTTTTGTTCTGTTTGAAATTGTTTGTTAAAACAGACAGACAAAAATTCCAAAAACCATCTTGTTTGTTCTATTACTTGTACTGTCCACAACAAAGCTTTGGTGTTGGTATTGACAGTCAGATAAACTCCCCTCCCTCAAACAAAACTGAAGACAAGAACTTTAATTGTCCACAGGTTAGTGAAACTACAAATAAATAAATGAACACATTAAATAATAATGTCCAGAAACAAAATTGCAGTCATAACCTTCCATCATCCTTGGAAACAAACATCCTTTCTATATGCAAATATACAGCACAACTACAAACCGGATTCCAAAATAGTTGGGACACTAAACAAATTGTGAATAAAAACTGAATGCAATGATGTGGAGATGGCAAATGTCAATATTTTATTCAGAATAGAAAATAGATGACAGACCAAAAGTTTAATCCGAGAAAATGTATCATTTTAAAGGAAAAATATGTTGATTCCAAATTTCACGGTGTCAATAAATCCCAAAAAAGTTGGGACAAGTAGCAATAAGAGGCTGGAAAAAGTAAATTTGAGCATAACGAAGAGCTGGAAGACCAATTAACAGTAATTAGGTTAATTGGCAACATGATTGGGTATAAAAAGAGCTTCTCAGAGTGGCAGTGTCTCTCAGAAGCCAAGATGGGTAGAGGATCACCAATTCCCACAATGTTGCGCAGAAAGATAGTGGAGCAATATCAGAAAGGTGTTAACCAGTGAAAAATTGCAAAGACTTTGCAGTTATCATCATCAACTGTGCATAATATCATCCGAAGATTCAGAGAATCTGGAACAATCTCTGTGCGTACGGGTCAAGGGCGTAAAACCATACTGGATGCCCGTGATCTCCGGGCCCTTAAACGACACTGCACCACAAACAGGAATGCTACTGTAAAGGAAATCACAGAATGGGCTCAGGAATACTTCCAGAAACCATTGTCAGTGAACACAATCCACCGTGCCATCCGCCGTGGCCAGCTGAAACTCTACAGTGCAAAGAAGAAGCCATTTCTAAGCAAGATCCACAAGCACAGGCGTTTTCATTGGGCCAGGGATCATTTAAAATGGAGTGTGGCAAAATGGAAGACTGTTCTGTGGTCAGACGAGTCACGATTCGAAGTTCTTGTTGGAAATGTGGGACGCCATGTCATCCGGACCAAAGAGGACAAGGACAACCCAAGTTGTTATCAACGCTCAGTTCAGGAGCCTGCATCTCTGATGGTATGGGGTTGCATGAGTGCGTGTGGCATGGGCAGTTTGCATGTCTGGAAAGGCACCATCAATGCAGAAAAATATATTCAGATTCTAGAACAACATCTAGTCATCTCTTTCAGGGAAGACCCTGCATTTTTCAACAAGATAATGCCAGACCACATTCTGCATCAATCACAACATCATGGCTGCGTAGGAGAAGGATCCGGGTACTGAAATGGCCAGTCTGCAGTCCAGATCTTTCCCCTATAGAGAACATTTGGCGCATCATAAAGAGGAAGGTGCGACAAAGAAGGCCCAAGACGATTGAACAGTTAGAGGCCTGTATTAGACAAGAATGGGAGAGCATTCCTATTTCTAAACTTGAGAAACTGGTCTCCTCGGTCCCCAGACGTCTGTTGAGTGTTGTAAGAAGAAGGGGAGATGCCACACAGTGGTGAAAATGGCCTTGTCCCAACTTTTTTGAGATTTGTTGACACCATGACATTTTGATTCACCATATTTTTCCCTTAAAATGATACATTTTCTCAGTTTAAACTTTTGTTGCGTGATTTATGTTCTATTCTGAATAAAATATTGACATTTGCCATCTCCACATCATTGCATTCAGTTTTTATTCACAATTTGTTTAGTGTCCCAACTTTTTTGGAATCCGGTTTGTACATGATGCCAACACACAATGTGGCCAATACTACAGCTTAATTAAAACGGCTAATTAATTAACTTTAACAACAACAGATAACATTTATACACAAATATAACAAACATTATTGTAAATCAAGAAATATTTACAAGAGATGCTGTTGCAATGTTAAAGATTACAAAGATGCACGGAGATTAAGAGAGCCATAGTTATCGCTGCCCGCATGAAGTAATGATGGGTTGTTCATGAACGATTGGTTCTTTTTGAACGAATCTTTAACGTGACTCAGATTAACAAGTATCGCTGAGAGTGATTCGTTCATTCTATTGGGCGCGCATGCTCAAAGCATCGCAAGACCTCCATGTGTTATATACAGGAAACAGAAATGAGTTGTTACCTTTGAATCTTTTTGGTCCCGAGTCGCTCATTCTCTTTGTCACGTGACTCCCATAGACGCTAGTGCAATAGATTCAAAAGAACGAACGACTCAGACTGGAGGATATGATGGTGAGCTGCTCATTCTGTTTATTATAATATGTCCTTAGCTGTATTGTGATATTTTCATAACTGGAACTATAGCCAAAATTTGTGTATGTAGACGTATTGGGGGTCTTTTGATTGAAAATGCAACATTTTAATTTATTTCTGATCAAAAGAACGAAATGACTCAAAAGAAGATTTGTTCATTTTGATGAATGAAATTCAAAGAACCGAGTCACTGAGATGATCACAAACTTCACATCATTAGCATGAAGCACTTTTCGATTTTTTTTTCTGAATAACGTGAACACCTCAAATAGCGGTTTAAAAGTAATGCTAAACTTGCCACTAGATGGGGCTGTAAACCATTAATAAAGCTATGAAAATATAAACAAGAAATAACAAGAAATGTCCAAAAAACACCATGGAATGTACATTCAAATCATGTGATCATCGATTTGCATGGGGTGTGTGTGTGTGTGTGTGTGTGCACACATGCCTGTTTTCTCCATGTTTTCTCAGTAACCTTATAAATCTCAAGATCTAAACTTGTGTAATTAAAAAATTGTCATAATTATATGTTTAAAAGCAATTAAATGTAATGTATGTCTTTCTGCTGAACTATTTACAGCAATTAATTTCTCTCTCTGCAGATAACAGAGGACGGAACCATCATTACTTGTGGATCCTCGTGTTGCCCGGCTTGGTGTTACTGGGTCTCATTGTGTGGCGTCTGAAGAGGAGGAATATTGTTTAGTCACCTGTGAATGAAGAAGTGTACTGGTGTTGATCTTTAAGAAGACGGGGGACGTGCAGATCTGTGGCTCGAATAGTTCTCAATTAAGTTGCATTTCATTGAGGGAAATAAGTATATGATCCCCTACCAGCCAACAATAATTCTGCCTCTCACAGACTAGTTATGTGCTCGTGTGGTACACATTAATTTAAAGGGGACATACGGTGCTACATGGACTTTTTCAAGCTGTTTGGACTGCATTGTGTGTTAGGAGAGGGTGTACACAACCACTCTACAATGATAAAGAGCCGCCCAGCGATTTTCTTTTAATTTAATAATATAAGATGCCCCTTCTGAAATCAGGCCGTTTTCAAAAGCCTGTCGCCTGAAGTCACACCGACAGAGGCCGCTCCTACTATAGTTGATTGACACTGGTGTTTTAGCAAAGACTGGTGTTTCACCGCCCCGAGTGAAAATAAAGCCGTCAGCCATTGTTTTTCTACACTGGAGCAAAATGGCGCCTACATGAGTGTGGTGTGCTGTTTGTTGTTGTAGTGCGGTGGTCTAGTGGTTAGGATTCAGTGCTTTCACATGGGAGACCCGAGTTTGATTCCTGCTCAAGGTACATGCTTTTTTGCACTACATATTTATAAAGTTTTTAATAGTAGACGAGGCGAGTGCGCTATGCTTCAGTAAGATTTTCTGACACCAGGAGAGACTCAGTCAAACACACACACACACAATGCTTCGCGTGTATGATGCCCTAGGTTGAATACCTGGCATCTCCATGACTCAGTCACACACACACACACACGTTGTCTGTCAGAAAGGTCTCTGTTTATTAACAGCAAAAGATCGGTATAAATATGTTTGACTAAACGCCTGTGCTATAGACATATGTTACTACAAATGAACCATTGTAAATGTCCTGGTGAGATCCCGAAAAAACAATGCTTCGCGTGTATAAGGTCGCGGGTTGAATAGCCGGCATTTCCAAGCGGCAGCCATTAATCCTCCGTGGTCTAGTGGTTAGGATACGGCGCTCTCAACGCACCAACTCAAGTTCAATTCCCGGTCTGGGAAGTCAAAAAAGTTTTACAACCAGATTCACATGTAAAATGTTATATACATATATATATATATGAGGGCATAATAAAAATATTACAAAATATAGGGGATATATATATATATATATATAGTTATAATATATATAATTTAACTAGTAAAATAAACAGTACAAATGAGGGCATATATATATGCCCTCATTTGTACTGTTTATTTTACTAGTTAAATTTATTTTCTTTAGCATTTCTTTTTATTGATATTTATTCCTTACGTATAAGCTTTTATTTTCTTTTTAAGGTCACTGGCTGTCGTATAAGCATTTCACTGCATATCATACTGTGTATGACTGTGTATGTGACAAATAAAATTAGAATTTGAATCAAAGGAGAGGAAGAGAGACAGAGAGAGAGAGAGAGAGAGAGGGAGAGAGAGAGACAGAGTATGGGAAGGTGAGCGTGAATGAACAGATGCAAGAGGAGACAGGAAGATAGCAGCAGGGAAGATTTAACACGTTAATATCAGATCTATGAGGAAGAGAGCAAGAGAGTAGAAATAACTCCTTTATATATAAAATTATTCTAACATCATGTAAAATTATTTTTAACTGTTTTTTAAATATTTTTAACTGTTGTCAAAGCTATACCCCACTTGTATTGTGAAGACACGCCCCACAGAACTGGGGGGCGGGTTCAGTAGAGGTCATTAACATTTAAAGGAGCATGTACTGAAACAGGTTGCTGAGAACAGAGCTACTTTTTACCAGGTAAAAGTAATGTTTTTTTTACAGAACAATTGAGAATTTTTAATTAAAGTATATTACAAACTTTTCATTAGGACCCTAAAGAATCATATTAACTTATGCAAAATTGAGTCTGTATGGCTCCTTTAAGTAGGCCTCTGGGTGTCCTGGAGAACCAATCAGCTGGGAGGAGGCGGGACCAACAAAGGACAGGCAGAGCAGCAGCCAATAGATTTACTGGCACACTGAAGAGGTTGGAACCTGAAACAAGGGGAGACACACCCTATCCCACCACCAGCAGAGACAAAGCAGAGATAACCAAACACACAAAACAAATAAATCCAATATTGTAACAATCACACTATATAGCCAAATGAAATGCATGCTTTCAATTTTGGCAACTTTATAAAACTTATTTTATTAATATTATGAGGAAATAATAACAAGGAAGTTGTTAGTGATCACAATACAAATTATAGTTGTTTACATTAATAAATGAGGCATACAAAAACAGCAGAAAAAAAATCTAAATAATTTTGATTAAATTAGATTTAATAAACTACACCAAAAAAACAACACTTTTTCATGGTTTTACCATAACGAACAGAGGTTGGAACTAGGGCTGCAACAACTAATCGATAAAATCGATAATTATCGATAATGAAATTCGTTGTCAACGAATGCCGTTATCGATTAGTTGGGCTGCTCACGTTATTGAGGCGCGCGACCACAAGATGCACAAATACACACACAGATACACACTAACACTAGCAATGGAGTTTACAGAAGCGTTTGCAGGAAAAAGCGCGCGCCCCAAGTCCTCCAAGGTATGGGAGCAATTTACATTAAACACCTCTTATCGGGTGTTAAAATCGACCGTTTTTCTGCCGGTCGTAGTGTCCGGTGAGCGCGGATGAAGTGCCGAGGGTTTTCTACACATACATAGGAGTCAGTGAGAGAGTTCACACGGGCTTCGGTGACGTCACCAAAGCCCGTGTGAACACTCTCACCGGCTGCGCGGTTATACGGGGTAATAAAAAAAAATAAAAAAACCGTTGCATGCAGCTTTTTCTTTGCGTTCAAATACCAACGAACGCGAGGAAAACACTTCTAGTGCGTTTTCTTCACGTTCATTTTACACTTCGGAGGACCGGATATATCCCATCATCCTACAGGCTATACAGAGGGGAAAAGGGCAAAATAAACAGAGTGAATCCAGTAGCGGCGAGTTTTTTTTCTCCCTACGTCACCGTATTACGAGAATATCTAGTATTTATTTATTTATTTATTGAGACAAAAAAAAAAAAAGAGGATAAAATACACGAGAGGATCGAAATAATGTATAAACCGTGAAAAGGATGTAGTAGACACTTCAATTAAAAATAATATCAATCTAGAAATCTATTCTTATTATTATTAAGTTGAATTAATTTAAGAGAATTTAAGTCATTCTTAACAACTGAATGTATTTTTGTATTTTTGTTTATATACACACACATACACACACTGTAAACTTGCTATCTGCAATTATTGTTAAAAACAAAAATGTTGATTTACATAAAATAAGGTTTAAATGTCAAAATTAAAGATAATTAAACTATGTGGCTATTGCATTTTTTAAAGTTTACTTTTATACATAAATAATACCCTGATTTATGGTTTTATATAGTTAAGCAAAACATCAAATTAAAGCGTCTAGCTTTTATCCAATTTAATCGATATACATATAATGTATGTATGTATGTATGTATGTACTGTATGTATGCATTTATGTATACAGATGGCAAGTTGACAGTGTTTTATTTATATATATAAATATAATAGTCAACTTGCCATCTGCAATTATTGTTAAAAACAAAACAAATGTTGGTATGGTTTTATATATAATTATAAGCAAAACATCAAATAAAAGAAGCGCTTAACGGTATCCGATTAATCGAAACACTAATCGGCCAACTAATCGATTATCAAAATAATCGTTAGTTGCAGCCCTAGTTGGAACAAAAAACAAGTGTAAATCTGAAGGTTTCTGGACAGAAATACTAACATGTTCACCTTTTCTGGCTTTAATAAGCTGTGACTAAGTAACTACATTACCCATACTCATTACCCATATATACACTCACCTAAAGGATTATTAGAACACCTGTTTAATTTCTCATTAATGCAATTATCTAATCAACCAATCACATGGCAGTTGCTTCAATGCATTTAGGGGTGTGGTCCTGGTCAAGACAATCTCCTGAACTCCAAACTGAATGTCAGAATGGGAAAGAAAGCTGATTTAAGTAATTTTGAGCGCGAGTTAAATTTTTGTTCACTTTAGGCCCCTTAGTGCCAATTGGGCATCGTTTAAATGCCACAGGTTACCCGAAATTGTTTCTGACCATGTCCATCCCTTTATGACCACCATGTACCCATCCTCTGATGGCTACTTCCAGCAGGATAATGCACCATGTCACAAAGCTCGAATCATTTCAAATTGGTTTCTCGAACATGACAATGAGTTCACTGTACTAAAATGACCCCCACAGTCACCAGATCTCAACCCAATAGAGCATCTTTGGGATGTGGTGGAACGGGAGCTTTGTTCAGCACCTTGTTGAATCAATGCCAAGTAGAATTAAGGCAGTTCGGAAGGTGAAAGCGGGTCAAACACTGGTCAAACCTTATACACGCGAAGCATTGTTTTTTTCGGGATCTCACCAGGACATTTACAATGGTTAATTTGTAGTAACGTATGTCTATAGCACAGGCGTTTAGTCAAACATATTTATACCGATCTTTTGCTGTTAATAAACAGAGACCTTTCTGACAGACAACGTGTGTGTGTGTGTGTCTGACTGTCATATAGATGCCGGGAATAGGACATCATACACGCGAAGCATTGTGTGTGTGTGTGTGTGTGTGTGTTTGACTGAGTCTCTCCTTATGTCAGAAAAGCTTACCGAAGCATAGCGCACTCGCCTCGTTACTAAACGAACTTTTAGAAAAACTTTATAAATATGTAGTGCAAAAAACATGTGCCTTGAGGGGGAATCGAACCCGGGGCTACTGCGTTAGAGCGCGGAATCCTAACCACTAGACCACGAAGGATTAACGGTTACCAGCTCGGAAATGCCGGCTATTCAACCCGCGACCTTATACACGCTAAGCACTGTTTTTTTTCGGGATCTCACCAGGACATGTACAATAGTTCATTTGTAGTAACATATGTCTATAGCACAGGCGTTTAGTCAAACATATTTATACCGATCTTTTGCTGTTAATAAACAGAGACCTTTCTGACAGACAACGTGTGTGTGTGTGTGTCTGACTGTCATATAGATGCCGGGAATAGGACATCATACACGTGAAGCATTGTGTGTGTGTGTGTGTGTGTTTGACTGAGTCTCTCCTTATGTCAGAAAAGCTTATCGAAGCATAACGCACTCGCCTCGTTACTAAACGAACTTTAGAAAAACTTTATAAATATGTAGTGCAAAAAAAGCATGTACCTTAAGCAGGAATCGAACCCGGGTCTCCCACGTGAAAGTACCAAATCCTAACCACTAGACCACCACACTACTGCAAGGCTGCTGCAACAAACAGCACACCACACTCATGTAGGTGCCATTTTGCTCCAGTGTAGAAAAACAATGGCCGACGGCTCTTTTTTCACTCGGGGCGGGTCTTTGCTAAAACACCAGTGTCAATCAACTGTAGTAGGAGCGGCCTCTGTCGGTGTGACTTCACACCGACAGGCTTTTGAAAACGGCCTGATTTCAGAAGGGGCATCTTATATTATTAAATTAAAAGAAAATCGCTGGGCGGCTCTTTATCACTGTAGAGTGGTTGTGTACACACTCTCCTAACACACAATGCAGTCCAAACAGCTTGAAAAAGTCCATGTAGCACCGTAGGTGCCCTTTAAGGCCTTCAGACCACCATGCTACGGACCGTGTCTTTGCTTACTGCTTATCTTATGCTTGATCCTAAATGTTACTCTGTGTATGACCCTTTTGCTGTGTTTCTGACTACTCTTAGATTTCCCCTTTTGATAATTGCTTGGTTTTTGATTGCCAAAAGGTATGACCCTTTTGCTTGTTTTGACTACGCTTTTGTGTTTGCCCTCTTTGTTTTTGTTGGTTTGGTTGTAGATACTTTTGTATATATTTGTATTTAATTAGTTATTGAGTGGCTTAGTAAGGAGTCGACGCCATTTTGTTTGCACTTTATTTTTCTTGGTTTGTGGTTAGTTAGGGAGTTGAGGGAAGAACTTTGTATTTCTGTTTCTTTATTTTTCGGTGCAGGTTAGTTGTTTCACTTTGGTATTGGATAGAGGTAATTTTGTTTATTGTTTTGGCCTTGTCGGCTTCTGAAGCTTACAGCCACCTTTGGGTATTTGATTATTCACATTTTGGAAATAAACACTAAGCAAACGCACTTTTGGTCTCACCCCCTTCTTCTTTCTTTTTTTTCACTCCTGTTACGGCCTGTTGTGTGTTTTTCGCGAGGGGCGGGGCGGAGGATCGCGATGCCGGTGTTCTGTCGATTTTTGCTGCCTTGTCGAAAAATGCTACCGTATCACAAATTGATAGCAGAGCCTGTCGATTTACGCTACCGCATCACTACAACTACACTGTGGACATTAACTGTTATTAGAGGAGCTGTTTGTGTTTATTAGCATTATCATAAATTTAATCAAAAACACATGTCATCACGTGCGTAAGTATTTATGTATGAACTCCTCTGTGCACTTGAATAGTGCTGCACACACACACACACACACACACACACAGTATGATAAGCACAAGATATTCAAGTATACAAAAAAGTGTAAACGTAGGTGTTTAAATTTGAGACACTGAACCAGTTTCAAGATTTTATTTTCCTCAACCTTAAGCCTCATTCACGACAATTTATGCAGAAACTCAAATGTTTCGGTCAAATAAAGCAAACGAAAACGGTTTAAACCCACCGCTAAGCGAAGTCTCAGCACCAAGGTAGTGTGGATTTATGGGTGTGTGCAAACTTGTGGGACTGCGCATGCGCAGATCCGGTAGTTAGCAAAACTCAATGGGGAGCATTTTTCGATTGAACACCGGCTCAGCATCGTGATGTCTATCAACCCAACCCTACCACACATATGCATTAACACTTACCTAAACATACATGCGCGTATTCAAATATACAAACTCAATGTTTCTGACTCAAATAACATCGAGGTGAATTTAGTGTCATATTCGCACATTCAGATTCGTTCACAATAAATTCTCCAAAGTGCACAAAATCCACACACTTGCGAGAACTTGCAAGTTACTACTGTACATCCGTTTTTTTCTTGAAATTCCTTGTTAATCGATATATTTACTATAAGTTACTGTAAAAATAATAATAAACGCTGCTTTCGCAAGGGACCGTCTACAAAGTGCAGCTCCAGCCATCAAATAACCCACTCCTACTTTAATATAAATATACATTTACATGAGGATAATTAGCACAGATACACCGAATGGTTTTGGTTCTACAGTAACTCACTAATCCGCGGTGATGTTGTATATCAGAGCTTCCAGATTCCTCTAACAGTCACCTCATCTACTGCATGAGTTAGGGACCGACTGTAAATTACTGTCCGACTGAAATACGGATAATATTATTAGATATTTATATTTAGATATTTATTTATTAGATTATTAGCTTACCTGCGGCAGATATATAAAAATATACATTAATGTCAAGACCATCACAACAAACATTCTCCGACAGCATAGTGGACAGGACTTTTCAGCTCACAGACCGTTTTAAGTATTTAAGCGTCTCAAGAATCGTAGGAATCGAGCTTAAAGTTAATTTAGGACTTTAAGGACACGTTTTTTTTATAAAGTTATTTATAAAGCTTCAAATTCTTACTTTCGCCGAGGAGTTTATTAGGCTTTCTCTTTGTTGTTGTTTTTTTTTCTTCTTCTCGTCCTCCTTTTTTTTTTTTTTGCGGCTTATTGGTGCATTACCGCCACCTTCTGGACTGGACTTTGTAATTCTTCTCCACCCATTTAAGTGCCATTTGTATTCCTATTAGTTCAGAAGTGTATACTAATAGTTGGTCTGTTGTTATTTCTTTAGCTGATATTTTATATTGTGATATGTGGAACGCATTAATGTTTTTGTTTTGGACTTGTGTCTACTGGTGGGGTTATCGGTGATGTGGGACTGATGTTGAGCTTATGGAGTCCTAGGCTTTTTTGCTTTAGTGTCCCCTATCCATCCGAAGCTGTGTAGGTTCACATTATTATGTTCCCAGCATTCTTTAAGAATAGCCTTTGTTGGATGTTGGTTAACCCAGTAGTCCAACAGTAGCTTTATTCCTCTTATTCTTGTTAGCATTACTTCAGTTTCGACCTGTATGACTGGTACTGGGGATGTTTTGAAGGCCCCACAACAGACTCTCAAGGCTTGAGCTTGCGTAGTGCCTGTTTTAAGTTGGACTGCTGACATGTATAGTATGCTAGGCACCTGTAGTCTATGGTAGCTCTCATGAATGCATTGTATATGCAGATTAATGAGGCTCTGTTAGATCCCCATCACTGTCCTGTTAGGCACCGCATTATGTTTAGGATTTTGTTGACTTTTTCTTTTATTTCCAAGTTAGCTTTTTGTCAAAGTAAATTCCTAGATATTTGACTGTTTGTACTTGTTTTAGTTCCTGTTCGTATAGTTTCAGAGAGATATTTTTATACTGTCTCCAGTGTGTGTTTAGTTATGTTTTATGATAGTTTTTTTCAAAAATTGTTTAAATGCTTAAATGTTTAAATGCTTTATTTTGTTATACAGTTATTTTATTTTAACTTTCATTTTAGATTTTATTTTATTCTTTCCTAGTTAAATGTACCTTTTATTTTATTTTTCATATTTATTTCTTATTCATAGTCTTTACTTTAAGGTCATGAGCAGTTGTCTGAGCATTTCACTGCATATCGTACTGTGTATGACTGTGTATGTGACAAATAAAATTTGAATTTGAATTTAGTTCAGTTTTTGACAGCCTTTCTACAGTCTTCATTCCACCATGGTAGGCATTTTTCTTTTCTTACGTCTTTGTTTTTCGGGATCGTTTTACATGCTGTTTTGTTTGGTTAATAATATTAGTTATTCTGTTTTTAAGTTTTTCTATTTCTGTTATACATTTAAGTGATTCTTCCTTATATCTCATGTCTCCTTATATCTCGTGTCTATATTGGCTTTAAATTTCTCCCACTTAGCTTTCTCCAGTATCCATCATTGTATTTTATTTTCCTTCTCTTATCTGTTGCTTACTCCTATTTTAATTAATATCGGATCATGGTCACTTCCCATTGTACAGTACTTTTGGGTTTTCCATGTACATATTCCTGCAATCTTCTTTGACACTAATTTTAAGTCTATTGCACTCTCTGTGTTGTGTGCCGTTGTTTCTGGTTCATTCGCTGTTGTTTATACATACTAGACCTCTATTTATTATAAATTCCTCTACTACTGTGAGGGTTCACCACTAGAGGGCACTGTGTGTCCCAGAAGGCACCTCGGTCAGGTGATGAGAGTGCTCACCAGAACCGAGGTAGCTTATTAGGCTACCTAATTGATCACTCAGGTTTGTTGACGGTGAGGTGATTGTTTGCTTTACATCTCAGTTCCCCCTCATGTTTGTGTTTCCTTCTGGCTCTCCCTTTTAGTTATGTCATAGTTAGTCCTGCCGGAGTCCCTGCTTGCACTCTACAAGATTCAAGATTCAAAGAACTTTATTAATCCCAAAGGGAAATTGCTTAAGTAAATATACATTCACATTAGACATTGTGACTGTGACCATACCTAACTGCCATCTCTCCTCTTCTTCTCTTTCTCTCCCTCTTTTTCTTTCCTCTCTCCCCCTGTCTCCCCCTTTCATTCTTTCTCTCTCTGTCGAGCTACACATCTCATTCCTGAGCTGCCAGTGATCCAGACTCCTTCTGCCCTACTGTCTGATCCATCCTGGTGCCCCGTTTCTGGTTGGAGGTCTCGTCGCATGGATGCCCCGTGTGCAGAGGTGTCTTCGTTACCTTACTTAAGTAGAAATTTTGGGTATCTATACTTTACTGGAGTAATTATTTTTCAGCCGACTTTTTACTTCTACTCCTTACATTTTTAAGCAATTATCTGTACTTTCTACTCCTTGTTGTTGGTCTTTCGGCTGCTCCCGGCAAGGGGTCGCCACAGCGGAATATCCAGTCCGCACTACAACTTGGCACAGGTTTTACGCCGGATGCCCTTCCTGACGCAACCCTCCCATTTTATCCGGGCTTGGGGTGTGGGCACTGGCTGGAATCGAACCCGGGCCGTCCGCATGGCAGGCGAAACACCTACCACTGAGCCACCAGTGCCCTACTACTTTTTACTCCTCAAATTTTAAAAATAGCCTCGTTACTCTATTTTTATCAGAACGCGCAACCCCCGAAGTCGCATGATAAGAACGCACGCACGACCACCCCCCCGTTGCATGATCAGAAAGCGAGACCTTAATGCTTTGTCGCCCCTCACGGTACTTTTACTTTTATACTTTAAGTAGTTTTGAAACCAGTACTTTTAAACTTTTACTTAAGTAAAAAGCTTGGGTTGATACTTCAACTTCTAAAGAAGTATTTTTGAACCCTAGTATCTATACTTCTACTCAAGTAATGAATGTGAATACTTTTGACACCACTGCCCGTGTGTCTCTTTGGGATGCGTCTGGTGTCTGGGGATGATTCTCTCTACTTAGAAGACGTTTCTCTGAGGACTTGACAATTCGATAGTTCAGGACTGGAACTTACTCTACAAGTCTATCTGAGTCTCCAATAACTACTGGACTCCATTTTAACATCAATTATCATCAACTATGATAGCTGAATAATTCTTTTGATTGTGTAAAGCTGCTTTGTGACAATGACCATTGTTAAAAACGCTATACAAATAAAATTGAATTGAATTGAATTAGATCTTTCTATAAATTCAATTTTATTTATATAGCGCTTTTAACAGTGGTCATTGTCTCAAAGCAGCTTCACAAAAATGAAATAAAATTTGCAAAAAAATTTTAGAAAAGAAAATAATTGGAAGTGTGTATGTGTGAGAAAAATGTGTAGATAAAAATGAGACAAATGAATGAAATCTCTCTGATGAGCAAGCCAAGGGTGACGGCGACGATACAGTAGCTGTTAGTTGTGGGAAACTGGGTCGAGATTAATAATACTTTGAGTTTGATTCAAATCCCAACAAACACGAGGAAAACGTTTCTAGTGCGTTTTCTTCACGTTCATTTTACGCTTCGAAGGACCGGATGTATCACATGATCCTACATGCTATACAGAGGGAAATCCGGAAAAAAGCAAAAATGTTGGAGGAAGTCGATCCAGCCCAGCTCGTGCAGGATGTGGAGCAAAGACCGTTGATATGGGACATCTATTTCACAGACTACAGTGATTATAAGAAGGTCAAGGCGTGGGAGTCTATTACTGAGCAGCTTGTACAAGAATGGGAAAATAAATCTGTCAGAGGAAAAAAACGAAGAAGGTGAGTAGGAATAAGCGGGTATGATTGTTGTGATTTTATTTGTATGAAAAACGTTTGATAGTTTTCCTGTCATTACAGTAAAAAAAACTGGGGAAAAAGGTGGAAGTCACTCAGAGTTTCTCATAGCCCTTGTGAATCTAAGGAATGAAGAAAGGAGTGGAATGGGTTCAACAAAGAGGAAGAAATCACATCCATTATTTGAGGAAATGCTATTTTTAAAGTCTTCCACAGAAGAGACAGTAAGTACTTGTTTTCTTATTCCTCTTTACTTTTGCAATTTACTTTATTTTTGAAATACCTGCATGTTTTCTATTTGTTGCAGTTGCATTGGTTATATTGATGCTAATCATTCTGTGAAACACCTTTTCTTACTGTGAAAAGTAAAAATCATAACTTTTGTGCAGGACTAGTGGAAATGTATACGACAGTGACACAATCCCACACACACCCGTCCCACCACCATCTCTGAGCAATTGGCTTCAGCAACGAATGTTGTTTACCCAGGAGCATCTGAGCCGTACTATCATGCTCTGTAAATGTTTAGTACAGTAAATGTTAGCACAATGTGCTTTTTGTTCAAGTGTTATTGTTTACAAACTGTTAATGGTAAACAGTATTCTTTAAGTACTGATTGTTTAAGCACTAAAATGCCCCCCTGCCATGGATTGGTACGGCCTCGACACTTCAGCCTGCTGGAGGTATTCCACCATGTTGGTGCCAACCTTAGAAAGAAAGAAATGAAAAAGTAAAAATTGTGTTAAATAGCAAAGATTAAACTGAATAAGACTATTAATTTAGTGTGAAATAGGATTGATACTAAAAAAAATTACAAAGCTGCCCATTAAGATAGGGTATAGGTAACCTAAAACAAAAACATGGAGACAGCTACTACCAAACATAAAACAGCAGAATAAGCATGGCTTTTAGGATACAGCACTTTATGTCAGACTAGTTGATATTGTAGTCTGCATTGATTTTAAGCTAATTACCGAGAAAATGTCATAGCTGGTGTCATACTGGTACATTACAATCACCAAAATATTAATACTTCATCTAGTAGTTATCTGTACCGCTGTGGTACTTTTTCCTGTAGTTGGCGCGCTGACTGATAGTTAATTTAACTTTGGTTAAAGAGAGCTACCTGGTTAGCTTACATGCTATTACTGGTGATACATTAGCATACTTGCCAAAGGGGGAAAGGTGTAAAATATTGTTATAACTCGGGAGAAACGCAGGAGAAATTTGACCGCAGAGTAAATTACTAGCTGGTGAAAAACGGGAGGGTTAGCAGGTCTGTATATTTGTGAGAGGGTCAGTGTTTTGTAACACACCAGCATTTTATTGTCTCAAGCAGTGAGATTAATAAAGTTCTAAAGTGGTTGCTAACGCTAGCAAACTAACTAAATGCCTGCGTCATGCTAGCACTACAGTTAACAGTTTAGCATTCATTCATCACTTCACCATCTTCGTAACCCTGCAAACATTCTACAGAGAAGCTAAAAAGCTCAGACATCTTAGCCGTTTCTTTCATACACACGTGGGGTTTATGGCTAGCAGCTATTCTCAGCTAAATTATCATCCAGTACCTCAGACCAGCCGGAAAGTTTGTGTGTAACCTTAACACGGTAACAGTAATAAATGTTACATATAGTAATAATTTTTCAGTCATATGTGAATTAGGTGAGTGAACATGTGTATACAGACCTTGTATTTAACGCCATTTCCCCTTAAATGTCCGAGGAGGATGAACCGTCATCAGCGGTGTGGGAGCTCAAGAGACACGAAGCTGAGTGACAGCCGCTGAATCCACCGGTGAACTGTGGGGGAGGGGCCAATCAAACTTCAACCCAGCAGCTGGGTTACACAAAAACTACCCAACTCTCTGTAAATAACCCAGAAAAATGACCCAACAGTGGCAACCCAGCGTTTTTTAGAGTGTATCTACCTGTGTTTTATTTGCTGAAGGGAGACACAAGCAGTCTTGTGCAAATACATGACAAACTTTAAGTTGGATATTCGAGCTCCGGCCTCCAGATCAGGCACGTGGGGAGGGGGGGAGGGTGCTTGAGCACCCGCCCCTTTCCTCCAGGTTGCCTCAAGTGCCCTTTTCTTGGGGTTTTTTTTTTTTTTGGTTGTTGTTGTTGATTTTTTTTTCTGTGTATGTGCGCATGGAGCCCTGTCTTTTCCCCTCAACAATAAAATGTAACTATTAATCTCAATTTTGCTAAATAAAAGGATCTGGCTTGCATCAGTCACATGACTGCCATTAACCAATGCTCGCCCTTGAAGGCAGAGCGCGCTCGTTACGAGCCGGGTACGAGCACGCAAAGTGCACGCGCATTTTCTTCAAGCTGGGCGGTGCGGAGCTGGAGGAGAAGCAGGCAAATTAACTGGAAGGTGCAGACTGTAGCAAAACAGTAAATAGGCTGTACAGCGCACACTATAGTTTATAACAACAAATGAATTGAAATAAATGAGCGTGCTGTTTGTGCAACAGCGCGACAAACATTACCTGTCCTTTTATGAACTGCACAAGTAGTGGTGGTCATTAACTGCTAGCTAACTGGGTAAGGGGGTTACAGGGGGGTCTGTAGCTCTGTCCACCGTTTTAGGTGCCCTAATTAAAAAAAAAACCCTTAGAAGAACAAGAGGGCCCTTCACACACTAATAGGGCTTGGGCCCTAATAATCTGTTCAAAAGTTTGGGGTCACTTGCAAATTTCTTTGTTTTTGTTTAGTGATTTATTTTCTACATTCTACAACAATACTGGGGATTTCAAAACTATAAAATAACACATATGGAATTAGGTAATTACGTAAGAACAAGAAAAACACCAGTTAGTTGTTATTTTAAGACACAGAGGTCGGCCTTTCTGTAATAGTTCTTGCAAGAACAGTATTGTGTCAAGTGCATTTGCAAAATCCGTCAAGCACCATAATGAAACTGTCTCTCATGAAGGCCGTCCCAGGAGGACGAGACCAAAACCTCCCTCTGCTGCAGACGAGAAGTTCATTTAGAGTTGAAAAATGACCAATTAACAGCAGCGCAGATTAGAGGCGTTATGAAGTCTTTACAGAGCAGACACATCTCAAAGGAGATTAATGCCTTTTTTGGACGCCTTCAGCATTCTTTTACAATGTAGAAAGAAATCAAAATTAGGAACCATCATGGAGTTAGAAAGTGACCCCAAACATTTGAACGGTAGTGTTGGTGTACACATTGGGCCACCCTGACTTAAGTTAAGCCTTTATTCATCACATAGAGTACATTACTGCGCACTAAAATTCTTTTATCGCATATCAGAGTGCAGGGTCAGTCATGATACAGTGCAGATAGGTTTAAGGGCTTTGCTCAAGGGCTCAACAATGACAGCCTGATGTAGGTGAGGCTTGATACGCCGACCATCTGATCAGAAATAAAATATAGACTTATTTCTTCTTAATTATTAATAAATATGCAAAGTGATAATATTGAATAAAAAAAAGTTTGTGCCCTCTGCAGGACAGGGGCCCACACATTTTAGAATATATTTTGAAACAATAGGTCACATGATCTGGAACTTATTGAAATAGAATCAATAGAAATTCTATAGAAAATTATTAATAAATATGCAAAGTGATAATATTGAATACAAGAGGTTGTCCCGTCTGCAGGGCAGACAGACACACATTTCAGAATAGATTTTGCAGCAGTAAGTCACTTGACTTGGAAGTTATTGAAATAAAACATTTTCTTTTAAAAAATATTACTAAATATGCAAAGTCATTATATACCATCATGCCTCACATTGACACTAACAGTAACAACATTTATTTATTAGTTTGTTTGTTGTCGTTGATCTTTTAGCTGTTCCCGGCAAGGGTTCGCCACAGTGGAATATCTGTTGTTTTTATCATATATCAAATATGAATGTTTTTAATATTAATATTATCTGTATTTCAGTCGGAGAGTAATTTGCAGACGGTCCCTAACTCGCGCAGTAGACGAGATTCTTTCGACAGACTCTGTTAGTGAATCTCCACTACAAATCGGAATCTGGAGGCCGGAGCTCGAATATCCAACGTCCAACTTCCAACCAACTTCATTGACTTACTGTATCTAAGGTGTCATCAGCTCTTGGCACCATGTCGACACTCATGGGTATCCATACCTACTCTGGCTGTGACTCTACAATTTCTATGGCAAAGGGAAAAAAAGTCATTTGCTTGTCAGAAAGAGCAATACACCACATGTATTGTTGCATGGCGTCTGAAGAATAAAACTAGTCAGCTATGAATTTATAAAGTACTAACTAACTTGTCTCTTTCCCAAGTAAAGCAAACCCTATAGTTCCCCCATTAAGTGGAAAGAGCGTATTCAGAGAAACGTACGACTCAGAATTCAGTGCATTTGGTTTGTAATTTTTTTACCCTATGACCCATAGGGGGCTCTGTACAAAAGGGTTTTGTGGCTCCATGTGTTTTCTTATCTGTGGGGAACAGGTCTAAATGGCTCTTTGTGTGTTTAAGGTTGCCGACCCCTGGGTTAGATGGATAAAAATTTTTAAATAAAAGCACACGTACACATACAATATACTGGATTTTATACATTTTATGCATTCACTTACACACTGAAATTATTGCATATAATTCTAAATATTGATATACACATGAGCTGCAATTGAACCAGAAGTAGAATCACCGTCTGTTCGTATCTGTGAAAATTCGTAACTTGAATGTTCGTAGGTCGGGGACTTTTTTGGGAATTTTTTGGTTGCCAGTGCTAATGTGTTTTAAACCAGTTTATATTTCTCTGGTCACATGACCGTTCTGTCCCAACTCAATTCAAGAGTAAGCAAAAAATTACCCTGATAATTGTTTAATAAACCATTTATTTATTTTCCCTGTTTATGTAAATTTATAAACTTATTTATATGTTCTTTCTGATAATTAATACAGGTCCTTCTCAAAAAATTAGCATATTGTGATAAAGTTCATTATTTTCTGTAATGTACTGATAAACATTAGACTTTCATATATTTTAGATTCATTACACACAACTGAAGTAGTTCAAGCCTTTTATTGTTTTAATATTGATGATTGTGGCATACAGCTCGTGAAAACCCAAAATCCCTATCTCAAAAAATTAGCATATTTCATCCGACCAATAAAAGAAAAGTGTTTTTAATACAAAAAAAGTCAACCTTCAAATAATTATGTTCAGTTCTGCACTCAATACTTGGTCGGGAATCCTTTTGCAGATTCTTGTGTCTTGTGTCTCTCAACTTTCTCTTCACAATATCCCACAGATTCTCTATGGGGTTCAGGTCAGGAGAGTTGGCAGGCCAATTGAGCACAGTAATACCATGGTCAGTAAACCATTTACCAGTGGTTTTGGCACTGTGAGCAGGTGCCAGGTCGTGCTGAAAAATGAAATCTTCATCTCCATAAAGCTTTTCAGCAGATGGAAGCATGAAGTGCTCCAAAATCTCCTGATAGCTAGCTGCATTGACCCTGCCCTTGATAAAACACAGTGGACCAACACCAGCAGCTGACATGGCAGCTGTATATGACTGCGTATTGAACCCTTGACAAATCAGGATGTAGGGGGCGTACAGACAAACAAGAAGCAAATACACACAGTTGGAACAAAGAGGCTTTAACTTAAGTAAGTCAGTTTTAAAATACACCACATTACCTTGTAGACCTCTGCAGCATCTCAGCAAGAAATGGCCAATCTCCTGGAGCTTTTTACACTGCAGCTGCTTTTCGGTGAGTTTATATACATGCAAAATACCAAATAGGAGTTCATTATACAAATGATTAATTGAATGGTATTAGGACTTAATTGTTTTTTAATTATTAGTCTTGTATCTAGAAATGTGCATGCAGAAAGAAATTATATATATATATATATATATATATATATATATATATATATAAATGCACTGTTCCAAATTATTATGCACGGACAGAGTTTAAACATTTTATGGTTGTAATGAACTGAAAATAGGCCTTTGTTGAATTTGCAACTTTAGGAGGTCATATTTACTGAAATCAAAAGTTATTTCAATCAAAAACTATTTTCAATTTATTTGTCACATACACAGTCATACACAATATAATATGCAGTGAAATGCTTACACGACCGCCAGTGACCTTAAAAAGAAAATAAAAGCTTGTACGTAAAATAAATATCAATATCAATAAAAGGAAATACTAAAGAAATAAATTTAACTAGTAAAATAAACTGTACAAATAAGGCTTAAAATATTGCAAAATATAGAAATATAGGGGGGGGGGAGTATATATGTATATAGAATTTAAAGTGACAATGGTTGTGCAAATATGCATGAAAGGTGACTGATGAAAGTGACATGTGCAATTATCCAGATGTATAAATATTTAGTGCAAGTGTGTATGAATGTGTCCATGTGTCGATGATTGTCCAGTCACTGTTGTGAGCTTAAAAAGATGTTATTAGTCAATGTTGTGAGCTTAAAGAGATGTTATTAGTCCTGTGTGGTGTAGTGATTCAATTCAATTCAATTCAATTTTATTTATATAGCGCTTTTAACAATGGTCATTGTCTCAAAGCAGCTTCACAAAAATTTAAGAAATTTAATTTAACAAAAAAAAAAAAAAAAAAAAAAAAAAAAAACATTTTATATATATATATATATATATATATATATAGAATAATTATATATAAAGTAATAAGTAAATAAATAAAATTATAATAGAAAATAAATAAATAAAAACAAATAATAATAATAATAATTATAGAAAAGAAAATAATTGGAATTGTGGATGTGTGAGAAAAATGTGCAGATAATAATGAGATGAATGAATGAAATGTCTCTGATGAGCAAGCCAAGGGTGACGGCGACGGTGGCAAGGAAAAACTCCCTGAGATGGCATTAGGAAGAAACCTTGAGAGGAACCAGACTCAACAGGGAACCCATCCTCATTTGGGCGATAACAGATAGAAATGATATAACATCTTGTGTTGTGCAGGTGAAAAATCAATATGACAGAAATTATTTAAATGGTCATGAAGACCAGTTCAGCATAGGGACGAGTCAGTAGGTGCAGAGGGCAGATGAGGTCTGGATCACTGGAAGCACAGGAGCAGCATGTGTAGCTCCAACCATCATAAAGCTGAATCCAGTTGGAGCTGGTCCTTCTCTGGGTGCCTCAGGAACCTCGCAGGGTCGGCCTTTGTCTACTGAAGCTGGCAAAATCTCCCGATGCCTCGGGATGGGTAGAGAAATACAGAACAGATGGGGAGAATTAGCGTAGTTGCCATTCGGTATAGGTGTACTGGAGTATGAGTACTGGGATGAGTTATGTGTATGCCAGATTAAAAAGATGCGTCTTGAGTCTACTTTTGAACTGAGAAACCGTGTCTGCTCCCCGGACACTGTCTGGAAGGCTATTCCAAAGCTTTGGAGCTAAATATGAAAAAGCCCTACCCCCTTTTGTAGATTTTGAAATTCTGGGAACTACCAGAAGTCCGGAGTTTTGTGATCTTAAGGCGCGTGGTGGATTGTAGCGTATCAGAAGACTGGTTAGGTATGTGGGAGCTAAACCATTTAAGGCCTTGTATGTAAGTAATACTATTTTGTAATTTATTCTAAACTGAACAGGTAGCCAGTGCAGGGATGATAATATTGGGGTTATATGATCATATTTTCTGGATCTAGTGAGAACCCTGGCAGCTGCATTTTGGATTAACTGAAGCTTGTTTATTGAGGATGCAGGACAACCACCTAGTAATGCATTACAATAGTCCAGTCTGGAGGTCATGAATGCATGAACTAGTTTTTCTGCATCAGATACGGATAAGATGTTCCTAAGTTTAGCAATATTTCGAAGATGGAAAAAGGCTGTTTTTGTGATATTTGAAATGTGATTTTCAAAAGACAAGTTACTGTCTAATATTACTCCCAGATCTTTTACTGCTGAGCTGGTAATAACAGTACATCCTTCTAAGCGCAAGCTGAATTGTGAAAGCTGTTGTGTGCTGGTTTTTGGGCCAATAAGTAATATCTCTGTCTTATCTGAATTTAATAAAAGAAAGTTATTGGTCATCCAATCTTTTATGTCCTGGACACACTCAGTTAATCTAGACAACTTAGGTATTTCGTCTGGTTTAGTTGAGATATATAATTGGGTATCATCAGCATAACAATGGAAACTAATCCCATGTCTTCTAATGATGTTACCCAAGGGAAGCATGTATATTGAGAACAACAGAGGTCCTAAAACTGACCCTTGTGGGACCCCATATTTCACTGGCATTATACCAGACGGTTCTCCATTTAGATCTACAAAATGGTAGCGATCAGACAGGTAAGATCTAAACCATTTTAGTGCCTGTCCCTGAATGCCTATATAATTTTGTAAGCGATCTATGAGAATATTATGATCTATAGTGTCGAATGCAGCACTAAGATCGAGCAGGACTAGCAATGAGATGCAGCCTTGGTCTGAAGCTAAAAACAAGTCATTTGTAATCTTAACTAGTGCAGTTTCTGTGCTATGATGGGGCCTGAAACCTGACTGAAATTCTTCAAGGATGTTGTTATCCTGCAAGAATGTGCAAATTTGAGCTGATACTACTTTTTCTAGTATTTTTGATATGAACGGGAGGTTTGAGATCGGTCTGTAATTTTTTATTTCATTCGCGTCCAAATTAGATTTTTTAAGAAGCGGCTTAATAACTGCTAACTTGAAAGGTTTAGGGACGTGACCTAGATGTAATGAAGAATTAATAATGTTTAGGAGTGGCTCTCCAACCGTAAGCATCACTTCTTTTAAAAATCTGGTTGGGATTGGGTCTAACAGGCACGTTGTTGATTTAGCCGAGGTGATGAGTTTATACAGCTCTTCCTGTCCTATACCTGTAAAGCAGTGAAAATCTAAATGTGAAGCTATAGGCTGAACTGGATCGTGAGATACTATTAGAGGTTGAACCTCCATTATTTTCTTCCTGATATTATTGATTTTTTCATTAAAGAAGTCCATAAAGTCTTCACTTCTAAACTGTGATGGGATACTCTCTGCGGGCATCTTAGGTTTTGTTAAGCGAGCCACTGTACTAAATAAGAACCTGGGATTGTTTTGGTTTCTTGCTATCAGTTGGCTAAGATGCTCGGTCCTAGCAGTTTTTAGAGCCTGTCTATAGCTGCACATACTGTCTTTATACGCAATTCGAAAAACTTCTAATTTAGTTTTCCTCCATTTTCGCTCGAGGTTACGGGTTGCTCTCTTTAGGGCGCGAGTATGACTGTTGTACCACGGTGCCAATGTTTTATCTCTGACTTTTTTTAATCTGATGGGAGCAACAGTGTCTAATGTACTGGTAAAAATAGTGCCCATGCTGCTAGTCACTTCATCTAGATCATCTGCATTTAGGGGTCTAATAAGAAATTGGGACAGATCCGGCAGATTACTTGTGAATCTGTCTTTAGTGGTGGGATTCATATTTCTAACAGATTGATAGCGTGGGGAGACACAGCTAATCTGTTCTACGGGTAGAGTATATGTCAGGAGGTGATGATCTGTGATATCATCACTTTGAGGTATGATCTCTATATTAGAGACATCTATACCATGGGATATAATTAAATCTAGCGTATGATTAAAGCGGTGAGTTGCTCCAATTATATTTTGCTTAACCCCAAAGGAATTTAGTAAATCCATAAATGTGAGTGCTAAAGCGTCGTTAGCATCATCTACATGAATGTTAAAGTCTCCTACTATCAATACTTTGTCAGAGTTAACCAATAGGTCTGATAGCAGATGTCCAAATTCTTTAAGAAAATCGCCATATGGCCCCGGGGGTCTGTACACGGTGGCCAAGGTAAAATATAGCAAGGGTTTATTACGTATTTCATTTAGTGCAACATTAATGATAAGCACTTCAAATGAATTAAACCTGGGTCTTATTTTCTGGGTAACAGTGAGTACATCATTGTAGATAGTGGCGACACCACCGCCGCGACCAATTAGACGGGGCTCGTGCTTATAGAAATATCCTGACGGAGTAGACTCATTCAGGCCAAAATATTCATTTGGTTTAAGCCAGGTTTCAGTGAGACAGAGTGCGTCAAGGCAATAATCTGAGATAATTTCATTAACAATAAGTGCTTTAGGCGCAAGGGATCTAATGTTGAGTAGTCCAAACTTTAGAGGTGGATTTTGACTACTTATTTTGCCTTTTTCTGGTTTTATGGTTATCAGATTGTTTCGGGCAAATTTAACAAATTTATTCTTTTTTCTCAGTATTCGGGGAACAGACACAGTTTCTATAGGACAAGCTATGTGTGTGCGTCTATCACTACGGTGAGTTGTGATGTGGCTAATATGTTTGGAATCTACAGTATGACTTACCGCCAGTCAGATGGTTCGTAGTGTTCTGGAGATGTTGTCAGAGAGGACCGCTGCTCCAGCTCTGCTAGGGTGTAGGCCATCGGTGTGATAGAGCCTAGGACGCTCCCAGAAAACATTCCAGTTATCAACAAAGCGTAATTTCTGTTGTTGACACCAAGATTGTAACCATTCATTAAAAGCAAATAATCTACTGAACTTCTCGATTCCTCGCTGAAATGTGGGAAGCGGTCCAGATACGATGATCATTGTCGTGGGTGATGTGCTGCGGACCTTCTCGACCAGGCTCCTGAAGTCCTTCTTTAGGATCTCCGTCTGCCTCAGCCTGGTGTCGTTCGTGCCGGCATGAAGAACCACAGCTCCAATGTTCCTCCTCAGGGCAGCAGGCACCTGTGCAGCAACATCAAGAACACGTGCACCAGGTAAACAGCGTGTGTGCACCTTACCTTTAGCCGTGGTAGCACGCACGTGACGAACGATGGAGTCTCCGATGACCAGGACGTCGTGTGCCATCTCGCGGAGAGGAGCGAAGCGGTTTTGGGTCGAGATGTCGAAGACGGGTGGTGGTGGTGGAGAGGTCCTCGCCCGGGGCTTGGCGTGCTTCTTCCGCTGCTGCTGTATCCAGGGTCCGTGGTATCCCGGCGCCGGGGTGTAGGAACACTGGGCGGGATGCGTCCTTGGTGTGTTGGACCTGGGCAGAGAAACACGCGGGGTTGAGGTTGTAGGAGAATTCTCATGCCGAGAATTTACCTGGGACAGATGAGTGTCGGTCTGCGTCGATTCCAACGTGGCTTTCCGCTGCTGTAACCGGGCCAGCTTCACCTGTAGCTCACGGATCAGCTTCTCCACGGCCTCCACCTCCAAATCCACCGAGTGCAGCTCTAATGTCTCCTCACCTGCACTCAGAGGCAGAATCACAACCGACATGGTGTCTAAACACGGAAAATAATCGGTGTGAGGAAGCGAAAACAAACTTTAGAAACAAACAAACAAACGTGATAGCCGGGCTAGCGATGCTAATGCTAATTAGCGATGCTAATGCCGGCTAAAAGCGGTGTGCTGCAAAACAATTAAAACTTAACGATATAACACGCGTTTCGAGTAAATATATTATAAGATACTTATCCGTTTTATGTACACTCTTCGTAAGGGGACGAAAAAAGTTTAAAAGTTGGTCAGTATGGTGGAGCTCGGAAAAAAGCCAACATGTGTGTGTGTGTGTGTTATTCTCTGGGATGGTTAGCGCCCCCCTCTGGCTGCATTTCTGTCTATCTGTTAGTGATGATTGAGAGACCTTATCACCTGCGGGAAGAAGCTCCTCCTCAGTCTCTCTGTGTTGGCCTTCAGGGAGCGGAATCGCTTCCCAGACCGCAACAAAGAGAACAGTCCATTACTGGGGTGACTCAGGTCCTTCACGATCTTCCTGGCCTTAGTCCAGCACCGCTTGCTGTAGATCGTGTGCAGGTCAGGGAGCTCGGTGCGGATGATGCGCTCGGCTGATCGCACCACCCTCTGTAGAGCTCGTCTGTCCTGCATGGTGCTGTTCCCGAACCAGGTCGTGATGTTTCCCGTCAGGATGCTCTCTATGGTGCCGGAGTAGAAGTTCCTGAGCACCTTGGAGGGCAGTCTAAAGTCTCTCAAGCGTCTGAGGTAGTACAGACGCTGCCAGGCCTTATTCACCATGGTGTTGATGTGACAGGACCATGACACGTCCTGAGTGATGTGAACACCGAGGTATCTGAAGCTGTCCACTCTCTCCACTGGGCTCCTGTTGATGTCGGTGATCTGGTAGTTCTTCGCCTGCTTTGTACAAAAGTCCACTATCAGCTCCTTTGTCTTGCTGACGTTCAGGAGGAGATTGTTCCTCTGGCACCTGTTCTCCAGATTTCCAATCTCCTCTAGGTAGTCCGACTCATCATTGTTGGTGATCAGTCCGACCACGATGGTGTCGTCAGCAAACTTGATGATGGTGGTGGAGTTGGTAGTGGCCACGCAGTCGTGGGTGTACAAAAAGTACAGCAGGGGGCTCAGAACACAACCCTGGGGGGCTCCAATGCTGAGAGTGAGTGTAGCTGAGGCATGTCCGCCCATCCTTACTGCCTGTGGTCTGCCAGTCAGAAAATTTCAGATCCACTGACACATTGATGAGCTGAGTCCCAGGTGCTCCAGCTTGGTGGTGAGTGTGGAGGGAATTATGGTATTAAATGCAGTGCTGTAGTCGATGAAGAACATTTTAACATAATTCCCTTTCCTAGTGTCCAGGTGAGTAAGTGATGTGTGGAGGAGATGAGAGATTGCATCGTCTGTGGAACGGTTCTGACGGTATGCAAACTGTAGTGGGTCCAGTGTGTCGGGTAGTGAAGAAATGATGAAGTCTCTGACCAGGCATTCAAAGCACTTCATCACTACTGAGGTAAGGGCTACAGGGCGATAGTCGTTGAGGGAAGCTGGATGGGGTTTCTTTGGGACAGGAACAATGATGGACTCCTTGAAGCAAGGGTGGATCACCGACTGAGATAAAGTGATGTTGAATATCTCAGTGAACACAGGTGCTAGCTGGTCTGCGCAGGATCTGAGAATACGACCTGAGATGCCGTCTGGTCTTGCTGCTTTCCTGGTGTTCACTCTCCTTAAGGCTCGGTGATGATGAGCAGTGTCTTCCTGTCTGCAGCCGTTAGCGCCGCTAGCATTAGCGCCGTCAGCGCCGCTAGCATTAGCGCCGTTAGCATTAGCATCGCTAGCGTCTTTAGCTGCAGCCTCGAAGCGAGCGTAGAAAGTGTTGAGCTCGTCTGCCAGAGTCGCGTCCGCGTTCGTCATACCGGTTGTTGGTGTTTTCTAGTCCGTAATTGTCCTTTGTCCCTGCCACAGGCTCCTACAGTCACTCTGTTGAAGCTGTGACTCTAGTTTCCTTCCGTAGTACTGTTTCGCCTCTTTCACCGCCTTCCGGACGTTGTATGATGCAGCCTTGTATGGTTCCATGTCCCCCGATGCAAGTCCCATGTTGTAGGCAGCGGTGCGAGATCTCAGAGCGCCGCGGATGGTTTTATCCACCTACGGCTTCTGGTTGGGAAACGTTCTGATAGTCTTTTTCTCCACCGTATCATCCGCTAGCTTCCCAATAAATCGCACAACCGCTTCCGTAAACACGCTGACGTCGGATAATATTGGAGCTGTTTCTGAACATGTCCCAGTCTGCGTCATCGAGTGCGTCCTGTAACGCGGCCACCGATTGGTCCGTCCAGCGCGCGACCTCCTTCTGAACCGGAACTTCCTGTTTCAGCCTTTGTTTGTATTTTGGCATGAGGAAGATGGTGGCGTGGTCGGATTTACCAAACGCTGGACGAGATTGTGCCTTGTAGCCGTCCTTGACCGTTGTATAACAATGATCTAGTGTCCTATCACCCCTGGTGGGGCAGGTGATGTGCTGATGAAAGTTTGGCGCTGCGCGTCTGAGGTTGGCACTATTAAAGTCCCCCGCCACAATAAGCGCAGCGTCCCATTGTTGTGTCTGGTGCTGTGTGAGCGCCTCATGCAGCTCGCATAAGGCAATGTCTGTGTCCGCTTGTGGTGGAATGTAAACGGGACTTATTATGACCGATGTGAACTCCCGTGGAAGATAAAAAGGACGACACATGATGGACAGTAGTTCCAGCTTTGGTGTGCAGGAGCGTGTAAGAGGAACAACGCTCGCGCTGTTGCACCAGCTGTTGTTCACCATTAAACACACGCCGCCTCCCCTTGACTTCCCCGAGTCCCGCGTCCTGTCCATGCGGTGAACCGAGAAGAACTCGGCTGGTTGTATGGCGTGGTCTGGCACCGCTGGGTTCAGCCATGTCTCGGTGAAGCAGAGGAGATTGCAGTCCCGAATGTCTCTCTGGAACTTTATCCTGGACCTGAGGTCATCGAGTTTGTTATCCAGTGACTGGACATTGGCGAGCAGGATGCTAGGCAGAGGTGTGCGGTGTGCACGGGCCCTCAGCCTGTTCCTGATGCCGGCTCATTTTCCTCGGGGCCGCAGCTTTGCGTTGCGTCCTTTGTTCTCCCTCAGGATCTCACTCGGCCAGCTCGGATCCGGAGTTAAAAACGTCAAATTGTGAGTACATTGTATACCAATAGAAACAAGAGTGTCTCTATCATACCTAATGTACTCAATGGTGGTGATTTTGCCGATTTTAAAACACTGAAAACTAAATTAAAACACAAAAACAAAGAAAAGGTGGTCGGAGCAGTCGTGACGGCAGCCGACCTCACCAGCACCATCTTGAGATCTTATCTATAGATGGTGGCCACACCATGAGTTTCTCATCTTTTATGCCCATCGCAGCCAATGACACAGAGGTATTCTTTGCAGTATGAGATGGTGCATTGTAGTGCATGAAGATTTTGCTACAAAAGGCACGGTTCTTCTTTTTGTACCATGGAAGAAAGTCAAAAACTCTATATACTTTGCCGAGGTCATTTTCACACCTTCAGGGACCCTAAAGGGGCCTACCAGCTCTCTCCCCATGATTCTGGCCCAAACCATGACTCCAGCACCTCCTTGTTGACGTCGCAGCCTTGTTGGAACATGGTGGCCATCCACCATCCACTACTCCATCCATCTGAACCATCCAGGGTTCCACGACACTCATCAGTAAACAAGACTGTTTAAAAACTTGTCTTCATGTATGTCTAGGCCCACTGCAACCGTTTCTGCTCGTGAGCATTGATTAGGGGCCAAATAGTAGGTTTATGCACAACTGCAAGCCTTTAAAGGATCCAACACCTTGAGGTTCGTGGGACTCCAGAGGCACCAGCAGCTTCAAATGCCTGTTTGCTGCTTTGTAATGGCATTTCAGCAGCTGCTCTCTTAATCCGATGAATTTGTCTTGCAGAAACCTTCTTCATTCTGCCTTTATCTGCACGAATCTGTCTGTGCTCTGAATCAGCCACAAATGTCTTCACAGGACGATGATCACCCTTAAGTTTTTATGAAATATCTAATGTTTTTAAACCTTGTCCAAGGTATTTCAATATTTGATGCTTTTCGGCAGGAGAGATCCTTTTTTTTCCCCGTATTGCTTGAAAACTGTGGCCTGCTTAATAATGTGGAACAACCTTCTTCAGTACTTTTCCTTTAATTGGGCTCATCTGGCAAACATATATATATATCAGTTTTAACAAAATTTAACATTAAAATAGTTTATAACAGTTTTACAGCTTTAAACTACATACTGTGATTTATGAGCTAAAACTGATCTGAAGCAGTCACTGAATAAAGACTCACTAATTGATGTTTCTCTTCTCTTAATGTTCTTTCAGCTTTCTTTACACCGTGTCTCCTTGAGATCACTTCAGCAGACGTCAGATCTGTCCATCCTGGAGAGAACATCACCCTGACCTGTAACATCACTAATTATCCTGAGATATCGTGGTATCGACTGAGATCTGACCAGGAGAAGCTGCTGATATCTGCTGAGGAATGGAAGCTGGAGAAAACTTATTATCCCAATTATAAAGTGAATGAGAGTCACATTAATGTAGCACTAAGCAGCAGTACAGTCAGTTTAGTGATTATTGGAGTTAGAGAGACAGATCTGGGAGTTTATTACTGTGGAGGTCGAAACAAGACACACACTCAGTTTGGGAAACCCATCAGACTCAACTTTACAGGTCAATAAACCATTACACACAAACACATACATACACAATATGCTTTTCTCTGTACAAAACTGATATCTATGTCACTCTTTGTGTATTTTAGATGATCAACATATAGAACCTGACGCTCCAGATAAGCAGCAGTCTACAGGAACAGAGCTCTGGATTACACTGTTTGTGTGTCTAGTGTCTATGCTTTTCTGCATGTGTGTGTTCTGCTGCAGACCCAAAGGTGTTTTTATTTATAATCTCTAATTTGCATCATTTAATAACTTTTAAAATAACTTTTAAGTAAATCTATTAAATTATATTTGCTAAAATCTATGTGAACTTCTTTTCTTGTTTATAATGTTTATATTTTTCAGGTAAAGTCATTCTCTAACCCTAGAAAAGAGTGAAATCACAGAAATATAATGGAAATGTTGTTTATATATATATATATATATATATATATATATATATATATATATATATATATATATATAACAACATTTCCATTTCCATTATATTTTAGATAGATAGATAGATAGATAGATAGATAGATAGATAGATAGATAGATAGATAGATAGATAGATAGATAGATAACATTCCGAGGCCAAGATAATAAATATGTAGAGATATAGATGTTTTTTTGTTTGGTTTTGTTTTTACTTCAAGTTAAATTCATGCTATATTATTATATTATATATTATTATATATTATCATTAACTCACATCATATAGGTATAATAAAAAAGATAAAGAAAAGAAATTAAGATTTTTAGAGTTTTTCGTTCTTTTTTCTTAACAAACTAAATTATTTTCCTTTTTAGAAAAGTTAAGGATATCATGCAGTTGCTTCAGGAACACCACAGACACAAGTGAAAAGGTAACGGAGATAGATAAAACTCTCTCTCTCTCTCTCTCTCTCTCTCTCTCTCTCAAAATTGAAACCACAACAGTTAATTTCTTTAATTTCAACTTAACTTTAAAGGAAGTAAGAAAGAAAATGTGATGCAGGTTAATAATTCTAGGTTTAAATCACTATAGCTTTAGCATGGCCCTGTATTTGATTATTGAAGATCCTATAATGTTCTGGTACTAAAGACAGAGTGAACACGAGCATCAGCTGTACATGTGTATAATTAATTACATTGTCATGAGCACTTTGACTATTTATGCTCAGTACTTGTGCTGGGGCATGTTATCAATTAATTTGATTTATTTGAGTTAATGTTTTAATGTGATTTTCAAATGTTCTATTCATGTTTGTACATGTTCATACATTGCCTGGGCAAAAACAGATTTTGACTGATCACCTTTTATCTTAGTCCAGGGTCGCATTCATTTTTCTCCAAGATCTTGTATTGGTGAAGGGAGAGTCAGAATATGCGTCATAGGGGAAGAAAAAAAATTATGAAAAAAACTGGTCATTGAGTATATTCAGGTAGTCAGCAGACCTCATGTCTGGGGCTTGTAATGTTGCTGAATTTAAACCTTACCAACTGAAGCAAACTCAAATCACAACAGATCTACAGTACACCTTTGTATGGAAGGTATTAAACTTTTTTTGACCTTATTTCTTTCTTGAAATTGAGGGTCACCGCAATTTTTTCAGGTTTAATCAGTTTTTCACCTAATTTATTTATTCATTTATTTATTTTTGGGCAATATTGCCCAGTCCTACTCACTATAGTACATATTCAATTCAATTCACTTACTCACTTCCATACATCTTCTATACCGCTTTATCCTGTATTCGGCGCCACAGGGGCCTGGAACATATAACAGGAGACTAAGGGCGCGAGGGGGAGTGCACCTTGGACAGGGTGCCAGTCCATTGCAGGACACACACACACACACACACACACTCATTCACACACTATGGGCAATTTGGGAACGCTAATTAGCCTAATCTGCATGTCTTTGGGCTGTGGGAGGAAACTGAAGTACCCAGAGAAAACCCACCAAGCACGGTCAATTCAATAAAATTTTATTTATGTAGCAATTTTAACAATGGTCATTGTCTCAAAGCAGCATCACAAAATTAAAAGAAAATTATAGAAATGCGTATGAGCGAGAAAAATCATAATGATCAGGACTCAAGATTCAAAGAATTTTATTAATCCCAGAGGGAAATTAGTTAAATGATGAGCAAGCCAAGGGCAATGGTGACAAGGAAACCACTCTCTGAAATGTCAATAGGAAGAAACCTTGAGAGGAACCTGATTCAACAGGGAACCCATCCTCATTTTGGTCAAAACAGAACTTTTATGTGGACATACTGTGTGTTAGACAGCTGAAAGTTCAGTATAACAGAAGATGTCTAAGTTAACAAGTCTAGTTTGGCACCACGATGTGTCAGACAGGTGCAGCGGGCAGAGTCTCGATAACTGGGAGCTCAAGAGCAGCATGTGTCAGTAACTCCAAACCTCCACAACCAGCTTTTCTGCCTCAGATACAGATAACATGTTCCTTGACAATATTTCTAAGCTGGATAAAGGCTGTTTTTGTAATATTGGAAATATGACTTTCAAGGGACAAAGTGCTATTTAATATTAGGCCTAAGTCTTTCACTGTCGAGCTGGTAGTAACAGTACATCCTTCTAAACACAAGCTGAATTGTGAGAGCTGTTTTGTACTGGATTTTTGGCCAATAAGTAACATCTCTGTCTTATTTGAATTTAGTAAGAGAAAATTATTGGTAATCCAATCTTTTATATCTTGGACACATTCAGTTAATCTGGACAACTTGAATATTTCATCTAATTTTGATGAGATATATAACTGGGTATCATCAGCATAACAATGGAAACGAATCCCATGTCTTCTACTGATGTTACCCAGGGGAAGTATAGGAGTATAGTACACAAGTAAGTAACTAAAATATGGAAGAACAGTTATATCATGGTGTTCTGAGATGTTCCTATGTCCGTCTTTACAGGAAGAAAACATTCATTATGCAAGTGTCCAACACAACACAGGTTCCAGAGCTGCTGCTCAGAAAAACACATCATCATATTCAGACAGTGTGACCTACACAACAGTCGCCTCATAGCCACAGAGACGCTGAGCAGCACAAGGTGTCACATGTTATGCTGTAAAAACTATGCGGTTTCCTCTGGTTCTTTTCTTAATCTGTTTTAAGTTGGTTTTGTTGCTTACAATTATTTAAAATAAACAGTTTATTAAAATTTTGGAAATATTGTCAAAATATTACTATATATAATAATACTTACCTGCTAATTAATAGTATTTATGTAAAATAAATGTAATAAAATAATTTTAGGGTTAATACATAAAAGGTTAAAGGCTCATAAGGCCAATGTAATCCTGACCTCCTTCACATGTAAAAACAGTGAACATGATTTAAAAAAAAAAAACCTTTGTGATTCTGGTGCAGATTTTAGTAACATTTGATATTCATATTATATAGAGATAATATTAATTAAAGTTTTTTTTAATTGTGGTAAGATGAAAAAAAAAACAATGATGAAGATAAAGGTTAAAAAATGTCCTGTTATCCTGGTAATTTTTAAACGGAAATCTATGTGTTAAGGTGTAATGTAATGCATTTCAGCTGTGCATAGCTGGTGTGGCTAGTGTGATCAAAACACACCCAGGTTGAATATTTTAGTTTATATATTGACAGTTAAATAAATATTCTTTATTTTTAAGCCATTCTGGTTTGGATGGAGCAAGATGTTTAATAGGAGGGAGGATAGTAGTGGGAGCACTGGGGTGTCAGGTGTTAGTGTGGGTCTGCACAAAATGACTCATGGAACAGGTAATGTAGGAGGGCCCCTTATCGGAATTTTGCTTAGGGCCCATGGAAGGTTAGGCATACCCCTACCTGTTTTAATCTTCCTGAATTCTCCCACACCACCACACTCTGTTCCCACCATCGGTATAGTGCTGTAAACCAGTGGTTCCCAAACTTTCAAGCCCGCGACCCCTAATTGAAGATCGACAAGATCTCGCGACCCCCACTATCAAAAACAAGCAATAAACATAACAAGCTGTTCACAGTATGTTGACTACATTAACTATACATCTAAATAATTTTGCCTTATTTCAATGGGAAGGCGGTACTTGTTTATATCAGCACAAAAGCTTCATTCGTGGCCTGATGGTGGATACAGCTACCCGCATATCATCTTCCACATCATGACGTGAACTGTAGTTATTTTTTATATATGTAACAGCGGAAAAAGATTGCTCACACAAATATGTAGATCCAAATTGAAGCAGTAACTCGTGTATTCGGTTGCTATGGCAACTTACTGAATGCTGATACTGATACTGCACTTTATGAATTCTTCCTCATATTTCTGACGTTTCCTACTTTGGTCTGACGGGGTCTTGCTCTTTTGCTTGGTCGATGTACATGGTTCCGATGACTCTGGCAAACAATTTCCTTAACATTTTTAGATTTGCGAATAACAAATTTATCCATCTCGGCAGTTGCTGTTTTCACATGCAGTTGTGCGCTGTAGCAATAACTAGTGAGTCAGTCGCTGCACAGTGATGTCATATCTTTGAGTCGCAATTTTTTTTAACACTCAATTTAAACACTCAAACTCAATCAGTAATATCTTTACAAATCAGAAAATATTTATTTATAGCATTTACTTGTAATACTGAAAAGTGTGTATTATAATCACAAAATATATATATATATATATATATATATATATATATATATATATATATATATATATATATATATATTTTTTTTTTTTTTTTTATTTTTTTTTTTTTTTAATCCCTCTCGCAACCCCTTGAAATTATTCCTCGACCCCCAGTTTGGGAGCCACTGCTGTAGATAATGAGTGACTGAATGTGTGATTCTTGCCTACAAAGCCAAAACAGACCAGGATCCAACTATCTCAAAGCTTTGATCACACTCCACACAGCAACATGTTCTCTGGTGATGATGAATGCTGAGTAGCTGGAACAGGCAAAAGAGGAAATGAGATTTTTGCTGAGGTTGTTACATACAGTAGGCAATTATTTATTTATTTTTTTTTTTTCCAAATTGCACCCTTGAGTACTTTGAAGCCTATAGGAGTAAAAACATTTGTTCTCTTTTCTTTCATTTAGTCTACATTATTTACTCACTCACTCACTCACTCATCTTCTACTGTATACCGGTTTATCATGTCTTCATAGGCTCCTGTCGCGGGGGACCTGGAGCCAATCCCAGGAGGCTTAGGGCACGAGGCAGGGTACACCCTGGACAGGGTACCAATCCATCGCAGGGCACACACACTCAAACACCTATTCACACAATACGGGCAATTTGGGAACGCCAGTCATATTCGTACTTTCTTTTCATTTCTTCATTTTATTTTCACTACTGTGACCTACAGCAGTCAAGGTATGAAAGAGTTGAAATAAACATATTTCATTAACCTACAGCATAGGGGAGTGTGGTTAATACATTACACTAAAACTATTAGATTATATATATATATATATATATATATATATATATATATACACTAATTATTATCTTTATAAACTAATAAAGATCTAACACAAAGAAAGGTTTGGTGATGGGGGGCGTAGTCAAACCCTAACACACTTTAGTACCAATCCTGTGAGTTCTTATCTTATTGTGTGTTTAAATGCTCTGATTTCTTCTGTCCATTTTTCACCATGCAACTTCAACAGCCTTTAAGTGATCTAAATTCACACTTCTTAACCCAATTCATTTTTTTTCTTTGAATCAGCCCAATGATTAAACACATCTAAAGCAGCACCGTTTTGTGCAGGGAATGTACAGTATCTTAGACCACTTGTTAGGTACTGCAAATAGTCAGGTATAGTCTGCAGGAAGGTAGGAGGCAGACTTTAAGGGTTCCTCTGAGAATTTGTTTTGTTACTGCAGGCACACCGATTTATAAGGAGGACACAAAAATCCATGTCTTTCATTCAATGTCTAAAAGTATTTAGCATAAGGAAATATGACCCTGTGGCCATGTCGCATGAAGCACACATATTGAAGTACCAATATTTTATTATCCACAATGATTAAAAAAATAAAAAAGTTTTAACTGCCTTATTTGTTGATGAGTAGGTGACAGAAGCACATCTCATGGTATGTAGAAGATCTTTTCCATACTGTAGAACACAGATGGTATTAACTGCACAGTGTGTGTACAGGACTAAATGGCTGCTTGGATGAAAATGAAAGTGGTCTAAACACCTAATATGGAGAGATGCTTCATGAGCGAGGTTTTGTTTACTAGTGTGTGGCTTGTTTAATGTGCAGTGTTTGTGGCTTTTAATACCATCAGCAGGTGGATGTGTTACATGATAAAAGAAAAAATTCTGTGGTCAAACAGCTATGTGCTATTACACGATCTAAATATACATTTTCCATTATGCCTGATAAGCATCATCACACTTTATACGTACCAGGACAGGATTTAACACAAGTTATTTCTATGGTATAAGTCATTTACTAGACAGATTGAGATGTTTTATTTCAGGTTTGTATTGATTATTTGAGCAGATTATATGTTCATAAACATAAACATATAGATTTTAAGATATACTTCAAAACTGTGTTTTTGTTGGTTTGTTTGTTTTGTTTGTTTGTTTTATTTATATAATTTTATTTACATTATTGTAGCTGTTTATTTGTTTATTTATTTGCAGTTGTTATTAATGAACAACCTCTTCATGTCTAATGAACTGTAAAAACAGAAAAGTGTTGCATGTGAAAATACTTACAGAGTGGATTAATACTGTAGCATACAAAAGTTTAGACACCCCTGACAAAAGTTCTGTTGAATCAATAAGTGAGTAAAGGATGACACAATAAAGACGTTAAAGACAACACATTTCTTTATATTTTAATCAAGAGTGCTTTTTTATTTAAATTTTTCAGTTTCAAAGTAGTAAAGGAAAAAGGACAGAAACAAAACTTTAGGCACCCTACATAATCAGTGCTTACCTCACGCCTAAATGAGAACTATCGCTTGTAAATGTATAAATTAATTAGACTATTAGTTCTGTGAGCTTTTTAGGGCAGTGGTGGCTCAGAGGGTTAAGCTAGTGAGTTACTGATCGGAAGATCGGCGGTTCGAACCCCAGCTCCACCAGGTTGCCACTGTTGGGCCCTTGAGCGCGGCCCTTAACCCTAACTGCTCCAGGGGCGCTGCATCATGGCTGACCCTGCGCTCTGACCCCAGTTACGCTGGTATATGCAAAGAAGGAATTTCACTGTGCTGTAATGCATATGTGAGAAATAAAGGCTTAACTTAGGGCATCTTGTTTGCACTGTTCTTTTGAGGCCTGCCCACAAATTCAGTTTAGGCCAGCAGACATGCCAAAATCTCGAAGCAGGATTTTTCCCCAATGGTTTGCATCTTGCGGTAAACCCTGGATAGATGTTGTGAAGGGTATTTCATCACCAAAGAAAGAACTTTGTGTTTATCCTTTATATTTATCTTTTATGTTTATATTTTGCTGGGATTGACAGTGAGCTACAGTACTTATTTTAAGAATGGAACAAGTTGTTTATTTGGCCCGCTAACATTTCTGTTTTGTTTTCTCCCTAAGGATGGCCTCCTTCACCTGCATCAGGGCCTTTCTGGACTGCATACTAAGCGTTCCTATGAACAGATACCAAACGCAAATGTCCTGTACCACTTGGAATGCACACCAGACATTTTATCTCCTTAATGTGACATAAAATATGGGTGAAAACAACCACATCTGGCCTTTAAACCATCATTATTCTACATTTATATTACTTCTATGCTTATGACAGTGGAGGGCATTTGTATAAATGGCTGTAAATTCAAAAGAGTTAATGCAATATGTTTGTTAAACCCTTAAGACTAAAATCTACATCTTACAAATCTTATATCTTTATCTTAAATCATATCTTTGTTTGTAGATCATCTATGATAATCTCCTCTCTAAAAGAAATTTCTATATTTTTCTATATTTGTACAGAAATCATCTCTTCTCCACATTTGTAGAGCTAGGTTTTCTTATATTTTTCTTATATTATGTATTTAGTCTTTTATAGATATTTTTTCTTATCTTAGCTAAATTTATTTTCTGTTTTATTTCTTTTTATTCATATTTATTTCCTATTAATCATATTTTATTTTTAAGGTCACAGGCGATAATTTAAGCATTTCACTGCATATCGTATTGTGTATGACTGTGAAAGTGACAAATAAAATTTGGATAATGTACGCGTGATACACTGAACCCTGGACATGCATAAGTCATAAATAAGTTTTAGATTTTATCATTTTATTTATATCAGAAGCTTTTATATGACTGTTCAATGGCTTATTCCAGGATTGCAGTTTAAACACAATTGACCTCGACAGTAATAAAACCCCAGACCCCTAGACCATAAAGATTTTAATTTATTTATTAATTTATCTTTGTTTCCAGAATGCACACGTGTTTATTACAACAAAATGCTTTCTTCGCATCATATACTAATGTGATAGGATGGTGAGATCTACTTATGGTGTTAACCACAGGCTCTGAACAGGACATCACACACAGCTCCGTGGAAACATGAGGTCACACCTTTACTCAGAATACAGACACTGTTTTTATAACTGTTTTAATAATGAGATGGACAACTGACTTAACTGGGATTAATCAGGAGTGTGTGTGTGAAACCTTCTCATCCAAGTTGCCACTGCTAACACTGAAGAGAATTCATCTTATAACAACAACTGACCAAGGCCCGGTTTCTCGAAAGCTTCTTATCGCTAAGTAGTTCTTAAGTTGTACCTTAACCTCTCTCTTAACGTTATGGCGCATTTCCGAAACGTTCTTACGCTAAGTATCTCTTACAGTAGCTAAGTCACACGTTCGTAAGGTTGGTCTGGACCAACCTTAACTCATTCTTAGCATACAGTAGTTTCAGCTCAAGACGCTAGTACTGAGCAGAAGTCTTTATAAAATCAGCGGTGTATGTAAGCACATTATGGCACGTTATCAAAGTCGTATTAATGATGGAATATACTGTAGACCTGTTTATGAACTTTCATTCATTCATCTTCTATACCGCTTAATCCTGTGTTCAGGGTCGCGGGGGACCTGGAGCCTATCCCAGGAGACTTCGGGCACTAGGCGGGGTACACCCTGGACAGGGTGCCAATCCATCGCAGGGCACATACACATACACACACTCACACACCCAATCACACACTACGGGCAATTTGGGAACGGCAATTAGCCTAACCTGCATATCTTTGGACTGTGGGAGGAAACCAGAGTACCCGGAGGAAACCCACCAAGCACTGGGAGAACATGCAAACTCCATGCACACAGAGACGGGAATCGAACCCAGACCCTGGAGGTGCAAGGCGACAGTGCTAACCACTACACCATCGCGCCGCCCGTTTATGAACTTTATTTTATTTAATATCAGAACTAATAGAGTGACTTTTAATTAGCCTCTTTCATAATGTGACTAATGCATTAAAATTTGCAATCACTTTTAATATTAAACAGGTGGCATACAATTTGGGAGCGATACAGCGTGTTGTGTTAAACTGAAGATGGTGCGGTCCGTGGAGCCGTGTGGGTCATTTACATTTTTCCTTTAGACAAAACTTCAGGTCGCTATTTAAAAAAAAAAGGTTTTGTCTTCCAAGGCAACAGATGATGGAGCTTCTTGAGCTGCTCAGACCTGCACTTGCCAGGCCAACGCATCGTACTTACACTCCCCGTCCCGATGTCCAGCTGCCCGCTGCTTTTTGTTTAAAATACAGTATGTTTCATTGATCAATAGCCATCATCCATAACTTTACGGGCTTTTCTTTTGACACGTTTTTTTTCATGTTTTTCAGTTAAATGAGAAAATACAGTTGGGAGTTTCAAACCCCGCATCCATTCATTTTTCTGAGTGATTGTAATCTCACCTGCATGCGCGGTCTCGCGCAGTGGCCGTAAGTACATCATGATTCACCGCAAGGTTTTGCGCTGATAACGTTTCCACCTTTACGCGTGAAAAATTAAACGTTGGATTTTTTTGGCAGCCCTCGCAGAAGCTTGCAGACCTTGCAGAACGTTGGTGGGCAATCAGGGCAGCTCACAGTGCCTAACACCATATAAGGTTGTGATAAGTAGACGAAGATGTCCGTGATAGAGACTCAAGATTCGAGCGAAATGTCACAACCAAGCACCAGCGAGCAAGGTAACAGCACCAGGAAGGTAACAGGAATGATATATATATATATACTCAGCAAAAAAAGAAACGCCCCTTTTTCAGGACTGTGTATTTCAACAATAATGTAAAAATCCAAATAACTTTACAGATCTTCATTGTAAAGGGTTTAAACAATGTTTTCCATGCATGTTCAATTAACCATAATCAATTAATTAACATGCACCTGTGGAATGGTCATTAAGACCTTAACCGCTTACAGAAAGTAGGCATTTAAGGTCACAGTTCTAAAAACGCAGGACACTAAAGAGACTTGTCTACCATCTGTGAAATACACCCAAAGAAAGATGCCCAGGGTCTCTGATCATCTGCGTGAACGTGCATTAGGCATGCTGCAGGGGGACATGAGGACTGCTGATGTGGCTATAGGGCAATAAATCGCCATGTCCGCACCGTGAGACGCCTAAGACGGCGCTACAGGGAGACAGGAAGGACAGCTGATCATCCTCGCAGTGGAAGACCACGTGTAACAACACCTGCACAGGATGGGTACATCCGAATATCACACCTGCGTGACAGGTACAGGATGGCCACAACAACTGCCCGAGTCACACCAGGAACACACAATCCCTCCATCTCACAGCAAGAACTGACAAATCTGGTCCAGTCCATGAGGAGGAGATGCACTGCAGTACTTCAAGCAGCTGGTGGCCACCAGATACTGACTGGTACTGACTGCTTTTGAGCCTCCCTTCATTCAGGGACACTTTTTTTTGAAAGTAAAAACAGTTGAAAGTCAGAGGACGTTTCTTTTTTTGCTGAGTATATATATATATATATATATATATATATATATATATATATATATATATTTTTTTTTATTTTTTATTTTTTATTTTTTTATTAATCACTTTGATTAATCATTCATTCTGGCAGCACTAATGTTTATTGTAGACAACCATACAGTACAAGGGTAATTGTTACTAAGCCTGCCCTGGGTGCACTAATTTTCTTGTATGTTGCCCTCACAGATTCCTGCAGCTAAGCTTGGATGTACATTTACATTCCAATAAAGGTTACTGATGACATGCTTCTGAAGTTTGACTTTTTGCACCATTAAAATACTTATAGGCAACTAGTTATCATATCTTCTTCTCCATAAAACATGTTAATGCTCAGTAGTACACATATATGGTCCTTTAATGTACAAACCGGATTCCAAAAAAGTTGGGACACTAAACAAATTGTGAATAAAAACTGAATGCAATGATGTGGAGATGGCAAATGTCAATATTTTATTCAGAATAGAACATAGATGACAGATCAAAAGTTTAATCTGAGAAAATGTATCATTTTAAAGGAAAAATATGGTGAATCAAAATGTCATGGTGTCAACAAATCCCAAAAAAGTTGGGACAAGGCCATTTTCACCACTGTGTGGCGTCTCCCCTTCTTCTTACAACACTCAACAGACGTCTGGGGACCGAGGAGACCAGTTTCTCAAGTTTAGAAATAGGAATGCTCTCCCATTCTTGTCTAATACAGGCCTCTAACTGTTCAATCGTCTTGGGCCTTCTTTGTCGCACCTTCCTCTTTATGATGCGCCAAATGTTCTCTATAGGGGAAAGATCTGGACTGCAGACTGGCCATTTCAGTACCCGGATCCTTCTCCTACGCAGCCATGATGTTGTGATTGATGCAGAAGGTGGTCTGGAATTATCTTGTTGAAAAATGCAGGGTCTTCCCTGAAAGAGATGACATCTGGATGGGAGCATATGTTGTTCTAGAACCTGAATATATTTTTCTGCATTGATGGTGCCTTTCAATTCAATTCAATTCAGTTTTATTTGTATAGCGCTTTTAACAATTGACATTGTCTCAAAACAGCTTTACACAATCAAAAGAATTATTTAAGTTTGTATGGAATGTGAATGTGTATGAATCAAAATGTTCAGATATTCCCTGGCGAGCAAGCCGAGGGCGACAGTGGCAAGGATAAACTCCCTGAGATGGTAATAGGAAGAAACCTTGAGAGGAACCAGACTCGACAGGGAACCCATCCTCATCTGGGGGAAACAGATAGCAGGAAATGATCTGCATTTATACAGTGTTAAGTGTTAGGTTCAGCTATAATAGTTGATGTTAATTGATGTTATAATACTTGATGTAAAATGGAGTCCAGTAGTTATTCGAGACTCAGATAGACTTGTAGAAAGTTCCAGTCCTGAACTATCGAATTGTCAAGTCCTCAGAGAAACAGCTGACCACATCCCCAATCATCCCCAGACACCAGACGCATCCTAAAGAGACACACAGGGCATCCATGCGACGAGACCTCCAACCAGAAACCGGGCACCAGGATGGATCAGACAGGTCCGGAGGGCAGAGGGAGTCTGGATCACTGGCAGCTCAGGAACCACATGTGTAGCTCGACAGAGAGAGAGAGAGAAAGAGTGAAAGGGGGAGACAGGGGGAGAGAGGAAAGAGAAAGAGGGGGAGGAAGAGAAGAGGAGGAGAGATTGCAATTAGGTATGGTCACAGTCACAATGTCTAATGTGAATGTATATTTACTGTAGAGTGCAAGCAGGGACTCCGGCAGGACTAACTATGACAGCATAACTAAAAGGGAGAGCCAGAAGGAAACACAAACATGAGGGCTCCCTGAGATGTAAAGCAAACAATCACCTCACCGTCAACAAACCTGAGTGATCAAATGAGACTGAGGAAGACAGCATCTAAACATACCAGTTCACCATAATACTCTACGTCCATGAGTCCCCCAGATCTGCTCCTTTACCTTATGGCAAATCTATTTATAAAAATGCTTGGTTAAATAAATAGGTTTTGAGCCTAGACTTAAACACTGAGACTGTGTCTGAGTCCCGAACACTATTTGGAAGACTATTCCATAATTTTGGGGCTTTGTAAGAAAAAGCTCCGCCCCCAGCTGTAGTTTTCATAATACGCGGTACTGACAAGCAGCCTGCATCCTTTGACCGAAGTAGGCGTGGCGGATCGTAAGACACTAGCAGTTCGCTCAGATACTGCGGCGCGAGACCATTTAATGCCTTATATGTCAAGAGTAATATTTTAAAATCAATGCGAAATTTCACAGGGAGCCAATGCAGTGAAGATAGGATAGGGGTGATCTGCTCATATCTTCTGGTTCTAGTGAGGACTCTTGCTGCTGCATTTTGGACTAGCTGAAGCTTGTTTATGCACCTAACTGAACAACCAGACAGTAAGGCATTACAATAGTCCAACCTAGAAGTGATAAAAGCATGAACTAGTTTTTCTGCATCATTTAGCGACAATATATTTCTTACTTTCCAGCTTTCCAGACATGCAAGCTGCCCATGCCACACGCACTCATGCAACCCCATACCATCAGAGATGCAGGCTTCTGAACTGAGCGTTGATAACAACTTGGGTTGTTCTTGTCCTCTTTGGTCCGGATGACATGGCGTCCCACATTTCCAACAAGAACTTCGAATCGTGACTCGTCTGACCACAGAACAGTCTTCCATTTTAAATGATCCCTGGCCCAATGATCCCTGTGCTTGTGGATCTTGCTTAGAAATGGCTTCTTCTTTGCACTGTAGAGTTTCAGCTGGCAACGGCGGATGGCACGGTGGATTGTGTTCACTGACGATGGTTTCTGGAAGTATTCCTGAGTCCATTCTGTGATTTCCTTTACAGTAGCACTCCTGTTTGTGGTGCAGTGTCGTTTAAGGGCCCGGAGATCACGGGCATCCAGTATGGTTTTATGCCCTTGACCCTTACGCACAGAGATTGTTCCAGATTCTCTGAATCTTCGGATGATATTATGCACAGTTGATGATGATAACTGCAAAGTCTTTGCAATTTTTCGCTGGGTAACACCTTTCTGATATTGCTCCACTATCTTTCTGCGCAACATTGTGGGAATTGGTGATCCTCTACCCATCTTGGCTTCTGAGAGACACTGCCACTCTGAGAAGCTCTTTTTATACCCAATCATGTTGCCAATTAACCTAATTACTGTTAATTGGTCTTCCAGCTCTTCGTTATGCTCAAATTTACTTTTTCCAGCCTCTTATTGCTACTTGTCCCAACCTTTTTGGGATTTGTTGACACCGTGAAATTTGTAATCAACATATTTTTCCTTTAAAATGATGCATTTTCTCAGATAAAACTTTTGATCTGTCATCTATGTTCTATTCTGAATAAAATATTGACATTTGCCATCTCCACATCATTGCATTCAGTTTTTATTCACAATTTGTTTAGTGTCCCAACTTTTTTGGAATCCGGTTTGTATTTGCATTGTACTAAAATGCATTCTTTTTCAATTGCCATATACAGTATCCCAAATCACTATTGCCGTTAAAAAATACAACAAAAAAACAACAACACATTTTTCTTTTTTTATGAGGTGTTAGTGTACAGTAGTATACAGGCCCGTGGCACAGCCTAAGCTTTTATCCTTAATGCTTTTTTCCCCTCACATTACTTTTACTTTATACTTTAAGTAGTTTTGAAACCAGTACTTTTACACTTTTACTTGAGTAAAAAGCTTGAGTTGATACTTCAACTTCTAAAGAAGTTTTTTTTAACCCTAGTATCCATACTTCTACTCAAGTAATGAATGTGAATACTTTTGACACCACTGGAAAGGTATAGCTGAAAACAAAAATTACATCTGCCAGATATGCTGTTCAGAAAGGACGTCGGGAACGGTATATTATTAGACCGCCCGCTCCTATCCAAATTACACCAATTTCTGACCGCTACCGCGTTTTGTTTGTAAATTTATTCCCCCGTTGCAAAAAATCTTGTCGGGTCCTCGCATAGTCAAACATAGTTATTAACTTAATGTGTAGTTAATGTCTGTACAAGGTAGCGGTGTGTACAATTGCTGAATTAAAGACTGAACTTAAATGTGTGTGTCTGTGCTATATAAAGTATAAAGTTGGTGTGTCTGTACATTGAAGATGTAGAAATAAATGGGGTGAGAGGTTGAGTGTGAGATGGGCTTTTATTTTTGTCTGTCTGTCTCTGCACCCATTACATAAAAACCATTGAACAATTGTTCATTGGATTTTTACAGGTGTATTAGGCCGAGCTTGAGATGACATATAGGCTTTGTCTTTTATACCTCTTATCATGTACAGGGTCACGGGGGCCTGGACCCTCTTCCAGCAGACTCTTGGCATGAGGCGTGTGCATGTGTATGTGTTCATCTTGGCCCTGGACACAGATGCACACACACACACACACACACACACACACACACACACACTAAATTTGTAGGCAGGCCGCAAAAGAACAGTGCAAACAAGATGCCCTTAGAATCTCACAGAACTAATAGTCTAATTAATTTATGAGGAAGAATGGATGAAAACCACCAACCAAAAGACTCTTAGCTACAGTAGCTACAAAATACATTTACAAGCTATAGTTCTCATTTAGGTGTGAGGTAAGCACTGATTATGTAGAGATGTTTTGGGGCCTTTTGTCACAGAACATTGCCACGGCAGTGCGTCTAACATAAAGCTTGTCTTTGAGTGTTTAAGGTATTCGAGCCTGTATGTTTGTCTAACGTGTAGGTACTGTATATCTGTGTCAGAGCACCTAGATTCCAACCCCAAGCATGTGTTGACTTTTCAAGGTTCCCAGAATTTATATTTGTTCACGAAATACCAGTGTGTTTTGTCCTTCTAGAACCCCTGTATGTTAAGTTCCCAGAGCCAGTGTTTTGTTTTATTTCTCGCGTGATTATTTTGGTTGTAAATAAAAGACTCTTTAATTTTGAAAGTAACCCTCTGTATTTATGCCTGCCCTTTGTATGCTCACGGCAACACCATCAGCCCTTATCCCCGATTCATGACACTTTTACCATAAAAATAACTTGTGTTAAATCCTGTCCTGGTACGTATAAAGTGTGATGATGCTTATCAGGCATAATGGAAAATGTATATTTAGATCGTGTAATAGCACATAGCTGTTTGACCACAGAATTTTCTCTTTTATCATGTAACACATCCACCTGCTGATGGTATTAAAAGCCACAAACACTGCACATTAAACAAGCCACACACTAGTAAACAAAACCTCGCTCATGAATCATCCCTCCATATTAGGTGTTTAGACCACTTTCATTTTCATCCAAGCAGCCATTTAGTCCTGTACACACACTGTGCAGTTAATACCATCTGTGTTCTACAGTATGGAAAAGATCTTCTACATACCATGAGATGTGCTTCTGTCACCTACTCATCAACAAATAAGGCAGTTAAAACTTTTTTTTTTTTTAATCATTGCGGACAATAAAATATTGGAAATGTACTGTTATGTGCTTCATGAGACATGGCCACAGGGTCATATGTTTAGGGAGTAAAGGGATTGGATGACCCTGAGAATTGACCCCCTCACCCCATACTCCCGCAGTACCTCCCACAGAAAATCCAGAGGGACCTGATCATATGCCTTCTCCAAATCCATGAAACACATGTAGACTGGATGGGCAAATGTTGAAGAGTCGTGTCAACCAAGACAGTCCCTCAGCACCCAGAGCCTTTAGCATTTCCGGACAGATCTCGTCAATTCCCAGGGCTTTGCCACCGTGGAGTTGTTTGACTACCTCAGTCACCTCGCCCAGGCAGATCAATATCGACCCCCATCATCCTCCACCTCTCTCTCTGCAATGGAGGGTGGATTAGTTGGGTTCAGGAGTTCCTCAAAGTGCTCTTTCCACGGCCCAATTACCTCCTCAGTCGAGGTCAGCAGTGTTGCTGTACACAGCTTGGGTGGTTCCCCGTTTCCCCCTCCTGAGGTGCCAGATGGTTTTCCAGAAGTACCTTGCTGCCGCCCCAAATCTTTCTTGATGGATTCTCCAAGCTCCTCCCACACCCGCTGCTTTGCCTCTGCTACCGCTGTGGCTGCTGTCCCTCGAGCCTGCCGGCACCATGCAACTGCCTCTAGAGTCCCCCTGGATAACCCTGAAGGACTCCTTTTTCAGTCTCACAGCTTCCCTAACCACAAGTGCTCACTACGCTGTTCAAGGGTTACTGTTCTACTGCATCCCTATGCTCAAACATCGTATTTGTTATGGACAATCCATGACTAGCACAGAAATCCAATAACAAAACACTGCTTGAGTTTAGACCAGGGAGATGACCATCTCCGTCATTGCCCACATGTGCGTTGAAGTCCCCCAGCAAGTCTATGGAATCCCCTACTGGGGCCCGATGCAGTACTCCTTTCCGAGTCTGCAAGAAGAAAGAATACGCTGAACTGCTGTTTGGAGCATAAGCACAGACAAAAGTAAGAATCCGCCCCATGGTCGTCAGAAGCAGAGAGGCAACCCTCTCATTCAATTCAATTCAATTCAATTCGAATCAATTCAATTCTATTTATATTGCGCTTTTGTTATTGTCTCAAAGCAGCTTCACAAAAATGAAGAGAAAATTTAAAAAGAAAATTTATGGGAGTGTGTTTGCATGAGAAAAATGTGTCTAAATAATAATGAGATGAATGAATGAATGATAAATTCAATTCAATTTTATTTGTATAGCGCTTTTAACAATTGACATTGTCTCAAAACAGCTTTACACAATCAAAAGAATTATTTAAGTTTGTATGGAATGTGAATGTGTATGAATCAAAATGTTCAGATAGCCCCTGGTGAGCAAGCCGCGGGCAACAGTGGCAAGGAAAAACTCCCTGAGATGGTAATAGGAAGAAACCTTGAGAGGAACCAGACTCAACAGGGAACCCATCCTCATCTGGGTGAAACAGATAGCAGGAAATGATCTGCATTTATACAGTGTGTTAAAAGAGAACATCTCACACACACATCAGAGAACGAAGCTAGAAATAAGGAATGTTTGTACCATCTGTGCACTAAATTTGTTGTGTAATAAAAAGAAGAGGCGAGAAATATAATGAAAATAACTCCCTTTTAATCCTAATATATAAAACGCACATGAATGTAATGATGACATTTAATACCTCCCTCTACATGCATTGCGCACACACACACACTAGTGATGGGTCGTTCATGAATGTTTCGTTCTTTTTGAACGAATCTTTAACATGACTCAGATGAACAAGTCGTCTCAGAGAGTGATTTGTTTATTTTCTATTGGGCGCGCAGCGCAAAACATCGCAAAACCTCCGTATGTGATATACAGGAAACAGTATTGAACGATTCCCAGCAATACGTTTTCAAGTCCCGAGTCGTTCGTTCTTTTAACACATGACTCCCATAGACGCTATGCGGTGCAAAAAGAATGAACGACTCAGAGAAGATATAAGAGGTGAGCTGCTCATTCTGTTTATTATAATATGTCCTTAGTTACATTGTAATATTTTCATAACTGGAACTATAGCCAAAATTTGTGTATGTAGACGTATTGGGGGTATTTTTATTGAAAATGCAACATTTTAATTTATTTCAGATCAAATGAACGAAATGTTTGAAATGACTCAAAAAAGGATTTGTTCATTTTGATGAACGAGATTCAAAGAACTGAGTCACTAAAATGATTCGAACTTCCCATCACTAACACACACACACTTTTACTTCCTGTTTGGTGTGTGTGTGTGTGTGTGTGTGTGTGTGTGTGTGTATCATTTCCCTAAAGGGCTATTGCTTCTCAATAGGATGAGAATGTTTTGCCCCTTTCGCAGGTTATTTACTGATTATATATAAAAAAGTAATCACTATTAAAATCTATTTAGATTTCATTGTTTGATAGAAAATTCATCAATTGATTGAATTACATCACACTATAGTCAACACTACAAGATAGACCAGAGTCCATTGTCCTAACTCAGAATTCTGATATAATAATACATAATTAATAATAATACCTGATAATAGTACACAACACACTAAAATGATAAATGTTCTGAGTTGCTGTATTTTTAATATCAGAATGAGTTCAGTTGGACTGAATCTGTTACTTTTCAATGTCATGTGGTAAGAGGCTTGAATTTAAGTTCAATAAGCAGAATATACTGTTCCTGTTTGCATGTTTTTATATTGGGATCTTAATAGTACTGAATACTTGACGACTACTATAGTGATACAGTGTATGCTGTCATTTATAAGTAAATCTAGATAAAACAAACATGAACGTATCATGGTGAAGAAAAAAACTGCAATTTTCTGGTAACAAATTTGTGGCGAGTAAAAAGGCTGAATGGCGAATGACTCGCTGTGTGTTTCAATTCATTTTATCATTCTGGAGCAATAAACAGCTCATTATTTAAAAACTTTGCTCTAATATACAGTAGAATTAAACATCCTGTATAAATGATAAACCTGTAATTCTACACAAATAGGCCTCTTTAGGTCAGTGTATAATGCTTCTTCTTGTTAAGACTTTATTATACCAGGGGTAGCTCAGTGGTTAAGGCATTGGACTACGGTTCAGAAGATCCCAGGTTCAAACCCCACAACCACCAAGTTGCCACTGTTGGGCCCTTGAGCAAGGCCCTTAACCCTCAACTGCTCAGATGTGTAATGAGATAAAAATGTAAGTCGCTCTGGATAAGAGCGTCTGCCAAATGCCTAAATGTAAATTATACAGCAGTTAGTTCTGACTGGACAAGAAATATTACATGATGATAGATTCTAACCCTAACCTGAGTTGATGATCCTGATTAGCATTCTCTATCCATACGGAGGTACCTCAGCATACAAATTTCTTAGGGCGAATATTTCTTATTGTGAAGCGCATTTCACCCGTATGTAAATAATGTAAACGCAGATAATCTGTTCCAGCCACTCAAAAATATTACCAATATTATAACCTATAACACTATAATCATATTTTTGCATCTAAAAGTAAAACAATAAATAGACATTAAACCTCACTTAACCTTAATTCATGATTTCTCTTGGCACCGTCTGCTTTTAAAACCAAACTCAAAGTGTCTCCCTTTGCTTCTTACTATTGTCCCTGATAACACCCATAGCAAAACTTTGTTGCTCAGAATGAGCTTTGTCTTGTCTCATGAGACTGAATTGAGCTGTCTCATTACAAGATCGACTAAATTGCTTTACAAAGCAATTTTTGTCACAATTATTTTATATAAAAATTAGTTATTCCTACTTTCTTGCTTTGTTCATTTGTTATTTCTATTTCTCCTAAACCCCACTTAGGAGAAACAAAGAGACACAACTGAGACACAAAGTGAGAGATACTTTTAAGAAACATTTTGTCACATCTGAGCCACCTCAGCCCTGAGGAGTAAAATCTGGCTCAGCGGTTTACTGAGCTGCCGTTTGTCTCCCCCTAGTGTGTCTGCGTGTTTATTGTTCCCCAGTAACCTCGTTAGCACCGAATCGATGTTCACCTGTGTCTACCCCGTGTATCTCCCTATTTAGTCCAGCCGAACCCGTATCACTTTGTCTGTTCACCACCATTGTGTCTGTCTAACGTGTCTCTCATGTTTACAGTATTTCTCTCCCAGGACTGAGCGGTATCTGCAGGTGAGGCTCTTTTGTGTGGAAGGCCTTCCTAAAGGTCAAGGTTGGGCTGTAGGAGAAGCCGCTCCTTATTTTCGTCCCAAGGTTCCAGACGAGCCCTGTTTGTTTATTTTCGTTGATTTCTGACAGCTCGTCTGCAGACCCAGCCTGGCATCGTAACCAGCCTGTGGTGTCTAGTCTTTGTGTGTTTCTTCGTGTTTTCAACAACATTAAAATCCATTTCTTTCAATTCACCCTGCATCTGCGTTCCCTCTCTCAGCATGGAAGATATGACACATTTGAGAAATCTGAGATGTACATGAGAAACAGAACTGCATTTGAAGTAGAAGCAAATGAGCCATATACAAGACCATAATGAGATTAAAGTCAGATATAAATGAGAAATATTATAGCTTTATTGAGCATATCAAAAATCCTCAATTAACAGCATACAGTTTAATACATTTACAATTCACACAGACACCAGGAAAATCTGGCAAATCAAGACCCTAAATGTCATAAATCCTGATAAAGATATTAAGTGTCACACTACTCAACTCAAAGTAGGATTTATACAGGAGTTTCACAAAGTCCACAGCATCGTGACAATCTTACAGTAAAAAGAATCAGTCAAAAAGAAGATATTTTAAAAGGAAAATTGGTTCCTCAAAGGTTTCTGTGGTGACATGCTTCTGAAAAGAACCCAGTTAACATAATAACCAAGACAACCTTTCCACAAACAAACAGACATTCGACAGACATTCGGAAGCGGTATTTTAGGGACCGTCGACAAATTTCTGTCCAAATGAAAAGCGAAAGTACTTGTTACTTACCTGGCTATGTGCCCCAGTTATTACATTAATTTATTATTCCATGGATGCTGCTTTTGTTTATTATTAATTTGTTGAATTAATTGATTAATTCAGTTTTGTGAATTAATTTGCAAATATTATGTATTTCATTTTTATTAAATCACAATTTCTTCAATAGCTTTTTGGTCGTGTAACCACGTGACCCCAAACTGGTACCAAAATAATCCAATTAAAGTTCCACACCAGGTACACCTGATTTTATCCCAAGATATGTCTTCATTCATTTTTATTTAATTTTTTATTTTAAAATAATGCTATTTCTTCAATAGCTTCTAGGTCATGTGATTTTGGTACTAGTTTGGGGTCGCCAGGTCACATGACCTAGAAGCTATTGAAAAAATAGCGTTTTTTTATATCGTTTATATGTTGAATTAATATTATCTATTAATTCAACAATTAATAATAAACAAAAGCAGTATGCATTACATTTGTATGTTTAATAATAAATTAGAATAACTGGGGCACGTAGCCAGGTAATTAAAAAGTACTTTCGCTTTTCATTTGGACAGAAATTTGTCGACGGTCCCTAAAATACCGCTAACGAATGTCCGTCGAATGACTGAATATCAAACTAACTTCACCGCGGTTATATAGGTCACTTGACCTTGACGGTATTGAAGTAAAATGCAGAATTATTAAATATTAATTATTAATAAATATAAAAAGTGATAATATTGAATAAGAAAAGGTTGTACCCTCTGCAGGACAAGTGGACACACATTTCAGAATAGGTTTTGAGGCAATAGATCATTTATTTATTTAAGATATGTTCATAATATAAATATTATCCGTATTTCAGTCGGACAATAATTTGCAGACGGTCCCTAACTCGCGCAGTAGGCGACGTGCTTTCACCGGACTCTTGTTAGCGAATCTCCGCTACAAATCAGCAAATCTCCGCTACAGGCGGGATCTGGAGCCCGGAGCTCGAATATCCAACGTCCAACGTCAAACCAACTTCACCGCGGTAAGACTAATATTAAACGATTATTGTTCTTTCTAATGCGTTTAAGTAATGCAGCCAACATAATCCTCTATATTAAAATTCCATTCTTTTCCCGTAAAATATCGATATTACATATATTCCTTTCTAAACATTCTACTGCGTTGCCACGGGTTACTGACGTCATCCTCGCGCGTTTGAGTCATGGTCGTGTCTAGAAGGGATATATAGGTCAGACCGGAAACTAACAATGAAATGAATTGTTATACCTATTGGATCGTTTTTCACGTATAAACCTAATCCTTTCTATAATACAAAAAGTTCTACTGTTGTACAGGGAGTGAAAAATAACAGATTGATGTGTGCATGCCCAATAGCTACAGCTGTATTCCTTCTAGCCTTAACTGTATTAAACCCATAATAAAAATCTAATTACTTAAAAGTAACTTATTAATTTTTATTACTTATTACATTACTTGTTTAAAAGAATATAGTACCACAAGCTGTTCATAAACTTTTTAATGTAATTTTAATATTGTTGTTTAGTATTGGTTAAACAAGACCAAAAAAAGGTAGTCATTTAGAATTTTTTAACTAACAGTTGTTTTACTAAAAGTGCATGAAAACTAAAAACACATTGCCTGATAAGAACAAATATGGTTCGTAAAACACCACAATAAGGAGGAGGAGCACAGTTTAGTAACCTTTGAAGTGGCACTAATTTAGTAAACAGTCACAATTTTAGCCAATAAAACATTTTATTTAGAGGCAGAGCTGCTCCGTTTAAGATCTCGTCTTCACAAGTTAAAAAAAAAATTAATAACCCCTCCACCCAACCTGCTCATTCATTCATGCTGTAGTAGCAGTAGCAATGGCGAGGTTTTGCGTGATTTCTTCTCAAATGTCATTTCAGTTAAAAGGAGCAAAACCATAATGACAGAATAAAGACCCGTTAGATACAGTCTCAAGACTAATAATAATAATAATAATAATAATAATAATAACGATTATTATTATTATTATAATAATGCGAGATAATTAGCATTTTATTGTATACAGGGGGGGTGTTGTCCGCGTTCTTATCATGCGACTGGGGGGGGCGGGGTTGTGCGTTCTGATCATAAAAATAGAGTAACGAGGCTATTTTTAAAATGTAAGGAGTAGAAAGTACATATAATCAGAGGTGGAAAGAGTAATAAAATTTTGTACTCAAGTACAAGTACTGTTACTTCAGTGAAATTTTACTTAAGTACAAGTAAAATTACCATTATAAAAATCTACTCAAATAAAAGTAAAAAGTAGCTCATTAAAAAATTTACTCAGAGTAAAAGTTACCGAGTTACTTTTTTATTTTAATTTTTTTAACAGCGGGGTGGGATGAGGCATTCTAGCGTAGTTCAAAAAAAGATGAGCAGATATAAATCTCAAACTAGTTGTTTTTAACTGAAGGAACACCTTTGCATAATAAAGCTGTTGTTTTTCTTGTGCTTAAAAATCAGAGTGGTCACTTAAATATGGTGTTACGTCCCAGTCTAGGGCCAAACAGCAAAAGAATGGTTCAGGGTTCTATTTTAAACTGTATGGAAATGGTGGTATATGGCAGAAAGAACTAGATCCAATCATTATATATATATATATATATATATATATATATATATATATATATATATATATATATATATACACACACACACACACACACACAAGGAGGAGGAGGATCAGATTCAGGGTGGACCCAGGCCAAAATAATAAACAAAATGGTATTTATATTTAGTAGCTAGATTACCTGCAAAAAAAAAAAAGACACAAACAAAAATACAGGTACCTTCCCGGACTCCCTAAACCAAAAACAGTGAAATTATCTACAAATATATACAAAGACCAACCAAACCATAGGGACAAAGCAATAATCAAAGTCAATTGGAGGCAAAAAGTCAAAACCAGAATACACAACCAAATATCAAAACGCCAAAATCACAACCTCTTTCCTCTTTCCCGCGTCTCTCTCCGGTTTATACATGGTTGTGCTAGTCGATGACGTCACTCAGGGCGGAAGCGACCGTGTGGAAGGTCAGGAAGATGCCGATGTCAGAAAACCCGGAGTGGAGTCTGGAGCGGCGCGCGACCAGGACATGATACACACACGCGGCGCAACGGAGCATTCATACAAAGCATAATATATTTTTTTATTTTAGCATTTTCATTCATTTATTTTTTACTCAGTAGCGAATATGATTTAAAATGTAGCGAATTACAATACTTCAAACAAAACGTACTTAAGTAAAAGTAAAATTACAGATTTTTAAAACTACTTAAAAAAGTAGAAATACACAAAAAAGCTACTCAATTACAGTAACGCGAGTAAATGTAATTCGTTACTTTCCACCTCTGCATATAATTGCTTAAAAATGTAAGGAGTAGAAGTAAAAAGTCGGCTGAAAAATAATTACTCCAGTAAAGTATAGATACCCAAAATTTCTACTTAAGTAAGGTAACGAAGTATTTGTACTTCATTACTTGACACCTCTGGTAGTGGTCCATTTATTATTAAATCTATAAAAAAATGTTTGCATTTGTAAAATAGCATAAATAAATCATGGGTAGTGTACAACAGTGATAAAAAAATAATACAACGCATGTTATAAGTTCGATTTCAAGGCGCGTGAAATTCGCCGTCTTTTCCGTTTCAGGGATTTAAAAACCACTAACTATGTCATTTTTGGCCTCTACTGCTCTCCGTACATTCTCAGTGGTACATGCATAACAGTTCGTGGGCGAGTCTTCTCCTAAATTAAGCCCATTACTAATATTTTTTCTATTATGATTAATGATGTTTTTAGTAAAATAAAATATGATATTGGGAAGTCATTATTTGCAGATGACGCTGCCCTTTGGAAAAATGGCAAGAGTTTAATTTTAGTTCTAGAGAAGATACAGGAAGCAGTAGGTTTGATTGAAGAATGGTCTTTTTATGGGGTTCAAAATTTTCAGTGGAAAAGACAAAGATCATGGTTTTCACTCAAAAGAGGGATAAAGATGCTACTGTAAGGCGTTATTGGATGGAAATCAAATGGAGCAGGTAAATTCCTTTCAGTTTTTAGGGGTAACATTTGACTCTAAATTAACTTGGTCAGAGCAGGTAAGGAAAGTAGAGGAAAAGTGTAAGAAGATTTTAAATATAATGAGGTGCTTGACTGGAACAGAGTGGGGTTCTAGTAAAGGAGCCTTAATATGTGGCTTAATTAAGTCCGGCTTTTGGAGCCATTCATTGTAAAGTTTATTTTGGCCACTGGGTGGCACTGTGACACAATATAATCGTAGCACCGGTGTAAGAGCCAGGTGTGTTGTTGGTCATTAGGAAACACACAGGTTTGACCGCGCAACAGAGTAGCGTGTGGAGGTAATAATTTGTAATACTGTGTCATTGTATATGGATTGGTAACTTTGATGAATACTCTCAAGCAATTTAAGCAATTTCCCTTTGGGATTAATAAAGTTCTTTGAATCTTGAATCTTGAATCTTGAATCAACAAGTGGATTTAAGACGATCGTTAATGGAGCACAAATGAAAGTAAGACGTAGCATTGCATCGACTTCGTTTTCATGGGGTCTGTTTGTACGCGTCCAAGAACTTCCTTAGATATTACCAACGCAGCGGCTTATTGGAAAGCCGTTACACCGGTGATCGATTATGGAAGTATAGTGTATAGATCTGCGTCGAAAACATCATTAAAGAGACTGGAAGTTATACAAAATCAAGCATTGCGAATTTGTTGTGGAGCCATAAGGTCCTCACCGGCTTGCGCATTGCAAGTTGAGGTGGGCGAGCTACCATTAAGGTTAAGATTTGAGCAACTGATGATGAACTAATATAAAAGGTGATAATGAATGAAGGCATCCCACAGTAAAGTGCCTTACCCCTTGTTGGGAAAGTGCGAAGGCCATTGTGGAATGCTTTGCCTGGGCAGCTAGTAAAATAGCAATAGAAATGAAATTTCAGGAGAGTAAGTTCAGTCCTACTGTTCGTTATTCAAGTACACCGCCTTGGCTGTTCTCACCACTAGTAATAGACTTCTATATCCAAGGAGAAATAAAAACACATAATGGAAAAGGAAACTGGGCAAAAAAAGTGTAGGACAGAATAAGGTCTATGCATAATTCCTGTATAGCTGCATATACAGGTTTTACTGGTTTTGCATTCATTATTCCAGAACTAAAGATAAATGTTAAGGACAGAACCTCTGATCATCTGACAGTATTTAATTGAGCTGCAGCCACAAACCTGACCTGAACTGGGAAAGCAGCAGGCAGTGGAACAAACCACTGGGAGGAAGCAGAGGGGGAACCCAACTGTTTCTAAATGCAGTTTTTGCGGGTTTTTTTTCTACTTACACAATTATCTTAGGTATACATACATATATTTTTCACAATAGAGAATGCGTTTTTTTGGGGGGGGAGGGGGGCGGGGTGACAACCCGCAGATTGGGGGGGACATGTCCCCTCCGCCCCCCTGTTGATTATCTGTTCGGATGAGTTGTCTCTGCGCTCTTGGGGTAATTTTGGTCGGCCGGCCGCTCCTGGGAAGGTTCACCACTGTTCCATGTTTTTGCCATTTGTGGATAATGGCTCTCACTGTGGTTCGCTGGAGTCCCAAAGCTTTAGAAATGGCTTTATAACCTTTACCAGGCTGATAGATCTCAATTACTTTTGTTTTCATTTGTTCCTGAATTTCTTTGGATCTTGGCATGATGTCTAGCTTTTGAGGTGCTTTTGGTCTACTTCTCTGTGTCAGGTAGCTCCTATTTAAGTGATTTCTTGATTGAAACAGGTGTGGCAGTAATCAGGCCTGGGGGTGACTACAGAAATTGAACTCAGGTGTGATAAACCACAGTTAAGTTATTTTTTAACAAGGGGGGCAATCACTTTTTCACACAGGGCCATGTAGATTTGGAGGTTTTTTTGCTCCCTTAATAACGTAAACCTTCATTTAAAAACTGCATTTTGTGTTCAATTATGTTTTCTTTGACTAATAGTTAACGGTTTTTGATGAGCAGAAACATTTAAGTGTGACAAACATGCAAAAGAATAAGAAATCAGGAAGGGGCAAATAGTTTTTCACACCACTGTATATGTGTCTTATTTATTCATAGAGTTATTTATTTTATAATGTCCTATTTATTTATTTAATTTTGAACACTTTGGAGTTCCATAAAGTGGAGAAAAACCATAATGCCAGAATAGAGACCTGATAAATACAGTCTCAAGGCGTTGTTAATAATAATAATAATTATTATTATTATTATTATTATTATTATTATTATTATTATTATTATTATTATTATTATAATGCGAGATAATTAGCATTTTATTCGTGTGATGTCAACTCACTAGGTCACATCTATCTAAATAAACCCAAACTGCATGTGAAAGGAATCAGCACTGGTAGTGGTCCATTTATTATTAAATCTATTTAAAAAAAGTTTGCATTTGTAAAATAGCATAAATAAATCATGGGTAGTGTACAACAGTGATAAAAAAAAAACAATACAACGCACGTTATAAGTTCGATTTCAAGGCGCGTGAAATTCGCCGTCTTTTCCGTCTCAGGGATTTAAAAACCGCTAACTGTCATTTATGGCCTCTACTGCTCTCCGTAGATTCTCAGTGGTACATGCATAACGGTTCACAGACAACAACCGGGGAAGGAGGCTAAAAAAAAAAAAAACGCACCCCGATAGAGGAACCAACTTCCACACGACACCGTCATGACATTAATGTGTATTTTTAAATATCTGCCGCAGGTAAGCTGATGTGATGTGGTTTTGGTCTACTGTGTCCGTTTAGCGGTTTATGCTTTACTTAGTTCATTTACTTTGAACGCTTCAATGTGTTTTAACGACTGCTAAGTGTCAAACGCTGTTAGCGGTTAGCATGTTAAACTGTTTGCTGTTCGATGTTCGTTTGATATTCAGCTTTTGCTGCTCCTCTACATGCAACATTAAGGTTTGGATCGAATATTGGGTCTTGTGATATGTTCACCCATTTGCCTTAAATGTATTTTAAGTAGAAACTGTCACTCAGGGCCGTGCAGAGACGTTTAAAGGGGGCGGGTGCTCAAAGTAAAAAAAAAGATAGAACATGCTGAATAACAACAACTCACATTCATGACGAATCTAATATGGAATTGCATCATACTGTATGACTGTCATCAGGTGGGGACAATGCAAAGCAGATGGGACAGGTGATCTCCAGACATTCCAGGCTCTGTCTCATTCTCTGACTTTCTCACTTCAGTCTCTTCCTCCTGACTTGCCTTTTCCTCTACATTCTCTCTAGGCTCTGCCTGTGACTCAGTCTTCGCCTCGCTTCCTCTTTCCATCTCCTCATCTGAACTATCACCCTCCACTTGCTGTTTATCTGAGAACAACACACAATTTAATATCGCATTAATCTATTATTTAATTATCTACACTTAACAATTTTTGCACCTAGTCCATGATAAAGTAATGATAAATGCTATAGAACCAAAACATTGCAACTGTTTTTATTATTGTTTTTATCCTTGAATACCTCTACAATGCAACAACTGGTACATGTGTTAATGTTACCGGTGCTCTTTGTAATCCAGCTGCTGAGGGATCCACTGCCTTTAGCAGCCTCACACAGCTTCTTTTGTAGCTGTTTCTTCCTCCTCTTCTTACGAGGCATATCTGGAATATTTGTTATATTATTAGTGATAATTAAAAAAAAAAAATCTATACACATAAAACACACAAACATGCACATGCAGTGCTTATTAAATGTTTAAACAGTAGAGATACAATAATTTTACTACTGTAAAATCAGCATTTATCTAATTTGAAATATAAACCTAATATCATCTGTTACATAATATATTTTCTTTAATATCATAAATATAATAATCCATAAGTATGTGGATATCCATATTAGATGGTTTTTAGTGAAATAAAAGCCCTCCAGAAAAGAAGGGAAAAGTCCTGTAACTCACTTTAAAACAAAACATGGTCCCTAAAACGGTGGACACAGAGCTACAGACCCCCCTGTAACCCCCTTACCCAGTTAGTAGTAGTGGTGGTCATTAACTGCTAGCTGTCATGTTGTTAATGACAACAACTACTGCAGTTGATAAAAGGACATGTAATGTTTGTCGCGCTGTTGCACAAACAGCACGCTCATTTATTTAAATTCATTTGTTGTTATAGCCCAGTGGTTCTCAAAGTGTGGGGCCACACTAATGGGGAATACAGACATGACAGGTGGGGCGCAATGAACGGGAGGAAATTAGTGGAAAATAATAGGAAAGTACCTATTCTAATTCATGCTCTTCTTTATTGATAATGAAGAGCGTACGCTCAAAACTAAACAATCACACACAAATAAATGGATCATTAATACAAGTAAATTGAATTGAAACCTGCGCGAGCCACTGGGCAGCGCTGCGCAACTCTGACAGAAGTAGACCGCGCCACCCATCAAAATACATTTTACCCCGCTGGGATGCGCGCGTACAAACCAGGCATGGCAAGGCGGAAACAATATTAAACAGACATTCTGACATTTTAAATGAATAGTTTTTAAATAAAACACAGTGAGTCGCGCAGGTTTGTGATTCGAGCGGCGCTGCGCGATCCTCCGGGCTGCGCAAATAAACCAGATCATCACTGCACTATCCAGATAGTCGCGCTGCGCTGTATTTGCGCAGATATTTGGTTTAATCGGGTGCCGCAGTTTCGTCCCATTTTTTATGTGTTTGGCTTCACATACACTTCGACAATGGAAGAAGACGGTGCAGCAGCAGTGAGTTTGCTTACATGTGACGAAACCAACAAGAAGGAGATTGTAAAGAAAAAATGTGCATCGTCTGTGGTGTGGAATTAGTTTGGGTAGAAGAAAAGTGATACGAATGAGACGAACGTGATTTGCAAGGTACACAAGTGCACTGTTTTAACAAGTGGTGGAAACACGTCAGCAAAGCACAAGAGGCTTCATTCAAAGTTGCATACAGAATTGGCCAGTGCATAATTGACCCCATGTTTATTAGCTGCTCAGCAATCGTTTGTAGTTTTTTTTGCAAAGATATGTGACAACGTAAGCCTTTTATAACAATTACACGTGTATTTGATCTATTTTGAACTTGGTGTTGTTTGATCTTATTGGTTTTGAAATTGATATTTCAATAAACAGTAAACTTGGCCGATTTCGTTATTATTTTGTTGTGGGACTTGAAAATTCGCTGTAACCACTGTTATAGACTATAGTGTGCGCTGTACACCATATTTAATGTTTTGTTACAGTCTGCACCTTCCAATTAATTTGCCTGCTTCTCCTCCAGCTCCGCACCAGCCAGCCTGCAATGCGCATTATAAGACAGTAGGTTCTCTATTCAACCCCTTAAAATTTCATAGCTACTAGGCTATTTATTCAAATTCATTAATATAGACAAACATTGTTTTAATGTAATTAAACAAAGCATCTTTTTAATATGAGTGACAAACCCTACTCTAAGGCTTCTTTCTTCTTCTATCTTTGGTATAATATTGTTATAGTATAGTATATTGCGGCTGTGTGACGCATCCTGTACTCTGCGTTCCAGACTCTTTGGTGGAAGTTGTTGATATTTTATTCATTTATTTTTGTCTTTGATGTTAACTACACAAAGCAGTGTCTTCCCACCTGTGAGTTTCTCCAGCATACTGTATATCAGATTGATGGACATGAGTTCTCATCTGTTACATTTCTGGTGACAGCAGTTTTTTCAGCACACACTTAATCAATAATATTTTTTAAAAGGTTGATCCCGCATCATAATTCTCCTCTTTAATTTCCTACATAGTCTAATCAGCGCTCAACCGCGTGAATAAAGTTTTTGAGAGCGCGGAATTTTGTTTTACTTAATAATATTTATGCAGTATAATCAGTACCGGTTATTCTTATTTATCCTGGGTTGTTGTTCTTTCAGTGTTACTGTGTGTGCTTTGCAATGTCAGACACATCCAGATGCAAATTACTCACCCCCCCCCCCAGGTGTAAATCAGCTGTTCTCACCTTTATACTCAGTGAAACTAAAATGCTAAAACCATGCAAAGTGGGGAGGATCTTGGATTTTGCTTCAGGCCTCTTCTTAAATTTGTGTAACTTTAAATTTGTGTCATTCTGTCTGTCTGTCTTCTTTTGTCCTTTTAATGCTTTTAATTTTATGTATTTCTCCTGCTACTTGACTGCTGTTTTTTCTCCTTCCAATCCTTTTAAAGCATTTTACTGTTTTTCTTCATCATCATTATATTTGCTTTCTTCTTTTTTTGTATTTTTTCTTCTCTCTCCTTTTCGTTTATAGATTTTATTTGATTTGGATGTCTCTCTCTCTCTCTCTCTCTCTCTCTCAAATGTTATTTTCATGTCTTTCCTTCTCTTCTCCACTTTTCACTGTATTTCTCTAGCTTTTATTCTTTCTCCCTGTTTAAATTTTTTTATTATTTACTTTTTTATTTTTACTTCAACACACTTTTGTAATTCCTGACTCCATATCCACTGATTTAATGACTTTGTGCTCAATGGAGAGAATAGCACGTGCAGACGGTCTCTCTTGTGACGTTGTTGACCTGAGGTGACCTGTGACTATCTGCTGCACAGGCGGGAAAAATTGTTACCTGTCAAAACAGTTGTCATTGGCCATAGTTATCTTTCTTTGTTTTTTTAAGTGTTTTATGCAGCCAGAAGTTTGGATTGTTGAGTGAAAATAGTTTTGTGGCATGTATGTGCTTGTTTTTTTTTCTACACAATTAAACATTTGAATGAACATCTTCTGAGAGGGGTGATTCCAGAATTTTTGCCAGGGATTGTATATGGATTGAAGCACGAAACACTCGTGATGATCGTCATGTGGTGAATGTGGCCAATCATGAGAAGCTGTGACGTCATCACAGCCTGGTGCAGTCGCTCCTGAAATGCTGCGCTGGCTGAGCAAGCCGGCTGCTCTCGAAACGCTCCCGCGTTACTTTGATGCCACACGTGAACGTCACGTGGCGTCGGCGCCGGTTCAAGTCGGACAAAATTTCTAACCGGCATGCACTAGTTCAAGTCAGCCGCCGATCGGTCTGCGCAGCGCCGCATGAAGTCGAACGCACCCCCTGTCTGCAGCCTGCAGATCGGGGCGGGGCTGAATCTGGGGCGGGGCTGCACGTGTTGCCCCGCCCACATGGTTTCTAATTGGTTGTAAGTAAATTAATGATGTCGTGCAACGTTCCTCCCACAACTCCTCTCATTGGTTAGTGAAATGGATTGAAGTCGCTGCCACGATAAACAGGAAATGCCGTTGGAAACAGTACATAGGAATTATACATTTTATACAAACGCTGAAATGCTAATTTATTCAGCTTTCAAATGCGTACAAATCTCAGTTAAGTTTTTTTTTTTTATGTACGCTTATGACTGGTTTGTGGATGAAGGTTACATACATTTACAAGCAAGACTTCTGCTGTTTAGTTCTCCCATTTCTGGCAACCCGTGACTATAAATTAAAATGTCAACCAATAGAGTTTATTTACAGCTTTTTTTTTTATATTATTAATAAAATACATAAATGTGGAATATTCTCAGCAAAAGTATCCACTATCCATATGTTATTAAATTAATAAATAGGAAAGCGTTGTTAAACATTTATAAATACAAACATTTATGACACATGAATGAATTTCACTGTTTATTTATTTATTTACAGTGGCTTGCAAAAGTATTCGGCCCCCTTGAACTTTTCCACATTTTGTCACATTACAGCCACAAACATGAATCCATTTTATTGACTCAGGGGGCTGAATAATTACGCACACCCCACTTTTCAGTTATTTATTTGGAAAAAATTTTTTGGAATCATGTATGATTTTCGTTCCACTTCTCACGTGTACACCACTTTGTATGGGTCTTTCACGTGGAATTCCAATAAAATTGATTCATGTTTGTGGCTGTAATGTGACAAAATGTGGAAAAGTTCAAGGGACCCGGTTTGCTCAACTTTAGTAAGCTGGTTTTTCTCATCAGGTTTTGCTGAGACGTATAATTGTGTGTTGTCAGCATAACAATGAAAACTAATACCATGCTTACAGATTATTTTGCTCAAAGGATGTAAAATGAGTAAAGCAGTGGGCCTAAAACTGAACCCTGCGGAACGCCACACTCCACTAGAGAACATGCAGAATAATCACCATTTAACTCTACATCCTGATAACGATCGGTCAAATAGGATCTTAGCCAGGAGAGGGCTGTACCCTTAATTCCTACTACATTTTCTAATCTGTGAAGAAGAATAGCATGATCAATGGTGTCGAAAGCTGCACTGAAGTCGAGTAATACAAGCATAGTTACACAACCCTGATCAGAGGCCAATAGGAGGTCATTTACTACTTTAACGAGTGCTATTTCTGTGCTGTGATGAGGCCTAAATCCTGACTGATACAGTTTATGTATGCCATTTCTATGTAGATATGAGCATAGCTGCTCCGCTACTATCTTTTCAAGAATCTTATAGATAAAGGGGAGGTTTGATATTGGCCTGTAATTGGACAGCTGACAGGGGTCGAGGTCAGGTTTCTTAATTATTGGTTTGATAACTGCTACTTTAAAAGATTTTGGAACATAACCAATGCTGAGTGAGGAATTAATTATTCTCAACAGCGGTTCTGTTATCACAACCTAGAATACTTTACTCCCCTTGAAGAGAATGAACTAATTTCACTCATCTCTTCTGCAAATTCATCAACCTGTATATTAGATCTGATACCGGCACATTTTCTTAAACAGATTTTTACAAGTTGTACAGTTATTTGTACAGGGGTAGCTCAGTGGTTAAGGCATTGGACTACGGTTCGGAAGATCCAAGTTGCCACTGTTGGGCCCTTGAGCAAGGCCCTTAACCCTCAACTGCACAGATGTATAATGAGATAAAAATGTAAGTCGCTCTGGATAAGAGCGTCTGCCAAATGACTAAAAGTAAATGTTATTTACAAGTTTCTCTTTGGTTACAGCCATTGACATGTCGCAGAGGTTAACACGTGAGGAGCGGATAGAAATTGTGTTGATGTCTGGTGAATGCAGTAACTGGGTCATTGCAGCAGATTTCAATGCAAGACACCCTATGAGACCACCCATCTCCTATGCTACAGTTAACTAACAATAACTCCTACTAATAATAAGTTAATAATACATTAATAATAATGAATACGTTACAATAACTCATGAAAGAATAAAGTTACGTTAAAAACAAGCACACCATTGTTTTTCTTGTGAAATTCCGAATACGTTTGATGTGTCACATGAACCTCTTCCTATTGAAAAAACAAAAGTTGGATCCAAAATGGCCGACTTCAAAATGGCCACCATGGTCACGACCCATCTTGAAAAGTTTTCCCCCTCACATATACTAATGTATCACAAACAGGAAGTTAATATCACCAACCATTCCCATTTTATTAAGGTGTATCCATATAAATGGCCCACCCTGTAGATGAAGCGATGAGCGAGTCAGTCACATGATTCTGACACACACGAGGCTTCGTTTGGATTGGTTACGTGAGACTGAGGAAAACAACACACACCTCGAAATGAGGCTTCATTTGGACACGCCCCCTTCTGCTCGACACAAGCGTCGGAGCCATTGACGGTTTTAGGGTAGGGCGAACTGGGCAGCCGCAGCCGGGGGGTGAGCGGAGAGGAGAGCGGATGACAGGGGGCGGGTCATCCGAGCAGTTCACCTCTCCCAAATGAAGCGGACAAGAAGGGGGCTAAATTATGTCTACCTGACTTTCTTACAAATAACGCACATTTTATTCAAAATATTATAAACACACACCAGTAATTTGCACTTTTTTTTTCATTTATTTAATTGTGTGAAATGGCAAATAAAAATAGATAATAAAAACGATTATGATGTGGAGGTGAATTGGTTTAGTCTTGACTACTGGTCGTGAGTGACAGCGTTGGGGGAAATCTGTTGATTGTCGAATCGTCGATAATAAAGTAAACACAGCGATGGAGAGAAAAAGGCCAAAGCTGTCAGGTGCCCAATTTAGAAAAAAAAAGAAAAGAAGATGAGGAGAAACGGATAAAAGATAAAGGTATACAACAATGTTCTCTCTGTATGATTAAGTTATTCATGTCATTATGTTAATTAGTGGTATAACATTAACTCTTAGGTTTGTTAGCCTTCTTGCTTATGATGCTTGCTATGCTTACCTTGTTAAAAACACACACACACACACAATAAAAGCCTAATTTACAAACCATCACAGAAATTCTAATGGTTTCTATTAAATATCACAAAATGTAACCACAAAATGATGCTTTGCAGCAAGACTGCAGCAAGTACAGTTATTTATTTCCATTGTTTATTATGTTAATGTTGGCTATAGCCAGTATATTTACTATATATTTACAGTATACTGTAAATAGCCAGTTTAATTTACATATGTGTAGATAGTTTAAAAGACATTTTCCATTTGCTATAACTGTTACGTGAAAGCATATAATTTGAGGCAGTAAATTAACCAAGGAGCTAATTGTTCCTCCCTTAGATTAGATTAATAAAGTGTCTAATGACTGCCATCAAAAACCATGAGCCTCTTTGAGCTTCTCACTTTTCTGCACGATAAGGATCTATCTGAGATCTACCCCAACTTTTGGACTGCTCTCAGGATTGCACTTACATTGCCAGTGACTGTAGCTCAAGCAGAGAGGAGCTTTTCCAAACTCAGGTTAATCAAGACATACCTGAGGTCAACCATGTCTCAGGAACGTCTCACTGGCCTCGCTGTCATAAGCATAAATCATGCAATAGGGGAGCATAACTCATATGATGCCGTTATTGATGACTTTCCATCTAGAAAGGCCAGAAAAGTTTGTGGTTTCTGTTCGGCAGTGAAGTAAATAAGTTATTTTTCTTTAGTGTGATTTGTTCTAATCCTATATTTATATAATATTTTTTTGTACACAGTATATTTATTTAAGTTATGAGTAGTTTAATAAAATGTGTGGTGTGTACAAAATGTGAAGTGTTTTTTGTTCGTTTTATTTTGTAATAATGGCAATTCAGTGTAGAACCGCCACTGGTTGGAGCCTCGTGTCACAGTAACCTCACTAACTGATTGTCCCGTCACCCCTCCCGTAACTGTGTCTCAGGACATCATGTGTCTCAGAGGAAGCGTGTGATGGACTTGTCCACCTCACCATGTTTCTCCAGGTGTTAGATGTTGCCCAGGTGTGTATTCACACACAGATGATGGAACTGTTCATTACAGGATGAGTGGGTGTGTGTAGGTGTTGATTATAGGTTTTAGAAAAAAAAAAGAAAATCTGACCTCTGAATCGGTCAAACTGCGATTGTTTCATCTATGATTATTTTATACAATTAAATGAATGAGAAATACCAAGATGATCTCTATGACCGTCTTTTAACAACTGCACTTCCTTTTTTTTTTTTTTTTTTTTAGAATTTTTACAGACACGTCTCCAGATGTTATCATGACGTCATGACCTTTATTTTAATTTACATCGTATCGTGCACCAGGTTTGTGAGTAAGTACATTTTGGTTATAAAATAGATTAAAGATAAGACGTATAACATCTTGATATGAAATCATTGTTTAAACATGTGCAAAGATGATCTATATTACTGTATAATTTCTCCGTCTCAGATCTCCTCTCTGCAGAACCTGAGATCAGTGTATCTGGTCTAGTGGGTTCTACAGCTGTCCTGCCGTGTGAACTGACGAGTGTAGACACTGACAGATCGTATATAAAGTGGAACACTGAGTCTGAGATTTTGTTTGAGCGAAAGAATGGAGACAAATACGCGGCTAAGGGATATGAGGGTCGTGTGGACGTTCCTGAGGAGGAGCTGCGTAAGGGGAACTGTTCACTGGTGTTACACAATCTGACATTTACTGATACAGGAGTCTACACCAGCTACCAGATACAGGGACACAAGAATGGATCTCCAGATGTCAAAATGGACTTGATCAACCATGTTAAACTCTCAGTCCATAGTGAGTGTGTTGGTCTCAGTAGATGATAAAGCTAGACACACTGTGTGTTTGTAAAGGCACCAAGTTCACTGTGTAACCAAAACAGGTTATTTGGAGCAAATTTAATGAAAATCTGTTATTTTAATCCTAATAGCTAAAACTTCTGCACAAAATATAATTATGGAGCTCTTCATGTGTGTGTTACACTGAGTCAGAACAGACTACACCTGACACTCTTTATATTTCTGTTTCATTACACACACACACACAAACTCATTTATATTTAAATATCTTTCTTTATAAAAATGTTATTTAATACTTTTTCATTATTTTTACAGTGTATGAACTTAAAATACTGTATCAATATTACACATACACACAATCAGGTTGTGTGGTATATTTTCTGTGTTTTTGTTGCAGGAATTATTAATGTCCTTTATCTGATTGATGTCAGTGTTGTAACCCTAGTAGGTTGCAAGCCACTGTACACCTGTGTCTAACACTCATCCTTTTTACAGTACACACACTGTCTCACAATTAAAAGAAGACGAGCAGCAAGAACCTGTTGCTACTAGGGTTACAACACTGACATCAATCAGATAAAGGACACTCATTAATGACATGAATATTATACACACATTCTCCAAGACTCAGTCCTGCATTCACACACCGAGCTCAACCACGCCACCACATGGGGGGAATCAACTGTGTGTTTAATAAGTAATCACTTGTGAGAATAAATAATGTGTAAAAGTTACACACACACACACACACACACACACAATCAGAACACTGATATTTAATATCATTTATTTATCTTCTTTTTCCTCTACAGACCGAACTGAAGACAGAACAGATAAAAACTCAGCTTCCTCAGGTGAGTGAATATGAAACTTTATTGAAATGTTTCCTTTACTTGGCTGTTCAGCTGCTTTATGAGTAAATGATACACCATACACACCTGATCATGTGACTGAGGACAAAAGTAATTATTCATTCATTCATTCATTAATTTCCTATACCGCTTAATCCTGTGTTCAGGGTCGCGGGGGACCTGGAGCCTATCCCAGGAGACTTCGGGCACTAGGCGGGGTACACCCTGGACAGGGTGCCAATCCATCGCAGGTCATACACACACTCACACACCCAATCACACACTATGGGCAATTTAGTAACGCCAATTAGCCTAACCTGCATGTCTTTGGACTGTGGGAGGAAACCGGAGTACCCGGAGGAAACCCACCAAGCACGGGGAGAACATGCAAACTCCATGCACACAGAGACGGGAATCGAGCCTGGCCGGGGAATCGAACCCAGACCCTGGAGGTGCAAGGCGACAGTGCTAACCACTACACCACCGCGCCGCCACAAGAGTTATTAATCATGTGTAAAAGATTTTAAAGTGATACTGATCTCTCTTTTTCCACAGTCATTGATTAGTGCTCACCAGGGCCAGGCTGAGGCCATGTCCACATATAGCCGGGTATTTTTTTAAACTGAGATTTTTCTCTGCTGTTTTCGCCTTTCGTCCACACACAATCGCAGTTTTGGTCGTTGAAAACTGAACTTTTGGGAAACTCCGTCCAAAGTGAAGATTTTCCAAAACTCCATTTTCAGTGGTGGTGTGTGTATGGGGGGGGGAAACAGAGATTTTGGCTTGTTGTAACGTCACCTTGTGCCGATGATGTAATTGTCTGTGTCCGCGTCTCCTTAATTTGACGTCAGCTTTGTTTCTGAGGATATTTTGTGTAGTGGTGAACATACGTATAGTAACCTAGTGACTGTGTTAACGTTGCGTACTGGACTTTTTACATGCGTGAACATACACGCGCTGTTACTCACACGTTACATAAAGGAACAGTGGCGTCTGAATGTACTCCGAAGCTCAATGCTGCTACATACAAAACTCCCAAAGACACACAGACCCCACAGACAGCGACGGTGGTTTTGGACGAGACCCGTCAAACAGCTACAAAGCACAACAGGTGGTGATGTTTTGTCTAAGGCTTCTGATTGGCCCCCTGTTGGTTAAGGAGGCTCCTAACAGCACTTAACAGGTGTTTTGTGTTTTCATGTGGACAAAGATATTTTTAAAACTTAGGTCGTGTGGACGGAATTATTTTAAAAAACAAAGTAGAAAAATCTGTTTTTAAAAATACCCGGGTACGTGTGGACATGGCCTAAAACACAATTTCAGGCCATGAAATTTCACACAAACCCAGGCTTTATGCACCCAAATTAATGTAAAAACTACAGACATTCTTATTTATTCCCACTAATATTATAGTTTATGAATAAAAAGTATTTATGGGGTAGTGGTTAGCACTGTGGTTAGCACTGTCGCCTTGCACCTCCAGTGTCCGGGTTCGATTCCTGGCCAGACTCGATTCCCGTCTCTGTGTCCATGGAGTTTGCATGTTCTCCCCGTGCTTGGTGGGTTTCCTCCGGGTACTCCGGTTTCCTCCCACAGTCCAAAGACCTGCAGGTTAGGTCAATTGGCGTTCCCAAATTATCCGTAGTGTGTGTGTGTGTGTGCCGTGCGATGGATTGGCACCCTAGGCAGGGTGTACCCTGCCTTGTGCCCTAAGCCTCCTGGGATAGTCTCCAGGCCCCCGCGACCCTGAATACCAGATAAAGCAGGATAGATAAGTGAGTGAGAGAAAAACTATTTTTTGTACCTTCTGCTCTAGTGTTACAAACAGAACTCCAACTTGGTACAGCTCCCTCATTGTAATTAGATTGTTCAGAATCTAAATAAATATGCATTTATTTATTCTAAAATGACTTGGATACCCAAATTCACAAAACAGTTAATATGTTAAACTATTTTCTATCTACTGTACCTGTCTCAGTCCCTGGCTGAACCTGATGTGTGATCACTGCACCAGAGCTACTGCAGGGTTGACTGTCTATTCATTTGAATAAAAAAAAATATATATTTTAAACTTCACAAATGGGCAGATATAATCTTCTAAAATGTAAATACTACAACAATAACTACATTATGGCAAAATATATATTTTTACATTCTTTTGTTCATATCTGCACTATAGCTCTCGTCTCCCTGCCTACCTATATAAAAGGATGGATGTGCAGCAGGTTAGAGTGATTAAAGATAGAGATGGAAATGTACTGACAGATGCCAGGAGGGTGATGGGAAGATGGAAGGAGTACTTTGAGGAGTTGATGAATGAGGAAAACGAAAGAGAACAAAGAGTAGAAGAGGTGACTGTTGTGGAGCAGGAAGTAGCAAATATTAGTAAAAGTGAGGTGAGAAGGGCGCTGAAGAGGATGAAGAGTGGAAAGGCTGTTGGTCCTGATGAAATACCTGTGGAGGTATGGAAGTGCTTAGGAGAGGTGGCAGTAGAGTTTCTGACTAGTTTGTTTAACGAGATCTTGGAGAGTGAGAGGATTCCAGAGGAATGGAGGAGAAGTGTATTGGTGCCGATTTTTAAGAACAAGGGAGATGTGCAGAGCTGTGGCAATTACAGAGGCATAAAGCTAATGAGCCATACAATGAAGCTGTGGGAAAGAGTAGTGGAAGCTAGGCTAAGGGCAGAGGTGAGAATTTGTGAGCAGCAATATGGTTTTACATTGTGCTTTGTAGCGAGGGAACAGGTGGAGGAAAATTTGGAGAGGTGGAGGTACGCTCTGGAAAGCAGAGGAATGAAGGTTAGCCGCAGCCAGACGGAATACATGTGTGTGAATGAGAGGAACCCAAGAGGAACAGTGAGGCTACAGGGAGCAGAGGTAAAGAAGGTGCAGGATTTTAAGTACTTAAGGTCAACTGTCGAGAGCAACGGAGAGTGTTCAAAGGAGGTGAAGAGACGAGTACAGGCAGGTTGGAATGGGTGGAGAAAAGTGTCAGGTGTGTTGTGCGATAAAAGAGTATCAGAGAGAATGAAAGGAAAGGTGTCCAGGACAGTGGTGAGACCAGCAATGCTCTACGGCTTAGAGACAGTGGCACTGAAGAAAAGACAGGAGGCAGAGCTAGAGGTAGCAGAGCTGAAGATGTTGAGGTTCTCTTTGGGAGTGACAAGGATGGATAGGATCAAGAATCAGTTCATCAGAGGGACAACCCATGTGAGATGTATTGGAGATAAAGTCAGAGAGGCCAGATTGAGGTGGTTTGGACATGTTCAGAGGAGAGATGGTGAATATATGGGTAGAAGGATGCTGAGGTTGGAACTGCCAGGCAGGAGGTCTAGAGGAAGACCAAAGAGGAGATTTATGGATGCAGTGAGAGAGGACATGAAGTTAGTTGGTGTGAGAGAAGAGGATGCAGAGGATAGGGTTAGATGGAGGCAGATGATTCGCTGTGGTGACCCCTGAAAGGGAACAGCCGAAAGACAAAGAAGATATAGTTAATGGGGGTGTTGTATATATTTTCTAGAAGTTCAATACAACAATAATCCAGATGAAACTGACTGCACTTGAATAGATCTGAAATTTTGAAACATTTTGCTGCTTCTTGAAGTGCTTTCTCCTTGCGTGCCCTTTTCCTTTCTGCTTCACTTGGCCAGTTTCTCTCCATCATAACATCATGTCTGTTTAAACTCTTTGCTGCTCTGGGGAGACGGGGAGCGAACATAACGTAACGATGTCAAGACTAACAGAGTTAGATTAATGAACGGATTAATATTGTTAATACTAGATGTGCCCAGGATCTCGTTCACGTGGAATTTTGGAAACGTTTTTGCTAAAATTGACAGACAACGTTTTTTTAACTGACCAGCAGTGTTGGGTGTAACATGGATTACTTTTTTTGATGTAATGAGTAATCTAACGCAGTAGGTCTGCCATTTAAGTACAGTTATTTAGTTACTTTTTCAAAAATGTTATCCATTATTTAGACAATTTATGTAATCCGGGAGCCAGACAGAAGTCATTCCCAGTCCGTTATTGTATGTGTGTGAAAGTCGTTCTACAAGCCCCGCTCCCGATAACCCGCCCCCCTCTATTATTCCTGCTGTTATACCCCTATCTCACCTATGCGGTTTGACTATGCAAGGACTGATGTGTGGAAAGATCACAGCGCCAAAACTCGCGGTGAATCATTATGAACCGTACTTGCAACCACCGTGCGAAACCGTGTAGGTGAGATTAGGGGTATTAGTAGTTAGTAGGGCCAAACGAGGAGCTATAATAGATTTGGGTGCACGCCCATATCAACATATAATAATGAATAGCAAGGTTGTTGGTCTTTCGGCTGCTCCCAGCAAGGGGTCGCCACAGCGGAATATCCAGTCTGCACAACAACTTGGCACAGGTTTTACGCCGGATGCCCTTCCTGACGCAACCCTCCCATTTTATTCGGGCTTGGGACCGACACTGTATCCAGTGGCTGGGGGGTTTGGGCACTGGCTGGGAATCGAACCCTGGCCTTCCGCATGGCAGGCGAAACACCTACCACTGAGCCATCAGTGCCCTTATAATGATGAATAACAAGAAATGTCCAAAAAAAACATGAAATTTACATTCAAATCATGTGATCATCGATTTGTGTGGGGTGTGTGTGCACATGCCGGTTTTCTCCATGTTTTCTCAGTAAACTTATAAAATCGTAAGATCTAAACTTTTGTAATTCAAAAAATGTCGCTATGATGTGTTTAAAAGCAGTTAAATGTCTTTCCACTGAGCATGAACTATTTACAGCAATGAATTTCTCTCTCTGCAGATAACAGAGGAAGAAACCATAATTACTTGTGGATCCTCGTTTTGCCCGGCTTGGTGTTACTGGATCTTGGTGTGTGACATCTGATTCTGAAAAGGAGAAATATTTATTAGTCAGCTGTGAATGAAGAATGGTATTGGTATAGTGGAACCTCGGATTACAAGCACAATTTGTTCCGGAACTGGGCTCGTATTCCAAAACACTCGTGAACCAAATCGAATTTTTACATAAGAAATGTAGACTCAAATTATTCGTTCCACAGCCCCCAAAAAATAAATACATAAAAATAATTAACACAAAATATAAAATAAAAATAAAACAAATTAACCTGCACTTTACCTTAAAAAAAAAAAAAAAGTAAAAATAAATCCCTACAGATAATTGTTTCCGTTTATGTGCACAGGCGCTGTGTAGGTGAAGTAGGGCTGGAATATTATAGATGTTAGTTGTGCATATTGATGCAAAAATATAACAATTGTCATACCAAAGAATAAACTACCCGCCAATGTGGCTAGTGAGACTAAAGTTATTACCCGCCACAGCCGAATTTTACCCGCATTTGGCGGGTGGGCGGGTGCAAATGTCAACGCCATCTTGTCTCCGTTTATGCTTCCTGAATCGCGACCGTACTACTTCCGGGTCCTAGAGCCGGTCGCGGAGCGAGTGCGCATGACGGCAATCAAACTAGCTTCGCGTCCAGCGTTTTCTTCCGACAGAGAATAAAAAATATCGACCGTTCTATCGAACATATTTTATATTGATATTGATCACGTGTCTATCGCGAAACATATCGTTATCGTTTTATCGCCCAGGCCTACTGTGAAGCTAAAGTAAGAGGAGAGGAGGAATCAGACCACAGTAACCCCTCCTCCTCCCTTATTTGCGTTTCACACACACACATTAACGGAAAATTAGCAAGAAATTTCTCTAATAACACTTAGATTGAGCGACACACTAACAGAATCACTGCTGTAAAAGTAAAACAAATTAATCCGCACTTTACCTTTGAAAAAAATCGCGACAGAGCAGTGTTTCTGTATAGAGCAGAGAGAGAGAGAGAGAGAGAGTGTGTGTGTGTGTGTGTGTGTGTGTGTGTGTGTGTGTGTGTGTGTGTGTGTGTGTGTGTGTGTGTGAGTGAAGGCGAGAGGAGGGGAGGAGGAGTGTGTGAAGGGGCACAGTGTCAAATATCGTGCACAGACACTGAATTGGTGCAAAGTAGGAGGAGTGTGTGTGTGTGTGTGTGTGTGGCACACGGTGTCCAATGACGCGCGCGCACACAGACACAGAGAGAAAATAGATCTTTAACCTCTCTAATGAGACTTGCTTTTGCTTTACACGCGCGCTGTACACACACGCATACAGACACAAAATAAAATATGTTTTAAACACACACGTGGTCACTGTGTAATAGTAAACAGTAAACGCATGCACGGATGTTGACTATACCAGTGAGAGATGCGTACTAAGACCCAACAGGGGAGACCCACAATTCCGCAGCGCAAGAGAGAGAAAAAAACGTTGCCTCAGTTGTGATCACGTGATGCTTGGCATCAAAACAAGAAGGGCCTGTATGATGCATGATGCTCGGTACTGGTAAACCAAGACTTGTTCGTTTTTCAAGTCAAAATGTATTAAAAATCTTTGTTCATCTTGTGAAACACTCACAAACTGCGTTACTCGCAATCCGAGGTTTCACTATGGGTGATTTTAACGAAATCATGCTTTAAAATATGTTCAAGTATGAAAATGTAAAAAATGCTTAAATTAACTTTTTTTTTTCCAGACATTAGCAATTATTCGGACGGGAATAGCTTTACAGGGGGTTGTTAGAGAAATTTCTGTTTCACAGACGTACGAATCTCCCATGTCTGTCTTTCTCTCACACGACCTCTGTAAAAATTCCAGAGCAAATTACCTACAAACCTACCTATTTTCAGCAAACTCTGCGGTCCTCTGAGAAGTCTAATCGCGTCCGAATCCGAATGTCTGTGATTGCTGAAAATGTTTTTTCCAAAACGCGTTTTCTTTTGTGTTTTGGTCAACGTGAATAATGTATGTAGATCCTGGACACGTGGTCTTGTGCAACGCTCACATGTAAAACACAGACACTCCTACCTCCGTAATAAACACAGAGGTGTTAGTCCCGTCTCAATGCATACATGAAATGAATGAAAACTCAAACGTCGTTTGGAAAACTAGTCCCATCCGAATAGGGTTAAAGACTGAAGTATTTGTAAATTTTTTCAAAATGACATGACAAACCTGAAAGAACATAATTTTTACATTCTACACATGCATTTAAAATCAAAGTACTATTTTCTATTAATTAAATTAACATCTAATGAAGATCTGTTGTGGTATTGATATACTGTACAGTGGAGCATAATTCATTCTGGAAGAATGATTGTATATCAAAACACTCATATTCCAAGCAGATTTCCAAGACGAGTTACATATATTCATATAAAATTAAACACAAAATATAAAGTAAAAATAAAACAAAATAACCTGCACATTACCTTTGAAAAAAATCCTGACAGAGCAGTGTTTCCGTGTGTGTGTGTGTGTGTGTGTGTGTGTGTGTGTGTGTGTGTGAGTGAGAAGCTGAAGTGTAAGCAAAGAAGGAGGGAGGGACAGCTTTCACCTTAAAAATAAAAGCTTAAACAAAAGAAATACGTTAGAAAATATTAACTAGTAAAATATACTGTACAAGTAAAATATACTGTTATAAAAGAAATACAGTAGAAAATGAAATTAACTAGTAAAATATACTGTACAAAGTAAAATAAAATATACTGTACAAATAAGAACAAAATATCAATATAATAATATAGAAATATAAAAGAAGAAAATAGAAATTTGTCCAAATCAGAAGTGTAGAAATTATTGGGGTGTGCAAATATACATAAAAGTGACTTCTTAAAGTGGCTTATTATTAAAGTGATTTGCGCAGTAGTCCATAAATTGAAATATAAATATATAGTGCAAAAGTGTGCATGAATGTGTCCAAAGTCGCCATGAATGTACTGTCAGTGTTGGATGTAAAAAAGATGATGTTAGTTCTGTATTGTGGTGTGGTTGAGAGACCTTATCGCCTGCAGGAAGAAGCTCCTCCTCAGTCTCTCAGTGTTGGCCTTCCCAGACCGCAACAGAGTGAACAGTCCATTATTGGGGTGGCTGAGGTCCTTCATGATCTTCCTGGCCTTAGTCCAGCACCGCTTGCTGTAGACCGAGTGCAGGTCAGGGAGCTCAGTGCGGATGATTCGTTCGGCTGATCGCACCACCCTCTGTAGAGCTCGTCTGTCCTGCATGGTGCTGTTTCCAAACCAGGTTGTGATGTTTCCCGTCAGGATGCTCTCTATGGTGCAGGGGTAGAAATTTCTGAGCACCTTGGAGGGCAGTCTGAAGTCTCTCAAGCGTCTGAGGTGGTAGAGATGCTGCCGGGCTTTTTTCACCACGGTGTTGATGTGACAGGACCATGACAGGTCCTGCGTGATGTGAACACCGAGGTATCGAAAGCTGTCCACTCTCTCCACTGGGCTCCTGTTGATGACTGGGGTCTGGTAGTTCCTCTCCTGCTTTGTACTAAAGTCCACTACCAGCTCCTTTGTCTTGCTGACGTTCAAGAGGAGATTGGAAATCTGGAGAAATGGTGCCAGAGGAACAATCTCCTCTAGGTAGGCCGACTCATCGTTATTCGTGATCAGGCCGACCACGACAGTGTCGTCAGCAAACTTGATTCCTGAGAACCATTGGCTTATTTGTGATCATCTGACACTCAGCAGACAAAGCAAATGCCTACAACTCATATATAAAGATGCTTATTTATCAAGTTAAAATGTATTTAGAAATTTTTCTAGTCTTGCAAAGTGCTTGCTGACCGTGTTACTCGCAATCTAAAGTTCCACTTTATAGGTTTCAGAAATTAAGTTATTTATTTCAGTAATGCAGAACAAACTGATAATATTGTACAATCAAGCAGTCAAGTTTAAAACAGTTTTATTGTGTAAGGGTTCAGAAATCCAAAGGCCAAAAAAAATTTAAGAAAAACATTAAAACAGAAGTAAACAGGGCAACATTTCAACATGTACCTAAAAAAAAAACTTGAACCATTTTACCATGACATTAAAAAAAAACTGACCACAATTACCACATTCTGATTTGGCAGAACTGGTCACATGTATATTCATTTCTAACAAACAGCTACACAACAGTTCCACAATGAAAGGGAGGGAAGTGGAACAGTAAGAATACAGGGTGAAGAAGGTGGACTTTAAGTACTTTGAGTAAACAAATCAGGATAATGGTGTGGGAAAAGTGTGGGAAAGAGTGCAGGCAGGTTGGAATGGGTGGAGAACGATGTCGAGTGTTCTGTGTGAAAATATCAGTGAGAATCAAAGGGGAAGATGTACAAGGCAGTGGGGAGACTGTCATGCTGTATGGTTTAAAGACAGGAGACAGAGCTGGAGGTTGCAGAGCTGAAGATGTTGAGGTTCTCTTTGGGAGGGACACAGTTGGAAAGCATTAGGAATGAGTAAATCAGAGGGACAGCACAACATTAGGGAAGCCAGACTACGATTGTTTGGAAATGTTCAGAGGAGGTAAAATTTTTTATTTATATATTCAACACAGTTATGAAAGTTATTTCCTGTTATAATTGCTTATTGTGCATCAATAAATAACAATAATGGAAATATCAAACAAAACTCATTTTAACCGGTAAAACAACAGTAAAACCTTGCATTTTAAAAGTAGATGTTCTGTATATTATACGTAAAATCTATTCATAATATGCTGTATTTTTATGTTTTAATAATGAAGTTATTGTGGTAAATCTTAAACACATCTTGAGAAAAGACAAGAGAGCAAAATATAACTTGAGAAATTTTTTAACAGCCATCGTCAATAGTTGTAAACAACTGGATGAATTTTTATTCAAACAAAGTTTTCAAAGTTTGAAACAAAGTTTATGTGCCATGCACACAACAACCACCCACACTCTCCCTGTCTGGAATGTTCCACAGTATGGCATAAAACTTACCTCCATGGAGACAATCAGGTGATGCCAAATGGCAAGTTACAGGTCAGCTCTACAGATCTACAGACGAGCCCCATCACATTTGTTACGGTATTTTTGCAATAAAAACAGTTCTAATTGAATATATGCAAGATAGATAAGTTTTATACCATATTGTGAAACATTCCCACAAAGAAAGAACATCTTCATGAAACAAGCAGGTGGCGGACTCGCTACCAGAAAAAGTTAGTGCACCTTTAAGACTTAAAAAAAATTATACAGTGCTTTAAAAAACAATACACATTGTGGATTTAACAAAACTAACAGTACCTCTTCTCAAACAAACAGAAAAAAAGTGCATCCTTAAGACTTAAAAAAAAGTCCATATTTAGGCTTAACGCCACTTGTGATCGGAGAGTTCCTGTATCAGGGTGGGGATTCGAGGGTTCACGTTGAGACGACGCTTGGAGTTTTATTCTCTACTTTGCTTCCTTTTTCTGGGTTTATTTAGAAAAGACACCTTTTATTTAACTAAATAAATTAATTAATTAAAGAAAAGACTACAAGAAACAATATACACACTACCAGTCAAAAGTTTGGAAATTGTACTGTTTTGATTGTTTTTGAACAATCAACAAGGCTGCATTTGTGTTATTAAAAATACAAAAAAAGCTGTTTTATTGTGAAATATTTTTAAAATGTAAAATAACTTTTCTATTTGAACATATTTTAATTGATTCCTGTGAAATGCAGAAGTGAAGGAGGAGATGAGGTTGATAAGGTTCCGATCCAGACTTAGCATGTGGAGGAATAGCAGGACTGTCCTATGAACAAATTATTTAACATTTAACATATACTCCCTATACACAGAGTACGCAGTCTGCGTAGGGCACCAACTCCCAGGGGGGCACCATCCCAGCTGCTCAAAAAAAATGTTTTATATATTATAATAATAAATTAATATTAATAATATACATATACAAATAAACAAAAATATAAATGTATATATTGCATTTAACGGTGAACGCAGAGTAGGCTAAGCATACGTGATGGCGCGCGCGCCCTCACCTCTGTTACGGCGGCCTATTTGACCAAAAATTATAATAATTGAACAATATGCCTGGTCCTGGAAAGAGACATCAACTGTCCGGCGCCGGGAAACGAAAGAAAAAAAAGCCCAAGATGAAGCCCGTGCATCACTTTCAGGTACGTTCATAATCCTGTGAAACTTTATTTTATTCTGTCGACGTTAATAAAGTGTTTTAATGTCGGTAATAATTTCACGACTAACGCATCTTACTTAATATGATACAGTGACGCTCTCTGTAACTGTTGCCTCTGCTGAGCCAAGTTTTTCTAAAATGAAGCTCATCAAAATGTACTTGCGCTCATCTATGGCACAAGAGTGCATGAGTGGTCTATAGTCAGCATCAACTCTGAATTATCAAAGGCTTTATCATAAGAAGAGCTCATTTACGACTTCGCCTCAAGAAAAAGCAGAAGTGTTGTAAGGATTTCTTGTTTTTGCTAGACCCCGTCTAGTCAGTGCTCAGCCTGTATTTTGCTTCCCGCCTGGTACCAGGGAACCCCTCAATAATACACAAGTCCGTGCTTAGTGAGACGTTCCAAGTTTATTGTGGAAGACAGGAGTATATATACGCACACACACGCAAAGAATCAGAGTGTTTGCATCTGGTCAGGAATGTTTAGAAAAGATAAGGTAAAGAAGAACATAAAATTGGGAGTAGCTCTGCATTTACGAGCATTTACAGTTTTACGACCTTTAACATAAACTACTATAGGATGTGTTTATTGAAAGTGCAGCTTGTGTCGGGGTAAGAGAAAGAAATAACATTCTGTTCTCACGCACACAGAATATCATAAAACATACTAAAAATCAAATATTCCCTACAAGTGTGCCTTTGTAAATTTTTAACTTTGGAAAGCTCCATCAGATGATAGAGTTGATTTTATTTCAGTTTATTATTGTTTATTTTATTTATTATAAATGCTTTTATTTAAAGTGATATTTTAGTTTGTATTTTTTGCTGTAGAGCTACAATTGTAATTTATAAATGATACAATTTATTTATGTATTTACTTTTATTTGATTAAAGGTCTATTTTGGCCCCTATAGTAGGTGATTTTTTATTACTTTATTTCTACTTCCGTAATATTTGGGGGAGGGGCACAAAAGTAAATTTCTGCTTAGGGCACCGATTTGGCCAGCAATGGCCCTGTATTTATGTATGTTGTTGTTAGCAATGAGATAATTTAGGACTCAACTGATCCGAGTGAATGAAGAGAAGGATTTGTGAGTCATATAAAGAATCGGATTATTCAATCCAGATGAATCCGGGATTCATTCTGGTGACTGCGGCTGCGCGCGTTTAAATGGACGTCATTTGGACCGTGATCTCGTTACATCGCTGAGGCTTTCCCCCTCCCCAATATTAGGATTATTCTCCATAAAGACAGCTTTACAGGACAGACATTTTGTGCAATCGTGTTCCCGGACTCGATTTCATTGAAACCGGTGAGGCCGACTCATTTCTCCACACACACACACAATATACACCGGACACTTTAGGCATTTTGTACATCCACTTACAAACTGAAAATGTTGTTGCTGGTCTTTCGGCTGCTTCCGACAAGGGGTCGCCACAGCGGAATATCCAGTCCGCACTACAACTTGGCGCAGGTTTTACGCCGGATGCCCTTCCTGACGCAACCCTCCCATTTTATCCAGGCTTGGGACCGGCACTGCATCCAGTGGCTGGGAATCGAACCCGGGCCTTCCGCATGGCAGGCGAAACACCTACCACTGAGCCACCAGTGCCCATAAATATTGTATATAATTGTACATATTGGTATCTGGTGCACTACAGTGTGTATTTTTGTACAATACACGTTTGTGATTGGTTTATTGTCTGTCTGTGTGACTTTCTTGTTCTTTGGGTTTTATTAACACCAACTTATTTTTGAAGTTACTGTGAAAAAAAAAAATACAAAAAAAAACTACTTTTCGCAACGCGGATGAGTTAGGGACCGTCTACAAAGTGCCGCTCCAGCCATCAAATAACTTCCTTAGACTCAAATAATCAACTCTTACTTTAATATGAATATAAATTAGAGGAGAAAGAATCACTTTACCGATGTTAGAAACTATCCTACATGAGTATAATTAGCACAGATACACTGAATGGTTTTGGTTCTAACTCACTAAACCACGGGGAAGTTGTATATCAGAGCTTCCAGATTCCGAGTTGTGGCGGAAATTCGCTAACTAAATCACCGCGGTGAAGTTGGTTTGACGTTGGATGTTGGATATTCGAGCTCCGGCCACCAGATTTGTAGCGGAGATTCGCTAACAGAATCTGGCGAAAGCAGCTCGCCTACTGCGCGAGTCAGGGACCGTCTGCAAATTACTGTCTGACTGAAATACAGATAATATTAATATTATAAACATTGATATTTAAAATGAATAAATGAACTATTGTTTCAAAGTCTGTTCTAAAATGTGTCCACTTGTCCTGCAGATGGCACAACCTTTTTTTGTCAATATTATCACTTTTCATATTTATTAATAATTAATTCTGCATTTTATTTCAATACCTTCCAGGTCATGTGACCTATTGCCTCAAAATCTATTCTTAAATGTGTGTCCACATGTTCTGCAGAGGGCACAACCTTTTTTTATTCAATATTATCACTTTTCAAATGTATTAATAATTAATATGTAATAATTCTATATTTTATTTCAATAACGTCCAGGTCATGTGACCTATTGCCTCAAAATCTATTATAAAATGTGTGTGCACCTGTCCTGCAGAGGGCACAATATTTTTTTATTCAATATTATCACTTTGCATATTTATTAATATTCATGCACTACGTCCTGCGTAGTGCACAAACTATCTTTTTTAATTACTTACTAGCACATTGCATGTTTATTAATACTTTTTAATTGAAATATTAATTATTTTATTTCAGTAACTTTCTTGCAATATTAATGATTTTATTTCATTTAAAATAGGTCATAAAACCATCCATGAATTTATAATGGCATCTATCTTGGGTCTGAAATGAAAGTAATTTTGAGTATGAAATAAATGAAACATACTGTAGATACATGCACTGTAGATCTAGATATAACATTTCAAATTAGGAAAAATTATTATGGATGCAGTTGTTTGGACCGCCCTATGAGCTGGCTGGCCTGGAATACACTCTGTTCATGAGCACTTTCATACTCTTTCTACCTTCTTGTTTCAGTAGCTGTGATTAACCTTTTCATAGTGATGTGCCCACTCTTTAGTCTATAGCAAATGACATGTAGTCAATCACTACTTTCACAACTTCTTCAATAGCAACCAGGGCTGGTTCATCTGTATAATGGAACTTGCAGGCATACAAAATGGAGGTACTGATCAGATGGTCGGCGGATCAAGCCTCACCTCCACCAGGTTGCCATTTTTGAGCCCTTGAGCTAGGCCCTTAACCCTATCTGCCCCAGGGATGCCGTATCATGCCTGACACTGCACTCTTTTTAGTGCACAGTAATGTACAGTATGTGAAAAATAAAGTCTTAACTTAAGTCAGGGTGTCTCAATATGTACACCCATGTACAGCTTTTTAGGACTGAAATGGCCAGTCTGCAGTCCAGATCTTTCACCCATAGAAAACATTTGGCGCATCATAAAGATGAAGATGCGACAAAGATGACCTAAGAAAGTTGAACAAGAAGAAGCCTGTATTAGACAAGAACGGGAAAAACTTTCCTATTCCTAAACTTGAGCAACTTGTCTCCTCAGTCAATATGTACACCCATGTACAGCTTTTTAGGGCCCAAGCACTATGATTATATTCATCAGCCCTATTACATTACAGTGTGTAAAGGGCCCTCTTGTTCCTCAAAAGATTGTTATTAGGAACCAAGCAATATGAACATCAGCCCTACAGTATATTGTCATAGTGTGTGAGGGCTTTTGTTCTTCTAAGGATTTTTTTTTTTATTAAGGCCCAAGCACTATGAACATCAGCCCTATTATGTTACAGTCTGTGAGGGCCCTCTTGTTCTCCTAAGAATTATTATTTTTAATAGGTCCCAAGCAACATGTCATCAGCCCGATTACATCATAGTGTATGAAGGACCCTCTTGTTTTTCTAAGGATTTCTTCCAGCCTCCAGGTCTTTTTGGCTTTCCTAGCATGCCCTGAAAGTCATTAGTGACCGGTTAAAACTGCTGCCATTAGGATGCAACGCCCGGGGCCCTCACACAAGATTTTGCTGCATAGCTTATGCACACTTGCATGTATACAGTACATGGAAAACCTGGTACACATTTACAAACTCGATTCCAAAAAAGTTGGGACACAATTATTCAGAATAGAATATAAATAACATATCAAATGTTGAAAGTGAGACATTTTGAAATGTCATGCCAAATATTGGCTCATTTTGGATTTCATAAGAGCTACACATTCCAAAAAGGTTGGGACAGGTAGCAATAAGAGGCCAGAAAAGTTAAATGTACATATAAGAATCAGCTGGAGGACCAATTTGCAACTTATTAGGTCAATTGGCAACATGATTGGGTATAAAAAGAGCCTCTCAGAGCAGCAGTGTCTCTCAGAAGTCAAGATGGGCAGAGGATCACCAATTCACCAAATGCTGTGGCGAAAAATATTGGCGCGATATCAGAAAGGAGTTTCTCAGAGAAAAATTGCAAAGAGTCTGAAGTTATCATCATCTACAAGCATAATATTATCCAAAGTTCATCAAAGAACCTGGAATAATCTCTGTGCGTAAGGGTCAAGCCCGGAGACCATACTGGATGCAGGCGTTTTCTCTGGGCCAAGACTCATTTAAAATGGACTGTGGCAAAGTGGAAAACTGTTCTGTGGTCAGACGAATCAAAATTTTAATTTCTTTTTGGGAAACTTGGACAATATGTCATCTGGACTAAAGAGGACAAGGACAGCCCAAGTTGTTATCAGCGTTCAGTTCAGAAGCCTGCATCTCTGATGGTATGGGGTTACATGAGTGCGTGTGGCATCTGCTTACACATCTGTAAAGGCACCATCAATGCTGAAAGGTATATCCAAGTTCTAGAACAACATATGCTCCCATCCAGACGTCATCTCTTTCAGGGAAGACCCTGCATTTTCCAACACGATAATGCCAGACCACAACCTGCATCAATCACAACATCATGGCTGCGTAGGAGAAGGATCCAGGGACTGAAATGGCCAGTCTGCAGTCCAGATCTTTCACCCATAGAAAACATTTGGCGCATCATAAAGATGAAGATGCGACAAACATGACCTAAGAAAGTTGAACAAGAAGAAGCCTGTATTAGGCAAGAACGGGAAAAACTTTCCTATTCCTAAACTTGAGCAACTTGTCTCCTCAGTCCCCAGACGTTTGCTGACGGTTATAAAAAGAAGAGGGGATTCCACACAGTGGTAAACATGGCCTTGTCTCAACTTTTTTGAGATGTGTTGATGCCATGAAATTTAAAATCATCTTATTTTTCCGTTAAAATTATACATTTTCTCAGTTAATCATTTGATATGTCATCTATGTTGTATTATGATGTCATTATGTTATTGGTATGTCCCCTTTAAAGGCATGTGTCCACTGTGTCCAATGTATTTCTGCGCAAGGTGCTTGGGCCCGCTCATCATTACTTGCAATTGTATTTTAACGTTGGTTATTAATAAATATAAGTATAAGTGATAATATTGAATAAAAAAGGTTGGGCTCTTTGCAGAACATGTGGTCACACATTTTAGAAGAGATTTTGTGCCAACAAGTCACATGACCTGTAAGTAATTGGAATAAAAAAATAAATAAATAAAATAATAACATCAATATACAGTGATAAAATGTAATAAAAAAAGTTTTGCCCTCTGCAGAACATGTACTGTAGCCACACATTGTAAAACAGATTTTGAGGGAAAAGGTCACATGACCTGAAAGTTATTGAAATAAAATCAATGAAAATTCTATAAAATAATTATTAATAAATATGAAAAGTGATAAGATTTAATAAAAAAGGTTGTGCACTCTGCAGGACAGGGGCCCACACAATTTAGAATAGATTTTGAAACAATAGGTCACATGATCTGGAAGTTATTGAAATAAAACTATAAAATTTTCTATTTAAAAAAATTAATAAATATAAAAAGTGATAATATGCAAAGTCATTATACACCACCATGCATCACATTAACACTAACAGTAACAACATTCATTTATTTGTTTGTTTGTTTATTTATTTCAAATATGATATTTATAATGTTAATATCATCTGTATTTCAGTCGGACAGTAATTTTCAGACGGTCTCTAACTCGCGCAGTAGATGTGGTGCTTTTAGCGAATCTCCGCTACAAATCGGAGTCTGGAAGCCGGAGCTCTACAATGTCCAACTTCAAACCAACTTCACCGCGATCAAGACAAAGCCTTTGTGTCTCTGGAAGTGCGATATCACAAGTCCTGTTGCACACAGTACACCAGGTTCTTGACTAAATCTACTGGAACAGTTACTCAGACATCAGAAGAACAGCGAGTTGTTATATTGCATTTTTCAATTAATAATTCACAATTCCTTTGAATGGTTGCTCATTTATAAAGTAAACCATTGATCATCTACATAGACTGTGTTTAGACAGTTTTGTCTTGACCTCACAGCTATTTGTACAATAATTCAGCACGATAAAATGTCTAGTTTTTTGTGACTGTAAAATAACTGAAATATTTTTAAGAGTAAAATTTAAAAAAAAAATTTTTTTACTCAGTTTGCTTAGTAAGTTGCTTTCAGTTTGTATACAGTATGGTATGTACAATGTAAAAATAGATGTTATTGTAATTTAGTTACAGAACATGAAATAATATTCTGTAAAATAATATTTTATTCTGAAATTCTGTCTTGTTTTTTGTTTGTTTTGTTTTTAGAAACAAGCCAACCTACGATGTCAGCTACAAGATCTCTGAAAGAATCATCCGCCATCGAATAAATGTAAACCAAAAGAGGTGCTGACAATTACGCAGCTACTGTAAGAAGGATCTTTTTAAATCTTGTGAAAAAAAAACAAAGATCTTGATGCTTCAAACTACAGGTAATTTAAACACTATGAGTTTCCTTTTGCAAATTAGGGAAGAACATTTATGCTAACTTTTTCTATTTTTCTCACAAAAATTTTATTAATAATAATGATAATCATAATTCTACTTTATCATAATTAATGTGTAAAAGCTGACAGTGTTTTTTAACTCGTTTTTTCAGTGTGATTATATCTTAGATGGGTCTGATCATCTTTTTCTGTATCTTTATGTTTCAGGCAGATTAAACTGAACAGGAGGTTGACCTGATTTCCCCCAACTGGTGTTTCACTCCCCAAGCAAGCACAACATCAGTGAATTTGTTTGTGTTAAGACACTTTCTGCAGATAAACTGGTAGACAGAATATCTCATCCATCAGATATGGGAACAACTGAGTCAACTGAAGTAACAGCAGCTGGTCCTCAAAGCGAAAGTTCAATGGCATCAAGTCTGCAGCCAGATTTACCATGTAGACTGTATTTTTTTCCACTGGGATTGGCGACAAAACAAGGATCATTAACTTATCTAAGGTTTCATCAGCTCTTGGCACTAGTGTATGTCAGCACTCATTGGTATCCATACCTTCTCTGGCTGTGACTCTACAAGTGCCTTCTATGGCAAATTAAAAAAAAAAGTCATTTTCTGTTGCTTGTGAGAGAGGAATACCTGACTGCATTTAGAAATCTGGGTAGCAGTTTTAACTTGGAGCAGCCTACCTTTGAAGTACTTTGCAAATATGTGTGTTACCTATATGGGCAGACATGTGCCAAAAGTGTGAACGATGTAAGATACAAACTATTCTGCATGGCATCGTCAGCTTTGTCAAAGCTTTGTCATACCTCCAACAAGTGATGCCCTGTACTAACACTGCAAAAGGCCAAACTACCAAGCAGCCATAATGAGACATTCTCTTAAAGGTACAGTATAATGTGTGCACATTCACCTGTTGGCAATGGATGGCACATCGATGACGAGGAGTTAACAGTGACCTGGATGACTAGAAATCTGACCCCCGAGAGTGTGTTGCAGGTCCACTGCAGTTGCAAACAAAGCAAATGTGAGACTGGAAGATGTTCTTGTATGTCTGCAAAATTGTCTTGTACAGATCTATGTCGATGCCACAATTGTGCAAATGTTTCCCAGGAAACAGAGGAAAGCCCTGTGTGGGCTGATGGCTCTGATGATAGTTATAGGGATGTTAGTGATGAGGAATGTTGAGCTGAGTCATATTTCAGGTTCATTGGAGCAGTAATTAATCTGCTGTCAAATTGTAAAATTGTGGCATTATTGAAAAATCAGGGCAGCAGAGAAGAATTTTGAGTCATTTCACCCAACTTGGCCCAAATGTTTTTATATTTACTTTTCTCTTAATTACTCAGTGCCTACTGAAAATTCTGATGTATAAAACGTTACTTAAAAAAAGAATCTCTATCTTCAATTTTGCTTGGTGCCAATCTGTGAAGTTTAATTCCGTTTTGTATAAATTTGCCCCATTTCTTGGTCTTTATTCACACTTCCATAGACTAACGTACCAATACTCAAATTTGTAGGCACATGTAAAAATGTGAGTTTGTCATACAGTATATTTTGTGTTGTTGTGATGCATAATAATAAAGTTACAGGCTAAATTAGCAGCATAAGATAGTGCTCAGGAGTGGGAACGAAAATCACTTTCTAGCCACTTATTCCTAGTTCATCGTAGAACACAAGTTATTTATAAAGCTTCAAATTCTTACTCATTCGTCAAATTCTTACTAATTCTTTCCGTAATTATCCAACGTCACTAACTAACTAACGCTAAGAGGGTGAACGAGGATGTTGACAGTTTTTCTCTCATTTTAAAGAGTTTTTACAAACCTTCTGAATTAAACAAATAACCTATACAAAACCTAGGCTTTTTTTTATGCATACAGTATATGAAGGTATTTCAGATATGTTTTAAACTGCTGCAAAAGGCTGGTTCACTGGGCAAGTACTGACATTGCGACTACTTTTAATTCACGTACATGAGCTGTGTGACGATTAGGGTTGGGTACCGAAACCAGGTGCCAATACGGCACCGGTACCTATAGAACCGGTATGTACCGGACCGAAACAAAATGAGAATTTCGGTGTCTCATTTCGGTGCCACTTAAATGCCTGAACTGTCGATTGAAATATTTGTTCTCTAGATTCATATATTTTTGTAGATTAATCGTTTATTAGATTAAATAAAAAAATTAAAAGCACAAATTATCCGGAAATGAGAGACCACCCGAGATGCGCGTGAATGCAGTAACTAACGTTACACTCGCTCTCACGGCAGCAGGCGGTCTACCGATAGCTTAGCATGCTAAATTAAACAACTCTCGTTAAAATGCCTAAAACTAAACCGTCGAAAGTGTGGCTGCATTTCACAAGAAAGGATTCCGAGACCGCGACGTGCAGCGAATGTCTTACAGCAGTTGCGTGTAAAGGGGGAAACACGTTAAATCTAATGAAACATTCGAGGGCAGACGGAATAAAGTTAAAAGCAGACGGAGGCACCGTGTTTAACAGCTTGTGGACAACAGCTGGCACTATCAGTGTGGACGACCCTCAGTCCCAGTCACACCAACTGTAGCAAAAAGGAGTCACCGATTATGATGCCGACAGCAGCCTGTCCGCAGGTTAGTAGTAGGATAATGTAATGTTAATAGCAAAATGCAAATCTTACATTCATGCTAACAAATAGTCAAACGATTTGTAAAAAACTAATGTAACATGGATTCTGTTTATAATTATGGCTTTCCAGCTAGTACTAGTAGCACTACAACAGTGACCCCATTTACCATTGTAAAGAAGGCTCTGCATGTTCTGTGCAGGGCAATAAGTCAGGGAAGGTGTCGTATTTTGACAGAAAAGGCAAATATGGTGAAATTTCTGCAAAAGAATTGCTAAAATTTGAAGCTTACATATTCATATATACTTTAAACTTTTAATATATTGTTAAATTTTAAGCATAAAATTTTTGGTTCAATAAAAATTCATTCTTGAGTCATCCACTATAATTTTTTGGCTTAAAAGTATCGGTTCAGGCACCGTTTTGGCACCGGTACCGTTTTCAAAGTATCGATTTGGCACCGGTATCGAAAAAAACCCAAACGATACCCAACCCTAGTGACGATAGATGTGATATTGATTTATTCCAAATATAATTAAGGGTATACTTTTTAACTCAAGGATAGAGTTCCTACTCGTGATAGTTAATAACTGCTAACCAGGATACTCCTCTTTTTCTTTTTTACCCACTCAAATATCCAGTTCTATTAAACTATCTGGTGTACATATCACACACACACACACACACACACGGAGGTAGAACAATTATATGACACCACACTCATAGTTATTCATGTGTAACTAGGTATCTGAATTACTTTCAACATCTTACACACATCTTAACACAAATGTATGATGGAGAAACACGATTTCATAAAAGCCATGATCTATGGTTACCCATGATAAAACTGACATACTGTATATAAATGGCATAGAACAAGGGCATGTCTTTAATCTCACTCTCTCTCTCTCTCTCTCTCTCTCTCTCACACACACACACACACACTCACACACACAGGACTCCTCTTTCCTCTGAACAACAGGTTCTCGCTGCTCGTCTTCCTTTTAATTGGGAGACAGTGTGTGTAAACAGGATGAGTGTTGATCAGACACAGGTGTACACTCATTAATGACATGAATATTATACACACATTCTCCAAGACTCAGTCCTGCATTCACACACCGAGCTCAACCACGCTGTGTGTGAATGCTCAACCACCGAGCTCAACCACGCTCAAATCAACTGTGTGTTTAATAAGAAATCAACTGTGAGAATAAATAATGTGTAAACACACACACACACACACACACACACACACACAATCAGAACACAGATATTTAAAAATAAGATTTATTTATCTTTTATTTTTCCTCTAAAGACCAACCTGAAAAGAGAACAGATAAAAACTCAGGTGATTAAATATCAAACTTTACTGTAAGTCTGCAGAAATTCGTAACTTAAATTTTTTTGGTTGCCAGTGCTAATGTGTTTTATACCAGCTTATATTTCTCTGGTCACATGACCGTTCTGTCCCAACTCAATTCAAGAGTAAGCAAAAAATTACCCTGATAATAATTTAATAAATGATTTATTTAGTTTTCCTGTTTATGTAAATTTATAAACTTCTTTATATGTGCTTTCTGATAATTAATATATGACTGCTTATTGGACACTTGACAAAAGAGGATGTAGGGGGCGTAGAGCTAAACAGGAAGTAAATACACACAGTAGGAACAAAGAGGCTTTAACGTAAGTAAGTCAGTTTTAAAATGCACTACCTTGTAGCCCACTGCAGCATCTCAGCAAGAAATGGCCAATCTCCTGCAGCTTTTTACACCACAGCTGCTTTTTGGTGAGTTTATATACATGCAAAATACCAAATAGGAGTTCATTTATAAATGGTTAATTGAATGGTATTAGGACTTAATTCTCTTTTTCTATAACACCTTATATGTAAGTTATTAGTCTTGTATCTAGAGATTGCATGCAATATATATATACTGTATACATTTTAACAGAATTTAACATAGACGTAGTTTATAACATCAGTGTAACAGCTTTAAACTGCATACTGGAATTTATGAGCTAAAACTGATCTGAAGCAGTCACTGAATAAAGACTCACTAATTGATGTTTCTCTTCTCTGAATGTCCTGCCTTTCAGCTTTCTTTACACCGTGTCTGCTTGAGATCACTTCAGCAGACGTCAGATCTGTCCATCCTGGAGAGAACATCACCCTGACCTGTAACATCACTAATTATCCTGAGATATCGTGGTATCGACTGAGATCTGACGAGGTGGAGCTGCTGATATCTGCTGAGGAATTGAAGCTGGAGAAAACATTTCCCCTTCGTTATAATGTAGACAAGAGTCACTTTAATGTAGCACAAAGTAACAGTTCAGTCAGTTTAGTGATTATTGGAGTTAGAGAGACAGATCTGGGAGTTTATTACTGTGGAGGTCGAAACAAGACACACACTCAGTTTGGGAAACCCATCAGACTCAACTTTACAGGTCAATAAACTATTACACACAAACACATACTGTACATACACAACTACTGTATGCTTTTCTCTGTACAAAACTGATATCTATGTCACTCTTTATGTATTTCAGATGATCAACATCTAGATCCTGGTAACTCACCTGATGCTCCAGATAAGCAGCAGTCTACAGGAACAGAGCTCTGGATTACACTGTGTGTGTGTCTAGTGTCTATGCTAATGAATTTCATCTGCATGTGTGTGTTCTGCTGCAGACTCAAAGGTGTTTTTATTTATATAATCTCTCTATATACAGTATATAATTTACTGAACTTGAATGCCAGAGCTTCAATAATGTTTATAATGTTTACATTTTTCAGTTAAAATCATTCTCTAGCCCTAGAAAAGCATAAAATCACACAAATGTAATGGCAATGTTGGGGGGGGGGGCATTTCATTTCTTTTTTTATTATACCTATAAGTTAATGATTGATGATATTTTATAGCATGAATTTAACTTAAAAAACAACAACAACAACATACAGCTCTATATCTCTATATTTCTTATCTTGACCTCGGAAATGTTGTTTTTCTTAAAAAAATTTTTTTTTTAAATCAGTGGTGTCAAAAGTATTCACATTCATTACTTGAGTAGAAGTATAGATACTAGGGTTCAAAAATACTTCTTTAGAAGTTGAAGTATCAATCCAAGCTTTTTACTTAAGTAAAAGTGTAAAAGTACTGGTTTCAAAACTACTTAAAGTATAAAAGTAAAAGTAACGTGAAGGGGGAAAAAAGCATTAAGGTCACGCTTTCTGATCATACGACTTGGGGGTTGCGCTTTCTGATCATGCGATTTTTTTTTTTTAATTCCAAATATTTTTCATTCTTTTTTCTTAACTAATTCAATTATTTTTATTTGTAGAAAAGTTAAGGATATCATGCAGTTGCTTCAGGAACACCACAGACACAAGTGAAAAGGTACCGGAGGTAGATGCTACTGTATCTATCTATCTATCTATCTATCTATCTATCTATCTATCTATCTATCTATCTATCTATCTATCTATCTATTTATCTATCTATCTATCTATCTATCTATCTATCGATCTATCTATCGATCTATCGTTGTGTTCAAAATAATAGCAGTGTGTTGAAAAAAGTGAGTAAAGTTCCATATCCATATAATAACTTTTAATTTAAATCACATAAATGCATTGGACTCCCTGCACATTCTATTCTGAATCACAACATGAAGAAAAATGTGCTAAATATATTATTAGTTTACAGAGAGTGAAGAAAAACTATTATTAGTCTGTCCAAAATAATATCAGTGTGGAGTTCAATTAGAGGTAAATTATTCTGTGAAAAACAGGGTGTCCAACAAATTCCCCTTATTTAAGGATAAATGCAGAAGGTTGTCCTGTGCATTTCTCTCTGAAAATCAAAGAAAAATGGGTCGTTCTAGACATTGTTCAGAACAACAGCGTACTTTGATTCAAAAGTTGATTAGAGATGGAAAAACATACAAAGAAGTGCAGAAAATAATCGGCTGCTCTGCTAAAATGATACCAAATAATTTTGAAGCTTTAAAATGGAGACCAAAACCAGAAAGATGTGGAAGAAACGGAAAACTACCATTCGAATGGATCGAAGAATAATACCCCTATCTCACCTATGCGGTTTCATGCGGTGGCCGTAAGTACGGTTCATCATGATTCACCACGAGTTTTTGCCATTGTGAGTACGTTTTCATCTTTCTGCACGAAAAATTAAACGTTTAATTTTTTTTTGCGGTCCTCGCAGACGCCTGCGGACCTTGCAGAACTTCGCGGAACATCAGTGGAACGTTGGCGGGCAGTCGCGGCAGCTCACAGTGAGTCAAACCGCATAGGTGAGTTAGGGGTATAACAAAATTGATTCAAAGAACATCTAAAGTTTCCTGTAACTACTGTTACTATTAGAAGACGGCTATGTGAAGTCAAGCTATCAGCAAGAAGCCCCCGCAAAGTCCCATTGTTGGAAAAAGACACGTGCTGAAGAGGTTAGAGTTCACCAAAGAACACATTGACTGGCCTAAAGAGAAATGGTGCAATGTTTTGTGGACTGATGAAAGTAAGATTGTTATTTTTGGGTCTCGAGGCCGCAGACAGTTTTTCAGGCCCACAAACACTGAATTCAAGCCACAGTACACTGTGAAGACGGTGAAGCATGGAGGCACAAGCATCATGATATGGGGATGTAGCTTCTCGTACTGTGGTGTTGGGCTTATTTATCACATTTCAGGGATCATGGATCAATTTGAGTACATCAGAATACTTAAAGAGGTCATGTTGCCTTATGCCGAAGAGGAAATGCCCTTAAAATGGGTGTTTCAACAAGATAACGACCTGAAACACACCAGTAAGCCGAGCAGCATCTTGGTTCCAGACCAACAAGATTAACATTATGGAGTGGCCAGTCCAATCCCCAGACCTTAATCTAATAGAAAACTTGTGGCCTGACAATAAAAATGCTGTTTCTGAGGCAAAACCAAGAAATGCAGAGGAATTGTGGCGTGTAGTACAATTGTACAGATGTGAAGCCGTTCTCAGAAACCTGGTTATACAACTAAATATTAGTTCAGAGATGCACAAGAGAGATTAAACTTCAAGCATTTTTGTTTAAACTGTAAATTCCTCACTTTATAAAGATGAGTGATGACGCTGCTATTTTTTTGAACAGACTAATATTTGTTTTTCTTCACTTATGTTAAACTAATAATACATTTAGCACATTTTTCTTTATGTTGTGATTTAGAATAGAATGTGCAGGCGGTCCAATGTGTTTATGTGATTTAAATTGAAAATTTTATTTAAATGTAAAAAGTTTTTATATGGATATGGAGCTTTACTCACTTTTTTCAACACACTGCTATTATTTTGAACTGTATATATATATATATATATATATATATATATATATATATATATATATATATATATATATATATATATATATTTGATTCTTTGTTTAGATAATACAATGTAGTAAAATTGAAAGCACAACATTTCTTTAAATTCAACTTAACTTTAAAGGAAGTAAGAAAGAAAATGTCATGCTGGTTAATAATTATAGGTTTAAATCACTTTATTCTTAGCATGGCCCTGTATTTGATTATTGAAGATCCTATAATGTTGTGGTACTAAAGACAGAGTGAACACGAGCATCAGCTGTACGCTACATGTGTATAACATTAACCTCATTTTAAAAACAATTTAAATAAACTATACGTTAATTAATTAATTACATTAATTTTAATTAGTCATGAGCACATTTTTATGCTCAGTACTTGTGCTGGGGCATGTTATCAATTAATTTCACTTATTTGAGTTAATGTTTTAATGTGATTTTCAAATGTTCTATTCATGTTTGTACATGTTCATACATCAAGTTGGGTCATGGTTGGACGTCCAAATAGATTGGACGTTAAAATGACATTTAAAAAAAATAAGCCAGATTAGGTCGTCAAAATGACGTCCAGGTTGGGTCATGGTTGGATGTCCAAATAGTGGACCTAGTTTGGACGTCGAATAGACGTCCAGAATTGGTCATGGACCGACGGACCCAATATAGACATGATCTGCACGTCTATCCGACGTCCAATGTTTAGTGGGAAGCTAAAAACAAGTCATTTGCAGTTTCTGTGCTATGATGGGGCCTGAAAACAGAAATTCTTTGAAGATATTGTTTTCCTTTTTTATTTGAGGCTTAATAACTGCCAAATTGAGAGATTTAGGGACGTGACCTAAATATATTGAAGAATTTATAATGTTTAGAAGTGTCTCTCCAGGTGTATGTATCCCTTCTTTTAAAAATCTAGTTGGGATTGGATCTAACAAACACGTTGATGATTTAGCTGTGGTGATGAGTTTGTACAGCTCTTCCTGTCCTATAGCTGTAAAGAATCGAAAAGTCTTTAATACTAATCTCTGATGAAATACTCTCTGCAAATATATTGGGTACATAAAAAACATGGTTCAGCTCATGATGTACACACTAACTTCACAAAGCAGAACCTTATAACATATTCAATTTACAGTAAGGATTTTGCTGTGTGTTGACCTTCAGTACTTGTTATTCCACCCCACAGCATGTGTAAGTTCAGTTTTCATTTTAGCTGCTGTATTATTATATTAAATATCATTATTAGGACATTCAGTAGTATAGTACACATGTAAGAAACTAAAATATGGAAGAACAGTTATTTCATGGTCTTATGAGATGTTCCTCTGTCTGTCTTTACAGGAAGAAAACATTCATTATGCAAGTGTCCAACACAACACAGGTTCCAGAGCTGCTGCTCAGAAAAACACATCATCAGATTCAGACAGTGTGACCTACACAACAGTCGCCTCACAGCCACAGAGATGCTGAGCAGCACAAGGTGTCATATGTTATGTTGTAAAAACTATGCTGTTTCCTCTGGTTCTCTTCTTAATCTGTTTTAACTTGGTTTCGTTATTGACAATTATTTAAAATAAACTGTTTTTGATAAAAATTTTGTACATATTGTCAAAATATTACACATATCTGCTAATTTATAGTATTTATGTAAAATTAAGAAAATAAAAATCATTTCAGGGTTAATACATAGTAAAATGCTCATAAGGCCAATGTAAGCCTGACCTCGTTCACATGTAAAATGTAAAAACATTGAACAGTACAACAGTGAACAGAAGTGTTTCTGGTGCAGATTTTAATAGCTTTTTATATTCATATTATACAGAGATTATACTAATTAAAGTTATATATATTTTTTCATTGTGCTAAGATATAAAAAAACAATTATGAAGATAAAAGTAAATATATATATATATATATATATATATATCATACATTATATATCGGTTTATATATTGTCAGTTAAATAAATATTGTTTATTTTTATGCCATTCTGGTTTATTTATTTGATGGATGGAGCAAGATGTTTAATAGGAGGGAGGATTGTAGTGGGAGCACTGGGGTGTCAGGTGTTAGTGTGGGTCTGCACAAAATGGCTCATGGAACAGGTAATGTAGGAGGACCCCTTATCGGAATTTTGCTTAGGGCCCATAGAAGGTTGGGCCTAAATTCTCCCACACCACCACTCTGTTCCCACCATTGGCACAGTGCTGTAGATAATGAGTGAGTGAATGAGTGATTCTTGCCTAAAAAGCCAAAACAGACCAGGATCCAACTATCTCAAAGCTTTTATCACACCCCACACAGCAACATGTTCACTGGTGATGCTGAATGCTGAGTAGCTGGAACAGGCAAAAGAGGAAATTAGATTTTTGCTGAGGTTGTTACATAGGCAATTCTTTTTTTCAAATATAGGAGCCTATATGAGTAAAACATTTCTTCTCATTTCTTTCATTTAGTCTACATTGTTTACTCACTCACTCACTCACTCACTCATCTTCTATACCGCGTTATTCATAGGCTCCTGTCGTGGATACTTGGAGCCAATCCCAGGAGGCTTAGAGCACCAGGCAGGGTACACCCTGGACAGGGTGCCAATCAATCGACAGGGTGCCAATCAAACATACACATTCAAACACCCATTCACACACTACGGGCAATTGGGGAACGCCAATTAGCCAAATCTGCATATCTTTGAACTGTGGGAGGAAACCGGAGTTCTACATTATTTAATTTAATTTATTTTAATATGAAGAAATTACGGCAAGCACAGGACATTTGCACAGTATTGTATGCTTACAGAGCTTCCTATGCTACAGTGCAGGAAATTATCAACCAATTTCATGGAGGATTTAGACAGGTACCACCTCAACAACACACAGGTTCTGTGTCACACAGCTTGGCCAACATGAAATCGTTAGACCCACATTCAGCCAGGTGCCCCATGCTCTTCAGTAAAAATAATAACAACAGCAGCATTTTGTAAAGATATGTGCTGCCAAACTGTTGTATGTAAAGACATTGATAACTCCACAGTGAGAGCATGTATGATTTCACCATGTGTCATGTTGGTTATTCTGAGGTTAACCTCAGCACGAATCAGGCCTTTACAGATGTCGAACTGCTAGTGTCTTACGATCCGCCACGCCTACTTCGATCAAAGGATGCAGGCTGCTTGTCAGTACCGCGTCTTATGAAAACTACAGCTGGGGGCAGAGCTTTTTCTTACAAAGCCCCAAAATTATGGAATAGTCTTCCAAATAGTGTTTGGGACTCAGACACAGTCTCAGTGTTTAAGTCTAGGCTAAAAACCTATTTATTTAGCCAAGCATTTTCATAAATAGATTTGCCTTAGGTAAAGGAGCAGATCTGGGGGACTCATGGACGTAGAGTATTATGGTGAACGTCTCGGGTTACTTTGCTGTAACCCTGTTCCCTGAAAGGTGGGAACTGTGTCCAAAAGGGGTGGCAGGCTCAAAAACACACCCCTTGTGTTTCACGCCTCGCATGTGTCAGACCCGGTCGAGACTGGGTGGCCGACAGTCCCGACTTTTGAGTACGGCGGGGAAGGAATTTCCCGAAGGCTTGTTCATATAACTTTGCCTCATGAACCTAGTGGCGACCGAGTTAACAATATCGCCAAACAGGCCGGAAGGTGAGATAGGGGCATCCAGGAGGAATGCACGATTCTTATCCTTGATGCGCCTAAGATTCAATCACAAGTGCCTCCACACGAAACCCATCGCAGCCATAAAACGGCCGATAGCACGAGCCGTCTGCTTTTGTTGCACGCAGAGACAAGTCTGTGGCCCAGCGTAATTCCAATGTGCCCTATCTGAAGAGCACCACCAGTGCTCAAGTCTCTCAGCAGGTAGCATGGTAGGCCTGCAAAACCGCCATGGTGAGCAAAGGAGCACCAACCTGACCTGCTGCCTGAAAAGCTTTTCCCTTCAGGGAAGATGAAAGTTTACACAGGTTGAAAGGAAGCACCAAGGATGATGTCCCAAGAGAGGGATAGATTTTGAAGCGTCTCTTCTATCTGGGCTACATCATATAACTCTGCGATTCCACATTAACTATATTTAAACAACTAAATAAGTCAATGGCAGGAAAACACAGGATTAATACAGCTTACTCCATGAAAGGGTTAACTCATATGGAGAAAGCTGGGGGGGGGCGTCGTTGAGGCTCCGCCCCCCCGGCCACCCGACAGAAACTGCCGGTTTCTCTTTTTTGTTGTTGTTGTTGTTGTTGTTGTTTTCCTAGTGCTCGGAGATTATTCCATCTCCGCGGTTTAAGCAAGATAGGATGTTTATCTTTACCCATTCACAGGAAGCCCATGGCGCGCTTGAGAGCGGACAGAGGGATTTCCCGATCAAACGAGGAAGTGAGTTTTAAGCACCAAAATGCGCAGCGGCTCGGAGCTTCTCAAGGAATGCGAGGCACATGAGCACTTTTTAATCGAAGCAGTAAAGATCGCCCTCCGATATGGATTATCACACACGGAGGGACATCTTGTTTAAAACTCCGATATCGGTGAGTTAAACACTTCTTATTTTGCTAGTTTAAACACAGACACGCTCACAACAAGGTCAAAGTGAAGACAAATGATCTGAGGTTTGTTGCCGGTTCACTTGTATTTATAACCTCCACCTGCATCTAATCAGATGACGTCACTTGACCGAGGTTATATATATAGCCAAATTTTGGCGTGTTTGCACACATGCTCCACAACCGGCAACTGGACAAAATGGTTCCCATAGCGTTTTCACGCAGCATCGAGTGTAGCCTTGAAAGGGAACTGGTATGTTTAGATGCTGTCTTCAGTCTCATTTGATCACTCAGGTTTCTTGACGATGAGGTGATTGTTTGCTTTACATCTCAGTTCCCCCTCATGTTTGTGTTTCCTTCTGGCTCTCCCTTTTAGTTGTGCTGTCATAGTTAGTCCTGCCGGAGTCCCTGCTTGCAATCTACAGTAAATATACATTCACATTATACATTATGTGACTGTGACCATACCTAACTGCCATCTCTCCTCTTCTTCTCTTTCTCCCCCTCTTTCTCTTCCCTCTCTCCCCCTGTCTCCCCCTTTCACTCTTTCTCTTTCTCTCTCTGTCGAGCTACACATGTCATTCCTGAGCTGCCAGTGATCCAGACTCAATCTGCCCTCCGGACCTGTCTGACCCATCCTGGAGCTGGCTTCTGCTTGGATATTTCATCACTTGGATGCCCCGTGGGTCTCTTTGGGATGCGTCTGGTGTCTGGGGATGATTCTGTCTACCTAGAAGACGGTTCTGGCCTCGACTGGTGTTGGCAGCTGCTTCTCTGAGGACTTGACAATTCAATAGTTCAGGACTAAAATTTCCTACAAGGCTACCTGAGTCTCCAATAACTACCTGGACTCCATATTAACATCAGTTAACATCAACTGTTAACCTGCCTGCCACCTAACACACTGTATAAATGCAGATCATTTCCTGCTATCTGTTTCACCCAGATGAGGATGGGTTCCCTGTTGAGTCTGGTTCCTCTCAAGTTTTCTTCGTATTACCATCTCAGGGAGTTTTTCCTTGCCACTGTCGCCCTCGGCTTGCTCACCAGGGACTATCTGACCATTTTGATTCATACACATTCACATTCCATACAAACTTAATGTAAGAGCCATATCGTACTTGTTATGAATTTGTTGTTGTGTTTATTTTATTTTATTTGTTGTTATTTCATTTATTCTACCTTGTTCTATTCATTAGTAAAGCATTAAGCATTAAGTTTGTTACATAAGCCATAAGCTTTAAATTTCTAAGTTATACATCCATTTTGACAATCGTAAGTTGGTCTGTGATGTTATTCTACTATTACATGCATTTGTGTGGCTGTCATATGATAGAGAATTCAGTTTAGATGCGGAAGGCTACGGAAACACAAGCTTTTGACCGTCAGCTAACGTGAGCTCCCCGTAAGCTGGGAATGTAAGATACAGCAACTAGGTTGTTGTAACCGTAAGCTCCCGTAAGTGGATATACACAGCAAGAGTGTTGTTATGTACGTAAGCTAAGACTGTAATTTACAAGATACAGCAAATAGGTTGTTGTAAAAGTCAGAGATTTGCAAGATGCAGCAACTGGTGCCTGTAATCACAGTGGATTTACTCAAGACGATTGTATGAAGTGTTGATTCTTTGATGCTGACAAAATAAACTACAAGAGACAAAGAGATCGGACTTCTGTTGTGTGAGTGAAACTTTAAGACAAAGCTACGCGTCAAAACTAGTGAAATAATATGACCGCATCTACACTTAATTATTTTGATTGTGTAAAGCTGCTTTGAGGCAATGACAATTGCTAAACGCGCTATACAAATAAAATTTAATTGAATTGAATTGAATTTAATTGAGGCCTGCCCACAAGTTTAGTTTAGGCCAGCAGACATGCCAAAAGCTTGAAGCAGGATTTTCCCCCAATGGTCTTGCGGTAAACCCTGGATAGAGGTTTTTCATCACCAAAGAAAGAACTTTGTGTTTATCCTTTATGTTTATCTTTTATGTTTATATTTGCTGGGATTGACAGTGAGCTACTTATTTTAAGAATGGAACAAGTTGTCTATTTGGCCCGCTAACATTTCTGTTTTGTTTTCACCCTAAGGATGGCCTTCTTCACCAGCATCAGGGCCTTTCTGGACTGCATACTAAGCGTTCCTATGAACAGATGCCACTTGGAATGCAAACCAGACATTTAATCTCCTTAATGTGACATAAAATATGGGAGAAACATCCACATCTGGCCTTTAAACCATCATTATTATCCCTTTTATGCCATTGACAGAGGAGGGCATTTGTAAAAAAAAAATGGCTGTAAATTTAAAACAGTTAATGCAATATGTGTGTTAAACCCTTGAGACTAAAATCCCAATCACATATCTGTGTTCGTAGATCATCTATGCTAATATTCTCTCTACAAGAAATTTCTACAAGAAAGTTTCTACATTTTTCAATATTTGTACAGAAATCATCTCTTCTCCATATTTGTAGAGCTAGGTTTTCTTATATTTTTCTTATATTATGTATTTTGTCCTATATAGATATGTTTTCCCAGGAAAGAGAAATTGAGTTATTTACAATAATTAACAAACACGTGTACATCCTGGAAACAAAAGCTAAATAAATAAATAAATAAATAAATAAATAAAAAGCTTTATCTTTCGCACGGACATAAGGATTTTTATTACAACAAAATGCTTTCTTCACATCATATACTAACGTGATAGGATGGTGAGATCTACTTATGGTGTTAACCACACACACGACATCACACACAGCTCCGTGAAAACATGAGGTCGCACCTTTACTCAGAATACAGACACTTTTAACAGTGTTCGTAAAAATTTAAACAAAAAAATGACTCCAACTTTTAGGTTAAATTTCAAAGCTATATTTAATTGTTTTAATAATGAGACGCACTACTGACTGAACTGGGATTAATTAGGAGTGTGTGTGTGTGTGTGGTACCTTCTCAACCAAGTTGTCACTGCTAACACACAAGAGAATTTACATTTACATTTAGGCATTTGGCAGATGCTCTTATCCAGAGTGACTTACACAGTTATGAGAATTCATCTCATAACTGACTTAGCAATATTTATACTGCTATATTTATCACACACACACAGACACTAATTAGACACACGCACTTGAGTCTCAATGTTGCCGTTTAGCAGGAATGGAGATAAATAAGGAAAAGTGGATCTACATAGTGATTATGAATTGGGTTGTCACCTGGGTTCCTAGAACAGAACGCACACATGAATGGTAATGAGAACAGAGACTTTGGAATTAGCAAAGAACATGATGAGCTTTGTAATTAGATGTTCAGTAAGTTTTTAGCTATTAGGTTTAACTCTGCTGGCATTTTCATTAAATTGTCTAAATTACTCAAAAAGTCCAAATTAACTGTTTTGGTTACACAGTGTACTTGGCACAACAACTGATCAGAGCTGTTCTTGACTTGTCCAATCCCATGTGTATTACTCCTAGGTAGCTGGCGTAGACTCCTGAATCAGTGAGCGTCAGATCACACAACACCAAGGTTCCCCTTATGTAGCTGCTAATCCTAGGTTCTGCAGAGAGGAGGCCTGAGAGGGAGAATTTTAAATCTAGATTATTGTATCTCCTTTTAGACAATGTTCTTACTGTATGTCATGAGCCTTATGTTTTATAAATTTTACCAAATAAAGGTACTTCCCCACATACAGTGGTACGTTACTGGTCAACTAAAAATGGAGCTTAATGAAAGGATTTTAAAAATATGCAAAACCCGAATCACCCAAAATGTAACTTCATAGCTGATTTTATGTGAAGGGGGTCATAAATAAACTGCTCTAAACCCCTTATATGAAATGATGCACTTTGTAACAGCTTTAGTTTACTAGTGTGTGGGTTAGGTCATTTGCAGTGTTTGTGGTTAACACCATCAGCAGATAGACGTGTGCTATTTTTTTCCCCTGCAAAAAAAGAGAAAATTATGTGGTCAAAAGGTTACAAATTGTACCTTCTTTCAAGATACAAAAGGTATCTTCACTCAAGCTGAAAAATACAGTTTCCTTTACCCTGCCGATTATACCTCATCACCAGTGCTGGGAGACGTTACTTTTTATAGTAACTAATTACATTACAAAATTACTGTCTTTAAAAAGTAATCAGTTACATTATAGCGTTATTTTCTGATAAAAATCATTCCTTTGTGATTCCTTATGAATGTTGTTTTAGTCAAGACCTTTATAATAATTCTACCATCATCACTCAGCCAATTGTGGCTCATAATTTGTTAAGTTTATGCGTCGGTCCTCGCATTATCAAACATAGTCATTAACTAAATGTGTAGTTAATGTTAAGGTAGCGGTACTGTATGTACACTTGCTGAATTAAAGACTGAACTTAAATGTGCATGTCTGTGCTATATAAAGTATAAAGTTGGTGTGTCTGTACATTGAAGATGTAGAAATAAATGGGGGCGAGGGGTTGAGTGTAAGATGGGTTTTAGAAGACATCCAAATAGTTTTTTTTTTTTTGTCTGTCTGTTTGTCTCTGAACCCATTACATAAAAACCACTGAACAATTTTTAATAATAATAAAAAAAAAAAAAGGCCTCTTACCATGTACACGGGGGCCTGGACACTATCTCAGGTTCAAGTCAAAAATAGTTCAAGTCTTACATGAAGAGAACTTCACTTGATGGGGAACCCCCAAATTCTGGGAGCAATGGTTATCTGAATTCTGCAACAAACAACATCCAACAATAAACACTGTCGAAAACACCAGCGGAACTCACGCTAGACAGGCAATTCAAGCGACCACTAGAAAGGCTAATCAACAAACCACCAACTTCTGAACAATCAGCCTACACCCTACTGGAAAGTGCCATGGTGGGGGAATGAAACACTGAGTGGATAAACAGGACACCAAACACACCAAGATTTGGATAAAGACTCACCCACTCTCTTATGCTCCTCAAAGATTCTCTGCTAAGCTAGTGCCCAAGTGGGAGGGTCTAGCAGAAATTAAAAGACACCAATAAATTACACAGTGTCTTGGGGCAAGTGAAGAGTTACTTTTACTTGCTTGAAATTTTAGTGATTTAAAAATGCTAATTTTGACCTATAAAGCATTAAATGGTCTCCTGAGTGAACTGCTAGTGTCTCTGCCACAATTACTTTGATTAAAGGATGCAGCCTGTAGTACCAAGTATTATGAAAACTACAGCAGGGGTCAGAGCTTTTTCTTACAAAGCCCCATTGTTATGCAATTGTCTTCCAACTAATATTCAGGACTCAGACACAGTCTCAGTGTTTAGGTCTGTAGCTAAAAACCTCTTTATTTAGTCGAGGTATAACACAGTATGACTGCAGATCAATTCCTGTTATCCGATATATTTTTGATTCTGTAAAGCTGATTTGTGGCAATGACAACTATTAGTTCCATCCATCCATCCATTTTCTTTCGCTTATCTGAGGACAGGTCGCGGGGGCAGCAGCTTCATCAGGGATGCCCAGACTTCCCTCTCCCTGGCCACTTCTTCCAGCTCTTCCGGGGGGATCCCAAGGCGTTCCCAGGCTAGCCGAGAGACATAGTCCCTCCAGCGTGTCCTGGGTCTTCCCCGGGGTCTCTTTCCGGTGGGGCGTGTCCGGAACACCTCACAAGGGAGGCGTCCAGGGGGCATCCTAAATAGATGCCCAAGCCACCTCATCTGGCTCCTCTCGATGCGGAGGAGCAGCGGCTCTACTCTGAGCCCCTCCCGGATGACTGAGCTTCTCACCCTATCTCTAAGGGAGAGCCTAGACACCGTGCGGAGTAAACTCATTTCGGCCGCTCGTATTCGCGATCCCGTTCTTTCGGTCACTACCCACAGCTCATGACATTAGGTGAGGGTAGGACCGTAGATCGACCGGTAAATTGAGAGCTTTGCCTTTTGGCTCAGCTCCTTCTTCACCACGACGGACCGATACAGAGCCCGCATCACTGCAGACGCTGCCCCGATCCGCCTGTCGATCTCCCGTTCCATTTTACCCTCACTCGTGAACAAAACCCCGAGATACTTAAACTCCTCCACTTGGGGCAGGATCTCACTCCCAACCCTGAGAGGGCACTCCATCCTTTTCCGGCTGAGGACCATGGCCTCAGATTTGGAGGTGCTGATTCTCATTCCAGCCGCTTCACACTCGGCTGCGAACCGATCCAGTGAGAGCTGTAGGTCGTAGGATGATGAGGCCAACAGAACAACGTCATCTGCAAAAAGCAGTGACCCAATCCTGAGCCCACAAAACTGTACCCCCTCAACGCCCTGGCTGCGCCTAGAAATCCTGTCCATAAAAATTATGAACAGGATCGGTGACAAAGGGCAGCCCTGTCGGAGTCCTACTCTCACCGGAAACAGGTCCGACTTACTAACGGCAATGCAGACCAAGCTCCGACACCGGTAGTACATGGACCGGACAGCCCTTAACAGGGAATCCGATATCCCATACTCCCAGAGTACCCCCCACAGGACTCCCCGAGGGACACGGTCGAATGCCTTCTCCAAGTCCACAAAGCACATGTAGACTGGTTGGGCAAACTCCCATGCCCCCTCCAGGACCCTGCTAAGGGTGTAGAGCTGGTCCACTGTTCCGCGACCTGGACGAAAACCACACTGCTCCTCCTGAATCCGAGGTTCGACTAACCGACGGACCCTCCTTTCCAGGACCCCTGAATAGACTTTCCCTGGGGAGGCTGAGGAGTGTGATCCCTCTGTAGTTGGAACACACTCTTCTTGAAGAGGGGGACCACCACCCTGGTCTGCCAGTCCAGAGGCACTGTCCCCAATGTCCATGCAATGTTGCAGAGACGTGTCAACCATGACAGCCCTACAACATCCAGAGCCTTGAGGAACTCCGGGTGGATCTCATCCACCCCCGGGGCCCCGCCACCACGGAGCTTTTTGATCACCTCGGCGACCTCGGCCCCAGAGATGGAAGAGTCCACCTCTATGTCCCCAGACTCTGCTTCCTCTTTGGAAGGCATGTTGGTGGAATTAAGGAGGTCTTCGAAGTACTCCCCCCACGGACCCACAACGTCCCGAGTCGAGGTCAGCAGCGCACCATCCCCACTATACACTGTGTTGACCATGCACTGCTTTCCCCTCCTGAGACGCCGGATGGTGGACCAGAATCTCTTCAAAGCCGTCTGGAAGTCATTCTCCATGGCCTCCCCAAACTCCTCCCACGCCCGGGTTTTTGCCTCAGCAAACACCGAAGCCGCATTCCGCTTGGCCTTCCGGTACCTATCAGCTGCCCCCGGAGTGCCACCAGCCAAAAAGGCCCAGTAAGACTCCTTCTTCAGCTTGATGGCATCCCTCACCGCCGGTGTCCACCAACGGGTTCTTGGGTTGCCACCGCGACAGGCACCGACCACCTTACGGCCACAGCTCCGGTCGGCCGCCTTGACAATGGAGGCGCGGAACATAGTCCATTCGGACTCAATGTCCCCCACCTCCCCCAGGACATGGTTGAAGCTTTGCTTGAGGTGGGAGTTGAAGCTCATCCTGACAGGGGACTCTGCCAGACGTTCCCAGCACACCCTCACAATACATTTGGAACTACCAGGCCTGACCGGCATCCTACCCCGCCAACGAAGCCAACTCACCACCAGGTGGTGATCAGTTGAAGCTCCGCCCCTCTCTTCACCCGAGTGTCCAAGACATGTGGCCGCAAGTCCGACGACACGACCACAAAGTCAATCATCGAACTGCGGCCTAGGGTGTCCTGGTGCCAGGTGCACATATAGACACCCTTATGCTTGAACATGGTGTTCGTTATGGACAATCCCTGACGAGCACAGAAGTCCAATAACAAAACACCGCTCTGGTTCAGATTGGGGGGGCTGTTCATCCCAAACACGCCCTTCCAGGTCTCACTGTCATTGCCCACGTGAGCATTGAAGTCCCCCAACAGAACGATGGAGTCCCCAGGAGGGACGTTCTCTAGCGCCCCCTCCAGAGACCCCAAAAAGGGTGGGTACTCCAAACTGCTGTTCGGCGCATAAGCGCAAACAACAGTAAGGATCCATCTCCCCACCCGAAGGCGGACGGAGGCCATCCTCTCGTCCACTGCGGTGAACCCCAATGTACAGGCCCCAAGCCGAGGGGCAATAAGTATGCCCACACCTGCTCTTCGCCTCTCACTGGTGGCAACTCCAGAGTAGAAGAGAGTCCAGCCCCTCTCAAGGAGACTGGTTCCAGAGTCCAAGCTGTGCGTCCAGGTGAGTCCAACTATATCTAGCCGGAACTTCTCAACCTCACGCACTAGCTCAGGCTCCTTCCCCGCCAGAGAGGTGACATTCCACGTCCCTAGAACCAGCTTCTGCAGCCGAGGATCAGACCGCCAAGGCCCCTGTCTTCGGCCACCGCCCAGCTCACACTGCACCCGACCTCTTTGGCCCCTCCTACAGGTGGTGAGCCCATGGGAAGGAGGACCCACGTTGCCTCTTCGGGCTGTGCCCGGCCGGACCCCATGGGTGCAGGCCCGACCACCAGGCGCTCGCCATTGGGCCCCACCTCCAGGCCTGGCTCCAGAGGGAGGCCCCGGTGACCCACGTCCGGGCGAGGTGAAACGTTTTCCAATGGTTTTATTCATCATAAGAGGTCTTTTGAACCACTCTTTGTCTGTTCCCTCACCTAGGACCAGATTGCCATGGGTGACCCTGCCGGGGGCATGAAGCCCCCGACAACATAGCTCCCAGGATCATTGGGACACGCAAACCCCTCCACCACGATAAGGTGGTGGTTCAAGGAGGGGACAACTATTAGTTGTGTTATATAAATAAAATTGAATTGAACTGAATTGAGTTTAAATGAAACACACAGGAAACAAATTAAGTTACTTGACAGGATAGGAAAAGTGGATTGGAGTAAAACAATTCAGGTGAAGGCTGGCAGGTTTCGATGGTGAAGTAGTATACAGTAGTACAGTACTATACAGGTCTACACATAAAACAAATTAAATAAATAAATATACACTACACATCAGTGCTCAGGGTGTTTTTGGTTTCGGAGCCCCGAACACAGACATCAGAATTATCCAATACCGATATGTATCGCTGATCTGTCATTTAAAGTGGTTCCTTTTGGTGATGATGAGCTCACCATTGTATTTTTTTTTCAAAGAATGTACCAGATTGTTGATATAGCCTCGTAAAATTTTTGCTCTCTCTCTCTCTATCTCTATAATGATGGCCTCCGTTACCTGCATCAGCAGCCTTTCCCAACTTCATACTAAGACCTCAAAATATGAGGGAAACAGCCACAGCTGAACTTGAAACTGCTCATCAGTCTGCTGTCCTGTTACTTTTACACCTGTAAAAAATGTGTTTGTTAAACACCTTAAATTGAGTGCTAAATTCTTCACTTTAATCACACATATCTGTTCGTAGATCATCTTTGATAAGCTCCTCTCTTAAAGAAACATACTGCTTTTTATATTCTTGAATCTTCCAGTAGGTGGCAGCAGAAGGACATAGTACTGTACATGTGCTACACTCCTGTATTACTGTAGTGTACACCCTGAAAATAAATCAGGTTCATAATTCATTATTTTATTTCTATCACAAGCCTTTATGTAAAAGTATTTAATCACTGAGTGCAGGATTGCGTATCTGCTTCTATCACAGAAACACAGATAGCACACAAATAGCACTATGGGTGGAGAAGAATTATAATAGAGATGTGATAATAGCACCAGTCTGGAAACAATAAACTCATGCAGACAGGACATTCAAGCTAACATCTTGCCAATAATATCAGAATTATACCAGAAAGATGTAAGGGTCACTTTAAAATGGGTACCAACACATATAGGAGTCAAAGGAAGCCAAGAAGCAGGTAAACTCACCAAACAAGTACTCAAGAGGGAAAATGTTTAAATAGAAATCCCAATAAGCAGAGCAGAAGTCAAGTAAATAATAAAAAAACACACACACACACAAATAAAATATGGCAGGAAAGATGGGATGAAGAAGAAACAGATAGACAGTTGCATAAAATTCAGAAGCAAATAAAAAGAGGGAAAGTAACCAAAGAGCAGAAACCAAAGAGCATAGAACATTATTGCATGGCTAAGAACAGGGCACACAGGGTTAAACTGGAGTCTGAGGATAACAAGCAAACACCCAGCTGAAGAATGTGAATTTTATTAGAAATATACTGATAAACTGTAGAAGATATGACAATGAAAGGATCTCAGAGAAATCATGCGAGAGGCCGGTCTAGAAATCACATTAGGGAACATTCTAGGAAAATTACCTGGAAATATATATAGTTATATATAGATAATATAGCCTGCTTAATTATCTAAACAATATTGGTTTAAAAGGCACAAGCTAATATATGCTTCTGTTTGTTTGTATTATTACTTTTGTCTTTCTGCCAATCTGATGCTGCACACTCCAGTCCAGCAGGTGGCAGTAATGGACTTATAACGTGGCTGCCAGTCCCCCCCCCCCCCCCCCCAAAAAAAAAAAAAAACACAATAAGAAGAAGGAGTCTCCTCAGGGTGTTGCTTCATTAGCTGCCTTCCATTCCGAAGTGTACTTCACAGTGTGTTCCCTACTCCGTTTGCATGGAATGTCGGCGAAGGGAACTTCTCTCGACTAAACTCCACCATTCGGAACAGCGTGCGAAGGCACCAGCGCAGACGTCACTTCCTCCGTGCGTTACCATGGTAACATAAGCACCCGGATACCTGTCTCTGCTGCTGTGAAAATTTCACACTACGGACATTAAATATTTAATATTTATTGAAACAAAAACCGATACTGTTACGAAACTTACTATTGAAACGCGTGTAAATAACGTGTAAATAAATTATTGATGAATAATATTTGATTAAGGATGTACAGAGATTATATAATACTAAGGATTTCTTGATTAAATTGTTACTTTTCATAGTTACTTTTTATTGAAATTAAAATTGTTGTGTACTTTTAATATGATGTCCTCGATAGTAATGATAATAAACATATAAATCCTTTTTCGAGCTCCATTTTTTTTCACGGTTCAGCGAGACGCAATGACTGATGGCAAGTTTTTTTATTCACTTTTCACACTTAACATGAGGAGCACCCTATGTATTGTACTTCGCAGGGCACTTCCGGTTGATGGGAACCTATTGTGTCGTGATGTATCTATTTCATCATCAGCCGCGCAATAAAGGTGTATAGCGCCTCCTAGGGGTGGTTATAAATGTGTTTTCTTGACATTCTTATGCAGTTTCCCGCTTATATTCGGAGTCAGGTTGTGTACTTCAAAAGTATTGGGTGGAAACTATAGCTAAGGTATGGTGGATCATTTAGTCGTTTTATTTGGATAAATGCCGCTGGCTTACATATAATAATATAATTAAAAGTATGGATGTAATATATATTTATATAATATATTTATATAATTATATTATTCATTATTAAATACAATCATACTCAACTCAAATTTATTTGTATAGCACTTTAACAAACAAGAATCTCCCAAAGTGCTTCACATAAAAAATAATAATAATAACAGTAATCTAATAAAATAAAATAAATACAAGATAATAATAAAAATAAATAAAACAATTTATGAAATAATAAAAGAAGAGCATAATTAAAATCACAATCACAAGCATATCAAGCAATATATAAAATTAACATCTCATGTTGGTTTAAATGCCAGAGAAAACATGTGAGTTTTAAGACTAGCCTTGAACACCCTCAATGATGTGGCCTCACGAATGGTTAATGGTAGGTCATTCCATAATTTAGGAGCTGCCACAGAAAATGCCCGATCACCCCTGAGCTTGCATTTGGTCTTGGGTACCATCAGCAAATGTTTATCTGATGATCTGAGAGACCGGGGTGGGGCATAGGGCTGGAGCAGATCAGAGAGGTAGGGAGGGGCAAGGCCATGTACACATTTAAACGTGACCAAGAGAATTTTAAAATTTATTCGGTACTGTACCGGGAGCCAGTGAAGAGAAGCCAGAACTGGAGAGATATGTTCTCTTTTACGCGTGGACGTTAATAGTCGAGCAGCTGAGTTTTGGATCAGCTGAAGCCGATGTAATACTGCCTGAGAAACTCCAAAGTAGGGAGCATTGCAGTAATCAATGCGAGTGGTGATGAAAGCATGGATGGCTATTTCAAACAGACTAAAGGACAAAACAGGTTTAAGTTTTGCCAATTGCCTTAACTGAAAGAAACTGGACCGAACCACAGCACTAATCTGTTTGTCAAATTTAAGGCCATGATCAGAAATAACCCCTAAATTCGACGCTGTAGGTTTAACATACTGCCCCAAATCTCCTAAATCCAGAGGTGGAACTTTACCCCTGGCACCAGGACCGAATACCAAAACCTCTGTCTTTTTATCATTAAAATGTAAAAAATTTTGGGCTAACCATGCTTTTATATCATCTAGACATGTTAACAGCGCCTTGACAGAGTAGCCTTCCTTCTGTTTTAACGGGAGATAAATTTGACTGTCATCTGCATAGCAGTGAAAGGAGATGCCATGATTTCTCAGGATACAGCCGAGCGGCAGCAAATACAATGAGAAAAGAAGGGGTCCAAGGATAGACCCCTGTGGAACCCCATTTGTAAGAGGAGCCGATGCTGACTCAAGATCTCCAAGGCTAACAGAAAAAGTTCTATCAATAAGATAGGATCTAAACCAGTCTAGAACTGTCCCCCTAATTCCCACCCAGTGTTCTAAGCGTGACAGAAGAATGTCATGGTCTACTGTATCAAAGGCAGCTGTTAAATCAAGCAGCAGAAGAATCACAGAGTCACCAGAATCAGTAATACGATAAATGTCGTTTAAGACTCTTAACAGAGCTGTTTCAGTACTGTGAAGAGCCTTGAAACCAGACTGAAAAACCTCAAGCATTTCATGCTCACCAAGATAACTTATTAGCTACCTTCTCCAGAATCTTAGACAGAAATGGTAGCTTAGAGATTGGTCTGTAATTAGACAACACAGACGGATCAAGATTAGGTTTTTTTAACTGCACAACTGCATGTTTAAAATGGGTGGGTACCACCCCAGATCCCAAGCTGCTATTTATAATATTTAAAACTTTAGGACCTAGAATGGGAGCCAACTCTTTAAAGAGATGTGGGGGAATGGAATCAGCAGGAGATCCTGCAGGCTTCATAATATTAATAATCTCTAACAGAAAGGAAAGAGAGATGGGCTCAAACTGGTTAAAAACAGCAGAGCTAGAGACAGAAATGGAAATAGATGCGTTACATGCAGGAGATGTGATAAGAGCCCTTGTAGAAGAAACCTTATCAATAAAAAACTGGAGAAAGTTTTCACACACCTTATATGAGCTTTCGAAACTGGCAATTTGGGGACCATCAAGAATTGCATTAAAAGACTGAAATAAAATGCGAGGCTTATGACAGTTTGCTAAAATTAAGTCAGAGTAATGTTTGGTTTTTGCCGCTTTAACAATTTTCTGATAAAGACGCCAACTATCTCTCAACGAAATAAAAGACACTTGTAATTTGTCCTTTTTCCATTTGCGTTCCACTTTTCGACACTCACGTCTGACAGCACGAGTCTCGTCGTTTAACCAGGGTTCGGATTTAACTTTCGGGCGCCTGATTTTTAATGGAGCCACAGAGTCCAAGGCAGCCTTACAGGTGGAATGGAACCAGGATGCTAGTGTCTCAGTGTTGAATCCAGCAACAGAAGTGTACTCCGAGATGTCATCATCACAACTCCGGTTAAACGCATCAGAGAACTGAGCAGCGGTGGAGGAGTTAAACACGCGACAGCGCCGTGATCGCCCACATGGTTTAACGTCATTGTTTGGTAGAACAGAGTTAAACAACACAGGCATGTGATCAGAAAATACTGCATCACAGACTTCAATGTTAGAAATACAATCATAGTTTATTAATATGCATTAATAATTTTAAAATCATTTAATACTGCATGGTGATATGTGATTTTTTTATATATTGTATTTAGTTATTATTATTTTTATTATTAATATTTTGCTGAAAACAGTAACATACACTTTACAATAGCCAAGGAGGATAAAAGGAGCAGAAGATAACAAAAAAACTAAAAGATAAAAATTAAAAAATCCTTTAGAGGAGCATCTGAAGTAGGAAATAAAAATGTATCCCATATGACTGAAATAAAAGTAAATTGGTAAAAGTTTTTAAGTCTTTCTAAGTTTCTCATAATTCATTTTTTGAATACAAGAAAGAGGCGTGTACTATTATAAAATTTACATTTATGAATAAAAAAGTTTTATAACAATTATAAGGATTACATTTATACTCAAATATTTTTCCTCCTTTGTTAAAAAAAATCTTATTTCTTGTCACTTCGTGCTCAACTTCAGAAAACTTGTATCAAAATGTTCAACCCAACTTCCTGATCATGAATGATAACACAACTAATACCAGTGTGCAGTTTGTTTGGGAGGCAAAATAAAAACCTTTCATCCCTGGAGGATATCTCGCTCGTTTTAGGTCTGATTGGAAAATGAGAAATGTCAGCCCGAGGGCTTGAAAATCTCTATTAATTAGAAAAACAACATCACATAATTTAACCCCTTCAAAATGACTGAACTCATTTCAAAAATTTCCATTTGCGTCTATGCGTCTATGTGAAGCTACAGTGGACACCGACTGTTCCCTCCCGAAAACTACTACTGACTCTCTGTTGCCAATGTGTACTGCCAGCTCTCCTATCTTGTTTAAACTTACAGTCTTATGCAAAAGTTTAGGCATCCCTTGATAAATAACAGATTTTTGGTGATTTTTTTTAACATGTTATCATAGTCTCTCTTGGAAATGGAAATAAATGCATAATATTTACAGCAAACACTGATGCATAGTTACTTTTTATGTCATAAGTTGAACAAAGATAAAAAAAAATACATTATTGTGGAATTGTGCAAAAGGCCACCCTACATAATCAGTACTTAGTAACACCTCCTCTGGCAGATATCACAGTTTGCAAACACTTTTTATAGTCAGCTAGAAGTCTTTCAATTCTTGTATTTGGGTTTTTCTCCCATTCTTCCTTCCAAAAGTCTTCTTGTTCTGTAATATTCTTTGGTCGTCTTGCTTTCACAGCTCTTTTAAGATCTCCCCACAAATTTTCAATGATGTTTAAACCGAGGGACTGTAATGGAACTGTGACCTTCAGCTCGGAAGAATAATCCCAGTATATTTGGGATTATTGTCCTGTTGTAGAAGCCATTCTCTTTTCATCTTAAGATTTTTTACAGATGATGTGATATTTGCTTCCAGAAATAGCTGGAATCTATTCTTCCCTCCACCTGTGCAATGTTCTCTGTGCCACTGGCTGCAACACAACCCCAAAGCATGATAGATCCACCCCATACTTGTTGGAAATTTCTCCTGGCATTTACTAATGATAGCTGTTGCCATCCATCAGATCAAACGAGCTGATTAAGGTCTGAAACATTATAAAAAAAGAATCTGAAACTTTTGCACAGTGCACAATAATGTAAACATTTTTGTTCAATTTATGGCATAAGAAGTAACTGCATTAATGTTTGCTGAAAAAAACTATCATAGTGTGCTTTGTCTTTGAAATACACGACACTTGACATCCCACAACTTTAAAGCTTACTCTCCAGTGTTTTCCCATGCTCAGGTATATTTGCGGACCCTTTTAAAAAATCTTTCTATTTGCCATCTGCAGTCGATTAACTAGTAGCGGATACTTCGCTCTCACGCTATAGCAGAATAAACAATTACACAAGTGGTAGCATGAGTGAGGTGTACTGAGAGGCAGTAAATGCAGTGGGTCCCAGCTGCCATAAAGAGTATAAGAATGGCATATTGACTATTACACATGCTCAGCAGAGAAATACACACTGTAAAAAAAAACAGGTCGCCGTAATGTAAAAAGTTTGGTTGCACAGCTTTATTAGGTTTACTCAACTTTCAGAGAAATATTTCACATTGCTGCTTAGTTGCAAAGTTAAAAAAAATTATTAATTAATTAAAAAACGCTGATTTGCATAAAACAGGAGAACACTGTGAGGGTTGCCCACTAGAGGGCAGTGTTTTGTGTTTTGTAGTTTTTGTTGGTAGACTCAGTTTCTCTTAGTCTGTTTAGGTACTAACCTGTTTAGCCACTAACCTTTAGAGTTCTTGGTCTGTTTCATACCTAGTCTGCTGTGTACCTAGTTTGTTCGTCCCTTGGGTCTCTGGCTACTAGCCTGTTTAGCAATTAGTCTGTTTAGCTATTAGCTAGCTTAAGCAGCTAATGTGCATAACAGCTAGTAGGCCTAGCCAAGCCTGTCTTGTGTGTGTTTAGCCCCTTGCATGTATAGTCCCTTGTGTTTAGTACGCTAGTCTGTTTAGTGTGTCTTGTCTCGTCCGGTTTGTATCTCTTGTCTGTATTGTATAGTAGTTTGTATAATCCCCAGTCTGTATGTTTGAGTCTGGTTTTGAGTTCTGTTTATATGGTAAATCCAACTTCCTTTGTTCATGTTTGGTTCATGTTTTTGTTATTAAAAAGACTTTTGTTACACCTCCTCCCTATGCCTCAACACCATGCCCACGGTCCAACACCAAAAGTTCATGACAAACGCACTCTATTTTGCTTAAGTGTCAATAAAAAGGATAATCTGGATAACACCAGATTCTTATCAGTCTCTTAATGATTCTTTTATATTACAACATCACCATTGTTAATTGGCAAATATTTTATTTTGAAGACTTTTTTCCCCAATGTGCCAGACACAAAAAATCTCTATGACAACAAGACTGTGTCTCCAATAGTCTTGTCTATTGGATAATTGTCTGGATACCATTGTGTCTGTCCTAAAATTCAATGTACAGAGACACAGACCTGACCAAACATCACTGCTAAAGATGCTGCCTTGTCTCCCAGGCCATCAAAGACTACAGTCCCCTTCAACACCAAAGCAACTTCATTGGCTTGTTCAGGCTCCTCCAGTAGTTCCAAAAGGCCACCCATCTCTCCCCTGAGCCAGTGCTCTACAGCAGAGCTCTGGGCAAAGAGAACAAGAACAGCCTTGTAAAGATAAAAATTTTACAAAATATCTAGTTATTTAGGGTGGCACGGTGGTCCAATGGTTAGCACTGTCAGCAGGCTCTGAGTTCAAATCCCGGCCAGGCTTGATTCCCGTCTCTGTGTGCATGGAGTTTGCAGTATAAAGCAGTAAAAAAGATGAGTGAGTGAGTGATCTAGTTATTTACTCAATTTGGTTTTCATACCAATAGAACATTCATAGTTCTACTCTTACAATCCTCCCCAGATAAGAGCCATGGAAAGGATCGAATGATAGTTTTGACAATTGCATGTTTAAGTGCATGTGTTTTGATGGTTGATTTTGGTTGAAGTTGATTTAATTATACTTACATTACGTTAATAAAACATATTTTGCAATCATTTTGTATGATTAGTTGTAGGTCGTCATCGGCCCCCCAACCTCCCAGAAAAAGGTTGAGTAGAAACAACGTTATCGTTACTTTTAAAATGTGTAACTTAGGGCTGAACAATTTTGGTAAATAATCTAATTGCGACTTATTATGCTGTTATTTTTCTTTTAGGTTTCTGATCTTTTGTTCAACAAATGTGAGCAATATTTCAGCACACAGTATATCCTGTTCTGTCCTGTAGGCCAGGCCTATGTGTTATGAAAAAATTAGGTGATGAATGAATCGATGTGAATGACCTTTTCAATCACAGTAGCATCTTGACTGGTTGTTGAAATTCCAGCCTTATAAGAATATGAATATCATGACAACATAAAGCATCGACAAATAATTCAGTTCAATTTTATTTATATAGCGCTTTTAACAATGGTCATTCTCTCAAAGCAGCTTCACAAAATGAAAAAAAAAAGATATTTAAAATAAGCCTGGTGTAAACATTAATACGCAAGTCAGTAACAAATCACACAATCAAAATTGCAGATTGCAGAAATATAAAAAATAAATCTGAGGCTTTACCACTCAGTATTTAGATAATTAAAAATTTATTTATTAAACATGATTTGTAAAACATGTTGATTGCTCTTTTTAAACACCAACTGTTTAAAATCTCAGCGAAGATAACAACTGCTTTTGTACATAAATAATACAATACTGAGAATATAAATTTTCTTCAATTTCATGTGTGTCTGATTTTTTGAAAATATGAAGTTTAATTACATTAGGATTTTATTGAAGATAATCCTGATTAACATGCTACAGTCATCTTCCTAATCTATATATTTTTTGCTGTTAACAATAGTTTCATTTTATTATGTTATGCATCAGGGTTTTAATATAATTCACACTGTAGAACTAGTGGTGTTTTACCTTTGTCTAACCTATTGGAATCTGAAATAAGATTCAATATCATATACTATAAGAACTATAATAAAATTATTGATAAACTACAAGAAGCACTCTACTACCTGTTGATATTCAAATATTTTTTTTTGACAGCTGCCTTTTTGGAATTATTACACAAACTCCTCCAGACACAATCAGGACATCATGACCTCCTGTTTTTCTCTTTACATTGTATGGGGTACAGTGTGTGTGAGTAAGTACATCTTTGTTAAAACATGTAACAGATGAAACATAAGACTCCTAACATTAGAGTATTGTCTAAAAGAAGATGAGATAATCCAGATTAAATTTTTTCTTTGTCTCAGACCTCCTCTCTGCAGAACCTGAGATCAGTGTATCTGGCCCAGTGGGTTCTACAGCTGTCCTGCCGTGTAACCTGACGAGTGTAGACCCTGACGAACTGTTTATTACATGGAACACTGTATCTGAGTCTGTGTTTCAGCGACGGGGTGAGAAGCCATTTCAGGCTGAGGGATATGAGGGTCGTGCGGACGTTCCTGTGGAGGAGCTGCGTAAGGGGAACTGTTCACTGGTGTTACACAATCTGAGACTGACTGATACAGGAGTCTACACCAGCTACCAGGCAGTGAAACCCGAAATGAATTCCCCAGCAAAGCTGATCCCGCTAAGCCATGTTAAACTCTCAGTCTATGGTGAGTATATTAGTCTTAGCTGAACGCACACTTGCCATCACACACACCAGGGAACAAAGCTGGAACTAAGGAACGTTTGATGCCAAGTTCATAGTGTAACAAAAGTGGTTCATACAAAAAGTTTAACACAAATGTCAGTGTTTTCAGTCCTTACAAAGATCCTTTTGTGTGTTGGATTTGAGTCAGGACAACACACATGACCATTTTTGTAAAATTATTTTAACATACATTTTGGAGAATTCACATGTTAATTATAGTATTTAGGGCTGTGCATTACTAATTACTTTCATAATCAGTTACTCTTTGGATTATTTATAATTAAGTATATTGATGCCACACGAAAGTACTATGAAAGAACCATGAAAGTACCATGAAATCTCGCCCTCCGTTTGGTAAATCCGACAATGCCGCCATCTTCCTCATGCCAAAATACAAGGCTGTAACAGGAAGTTTTGGTTCAGAGGGAGGTCACGCGCTGGACGGACCAATCGGTGGCCGCGTTACAGGACGCACTTGATGACGCAGACTGGAACATGTTCAGAAACAGCTTAAATGATGACATCAGCGTGTTTACGGAAGCGGTTGTGGGATTCATCGGGAAACTAGCGGATGATACCGTGGAGCAAAAGACTATCAGAACGTTTCCTAACCAGATGCCGTGGGTGGATAAAACCATCTGCGACGCTCTCGCACTCTCAGCACTGGAGCCACCTGGGTTGTGTTCTGAGCCCCCTGCTGTACTCTTTGTATACCTATGACTGCATGGCCACTACCAACTCCACCGCCGTCATCAAGTTTGCTGATCACGAACAACAACGAGATGGCCTACCTAGAGGAGATTGGATATCTGGAGAACTGGTGCCAGAGGAACAATCTCCTCCTGAACGTGAGCAAGACAAAGGAGCTGATAGTGGACTTTTGTACAAAGCAGGAGAGGAACTACCAGATCACCGTCATCAACAGGAGCCCAGTGGAGAGAGTGGAAAGCTTTCGATACCTCTGTGTTCACATCACGCGGGACCTGTCATGGCCCTGTCACATCAACACCGTGGTGAAAAAGGCCTGGCAGCGTCTCTACCACCTCAGATGCTTGAGAGACTTTAGAAATGAAAAAATTATATTCATCATTTGAACAGCAAGAGAATATCACATGCATATGTCAATCTAACAAGACACTCAGCGTTACCCAGGATGATGGTATTAGCATCTGTTAATCACTTACCACACACATTATTCACGTTGTGATTTGTTAATCTTTAGAACAAACAAATCCAGAATGTAAAAAAGAAAAAAAACGAGCTAAATATTCATTACGTTTGCTTATTGAAACTGTCCAATGACAACTTAATTTTGCTAGCTGTGTGTGCCTCTTTTTGGGGGCGTTGATGTGAAGGTAAAGCTGAATGGAGAAGTGGCATGACACACAGGGCATAGAGGCTACAGTATATCATGTGCACTAAGAGTATATACTAATTCATCACCTCTATTGGGTTGGAAAAACTTCTTACAGGTTAATCAATTTCTACACTGTAAAAAGAAAAAAAAAAGCCGCCTCAATGTAAAAAAGTTCCGTAACAAGTTGCACAGCTTTTTTTAAAATATATTTTTCTAGGATTTTTCCCTGGTTCTCTCCCCAATTTAGTCGTGTGCAATTCCTCCCCGCCACTATACAGTATGTCTTCCTTGAAAAATCATTGCTTGTACAGAGATATTACTTATATCCACATAAGATATCCACACCCCTGTACATATCTACAGTATATAGCTTTAATTATACATGTTATTATGTATTGTAAATATGACAGTTGTGCACTTTTGGTTACACGTTAACTGCATTTCACTGGCTTTGTAATGACAAAGTTGAATTGACTCTGGTTTGTTTTAAACCCATTGGATGTGGTATGATGCACTCTAGTATATATTATGTATTATGCTGTAGTGTTAAACATCATACATCCTGTGATAGTGGAACGGTGGCACACTTCTAAAAAGCACACACTGAAGCTGCTTAACCCCAGATCTGTGGGTTCTGTCTGACTTAGCAATCACGGGAGGACGGGGACAGGGGGAAGCATTAAAATTGATTTGGTCCTATTGTTGCCTTTACAGTGTGTAGGGTTTACATAATGTACAAACAGAACAACTGCTGAATTATTTACCTTTTTTATGTAGAGTTTTAGAGGAAAAAGAGGAACACACAGGAGCTGTGATTGTACTGAGATGATATTAAAAAAAAAGCTTTTTCTCCTTACAGCAATATCTAAAGATGGAAAGAGTTCATCTGAATCCCCAGGCCCCACAGGTGAGATACACTCAGATACTGAGATGAACGATTCCTTCTTTTTGAACGAATCTTTAACGTGACTCAGAAGAACGAGTCGCCTCCAAGAGTGATTCGTTTATCCCAATAACAATGCACCAACCAATCAGAACCAATCTGATTCCCTTAGCTGGTGGTGAAACACAGAGGAGACAGAAATGTAACGCAAGTGAACAAACAAAGCTTCATACCCTGCTGAAAATTGGTGCGCGAGCCAAAACTAAACAGTACGATTACACCCAAGGCTCTGCTCTTGTGACTTTCTCAGATCTAGTAACCAGTACTAGCAATTTAGTACTTCCTTAAAACTCAATTGACGTTCACCCTCCCAACTGTTTGTGTCTGTGTACAGTGTGTGTTTAAGTATCAAGAATTTTATTAAGAATCAAATCGTAAATCATATGAAATCGTAGTTTCATGTATCATAGAGTAGATAAAAAAGTTTGTGTTTCTTTATAAAAAACTGTTGTCTTGGTCATGTATTGTATTTTAAAGTCTAAACATTTGCCCAGATCTTACGTTACCTTACTTTGCGGTGATGTTTTTTGGCTGGGCAATGTAAAATGTATATTGTTTAATTTGGTAGTAAATGTGAAAATATCCATATAAATAATGGATACCTGTTTCCCTCCAGGTGATGCAGCAATGAAGAATCCTCACTCATTGATCATGATCTTGTCCTTCCTCTCATGTTTACTTTTCTTGTACATCATTTAAAGTAACCTGAGTGTGGACATGAATATGTCTTTATGCTCTCACACCAGTTGCTGGAGGTCTTATATTTTCTTTCTGTCTTGTGTTTTTGTATAATACTTTTATGTTAATATATATTGTTAATCTGTTTTGCCTCAGCTAGTCAGCTAATTGTGTCATAGTTAGCTAGTTAGTTTTGTTAATGTTAATGTTGCATATATGTAGCACCTTGGTCCAGGAGGAATGTTGTTTCATTTCACTGTGTGAAAACTTGTTCAAGTTTTGCTTGTTTAAAACATCATGGAGAAAAGAAAAGGATTAAAGAAACAATAAAAAACTCTATAAACATCTACAGTATATGCATTGATAAACAACCAAGTGTCCACATATCAATTTGTCTGCTATGTAATTCCTTCAGTTCCCTGAAGTATGCCAAAATGGGTTTCCAATTTAAAACGTATTAACTGAGCTCTTCAGTGTATAAACATAAACAACAACAAATCAAAGTTTTCAAGCCAGCCTGTTGATGACGGAGGGGTAGAGGATTTCCAGCTCAACAAAATTCTCTTATGAGCAGGGAGAGATGTAAAAGCAGTGATGTCACCCTGACTAGTAGTCAAAGTGAAAGTTGTTGACGCTGGGTCTCAACTTAACACTAGAAGCGCCGAGCACGGTCATTTGACCTCAATGGGGGAAAAAAATACTGAATAATGACTTTTCCTAGATCTGTGAGCTTAATCACCCTTCATGTTTACATTTTCAAAATTGCGCCAGTATAAAGCTCTTTAGCTCTTATTTACGTGAAATTGCTGACAGCTGCGCGGCGGCATTACGTTTCCTGCCTTTTCCAACCTGCGATTGTCATTTCTCGCAGCAGATGGCGCAAGGGATCACATACTATCTATGCGTCATTCAGCGTGTATATGTAACTACTGTATCTCAGGTTTTCTTTTATGTAATCTGTAAGCCATAATCATAAAAATTAGTCCAAGATGGCGCCGGTGAGGTCGGCTGCCGTCACGACTGCTCCGACCACCTTTTCTTTGTTTTTGTTTTTTGTTTTCAGTGTTTTAAAATCGGCAAAATCACCACAATTGAGTACATTAGGTATGATAGAGACACTCTTGTTTCTATTGGTATACAATGTACTCACAATTCAACGTTTTTAACTCCGGATCCAAGCTGGTCGAGTGAGATCCTGAGGGAGAACAAAGGACGCGACGGGAAGCGACGGCCCCAAGGGAAACGAGCTGGCGTCAGGAACAGGCTGAGAGCCCATGCACACCGCACACCTCTGCCTAGCATCCTGCTCGCCAACGTCCGGTCACTGGAAAACAAACTCGATGACCTCAGGGCCAGGATAAAGTTCCAAAGAGACATTCGGGACTGCAACCTTCTCTGCTTCACCGAGACATGTCTAAACCCAGCGGTGCCAGATCACGCCATCCAGCCAGCGGAGTTCTTCTCGGTTCACCGCATGGACAGGACGCGGGACTCGGGGGAGTCAAGAGGAGGCCGCGTGTGCTTAATGGTGAACAACAGCTGGTGCAACAGCATGAGCGTTGTTCCTCTTACACGCTCCTGCACACCAAACCTGGAACTGCTGTCCATCATGTCTCGTCCTTTTTATCTTCCCCGGGAGTTCACATCGGTCATAATCAGCGCCGTTTACATTCCACCACAAGCGGACACTGACACTGCCTTATGCGAGCTGCATGAGGCGCTCACACAGCACCAGACACAACACCGGGACGCTGCGCTCATTGTGGCGGGGGACTTAAATAGTGCCAACCTCAAATGCACAGCGCCGAACTTTCATGAGCATATCACCTGCCCCACCAGGGGTGAAAGAACACTAGATCATTGTTATACAACGGTCAAGGACGGCTACAAGGCACAATCTCGTCCAGCGTTTGGTAAATCCGACCACGCCGCCATCTTCCTCATGCCAAAATACAAACAAAGGCTGAAACAGGAAGTTCCGGTTCAGAGGGAGGTCGCGCGTTGGATGGACCAATCGTGGCCGCGTTACAGGATGCACTCGATGACGCAGACTGGGACATGTTCAGAAACAGCTCCGATGATGACGTCAGCATGTTTACGGAAGCGGTTGTGGGATTTATTGGGAAGCTAGTGGATGATACCGTGGAGAAAAACCATCCACGACGCTCTGAGATCTCACACCGCTGCCTACAACACGGCAGGGCACACACACATACATACGTACACACCCAAACCCAAGCCTAACCTGCATATCTTTGGACTGTGGGAGGAAACCGGAGTTGATGATGATAACTGCAAAGTCTTTGCGCAACATTGTGGGAATTGGTGATCCTCTACCCATCTTGGCTTCTGAGAGACACTGCCACTCTGAGAAGCTCTTTTTATACCCAATCATGTTGCCAATTAACCTAATTACTGTTAATTGGTCTTCCAGCTCTTCGTTATGCTCAAATTTACTTTTTCCAGCCTCTTATTGCTACTTGTCCCAACTTTTTTGGGATTTGTTGACACCGTGAAATTTGGAATCAACATATTTTTCCTTTAAAATGATACATTTTCTCGGATTAAACTTTTGATCTGTTATCTCTGTTCTATTCTGAATAAAATATTGACATTTGCCATCTCCACATCATTGCATTCAGTTTTTATTCACAATTTGTTTAGTGTCCCAACTTTTTTGGAATCTGGTTTGTAACATACGGAGGTTTTGCGATGCTTTACGCATGCACACCCAATAGAAAATGAACTGAAGACTTTTTACGCTCGCTTCGAGGCTGCAGCTGAAGACGCTACTGATGCTAATGCTAGCGGCGCTAATGGCTGCAGACAGGAAGACACTGCCAGCACCGGAAATGCGCTCATCATCACCGAGCACGATGTGAGGAGAGCCTTCCGGAGAGTGAACACCAGGAAAGCAGCAGGACCAGACGGCATCTCAGGCCGTATTCTCAGAGCCTGTGCAGACCAGCTAGCACCTGTGTTCACTGAGATATTCAACATCTCCTTATCTCAGTCGGTGATCCCCACATGCTTCAAAGAGTCCATCATTGTTCCTGTCCCAAAGAAACCACATCCTGCTTCTCTCAATGACTCGCCTTGTAGCCCTCACCTCAGTAGTGATGAAGTGCTTTGAACGCCTTATCAGAGACTTCATCATTTCTTCACTACCCGACACACTGGACCCACTACAGTTTGCATACCGTCAGAACCGCTCCACAGACGATGCAATCTCTCATCTCCTCCACACATCACTCACTCACCTGGACACTAGGAAAGGGAATTATGTTAAAATGCTCTTCATCGACTACAGCTCTGCTTTTAATACCATAATTCCCTCCACACTCACCACCAAGCTGGAGCACCTGGGACTCAGCTCATCTATATGTCAGTGGATCTCCAATTTTCTGACTGGCAGACCACAGGCAGTAAGGATGGGCGGACATGTCTCAGCTACACTCACTCTCAGCACTGGAGCCCCCCAGGGTTGTGTTCTGAGCCCCCTGCTGTACTCTTTGTACACCCACGACTGCGTGGCCACTACCAACTCCACCACCATCATTAAGTTTGCTGACGACACCGTCATGGTGGGCCTGATCTCTGATAACAACGAGACGGCCTACCTGAAGGAGATTAGGATTCTGGAGAACTGGTGCCAGAGGAACAACCTCCTTCTTAACGTCAGTAAGACAAAGGAGTTGATAGTGGACTTCAGCACTAAGCAGGAGAGGAACTACCAGACCCCTATCATCAATCATCAATGACAGCCCAGTGGAGAGAGTGGACAGCTTCAAATACCTCGGTGTTCACATCACGCAGGACCTATCATGGTCCTGTCACATCAACACCGTGGTGAAAAAGGCCCGACAGCGTCTCTACCACCTCAGGCGCTTGAGAGACTTCCGACTGTCCTCCAAGGTGCTCAGGAACTTTTACTCCTGCACCATAGAGAGCATCCTGACGGGAAACATCTCAACCTGGTTCGGGAACAGCACCATGCAGGACAGACGAGCTGTACAGAGGGTGGTGCGATCAGCTGAGCGCATAATCCGCACTGAGCTCCCTGACCTGCACTCGATCTACAGCAGGAGGTGCTGGACCAAGGCCAGGAAGATCGTGAAGGACCTCAGCCATCCCAACAATGGACTGTTCTCTCTGTTGAGGTCAGGAAAGTGATTCCGCTCCCTGAAGGCCAACACAGAGAGACTGAGGAGGAGCTTCTTCCCGCAGGCAATACGGACTCTCAATCACACCACCACACAGTACTGACCCACACATATGGTTTTTACACACCCTCTGGACTTTCTGGACATTCGTTTACACTAGTGACCACTGCACAACTACACTTCGTGGTCATCAAACCACTCAAATCACTATCACAAGTCACTTTAAATAAATCACTTTAAGCATATTCGCACTGCACAAGACACTTTAAACATGTGGATTGCAAAAACCTGGACATTACCATTCTTTTCCTACTCGTACAGCTGCTCTTATTGTTCATATATTGTTCATATATTTTCTATTTTCTATATTGTGTATTGTTGTACAGTTATTTTATCTTAACTTAAATTTTTATATTTTTATTTTATTCTTTCCTAGTTAAATTTACCCTCTATTTTATTTTTCATATTTATTTCCTATTCCAATTCATAGTCTTTTATTTTAAGGTCACGAGCAGTTGTCTAAGCATTTCACTGCATATCGTACTGTGTATGACTGTGTATGTGACAAATAAAATTTGCATTTGAAAATTTCAAGAAATAAACACTTGAAATAATTCCATCAGTGTGTAATGAATCTCTGTTTCACTTTTTTAAATAAATTACAGAAATAAACTTTTCACGGAAATTCTAATTAATTGAGATGCACTTGTACTTGTGTTATTACATGTAATTACTGTATTTCTGAGCGACATTACTTATAACATGCTATACAGTATATATTGGAAACATACAGACTGGAACTATTTTCAGCTGACCACCATGAGTATCTCTAAGCCAGTCTGTACTGCTGTTACCTTAAATCCAGCAGAGGGTGGTGTCTACAATTTAAATTGGGTTAAAGTCCTGATGTGGCCTCTTTCGCACAATCTTCTAAATCCAGCAGAGGGTGGTGTCTACAATTTAAATTGGGTTAAAGTCCTAATGTGGCCTCTTTCTCACAATCTTCTAGTGAATTACTGATAATGTTCCTGGTTGTGGCTAAATCAAAATTAAAACATTCTCAATATTTTGTAACAAGGATCAGTGGAAATGTTTATGAGCCAATTAAGAGACACAGGAGGATATAAACTATCTATAAAAAACAAAGCATAAAATGGGTGAGAGTAAAGAAAAAAGAATCACTGTAAGACAAATACTCATTGTCCATGTTTATTTCTGTGTACAAAAAAGATAATCTTTTGACAAGTTAATTTGAGCACATATTTAATGAAAATGAAACAAAAAAGAAAAATCATGCTGGCAGTACTAAGTGCCCCCTAAATGTTTTCACAAGATACGTATGAATCGTATAAAGTGACACGGAGGGGATCCACATCTGACCCATGCAGAATTTCTACTGGTGTCCCACAGGGCTCAGTACTTAGTCCTCTTCTGTAACACTATAACTGGTTACTTGGTAATCTTTTCATACCATTGTCATGCAAATTACACAAAACTCATTATTTCCTTCCCTACCTCAGACACTCAGGTTTCCACCCACATCCCAGCACGTCTGGCAGACATCTTATCCTGGATGACATTTCATCAGCTAAAGCTCAAACTCCGTAAAACCGGACTGATTTTCATCCCTGATGATTTATCCCCATCAAGACCTAGTGATCTCCCTGGACAACAATCGGATCACACCTTAAGTCACTGCCCGCAATCTTGGGGTAACTCTGGAGAATCAACTGTCTTTTTCCCCACACATTGCTAACCTTGCTAACCTCACTTTCTTTGATTTCTTTCTTACAACATCAGAAGAATTTGCCCATTTCTTTCTTTACAGGCTACTCAGGTCCGTCTTCAGTCTCTTGGAGTAAGGTAAAAGTGCATCTGTACATCTAGTTTAACCTTCCAAAATTCTCCCATACCACCCCACTTCTCTGCTCTCTGCAATGGCTTCCCGTAGCTGCCAACATCAAATTTAAAACCCTGATGCTTGTCTACAAAGCTTAAAACGGCCCAGCACTCACTTACCTCTCAGCTCTAATCACACATTCCCTCAGATCCTCCAGCACTGCTCGGCTAGTCCCACCATCTCTCAGAGATCGAGGAAGACATTTATCCAGACTTTTTTCTGTTCTGGCACCTAGGTTTTGGAATGAACTTCCTCCAGATGTCCATACAGCTGTGTCTCTGGCAATCTCGAAATGATGACTTAAGACATATCTGTTTGTTCAATAGTTGGGTTAATCTCTCTTTTTTTAAGTAAATAAATGAATAAAACTTTGCCAACAGTGTTTAAGGAACCAACTTTAAGGATCTATCCATGGAAACTTTTATAAGTTGCTCTGGATAAAAGCATCTGCCAAATGCCTAAATGTAAATATAAGAGGGTAAATTGTAGCCAGGTGCTGCTAATCATCAACTCTTGATTAATAGGAATAGAAAGGAATCATAAGAGGAACTAGACTCAACAGGGAACCCATCCTCATTTGGGTGATAACAGATGGCAGGAATTGTTTTGCAGATATACTGTGTGTTATGAATGAGTGATGAATGTGAGTGATGAATTCCATTTTAATTAATGCAGACACCATAAGTCCATATAAGTAGTAGTAAGGCAATGTGTTCTTAGCATTTTTTTTATTTCAAATTTAAAAAGCTGTAGCAGTAGTACATATCAAACTACTGACAAGATGCAAATTAATGTAAAAGTGGATATGTATTTATGTGAATTTTTATTATTTTTTTAAAAAGTAAGCTTAAGTTGTTTATATGGAATCTGCTCAATGTTGTTGCAGGTGAAAAGAGACTTTGTGCGCCACTATCCCACAAAATGTTACTGTTACTCCTGAGCTAGGGCCAGGGGTAGCTCAGTGGTTAAGGCATTGGACTATGGTTCGGAAGATCCCAGGTTCAAACCCCACAACCACACCACTGTTGGGCTCTTGAGCAAGGCCCTTAACCCTCAACTGCTCAGATGTGTAATGAGATAAAAATGAAAGTCGCTCTGGATAAAAGCGTCTGCCAAATGCCTAAATGTAACTATTTTTCCATCAGTTTATTTTTCCAACTTGGTTGGTGCTAATGTCTTTTATACATCTGATTATACTGTATTTCCCTGCTCATGTGACTGTTCTATCCCAAAATTATTAACTTGAAATTAAATTAAAAGAAAATATATTCATTTAACGTGATGTAGAACTAGTGATCAATTGTTGGATGTACATGTAGTTCCTGTTTTCAGCTAAACAGAAACTTAAGACAGACATTAGGAACAGAGACATTTTGGCTTTGTCAGTTTGAAACAGCATCCGTACCTTATAGACAACTGTTGCATCTCAGAAAGAAATGGCCAATCTCCTGAATATTTGTACACTGCAGCTGCTGTGTGGTGAGTTTATATACAAAATACCAGATAGGAGTAAATGATACAAAAATGTTATTACATTAAATGGTATTCAGGGCTTTGAAATGATTAATTTTGTATATCTAGGAAGATTTTACAGTCATGTACCCTATTACAAAAACTGTATCTTAAAACAGTTTCTTAAGGTCAGTTTATGTGTTTAAAACCAAATAATGTTTTTTATGTGAAAAACACTGAGGCAGTCGCTACATGAGAACTTACTGACTGATTTATCTCTCCTTTATGTGATGTTCTTTCAGCTTTCTTTACACCATGTCTCGTTAAGATCACTTTAGCAGAGGTCATATCTGTCCATCCTGGAGAGAACATCATCTTGCCCTGTGACATCACTAGTTCTTCTAAGATATCGTGGTATCGACTGAGATCTGACAAGGTGAAGCAGCTAATATCTGTTGAGGAAATGTTTCAAACTTTATACATCACTTATAATGTAGACGAGAGTCACTTTAGACCAGAAATCAGCAGTACAGTCAGTTTAAAGATTATTGGAGTTAGAGAGACAGATCTGGGGTTTTATTTCTGTGGAGGTTGGAACAAAACAGCACACACACCAACTCAGTTTGGAAAAATCATTGGACTCAACTTCACAGGTTAGTAAAATAATTTATCTGGTTCCATCTTTATGTATATTCATATATTGTATATAAGAATTTTTATCATTATCTTTTTTCATTAATAACACAAAATTCTACCAATATTTCATGAACAGTCATCTTTAAATGAAAGCATACATTTAACAACAAAAATAAATAAATTCCAACCAGTTGTGATTAGGGTTTTTCCCACATGAGTTCTTCACTCCACATAAAGGCAATATGTCTGCAAATGAAAAACATTATACAAATACAAAATATTTATAACATTAAACAGTTTTGTCATCAGGAACCGGCCAAAATTCCTCTTTGTCCTTTTGTCAATATTGCACGCAACTACAGGAAATGTTACTTAATATTTACTCGGGGTAATAACACAACATGCTCACTAATGATTAAATATTACTTTTTTGCTGTTTGTCTGTTATTAGGTTAGTCATGTTGTGTTTGTCTATAAACGTGTCATAGAGGAAGATCAGATTAAAGATTATGAAGAATGCAAAAAAATAAAACTTGCAACTGGACAATGAAAATATAATCAGTGGTTTGTTTGAAATCATACATAACTTTATTTTTCTTCATTTAGCTATTTCACCAGCCCCCAAGAATGACATGGAAACTGATAATTTAACTAAGCATCAGGATACCCAGCTGTCTACAGAGTTCTGGTTTGCAGTGTGTGTGTGTCCAGTCTCAATCCTAATAAACCTCATCCTCATCTGTGTGTTCTGCTGCATATTCAAAGGTACAATTATTTATCCTTATCATCTCTAATTGGGCATCATTGTGCAATAAGGTGTAAAAATTTTAATGCACTGCTGGTTGTGTTTATACATTGAGAATAATATTTTCTCTGAATAAATTGCTAATATCAACTCTACATAATCAACTGTTACCTTATTAATCAACGTTAAATGAATGTAGCAATGAGAGAAACGTTGGTGTGGCAATATAAAGTACAAGAACAGACACAGATATGGTTTAAAGGCATTAAGTAATAATCAAACACTCATTCACAGAACTTTGTGTTAGTTGTTTTAATCTCATTGTACATGTGTATAGTGACAATAAAGGCATTCATTCATTCATTCATTAAACTACAGTATGTTACTGAAATAACAGTAAACTAACACTAAATATGCGTAAATAAATGTAGTTTATTTTGTTTTGTTTTAACTTAATGTCTTAGGTTATTTTGTAGTGTGTGTGTGTGTGTGTGTGTGTGTGTGTGTGTGTGTGTGTGTGTGATCATTTTAATATATAAATTTTTTATAATAAAATCATTTTTATTTTCCCTTTTAGGAAAGTCACTATGGTCTTGCAGCTACTCCAGTAACGCTGTAGCCGCCAATAAACAGGTACCACAGATGTTCAAATTCAAATTTTATTTGTCACATACACAGTCATACACAGTATAATATGCACTGAAATGCTTACACGACCGCCAGTGACCTTAAAAAGAAAATAAAAGCTGTATTGAAAAGATGTATTGTTATTACTGTTATTACTGTTTTATTTATTACTGTTTCTATGATATGAAACATAAATAGCTTCAGTTTTATGCTTAACACAAAGGAAACACAGGGATTGTTACACTGTGTGTGTCAGTTGTCACTGATTGTGAAAGTCCACCCACGGTTTGCATCTGTATGTTCAGCTTTGATCTGAGCTGAGGAAGATCAAAGAGGAGATTCATGGCTGTAGTGAGAGAGGACATATAGTTAATAGTAACAGCAGTTATTTCATGATGTAATGTGATGGTGTGCTGTATCTTATCATACCTCCACAGGAAGAAAACATTCAGTATGTGAGTGTCCAGTACAAAAGAAGGGCTAAAGCAACTGCCAAGAAGAACGCAGCATTGGAGTCAGTGATCTATTCAACAGTCGCCCCAAAGCCTCAGAGTCACTGAGCAGCACAAGGTGTCACAGATTTATTAAGCAGCATTAAAATAGTTTTTCTTCTCTGTCTCTCCTCTTAATTTGCTTTAAGGAGGCTACTAAATTGACAGTACTTATAGTATATTGTGGCGTGGGCGGGCCGGCGGCTGACGACCGTCATGCTTTGCGGGGGTTTTCTCTGTCTACCATGAGAGAGAAGGGTGTTTAGGTTAGTGGTTTCGGCTAAGTTAGGTGCGTGTATGTGTGTGTGCTTGACCTGTGTATGTATGCTTGTGCTGAGAGTAATAAACTACTCCCCAGCCATTTGCATTGGGGAGCAAGTAAGCTCACTCGTCCTCCAAGATCTCTGCTAGCGTCGAAAAACGCTACATTGGTGTCAGAAGTGGGATGGAGGTTTTCGAGTTGGAGCGAACGGCGGAGGACCTGCGAAAGATTCAGGAGGGCCGCCGAGTTGCAGCACGACTCCGGAAGAAAAAACATCTCCCGGACGGAATCAGTGCCAGCAAAGCGGCACAACGAAAGCGGAGCGGCGAGATGAGGATCCCGGCACTGGATCTCGGAGCGGAGCCCAACGTTGATGCTGCGCAAGTGCCGGAGCAAGCTACAGCTCCGTGCCGGCGATGTGCGCTGCAGCTGTGCCTTCCCTCCTACAACGGCGCCGTCGAACCCTACGCGTTCTTCGCCCAAGTGGAGCTAGCCGCCGACTTCGCAGGCTGGTCTCCGGCAGAAACGGCTGTAATGGTAGCACTCTCGCTGAAGGGCGATGCGCTCCGGGCATTGGAAGATCTCCGGGCCGATGAGCGGAAGGACTGGGCAAAGCTTCGCGAGTCGCTTCACCTCCGGTTCGGCGCCGGTGACCGTCAAGAAGCAGCGTGCGAGGAGCTGGCGGTCCGCGAGCTGGCGGTCCGGGGCTATCCAGAGTGCGAGCCCAATAAACAGGAAGAACTAGCGTATCGCGCTTTTCTTCGAGGGCTCTGACCGCCGCGGCTCCGTGAGCACATCAGGTTAGAAGCACCAGCTTCCTTCACCGAGGCACTCCGTACAGCACAGTACGCTGAACCCACAACTGCAGTGCATCACGGCGAAGGAGCCGAGCGACCGCCCGCAGCTCGGGGACACTCGGTAGGTGAATCTAGCCGGGGACAGGGCTACCCGTCACGGCTAGACAACGGAATAGTCTCTGGGGTTTCGCGGCGATGCCGAGGCAACGTTCCTAGGTCTGAGGGACAGCGTACCCCAGCAGCCGTCGGACGAGCACCAGTGGTCGTGCCAGGTGAACAACCGGGCAGCAAAGCGCGTCGTCGGTACTGCGAGCGAGGTGAAGAGCGCGTGTGCCGAGTTACTCCCTCGCCGAGAGCATAGCCCGCAGTCATTTCGCCTGCGCCGCAGCGGGACAGTGAACGGCACTACATGGCAAAGAAGGGCCCCACCCAGCGCTCGCGGGCACCGCTGCAGGACTTTCGGGTGGGGGCACCTGTGGAGCGTGTGGGCGTGGACACTCACAGCCAGGGACGAGGCTTTGCTGCTGGTGAGCAGGTGTGGGTGTGTTCCGGAAGGAAGAGAGGGCGTTCACCCAAGCTTATGTCGCACTGGGTGGGCCCCTGTACGGTAATCGCTCAGCTCGCCGAGTTCATCTACCGGGTGCGGTTGGCGGGGCGGGTGCGAGTGTTGCTCCACCGAGACCGTCTTGCGCCTTACCAGCCACACGCCGGCGAGACATCGAACTCTGCGGAGGCCGGACCGCCTCCGGGACAATGTGCACTACAACAGGACCCCGTGAACGCCGACCGCCTTCACGCCTCCAAGACTGACAGTCATGGTGACCGGGGACAGTCACAGCTCGGGTGGGGGCAGTGTGGCGTGGGCGGGCCGGCGGCTGACGACCGTCATGCTTTGCGGGGGTTTTCTCTGTCTACCATGAAAGAGAAGGGTGTTTAGGTTAGTGGTTTCGGCTAAGTTAGGTGCGTGTATGTGTGTGTGCTTGACCTGTGTATGTGTGCTTGTGCTGAGAGTAATAAACTACTCCCCAGCCATTTGCATTGGAGAGCAAGTAAGCTCACTCGTCCTCCAAGATCCCTGCTAGCATCGAAAAACGCTACAATATAATAATAAATTAAAAAAAAAACATAAATATGCCAAAAAATTATTTGAAGTATTTATGTAAATTATAAAAGCACAATCAAATAATTTCAACATTAACACATAGTAGACGCCTATAAAGTATATTCAGGTATTCTGGTTTAGATTTTTATCTCTTTTTTTACAATTATTCATTACTTTTTGTGTAATTTTAATATTAATTTAGGTAATATCAAATATTTTGAGGGTAGGATATTCATAACAAGAAATTGTAATCTCTTTCATTACATAATGAAAATAGTAATTAAGAAGAAAAAAAACTAATGCGATTCTTGCAGACAGTTTTATTAATTACTTATTATATTGATTAATAAAATTAACTTGCATAAAATACAGCTTCTGGTATTCTTGTGCAGTTTTTTTCAATTACTTATTATATTGATTTATAAATTCAGCTTGCATAATAAAAAAGTTATTTTTACAGGTTTATTTGTTATTGTTTGTGTAATTTTAATATTAATTTAGATAATAGCAAATATTTTAAGGGGGGATAGGATAATGTCTTTCAGATTTAAAATCACCATAACTTAAAAATAATAGTTATATATATAATTACGGAGTTAAGAAGAAGAAGAAATAGATACGTACATAAATAAGTTGAATTATTTTAATGCATAAATGTGAAACATTGGGAAAAATATCTAACTGAAAATGCAGTTCATTAACAATTTACCAAGGGAAATGAACACAGTAATAGGGTGCAGGAATGTTAAACTTACATTATATACTGTATACACACACACACACACAAAATAGCATAAATCATATGTTTTTTATTAATTACTTATTATATTGATTAATAAAAATTAACTTGCATAATAAAAGCTTCTGGTATTTTTGTGGATATGTTATAAGTGTTTTTTAATTCCATATTATATTGATTTATAAAATTAGCTGGAATAATAAAAAGCTTCTTCATCAAAATAAAATTTATAATCAATGTACTGTAAAACACATGTTGAATACTTGATGCTAATCTATGTGTAAAAATGCACAAATCAATTGAAATGACTTAAACAGGTTTACTAGTTATATAAATTATACAAATTAAACTATACCTGAATACTTCACCAACTCTATTAAAAAGATTAATGTTTATGAGAGATGATTGCAGAGCTGTCTTCAAGGTCAACATCATCTATGAATATGTAATCTATTCCATTTACCATGAATAAAGTATCAATAAGAGCTACATGTATACAACAGGTGGATTGAAACAGATATACGGTATGGAATTTTTATTTATATTCATCCTTATTATTATTATTATTATTATTATTTTGCAAGATTACAATCGCAGCTGCAAAAACAAAGTACTGTAATGCACATTTATTTAAAATGCCAAGCTTCATCAAAGCTGCTTGTTTGGAACATGGCTTAAGTAAAAAAAAATAATAATCAAAAAGTGCCTTTCAATTTTGGGTATGTTCCTCATAGTTATACTTATGTGTGCCACAGAATCAAGCAATGCTTCTGAACCAGGGCCCGGTTTCTCGATAACGCACACTATTCGCGCGCTAAGTACAGTGGTTACAAAATCGGAGCGTCGTATTTAGCGTCGCCGCCGCATTACAGCATGTGCATTTGCTGTGCATTTGCTGGCTTTTACCACTGAGTGGCGCTATATAACTACAGACTGACGCCTCATGCCTTACTTCATTCTCTGCCTCACTAATGAGACGCGTCCCATTAAATAATACACGTAGTAGCCGATAACATCAAGTGAATTCATAATCGAATTCATAATCACAGTACTATAATTACAGTACAAATGTAGAATTCAAATTAAATCAACTCTTAAGATATATCTTACGTTAAGTGATAACTTTTCTAAGTGTATTTCTCGAACTCTCTCTTAGGAGTCTTCTTAAGTCGCTGCCTCTTACGTCCGACGTTACAAGGCGCTGTCTACAGTGAAGGTCCTGAATTAGCGGACATCGGTTGCTCAGGAATCGATTTCTGACTCCTTTTTCATGACAGCGTTAAGAAAGACGGCACTTTCTATACAAATTAAACATTGCACTAAATTATTTTAATAGCGTTTATTTCGACATGGGTTAACTTATCAATAACATGCCATAATAGTCAAATATATAAATTAAATCAGCAAACTGTCGCTAATATTTTCATGTAAACTGTAGTGGCGGTGAAACGAACCGGGTGTATAATCATAGGTGATGGACAAACCGCTGATAACACTAGTAAAGAGCTCTTCACCAGCTTCAGAAACAATGTGAAGTGTCAGTTGTTGGGGTTGTATAGCGCACTTATGGAATGAATACAAAGAGATGACAAGAGTGGAGGTTTAATACCCCTATCTCACACGCGGGGCCGTAAGTGCGGTTCATCATGATTCAGTGCGAGTTTTGGTGTCATGGTTACGTTTCCATCTTACCACGCAAAAAAATTTAACATGTTTAACATGCGGAAGCTCGCGGACCTTGCGGATCTTTTTGGACCGTCGGGCGCCGGTCACTCGAGGCGGATCACGGTGCCTAATACCCCTCTCTCACCTGTGTGGCCGGACTCATCTCCGTGAGCTGCCGCGATTGCCGGCGACATTCCTTTAACGTTCCGCGAAGTTCTGCAAGGTCTGCAGGCTTCCGCGAGCACCAGCAAAAAAAAAATAAACGTTTCATTTTTCACGCGGAAAGATGGAAACGGAATCACAGCGCAAAAACTCGGGGTGAATAATGATCAAGCCTACGGCCACAGCGCGAGACCGTGCAGGTGAGATAGAGGTATAACACACCGCATCTCATAGCGAGTCAAACCGCATAAGTGAATACTGTAGGGGTATAAAAACATTACAATCACCCAGAAAAATGAATGGATGCGGGGTTTGAAACTCCCAAGGTTATTTTCTCATTTAACTAAATCAAATATCATAAAAATAAAATGTGTCAAAAGAAAAACCCATAAAGTTATGGATAATGGCTAATGATCAATGAAACCTATTTTAAACAAAAAGCAGCGAGTAGCTGGACATCGGGACGTAGAGCGTACAGTAAGTACGACGCGTTGGTCTGGCACGCGCAGGTCTGAGCAGCTCAAGAAGCTCCATAATCTGTTGCCTTGGAATGCAAAACGTTTTTCTTTTTTTTTTTTAATAACGACCACGGGGGAAAATATGAAAAGTTTTGTCTAAAGGAAAAATGTACATGACGCACACGGCTCCACGGACGGCACCGTCTTCAGTTTAACACAACACCACGCTGTATCGCTGCCTAATTGTTCGCCACCTGTTTAATATTAATAGTGATTGGCAATTTTAATGCATTAGTCACATTATGAAATAGGCTAATTAAAAGTCACTCTATTAGTTCTGATATCAAATAAAATAATGTAGCGTTTTTCGACACTAGCAGGGATCTTGGAGTACGAGTGAGCTTACTTGCTCCCCAATGCAAATGGCTGGGGAGTAGTTTATTACCACAGCACAAGCACACATACACAGGTCAAGCACACACACATACACACACCCAACTTGGCCGAAGCCACTAACCTAAACACCCCTCTCTCTCATGGTAGACACAGAGAAAAACCCTGCAAAGCATGACGGTCGTCAGCCGCTGGCCCGACCACGCCACACTGCCCCCACCCGAGCTGTGACCGTCCCCGGTCACCATGACTCTCAGTCTTGGAGGCGTGAAGGCGATCAGCGCCGGGGTCCTTTTGTGGAGAAGCACATTGTCCCGGAGGCGGTCCGGCCTCTGCAGAATTCGCTGTCTCGCCGGCGTGCAGCTGGAAAGGCGCAAAGCGGTCTCGGTGGAGCAACACTTGCGCCCGCCCCGCCAACCGCACCCGGTAGATGAACTCGGCGAGCTGAGCTAGTACCGTACAGGGGCCCACCCAGTGAGACATGAGCTTGGGTGAACGCCCTCTCTTCCTTCCGGAACACACCCACACCTGCTCACCAGCAGCAAAGCCTCGCCCCTGGCTGTCCACGCCCACACGCTCCACAGGTGCCCCCACCCGAAAGTCCTGCAGCGGTGCCCGCGAGCGCTGGGTGGGGCCCTTCTTTGCCGCGTAGTGCCGTTCAATGTCCCGCTGCGGCGCCGGCAAAATGACTGCGGGCGATGCTCTCGGCGAGGGTGTAACTCGGCACACGCGCTCTTCACCTCGCTCGCAGTACCAACGACGCTCTTTGCTGCCCGGATGTTCACCTGGCACGCCCACTGGCGCTCGTCCAACGGCTGCTGGGGTACGCTGTCCCTCAGACCTAGGAACGTTGCCTCGGCATCGCCGCAAAACCCCAGAGACTTCTCCGTTGTCTAGCCATGACGGGTAGCCCTGTCCCCGGCTAGATTCACCTACCGAGGGTCCCCGAGCTGCGGGCGGTCGCTCGGCTCTTTCACCGTGATGCACCGCAGTTGTGGGTTCAGCGCGCTGTGCTGCGCGTAGCGCCTCGGTGAGGGAAGCTGGTGCTGCTAACCTGATGTGCTCCCGGAGCCGCGGTGGTCGGAGTCCTCGAAGAAAAGCGCGATACGCTAGCTCTTCTTGCTTATTGGGCTCACACTCTGGATAGCCCAGTGGCTCAGATGCGCGCCGCTCGCGGACCGCCAGCTCCTCGCACGCTGCTTCTTGACGACCGGAGGTGAAGCGACTCGCGAAGCTTTGCCCAGTCCTTCCGCTCATCGGCCCGGAGGTCTTCCAGTGCCCGGAGCACGGCGCCCTTCAGCGAGAGTGCAACCCTTACAGCCGTTTCCGCCGTAGACCAGCCTGCGAAGTCGGCGGCTAGCTCCACTTGGGCGAAGAACGCGTAGGGCTCGACGGCGCCGTTGTAGGAAGGAAGGCGCAGCTGCAGCGCACATCGCCGGCACGGAGCTGTAGCTTGCCCCGACACTTGCACAGCGTCACCGTTGGGCTCCGTTCCGAGATCCAGTGCCGGGATCCTCATCTCGCCGCTCTGCTTTCGTCGTGCCGCTTTGCTGGCACTGGTCCCATCCGGGAGATGCTTCTTCATCCGGAGTCGTGCTGCAACTCGGCGGCCCTCCTGAATCTTTCGCAGGTCCTCCGCCGTTCGCTCAAACTCAAAATTCTCCATCCCCCTTCTGACACCAATGTAGCATTTTTCGACGCTAGCAGGGATCTTGGAGTACGAGTGAGCTTACTTGCTCCCCAATGCAAATGGCTGGGGAGTAGTTTATTACCACAGCACAAGCACACATACACAGGTCAAGCACACACACATACACACACCCAACTTGGCCGAAGCCACTAACCTAAACACCCCTCTCTCTCATGGTAGACACAGAGAAAAACCCCGCAAAGCATGACGGTCGTCAGCCGCTGGCCCGCCCACGCCACACTAACATTCATAACCAGGTCTACAGTATATTCCATCATTAATACGGCTTTGATAACGTGCCATAATGTGTTTGCATACACCGCTGATTTATAAAGACTGCTGCTCAGTAGCGGCGACTAGCGTCTAGAGCTGAAACTAAGCTAAGTATGAGTTAAGGTTGGTCCAGACCAACCTTACGAACGTGTGAATTAGCTAAGAGATACTTAGCGTAAGAACGTTTCGGGAAATGCGCCATAACGTTAAGAGAGAGGTTAAGGTACAACTTAAGAACTACTTAGCGATAAGAAGCTTTCGAGAAACCGGGTCCAGATCATTAATAATGTTTGATCATAAAGATGTTACCTGTACCCATGATTCAAATCAATTATGTAAATTTCAACTTAAATAAACTTAAACTTCTAAAAATATTCCCAAATATGTTATGTCTAAAATTCTAAGTTTGCATTTCGAAATACAACCAGAACAAAAAAAAAGGTACTTATTACTTTTACCAGCAAAGCTATTTTACTTCCACATTTGTGTATTTTATTAATAACCTCCAGGACTGAACAGGAAATTACACAAACTTGGGCAAAAATGTTTCTCTTAATGTTGTAAAATGTCGCCAAGAGACTATAAATACTGTACAAAAAAAATTTAAAATCCTGTAGGGCTGGCAGGCTCAGTTCTGGTTGTGACAAACATTTTCAAGAGTATGTTTACAGACATTTCTATGCAACAGTGCAGGTTTGATGGTCCATACTCACTGAGCTGATATGCTTTTCTTAATGAAAAAAATTTAAGCTCTGTGCTTTGTGGCAAGATGCATTTATCATTCTGACAATGATTTCATCACCAAATGAAACACAACGTTGGAATTTAATAACCATTTTTATTGTGCATTTTCCATTTTGAAGGCATATTGTTTGAGTTTTTGTATCTTAACAATTTGACGTCTCCTTTGGGCCAACCTTTTATATTTTTGGTGATTTTCCCATTTTTATTTTATCAATTTTAAAAGCAGTTAGAGAACAAGCAACATCTTTTGCAATACATGTATTGGATTTTTTTCTGAATTACATTTTTATAATACTTCAATCTTCAATGTTGACAATGTCAATGTCAATGGTCCCTTGTCAGGGCCAAGTTTTATGTCAATTAGCTAAGTTCAACTGCTTGGTATGGTTATACACAGATCAGCTATAACATTTAGCAGAAGAGTAAGTTTTGGTCTTGTTTTCCTGGGATGGTCTTCATGTCCTTATCATGGTGCTTGATAGGTTTTGCAAATTGCACTTGACTGTTACTCTTCTTGTGAGAACTGTTCCAGAACATCTGTCCTTCATGTCTTAAAAAGATTGTTCTTTGTTGTTGTTGCTTCTGTTCCTGAATTATCTAATGCCATATGTGTTATTGCATAGTTTTAAAACCTCTAATAGAATTTTATAATGTAGGAAATAAATCACAAAAAAAATCCTGAATTAGAAGGTGTGTCCAAACATTTAACTGATATTTATGTATTTACTGTATTTAAACCAAAAAAATTTTGCAAAAATTTATAATTTTTATTATTATTATTTTATTTATTTATTTATTTATTTTTATAAACAAAGCTGGCAACTATGGATAGGGTTTGTAAGGATGCCATTAAATTGCAAACACATTTGCATACTTTGGCATGTGTTATCATATCATTTAAAATGCAAATTACAAGGTGATTCAAGATGATTAATTAAGATCAGTTAATTTAATTAGTTTGAATCATTTTATGCACACTGACTTAAATGAGGCTCCAGAACGTTTGATGTCTTGGTTTTAAAGAAGTTGCAAAAATATTATTATTATTTTTAACACTGTTTAAATCACTACATTATTGTGTAAGAATGTTTCCCTTCATATTTTTAGAATTTGTCTTTGTGTATGAAGATGGTTAATTAAAACAGAGACAGTTAGGCTGAATCCCATTTCTACCCCTTACCCCTTCACATAGCCCTACCCCTCCGTTTGGCGCGTTCACGTGAAGGGGTAGGGGTGTCTCATTTCTCTTTTGGTTGGAGGGGGAGGGGGAAGGGGAAGGGCCAGATAGCCCTCCAAACGAAGATTTTTCAGGACCTCACTTCAAACGAAGGGCTAAGCGAAATTTTCAACATGGCGGCTCACTCGAGCAAACAGACCCATAAATGTAAATTTTTGCCATAAATAAAGATTTTTATGACAAGTTTTCATTATATGTATATTACCTCTAGTCTTGTGGTCTCTAGTCTTTATGGTGATGTTCTGTAAAGAAATGTTTGCAAAAAAATCGCTAAAGTTTGCTAGCGGCTAGCACCGATTGCACGATATTACAAATATATATTTTATTTTTATATATTTTTATAATTTATATTATGTATAGGGATGAAATACGGCGCGAAAAAACTTTGGGAGTGAGTAATCTCTCTCTTATTGCAATGTGTGATAAACATCGGCGCATGTCCTTTAACGTAACATTAGGAACTAGTGACAACGTATGATGACGTATAACAGTGTTGTAGTGGTGTCCCATTTCTTAGGGGGAAAATTTAAACCCTTCCCCTTTCCACTTCGTTTCAAGGGACAAGGGGAAGGGGAAGGGGTAGGGGAAGGGGAAGGGGAAGGGGTAGAAAATAGAAATGGGATTCAGCCTTAGTGTCTTCATATTTTATGAGCTTTTAAATATATACTCGAATGTAGCTGATTTCCACGGTAATAGCCACAGTGACCATACATACATGTGTTAATTAGATAACCATGGTGAACTTTTAATTAATTTCACCCATGATTGGCATGAGCCCAAATTTTTAGCTCCTCACTTACACTAAGAAACAAATATGTTACTGCTCTTTTTCATTTACATTTACATTTCCACTAAAAGCATTGGACTCTCTGCTCCTGGATAAAAGGTGGCTATAACATGATATTGAGAGATAGAAAATGGGTCTCGAGAGTAGAGGTGGTGCATGGCATGATGTGAACACCACATTCATCATTAAACATTCATCATATTGATGATCAAGAGTGTTTTTTGCTGCTGGGCAACTTGTAAAGGATCAGCCACAGCTGAACTGCGGTCGCTGCCCTTGCACTTCCCCTGTAGTTACGGCCAACTCTTGAGATTCAGCCGCCATTATAATATATTACTCTCTACTTTGGCCTGCCACTGCCACAGTTCACTGGCCTAGTGCTGTCATGCCTGCTGGACACGACACTGCTCCGCATCCACACTTCCACAGATCCTGCATTCTCTACTTCTATTTACCTTCCTCACTTTATTTCATTTCTGGAGAAGACCTCGCCTTGTGTCTGTGGTGTCCCAGAGTCAAGCACAAACATTAACTAAATATGTTTATATGTGTCATGTCGTGTATGGTAGATGCAGGTGTGTCAAGCAATGTGATGTTTATTGAAGTGTTTCCACCAGCATAAATTGTTCCACAGAAAACATAAACAAAGGTGATCCACAAATTATCTCCAGTTCGGCGTGCCATTAAGAGGACGCCCCCTTCGCGTTGTCGGAGGGAGCGAGGACACACCTGCTTGATGGAACTGCCGTCGGGCGGGGCGACCCATCGGTCGCGGAGCCGGGCGATCCGGCCATGCCCTGTGGAAGTCCGTAATGAGTTCCTGACTCAGTATGTTTCGTGCCGGAACCCAGCTCCGCTCCTCCGCGCCGTACCCCTCCCATTCGACTAGATACTGCAATGCACCTGCTCTCCTCCGTGAATCCAGTAGTTCTTTGACTCGGAACGCTGAGGTGCCCCCTATGTCCACGGCCCCAGGGAGTGAAGGTTCCGCTGCTCCTTCGTCCAGCGGACCCCGGACCACTGGCCTGAGAAGAGAGATGTGGAAAACAGGGTTAATGCGTAAGTGTGTAGGGAGTGTGAGTCTATATGATACGGGGTTTACTTGTGCTGCTATGGGAAATGGACCGATGAATCTGGGGGAGAGTTTCTTGCAGGGAAGGTTAAGGTGAAGGTCCCGTGTCGAGAGCCACACCCGATCGCCTACCTGGAGTGGAGGACTTTTCCGTCGTCGTCTATAGGCATATTTCGGCTCAGGAGATTGTTGTGTGTGCGTCTTCCCCCACTTTCTTCGCTTTCTTAAACCACTCGTCCACCACTGGTACATCGGTTATACATATCCCGAAACACGTCATTCTTGAACCCCTGAAACACCGCAGGTGCGTTTACCAGTCCATATGCCATCACATTATACTGGTAATGACCAGATGTAGTGCTAAACGCAGTCTTCCATTCATCACCTTTACGCACACGAACGAGATTGAATGTGCTGCGGAGGTCGAGTTTGGTGAAAATGGAGGTGCCTCTGAGCTGGTCGATTGTGGCCAGAACCAGGGGCAGTGGGTGCTTATATTTTACTGTTACTGCATTGAGCCCACGATAATCAATACAGGGTCATAAGCCCCCCACTTTTTTTCTCTATGAAAAAAAAACCTGCCGACACGGGTGACGTGGACCTGCTGATGAGCCCCTGCTGGAGTGCCTCGCTCACGTATTCCTCCATGGCCCCAGTTTCAGCCACTGACAATGGATAAATGCGTGAGCAAGGAGGTGCTTTCCCAGGCAACAGTTCGATCGTGCAGTCCCACGGACGATGAGGGGAAGTCGTGTGGCTGCCCTAACACTAAACACATCTTTAAAGCTCGCATACTCTGATGGCACATAAATTTTATGTTGGGCATTCGGACTTTCTACGGTGGTGGTTTGGACCGTCACTATGGGCGGTTTACATAATTTTGCGCATCTAGGGGACCATGACGTGACACTTGACCGAGTCCAATCAAAATTAGGGTTATGGGTACTAAGCCAGGGGAGACCTAGCACGACGGAATGACCAGACTGAGGAAGTACGAAGAATTTTAGCTCCTCCGTGTGGTCGGGAAACGTTAATCGTAGTAGCGCTGTTATTAATTGAATGGGCGATTGTTCTAATTCACGGCCATCTAGAGCTTTAACTGATATCGGTTGTGGAAGCTTCGACACGTGAGCTCGCAGCGAGGAAACGATCGTAGAGGAGATGAAGTTCCCAGCCGCCCCGGAATCTACTAAAGGGAAGACAGACAACACATGATTATTAAAGGACACTTGTGCCTTCAAACAAAAAGGATGATGTGTGCGGAGCGATGTGTGTGTGGTTACTTTGATTAACATGCAGGATAAGATGATTCTCCCCGCCACAGTACAAACAGAGACCCGATGTGATACGTCGTCTTCTTTCTGCGACTGAGAGGCGGGAAGTACTCACGTCCATGGGCTCTGGTCGCACCGTTTCCCCCGACTCCCGGGGAGGCTTTCAGCGCAGGTGGAAAGGGCATGGAGGGGCCGCCCTGGCGGAGGGTCGTTGGCATTGGCTGCGAAGATGTTGATCGAGCTTGATAGCCAGGCTGATGGCTTCATCCAGCGAGAGGCTGGCATCCCAGCAGGCAAGCTCAAGCTGGATGTCTGACTGGAGTCCATCCCGGAACCGGACGAGTAGACTCCGCTCTCACCAGCCACTCTCCGCAGCCATGACACGGAATTTGATGGCGTACTCCGCCACTGGGATCCGCTCCCTTGCCTCAGTTTCATCAGGCGTTGTTCCCCGGAGCGCCCTTGGTCGGGGTGATCAAACACCGCAGTCATCGCGTCCATGAATTTTTTATGCCGGGACGTGAGCTCCCCTCTTTTGTTCCAGATGGCTGCCACCCAATCCATAGCCGGGCCTGTGAGCTGTTCGATGACAAAGCGAATTCGTTGCTCGTCCGTCATGTCGGGATAATCCGACAAGTAAAGCTCACAGGCCAGGATAAACCGTTTACACCCCTCCGGATCCCCTGCATATCTTTCTGGTGGTGCGGCGCGAGGTGGTGAGGGCGTGGAGCATCTCGGTGTCCCAGCTGAGGATGAGTCTGGGATGGCGAGGTGTTTGACACTGTGAGCCAACTCGCTCACGGCAAGTGCCAGGCCATCGATTTCAAGCTGTTGTTTTTCTATGTACTGCATGGTGTTATCTTCTACCGGCAAGGGAATACCTGCCGTAGGTCAGTCCATCTGTCATGTCGTGTATGGTAGAGCAGACGCAGATGCAGGTGTGTCAAGCAATGTGACCTTTATTGTTTCCACCAACATAAATAGTCCCACAGAAAACATAAACAAAGGAGATCCACAAATTATCTCCAGTTCGACGTGCCAGTAACCCTTACTGTCCACAGAAACGGACACGGGATGTTTCGAGCGAGTCAGTCCTAGAAACATACAATGGGGTCTCCAAAAAGTCACTTATTTCACAGAGCATACTTTCTTACTTGTGCACAACGGTGGACTGACAGGTGGCTACGGGGTCGGCTGGTTTAAATAGGAAAACACATAGGGGATAAACAGGTGAATCTACTTACTGATAATGGTGCATGACACAAACACACAGACACGCTAGGGGGGGACAAAGAACCGGATCTTCTTCCCTGAGGCCGCGGTGGTCCAGATGTTACAATATGTATATTAATGACAATAACAGTGTTCACATCAGTAATAGGTGTAATTATGTTAGTACTTTGATATATCCTTTTGATATATGATATAACTCTGGATGCTGGGTCAGGTCAAATAATCATTTGTTCTGGAAAGAAGCTTCTATCAAAGCCTGCACTTGTACAAGGAAGAAAGAGGCCTAACAGCAGGGTGATGTGTAATGGAAAGTGTTTCAACAGACTGACTATGCACAAGTCTTTCACTTAGAACACGTGAAGACCCAAAGCACTTCTGGATTTGTTGGTGTTAATAACCAGCACAGTGTTTTAATAACATGTTGTAAAGTTCCAAAACTCAGTTCCAGTAATTTCAAATCTCTGCATTGTTTTTTTTGCTTGATGCAGGTCAATAATTAAACACTTATAAAGCAGCAACAAGGGTCTTTTACATTGCTTGTTAACTACTGCAGGTAAACAGGTACGGTGTGCAGTAGAACGTTAATTGTTCCTCAAAGAAATTGTTTTGTTACTGCAGGCACACAATTTACAAGTTGGACACAAAACCCAAAAATGTACAAGCAGCATGCAATGTCTAAAAGGATATGCTGCTGCAGTCATGTCTCATGAAGCACATAACAGTACATTTCCAATAGTGTATTTTTTATATCACACTGATATTTTATGAGCCTTAATTATTACAAAATAAAATGTTTTAAATATTATCTGTGGCATCAACCCCTTCCAAAGTAATCTCATTATATTAAAATAGTTATAAAGGCCGCTGAGGATGCAGCATAAGCACATCTCAAGGTATGTAGAGGTTCATATCATATAAAAATATTCAGTTTAGCTTTTCTAATTAATATCTATTGGTGCAGGTGTTTGTTTACATCGAGCGAGTAGCACATTAGCAGATCATTTTAAAGTAGATTATTAAATCTGGTATGTAACTGTTTATAACATCGCTTTTTTTGACTCAACATTTTGATTTTAATTCATAACACGGAGGTCTCAGATTGTTTGTTTTAAACACCTGGTTGGATCAGACATGCAGATGTAGGAAACAAATGGTATTAAATATAAAGTGTGTGTACAGGACTAAATGCCTGCTTAGATGCTATGAAGTAAATCAAAGTGGTTTAAACACGGACAGATGACCTAATGCTTTCTGAGACAGCTTTTACTTACCAGTGTGTGGGTGGTTTAATGTGCAGTGATTGTGTGTTTTTTTTATTCGTCACATGATAAAAGAGAGAAGTCTGTAATGAAACAGCTATCAGCCACCTTTACGCAATCTGAATAATACATTTTCCATTACCCTGTCTGTAAAGCTCTAACACACTTTATACCAGGACGGGACTTAATATATAGATTATTCTTGTGATAGAAGTCATTTACTGATTATTTGACCTGATTATTATTCATATGAACATAACACTATATACTTCCAATCAGTTTTTTTGTTTGTTAGTTTGTATGTTTGTTTGTTTGTTGTTTTTTTGCTTGTTTCAAATAGGTTATTGAATTTAGGAATGTTTATTAGCTATAGACTTATGAAACAGTCACTGGTTAAAATATATACTTTATCAAAACATCATGAAAAGAATAAGCATAACTCCTGCAGCAATTTATTTATTTATGCATTTAAGTTGTTAATGAACAGCTAGTTCAAGTTATACGAACATTAAAAGCAGAAAAAGAAACTGCTGAGTGTGTTTTATATATAACTACAAACTTGAGCTTATTTTTTGCTTTAACTATATACTGTAACTGTTTTTACACATTCTTTAACCGCATATGTCATTGAGAGCTTGTAGAAAGAATTAAAAGGTTAAAGCTAAAAATAATCAGATTTTTAATGTACACTGTAACAAATTGCTGTATTTTTTACAGCAAAATTATACAGAAACTTACCGTTTTGCCATTTTACAATTTATTGCTGTAATTTGCAATGCATTATGGGTTATACAGGGTTTTACAAGTGTTAACTGTATATTTCACTGTTAGCTGTAATTAATTTACAGGTAGGAGGTGCTTTCACTGTATCTTAAATATTTTTACACGAATTTCCTGTGCTGTTGCATTATGGTATTGCGCCGGCTGATATGGTTTGAAATCTGGTGGACTGAAGCACAGCTACAACAGCTGAAGAAGTTCAATTAAATTTACTAACGTTATATAAGTTTTATCAGGATATTCCCTCTAAACGTTATATTTAGCTATTTTGTAAAGGGATGTGTAGTTAACTTTATTTATCTGTTGCTTCAGGCGAGGAGAAGAAATGCAATGCATGCCATTTCAGAAAGCAGCCTAAACTAAAAGGTAAATTGTTATCGTCATGTTAATGCTGATATATGCTGCAGTTTGTTAGCTTTATTTGCCTTTATTTTCTAGAGAGTATTTGTAGTTTGTCAGGAACAGCATTGCTATGGAAGTGCGTGTGAGACAAAATTAACGTTACATGAAGTGCTCAGTTGTCTTTGCTGTTGAAAAATGTAAATATTAACATCGTTGGATGAGTTTCTCTGAAACCTGGAGTATATTTTGTAAAGGAATGTGTCGTTAACTTCTTTTTTTTCATTAATTGTTTTGTCAGGCAAACTGAAACATAACGGAGCTAAAAGGTAAAAACGTAATGTCATGCCGATGAATGCTGCTTTTTGTTACCGATTTATTCACTTTGCTCTCGATAGAGTATTTTTTAAATAATTGCATATAAACAGACACAACAGACTGAAATGCTGACCATTTTTATTTTTAGGCAAACAGTCCCTTTAACTTTTATTTAACTATTGGTTTATGCTTTAATCTTGAGTTGTTTGTAGTTGTTTTGTAACAGCAGATTTTTTTATAAGTTTTTCTGTAGTTGAAAAAGTAAAATTATGTTACCAGTGACGGTGCTGAAGTGTTTACTTACAACAACTTTGAATTTGAGCGATTATTTTTCAAAATCTTTGTTTTAATGCATTTACATCAGTATAATAGTAAAGTACAGTTACAGGTTACAGCACAGTACATTTCACAGTTAAAATAGTTATTTACAGGAATTTCATAGTAAAAATGTTTCAGCTACATCTTGGCTTTTGTTGAATTCACAGGATTTTATTGGCAACTTTTGTTAGTTCTGGTATGGAACTGTTTATAAAATCGCTTTTTTTATTCAACATTTTGATATTAATGCATAACACTAAGGTCTCAGTTTGCATGTTTTTTTAAACACCTGGCTGTATCAGACATATTCCTGGCCTGGTTGAACAAGGTCATGTCCTGTCTTTGGCCTGACATAGCTGCTTGAGTTTTGCTGTGAACCATGGTTTGTCATTGTAGTATATTAAATAATTTCCTGGTAAGGATGCACACAGTATATCCTCACAGGAACTGATATATGATGTTACAAAATCTGTGAGATCATTCAGATGCATGGCTGCATCCAAAATAGTTTTGTCTCTGGTAGGGCCTGTACTGTTGTTAAGGCTGTCAGAGCTTGATAATGATGCCAGCTCGTTTCTTCCATCTGTGCTTCTTAAAGCCTTTGAACAGCGCTACTCCACCAGTTACAATGTTCAACAAAATGTCCAAATAATTTAAAACTAGATGTCCAAATGTTCCGCAATTCATCCTTGGCATAACTTACATATGAAAAACAAAAAAAGGACAAAAAAAAAAAACAGACAACTGGAGAGCACCACACTGAGGCATTTATCACAGGATGTAAACTTTGTGTTCTCAAAAAGAACTTTGAATTCTGTACATGAACTTTCTCTTTGAACAGGACTGTCTGTATCCTGAACTTGAACTTCTCATTTTTGAAAAAGATGGTAATTACTGGACGATAACTGGAACTCTTGAGATCCTGTGACCCTGACTGTTTAACCTTGTGACAACATTGCGTTGTACTTTGTACTTTGTGTCTTTTCAAAAATGAGAAGTTCAGGTTCAGAACAGACAGTTCTTTTCAAAGAGAAAGGCCTGAACTATTTAAAAGCTCTTAGTGTAGCTAGATCAAGATGTATTATAGATTCTTACAGTTGAAGCTCATGTAGATAATATCACCAGGATAGCATTCTTTCACCTCAGAAATATTGCCAAGATAAGAAATATATTGTCACTAAACGATGCAGAAAAACTAGTTCATGCTTTTATCACCTCTAGGTTGGACTATTGTAATGCCTTACTGTCTGGTTGTTCTGTTAGGTGCATAAACAAGCTTCAGCTAGTCCAGAATGCAGCAGCGAGAGTCCTCACTAGAACCAGTGATTGGTGATTCCACTGTTGGGCCCTTGAGCAAGGCCCTTAACCTTCAACTGCTCAGATGTATAATGAGAGAAAAATGTAAGTCGCTCTGGATAAGAGCGTCTGCCAAATGCCTAAATGTAAATGTAATTGCACATCCATTTACTCTGAACAGTATAGGCTAACATTTTTTTTATTTATTTGTTTTTAGGAATGTGTCTGCATCACCCTTGCCTTCACCAGCCCCTCATATCAGGACACGCAAGCTCCGTTCAGATGGACCTCTTGTATTTGTGAAGTGGATGGACACACGAGAAGTATCTACCTGTTTTACCATCCATTCTGCTTATACATTAGACGAGGTGAAGATGAGGGTGAAATTACAAGGTACATGGACTACAAAGACATTTCCTGTGACTGCGTACAACCAGCACATGGGGAGTTGGTCACTCTGATCAGCTATTACAATACTATACTACACAGCACAAAACAATGAAGTCGTACAGAAATATTTCTCTACACTGCTTGGACATTGCTCCAACCAATGCTTACCCTGCATGTATGTTTTGTACATTTTTTTTTTTTATCTTGCACTGTTTTACTCTGAATGTCCGTCTTTTTTCAGTTTTTATTTTGTACTGTTGGGAAGCTAAACATAAGAATCAGTATGAAACATGAAAAGTTTCTAAAAGTTGCCAATAAATTAATATTGTGATGTGAAATAATTTTTCAGATTGAAGTTATAAAGGGCTCTGGGGTGTTTTGCCAGGCAGAAGCGTGGAGAGCAGCCCGCCTTGCCACCTCTGCTACTGCCATGGTACGGAATCTGCTGCTGGGCACCTTCGACTTGGAGACTTGACCAAATTAAAAAGGTAGCCATTATTGGTGAGTAAATGCATAATGCATTGAGAAGGGAAAACAAAACATTTAAGACTTTATAAGTTCACCACTTTACCAATAGCCTACTTGTATCAATGTTTATTAGCCATCAATGGAGACTGCATAAGGTAGGGCACCCATTATTGTTACTGTATCTGCTTGGGACCTATAATACTAATTCATCGCTTGCTCACTTCTTAATCCTACCTTTCCTCTTCTAAAGCCACATTATATTGCTCTGTAAGGTGTGTAGTCCTCTATTTTGTAGAACATATAGTGTTGCAAATAACCTCGTGGCACTAATTGTTGTCGTCTGAAGTTTTAATAAATAATCATTTATTATACTGTCTTTTTTGTCTTCTCTAGATGCTACATTGAAGAAGTAGTCGGCAGCCACCCGAGGGCAGATAGGCACATCTATCAATTCAAAGCTCACAGAGCTGGGAAGATCCACAAAATATTTTTTTTTCTTCCTGTTCAGTTTTTTTTGTCATGTTTTTGTTCTTTTACTAGTTGATTGTTCTTAAGAAAATGAAAAAAATGTAAATTTCTACATTTTGGGCTTTTATTTATGTTGTCTAGCAGCTATGGATTTTACTAATTTTACTAATCTAGGTAAACATGGGTGCATATATGCATACATGTATACATGCATATGTGTACATATAATATAGGAAAACGGCCAATTTTATATATGTCACATATTAAAAACCTATATGTTTATATAGGTTATTTCCGTGTGGGTTTGTTTATTTTTTGCTTGTTTTGAACAGGTTATACGGATTTGAGAATGTTTATTAGCTATAGACTTATGAAACATTCACTGGGGTTAAATTATTGTATATTGATTTAAAAATAAACTGTCACGTTCTGCTATGATGTTGGACTGTGTGCTTGGTGTTGAGGCATAAATGCAGAGGGGATGCAGTGAAACAGAAAGAGTCTTTAATGAGAATCAAACAAACAAAAAGCAAACATGAACAAAACATGAACTAAGAAAGTTGGCTAAAAACATGGAGCATGCTAACAAACGAAACTCAAACAGACTCGGGATTCCACGATCTAATACAGTACAGACATGGGGATACAAACTGGACGAGACAAGACATAATAAACAGCCTAGAGGACTAAACACAAGGGACTATACATGCAAGGGATAAACAAACACAAGACAGGCTTGGCTAGGTCTACTGGCTGAGCTGCACATTAGCTGCTAAGCTAGCTCATAGCTAATCAGACTAATGGCTACACAGGCCAGTAGCCTGAGACCCAAGGGAATGAACAGACAAGGTGCACAGCAGACTAGGTATGAAACAGACTAAGAACTCTAAAGGTTAGTGGCTAAAGATGTTAGTACCTAAACAGACTAAGAGCTAAGCAGACAAGGAGACCAGACAGACTCAAAGACTAGACAGACTAAGATCTACACATGTTAGTATCACCCTCATTAGTATTTAAACAGACTAATAACTAAACATGCAATGGGGGTTACTTACACAAAAGGGTAAACACAAAGGGCTAATTCTCCTAGAGGCTAATCCTGCTAGGAGACACAAAGACAAGGACATCTTAATATAAACAAACTTAACTTAAAGTGCTCCTGAAACCAAAAGGCCAACCTTACTGTTAAACTAAAACAGAACAGAACAAAACAAAACCCACATAACAGAAATTATATCCCTTTAATGCTCGACCCAGTTTCCCAGAACAAACAGGTATTTATAACAGTGCTAATGACCCTCCTCAGTTCAGGTGAGCATCCACATCACCTGACTGAGGAGGCTTCTGGGAAACTGGGCCTAGAAACAAAAACTACAAACTAAAAACACTGCCCTCTAGTGGGCAACCCTCACACTCTTGAAGCAAACATTTATTTATTCATTCATTCATTCATTTATTTATTTATTATGCATTTAAGTTGTTAATGAACAGCTAACTTCATATCCGATGAACATTAAAAGCTGAAAAAACTGCGGAATGTGCAAAAATCTATAGTGTGGACTAATATATATATATATATATATATATATATTCATTCATCTTCTATACCACTTTATCCTTCTATTCAGGGTGGCGGGGGACCTGGAGCCTATCCCAGGAGGCTTCGGGCACAAGGTGGGGTACACCCTGGACAGGGTGCCAATCCATCGCAGGGCACACACTCATACGCACATTCACACACTACGGTCAATTTGGGAACACCAATTAGCCTAACCTGCATATATTTGGACTGTGGGAGGAAACCGGAGTACCCGGGGGAAACCCAACCAAGCACGGGGAGAACATGCAAACTCCATGCACACAGAGACGGGAATCGAGCCTGGCCGGGGAATCGAACCCAGACCCTGGAGGTGCAAGGCGACAGTGCTAACCACTACACCACCGTGCCGCCCATATATATATATATATATATATATATATATAAATACAAATATTACAAATATTAAAGCTGGTGAGCGTATTTTTCACTTTAACCATTTAACTATGTTTACAAACGCTCTAACTGCATGATTGACAGTTAAAGACTTTGTAGAAATAGTTAAAAGATTAAAGACTAAAAATAATCTGATGCTCTTTAATGTAATTAGTGATATTATTATTTCAGGTTGGAGCCCACGTACATGTCTGTCTGTCTTTCTGTATGGCAGAACTCTCTGTTTAACTTGTTAATACAAAGATGTAGCGCAGCCACATAAATGGACAGTTAATCAGCAGGGGAATGATGATGGAGCTAATGTTGCTCACCTGCACCAGCAAACTGGCCCCAGTCGGTTATTTTCGTCCCCATGACAACGGTGTTTTGGTTCCAGGGTTAAGCTCACGCGCGCATGCGCAGCGAGGGAACCCCGATGGCCTATCGGGTCACGTGTGCCGGTATAAAGCCGGAACCGGCATGACGCTCGAAACGGAGAGATGAGTCAGTGCGCTGTATGTTTGATGAGAGAGAGAGAGCCTGCTTGGAGGTTTCACGGATTACTTTGCCGGATTTTCATTCAGTACCCTTCTCATCCCGTTTCCTCGTTCTCCCAGATTTTCCATCTTTTCCTGGTGAGAGCGAGCCATCTCTCCCGTACACCATCTCACTCCTTCAATAGCACAGACTTGGACAATCATACATACACACATACACACCCGCATACACTACTGACATAGTTGTAGATATTTTTTATACATTATTTTGTAGTTGCACTTTATTTGTTTGTTTCTATATATTTTCTTTTGTACATAATACACTGTGGCTTGGTTTTGGTATTTGTTGTTGTGTCCGTCTTTCCTTGCTCCGCAAAGGTTGCGCAATACCAGAAGTAAGTGTTATTAGCCCGTATATAGATTTAAGACCCCGATTTATTGTAATTAGCTCAAAAATTAAATCTGAGCGTTACAAAGAAATATATATATATTTTTAAGGTTGCGTATCTTACACCTTATTTACACAAAGTTGTACTTCTTTTATCATTAGCCAAATACACTTCCTGTTCGGTAATCGGACAGAGAATCACAGATGATAAATTTAAAATGTAGATCAGATAAAGATGAAATTTTGTCTTAAAATGACTCCAGCGTGTTAAAATTCACTTATACCACTTCAGCGCTGTTTTTACGGTGGTGAAAATATGAACTAATCAAAGTAAGTTTTGTGTGACATTATGTCAAATTTGCTTTTTTCCACCCTTTTTTGTTTTGTTCCAATACAGACAAAGGGGATAAATGTGTAAAGCAAAATATATGTCAATGCAATACTTTTCTGTGACAAATACTTGATTTTCTGGAGAAAATTTTTTTTATGGGTGCCAACAATTTTGGCCATGACTGTAGCTGTTTGAGTTTTGCTGTGAACCATGGTTTGTCATTGTTATATGATAAAAAAAAAAAACTTCCTGGTAAGGATGCATATATCCTAACAGGAACTGATATACTGTATGATGTTACAGAATCCATGATCTCATCCAGGTGGCTGCTGCTTCCAAAACACCACAATCAGTGCAGTCGAAACAGGCCTGTAGTTCTCGCTCTGCTTCACTGGTCCATTTCTTTATAGTCCTTATTACCAGCTTAGCAGATGTAAGTTTTTGTCTTTAGGTCGGGAGAACATAAAACAGATAATGGTCAGAAAGTCCTAAAGCTGTGTTCTATACATGAACTTTCTCTTTGAACAAAAAGGACTGTCTGTGTTCTGAACTTAACCTCCTAAGGCCTGAATGGCCTCATATGAGGACATGACATTTTATCCCAATTTACCAGTCTATATATTTACCCTTGTACCATCCTCATATAAAAGAACTGTATAATTCTTTTGCCAAGTTTCTTCCTGGTTGAAAACTTTGATAAAATTATATTTATCAGCTGTAAATAAAGAGAAATTGCAATGTCACAAGAGTAGAGTTCAGGCCTCAGGAGGTTTTAAACTTCTCATTTTTGAAAAGGATGGTACTGAACCCCTAACTGGTACTCGTGAGCTCCTGTGACGTTAACTGTTTAACCTTGTGACAACATTGCATTATACTTTGTACATTGGTAATGACTATCTTTTTTAGAAATGAGAAGTTCAAGTTCAGGACACAGACAGTCCTTTTCAAAGAGAAAGTTCATATTTTATATATGAGACTAATGAACACCATATTTCTAATCTCCTTAATGTGAAATATGGGGAAGCAGCCATCTGGCTTTTAAATCGTTTGTCATCCAGGTTTCCCATAAATTTTGAGCCAGGGATAGTACAGGGAGTTAAAATATAAAAAGTGTAAAAAATTAAATAAAATAAAAAAAAAACCTTTATTTCCAATATGTTTAATACAATATGTTTGTTGCACCTATGAATTTAAAATTTAAACTTTAATCACATATCTGTGTTTGTAGATTATCATTGTCTGATGATCTCATCTCAGAAACATAATGTCTTTTATATTCATTAATCATTCACACCATCCTGCAGAGGCAAAATGACACTGCAAAATGACACTGGACTGATCAGGTGCAATACTCCTGTATTACTGTAGTGTACTTTTCTAACATACAACCCATGGCACATTGTCACTGAAGCCAAGGGAAACCAGGCTTCCTCAGTTATTCAGGCTGTACTCATCATTTTAACTTATCACAACGTTATCAACCCGAAAATGCAATTTTATTCAAACGTCCTTGCTGGAGTGTGTGACGTCATGTGCAGGTGCGATGGATCGCGTACCAACCAATAGGGTGTCGGAATGGTATGTTTATACTTCTCATCCAACCACAATCAAATTCGCTCCGTCCGGATGGTGCAATTTTTTTTTATTTTATTTTATGACTAGCTGAAATAAAATAGGAGTAACGAGGCGATTTTTTAAATTTAAGGAGTAGAAAGTACAGATAATTGAGTGAAAATGTAAGGAGTAGAAATAAAAAGAAGAAAAATAATTACTCCAGTAAAGTATAGATTACCAAAATTTCTACTTAAGTAAGGTAACGAAGTATTTGTACTTCGTTACTTGACAAGTTTGTACACTAATTAATTACAAATATAAGGAGCGTTTGTAGTTGTTGATTTTTCTAATACCTCACTGAATCGACTTATAATTCCATCCTGTCATGCCTTTACTTTATCTTGTTATTTGTGGTGAAAAATGATGTAGCTTGTTCCTCAGAAAACACAAAAATAAATATTTAACATCTTCATATTTATGAAATGCCTGTATTTTATACAATATATATAGACTTCATATTGCAAAATTAATTGCACACTCATAAGCGCGTTTTTAAAAATGCACAAAGCCATCTGTAGAATTTGGGGTCGAAACAAGGCCTATATGTTACCTCAAGCTTGGCCAAATACACCTGTGAAAACCCCATAAAAAATTGTTTTTCTGTAATGCATGCACAAACTGACAGTCAAAAAATCCAAAAACCATCTTGATGTGTTTGTTCTATGACTCACCTTATGTCCTCCAAACAGGCTAAACAAACCGTCTACTAGCTGCATAAATTCACCCCTCAGGGTTCATTATATTGAGACCCGAGCTAAATAAAAATGTATAATGTCTGTTTTAGTATTTGTATTAATGTAGAGATCAATGTACAGTAGTGAATTTGCAGATTTCCTCAGGTTGTTTCAAATTAAAATTTTCAAATTAAAATTTTATTGGTCACATACACAATCATACACAGTATAATATGCAGTGAAATGCTTTATACGACCGCCAGTGACCTTAAAAAAAGAAAATAAAAGCTTGTACGTAAAATAAATAATCAATAAAAAGGAAATACTAAAGAAATAATTTTAACTAGTAAAATTAACTGTGCATAAGGGCATAATAAAATATTGCAAAAATATAGGATTAAAGTGTCAGTGGTTGTGCAAATATGCATGGAGGTGACATGTGCAATTGTCCAGATGTATGAGTATTTAGTGCAAGTGTGTATGAATGTGTCCATGATTGTCCAGTCAGGGTTGTGAGCTTAAAAGATGTTATTAGTCCTGTGTGGAGGTGTGATTGAGAGACCTTATCGCCTGCGGGAAGAAGCTCCTCCTCAGCCTCTCTGTGTTGGCCTTTAGGGAGCGGAATCTCTTCCCAGACCGCAACAAAGAGAACAGTCCATTACTGGGGTGACTGAGGTCCTTCATGATCTTCCTGGCCTTAGTCCAGCACCGCTTGCTGTAGATGGAGTGTAGGTCAGGGAGCTCAGTGCGGATGATGCGCTCGGCTGATCGCACCACCCTCTGTAAAGCTCGTCTGTCCTGCATGGTGCTGTTCCCGAACCAGGTCGTGATGTTTCCCGTCAGGATGCTCTCTATGGTGCAGGAGTAGAAGTTCCTGAGCACCTTGGAGGGCAGTCTAAAGTCTCTCAAGCATCTGAGGTGGTAGAGACGCTGCCGGGCTTTTTTCACCACGGTGCTGATGTGACAGGACCATGATAGGTCCTGCGTGATGTGAACACCGAGGTATCTGAAGCTGTCCACTCTCTCCACTGGGCTCCTGTTGATGACAGGGGTCTGGTAGTTCTTCTCCTGCTTTGTACTAAAGTCCACTATCAGCTCCTTTGTCTTACTGACGTTCAGGAGGAGATTGTTCCTCTGGCACCAGTTCTCCAGATTTCCAATCTCCTCTAGGTAGTCCGACTCATCATTGTTGGAGATCAGTCCGACCACGACGGTGTCGTCAGCAAACTTGATGATGGAGGTAGAGTTGGTAGTGGCCACGCAGTCGTGGGTGTACAAAGAGTACAGCAGGGGGCTCAGAACACAACCCTGGGGGGCTCCAGTGCTGAGAGTGAGTGTGTCTGAGACATGTCCGCCCATCCTTACTGCCTGTGGTCTGCCAGTCAGAAAATTGGAGATCCACTGACATACAGTATAGATGAGCTCAGTCCCAGGTGCTCCAGCTTGGTGGTGAGTGTGGAGGGAATTATTGTGTTAAAAGCAGAGCTGTAGTCGATGAAGAGCATTTTAACATAATTCCCTTTCCTAGTGTCCAGGTGAGTGAGTGATGTGTGGAGGAGATGAGAGATTGCATCGTCTGTGGAGCGGTTCTGACGGTATGCAAACTGTAGTGGGTCCAGTGTGTCGGGTAGTGAAGAAATGATGAAGTCTCTGATAAGGCGTTCAAAGCACTTCATCATTACTGAGGTGAGGGCTACAGGGCGATAGTCATTGAGAGAAGCAGGATGTGGTTTCTTTGGAACAGGAACAATAATGGACTCTTTGAAGCATGTGGGGATCACCGACTGAGATAAAGAGATGTTGAATATCTCAGTGAACACAGGTGCTAGCTGGTCTGCGCAGGCTCTGAGATTACGACCTGAGATGCCGTCTGGTCCTGCTGCTTTCCTGGTGTTCACTCTCTTGAAGGCTCTCCTCACGTCGTGCTCGGAGATAATGAGCGCGTTCCCGGTGCTGGCTGTGTCTTCCTGTCTGCAGCCGTTAGCGCCGCAAGCATTAGCGCCGTTAGCATTAGCATTGCTAGCGTCTTTAGCTGCAGCCTCGAAGCGAGCGTAAAATGTGTTCAGCTCGTCTGCCAGAGTCGCGTCCGCGTTCGTCATACCGGATGCTGGTGCTTTATAGTCCGTTATTGTTCTTAGTCCCTGCCACAGGCTCCTAGAGTCACTCTGTTGAAGCTGTGACTCTAGTTTTCTCCCGTAGCGCTGCTTCGCCTCTTTCACCGCCTTCCGGACGTTATATGACGCAGGCTTGTACGGTTCCATGTCCCCCGACGCAAGTCCCGTGTTGTAGGCAGCTGTGCGAGATCTCAGAGCGTCGCGGATGGTTTTATCCTCCCACGGCTTCTGGTTGGGAAACGTTCTGATAGTCTTTTTCTCTACCGTCTACCAGCTTTTCAATAAATCCCACAAACGCTTCCGTAAACACGCTGACGTCATCATCGGAGCTGTTTCTGAACATGTCCCAGTCTGCGTCATCGAGTGCGTCCTGTAACGCGGCCACCGATTGGTCCGTCCAGCGCGCGACCTCCCTCTGAACCGGAATTTCCTGTTTCAGCCTTTGTTTATATTTTGGCATGAGGAAGATGGCGGCGTGGTCGGATTTACCAAACACTGGACGAGATTGTGCCTTGTAACCGTCTTTGACCGTGGTATAACAATGGTCCAGTGTCCTTTCGCCCCTGGTGGGGCAGGTGATGTGCTGATAAAAGTTCACTCGGTGTTGTGTCTGATGCTATGTGAGCGCCTCATGCAGCTCGCATAAGGCCTTGTCTGTGTCTGCTTGTGGAGGAATGTAAACGGCACTGATTATGACCGATGTGAACTCCCGTGGAAGATGAAATGGACGACACATGATGGACAGTAGTTCCAGGTTTGGTGTGCAGGAGCGTGTAAGAGGAACAACGCTCGCGCTGTTGCACCAGCTGTTGTTCACCATTAAGCACACGCCGCCTCCCCTTGACTTCCCCGAGTCCCGCGTCCTGTCCATGTGGTGAACCGAGAAGAACTCGACCGGCTGTATGGCGTGGTCTGGCACCGCTGGGTTCAGCCATGTCTCGGTGAAGCAGAGGAGATTGCAGTCCCGAATGTCTCTCTGGAACTTTATCCTGGCCCTGAGGTCATCGAGCTTGTTCTCCAGTGATTGGACGTTGGCGAGCAGGATGCTAGGCAGAGGTGTGCGGTGTGCACGGGCCCTGAGCTTGTTCCTCACCCCAGCTCGTCTCCCTCGAGGTCTCCGCTTCGCGTCGCGTCCATTGTTCTCCCTCAGGATCTCACTCAGCCAGCTCGGATCCGGAGTTAAAAACGTCGAATTGTGAGTACATTGTATACCAATAGAAACAAGAGTGTCTCTATCATACCTAATGTACTCAATGGTGGTGATTTTGCCGATTTTAAAACACTGAAAACTAACTTAAAGAACAAAAACAAAGAAAAGGTGGTCGGAGCAGTCGTGACGGCAGCCGACCTCACCGGCGCCATCTTGGTCCACAAGACAAAGAGTAAATTGCTGGAAACTTTAATATTAGAATCTCTATAAAATATTTAGAGAATCCAGAAGACCCTCTGAGAACACCATTTATGTCCAAATGGTCTCAGTAGGAGTAAATCAGTATGTAGTGTGGAAAATTATATTGCATTTCAATTATATATCAGTAAATTAACTCTCCAAGCAATCCAGTGTTTAATATCTAATACCCAGAAGGCCTATGTGAAAGAGCTGACTTTCTGTTCTTCTGTTGCATCAGAGAAAAACACAGGCCAAGCAGACACCCAATTTAGGGTAGTAAAGGGATGCACAGGCAAGAGGTAGAGAAAAACTCTTCAAAGAACTTTAATAGTAATATTATAACCTAAACTAACAATATACTAATAACATGTACTAATTTTATCTTGTTTTATATTATTATACCTATTTTCCAACCTTGCTTAAGTAGAAAACGTCTCGGGTTACTTCGCTGTAACCCTGTTCCCTGAAAAGGCGGGAACGAGATGCTGCATGAAAACGCTATGGGAACCATTTTGTCATGTTGCCGGTTGTGAAGCATGTGTGTGCAAACACGCCAAATTTTTGGCTATATACAGTACAGTATAACCTCGGTCAGGTGACGTCATCTGATTAGACGCAGCTGGAGGTTATAAATACTGGTGAGCCGGCGACAAACCTCAGATTAATTTGTCTGAACGGACGTCCGGTCACGTGGCAGTGCGGCATTGGGACGCAGCATCTCGTTCCCGCCTTTTCAGGGAACAGGGTTACAGCGAAGTAACCCGAGACGTTCCCTTTCAAAGGCTACTCTCGATGCTGCGTGAAAATGCTATGGGAACGAGAATACCAAGGCCGTCGCACTGCAAGTGTCTGGACCCCAAGGTTGTGAAGCGTGTGCGCACAAGGCCGAGAAGGTCTCTGAACTATGCCTGGGCAGCTAACTCGGGGACCGTGAGCCCGGAGTAGCATGAACATCCAGATTATAAATGTAACAGATGTGTGCGGGGGGCACCAGCCCTCCGCGTCACACAATTGCTGTAGGGGAATACCTCTTGCTGGTGCAAGATGAGACGATCCCCCTGATTGGATGAGCTCTGCTTCCTAGAGGCGAAGTGAACCCACGCGCCTCATAGGAGAGGGCAATAGCATCTCCCACCCAGTATAGTGGCGCTCTGACTTAAGCCACTAGCTGACGCGGTGGACGTAAATCTGAAGAGCACGTACTGTACAGTAAGTGAAGATTCTCCTGTTCCAAAGCTGTAAAAGGCGGAGGACAGAAGGCTTCAAACAATGCAGTGAAGTACATCCTGAGAATACTAGGGCACAAGCCTAAGGACAAGCTTTTCCTGCAGAAGCTCCAGCACTGAAACATTTCGGCAGTGGACTGGGTCTACCTGCATGTCACACTTGTGGCAGTGGAATACCTTTTGCTAATGCAATAGATAAGGTGATCCCCTGGTTGAATGAGCCCTGATTCCTAGAGGCGAAGTGAGCCCACGTGCCTCATAGGAGAGGGCAAAGCGTCTCTCGCCCAGTATAGTGGTGCTCTGACTTACGCCACTAGCTGATGCAGTGGACGTAAATCTGAAGAGCACATACTGGACAGTAAGTAAAGTTTCTCCTGCCCTGAAGCTGTAAAAGGCGGAGGACAGAAGGCTTCAAAACATTGCAGTTAAGTACATCCTGAGAGTGCTAGGGCACAAGCCCAAGGACAAGCTTTTCCTGCAGGAGCTCCAGCACTGAAATATTTCGGCAGTGGACTGGGTCTGTCTGCTTGGTACACACTTGCTGCAGGGGAATACCTCTTGCTAATACAATAGATGAGGCGATCCTCTGGTTGAATGAGCCCTGATTCCTAGAGGCGAAGTGAGCCCACACGCCTCATAGGAGAGGGCAAACCATCTCTCACCCAGTATAATGGTGCTCTGACTTACGCCACTAGCTGATGCGGTGGACGTAAATCTGAAGAGCACGTACTGGACAGTAAGTGAAGTTTCTTCTGTGACCAATAAAATTTGAATTTGAATTTGAATTCTGCTCCGAAGCTGTAAAACGCGGAGGACAGAAGGCTTCAAAACAGTAGGGTGCATGTTAAGAACGGAACTTTCAGAAGATAGTTCAGTGAGGATGCAGGTAAGTACATCTTGAGAGTACTAGTGCACAAACCCGAGGACAAGCTTTACTGCAGATACTCCAGCACTGAAACATTTCGGCAGTGGACTGGGTTTACCTTCTTAGCATACACTTGCTGCAGGGGAATACCTCTTGCTAGTGCAATAAATGAGGTGATCCCCCTGGTTGAGTGAGCCCTGATTCCTAGAGGCGAAGTGAGACCACGCGCCTCATAGGAGAGGGCAATAGCATCTCTCACCGAGTGTCACCAACTTTCAAATACATTCCATTTGAGGGCATAAGCTCTTAGAAGGTTCCAAAGCTCGGGCCGGGGATGAAATATCGTCATCGACAGAAGATCCCATCTCATTGGAATCACCCATGGTGAGCCGTTGAAGAGGGATACTAGATCCAGAGTCAGAGAGTAGCAAAGAGGACATTTGCTGATCTTGCGAGGCAAAGAGGTCCACCTCCGCTATATGCTACATGCACCTCCGCTACATGTTCCCTCGTGTTGAGGGACAGGAACCTGGTGCGCTAGCTATTTAGCGGCGCGAGCACAGTCCGCCCTGGCGATTAATATATGAGACTTGCCATAGTGTTGTCCACCCGCAATGGGACATGGCACTCTCAACTGCTGGAGGAAGTGCTTTAGCGCCAGAAATAGAGCCATAATTTCGAGACAATTGATGTGCCGTGCGAGAAGAAGGCCTCTCCAGCTCCCTTGGGCTGGACGGTCATCTAAGACCGCACCCCAGCCCGTGAGGGCATTAGCATCTGCGACGACAAGACGAACTTAGAGTGGGACCCAGAGTCAGAAACCGGGGTCTGAACCACATAGGAAGGGTACGAAGCACCGGCGCATAACCGTTGTTGGGGATCGGCCCTAGAGTGAAATCCCCTGTCTTAGCCACAACTGAAATGCTCTCATGTGCAGAAGGCCCAAAGGCGTCACCGTGGGTACAGCTGCCATGAGAGCCAAGATCTCTGAAAGTGATAGTCACTTTCTTGGTCTAGCTTGATTTCCTTGAGGGTGTCGATTCTGGATTCGACACGAGCGGGAGACAGCTGTGCCCGCTTACGATCGAGCCTCATGTGACACCCAAATCCCCAAAAATGAGCTAAGGCGACATGTTGATGTCGAGGCGCTAGCTAATGAGACTGGGCCAGCCAGTCGTCCATATAATTCAATATGGATGCCCTGGTGGTCGTAAGGGCCAGAACTACATCCATGAATTTTATTATGTGCGGGTGGGGAGCTAGACCAAATGCAAGGACCCGATACTGGTAAGCTTCACCCCCGAAAGCGAACCTCAGGAACCTCCTGCGTTGTGGCAATATTTCTATATGAAAGTAAGTGTCCTTCAATCGATTGTCACAAATCAATCGCTTGGTCGGATTTGAGAGCAATCAGTTTGACAGTCAACATTTTGAAGCTGTTATTATTTATTTTAGATAGCGGTACGGCCCGCAACTCTAAAATTTGGAAGCAGCCCCCCGTTCCTCCTGGGAGCCAAGAAATACCGGCTTGACTCAGTGTCTGGTAGGGGGAACATGTTCCATGGCCCTGTTCCCAGCAACGTCTGTCAGTAGATGCGCACGTTCCGGTTTCATGGAAGTAGAGACCACGACATTGAAACGCGGAGGTGATGTGCTCTACAGTGCTTAGTACCCAAGGAGATATACTTGGCAGTAGCTTCCACGCTGCCAGTTTCTCAGAAAGGGCAAAAGCCTCGGTGGCTTGGTTAACGGGGGGGATGTTAGATGTTCGGCATCCTGACGCCTGGCAGGAAAGAACTGAAGAACCAACACTTTATTGGACACCGGTGTTGCCCGATGCACCAGTGGTGGCTGAGCAAACACCGACCTCCTGGGGGTGTCAGACCTGCTGCCTGAAAAAAGCTTTTCCCTCCAGGGAAGATGAATGTCTACACAGCTTGAAGGAAGTACTAGCTTTTCAGGAAGGATGATGCCCCAGGAGAGAGATAGCCTGTGAAGCGTCTCTTCTATCTGGGCGTCATCATATAACCCCGCGCTTCCACATCACTATATTTAAGAAAATAAATAAGTCGATGTCAGGAAAACACGGGATAATACTCCATGAAAGGGTTAACTCATATGGAGAGAGCTAAGAGGGGGAAGAGAGCGTTGTGAAGCTCCACCCCCCGGCCACCTGACAGAAACTGTCATTTAATGTTTTCCATTTCCGCGGAAGCAAGAGAGAATTGTTATTCTTACCCATTCACAAGTCGCGCAGGGCGCGCTTTGAGAGTGGACAGAGGAATTCCCGATCCAACGAGGAAGTTAGAGATGAGACTTTTCAAATCCGTCTCTCACAGCTCTGCCGGATACGATTTTAAGCCTCCCCAAATGCGCCGCGGCTCGAAGCTTCTCTAGGCATGCGAGGCGCGCGCGAGCACTTTTAATCGAGCAGTAAAGTGTAGTGATTGCCCTCCGATATGGATTATCACACACGGAGGGACATCTCGTTTAAAACTCCGATATCGGTGAGTTAAAACATTTCTTATTCTGCTGGTTTAAACACAGACACGCTATCACAACAAGGTCAAAGTGAAGACAAAAAATCTGAGGTTTGTCGCCGGTTAGTATTTATAACCTCTAGCTGTGTCTAATCAGATGACGTTACCTGACCGAGGTTATATATAGCCAAAAATTTGGCATGTTTGCACACACATGCTTCACAACCGGCAACATGACAAAATGGTTCCCATAGCGTTTTCACGCAGCATCGAGCGTAGCCTTTGAAAGGGAACTGTAGAAAACTCTACAAGATTGTAACCAAAGTATGAGCCGTACACACAGAAAGCAAGAAGGAACTTTAATGCAGACAGAGCATAATAGAAAAGAGCAGAAAGTACTGTACCTTGCCAAGGCTTTGACAAACTAAGACTAACAGAGACGCTTAGGAAAAGTTATAGAAATAACTTCCAGTTCCATTTTTTTATGGACACAGAGCACAGATGGCTAGATATCCCTTTTTCTTAAAGCTGAGAAACAAAGGGATTAACAATCAATAATCATATCCATGTCTGTCCTTTAATACTACAACTAACACTTATCATTCTATATTACACTACATAACCAAATGTAATTAATGAAGGTTGTGATTTTTTTCCAAATATTAATTAAATTAATTAATATACTGTAACTATAATTACTAATCCATAATGTATATGTATACTATCAAATGTCAATTTTTTAAATCATGTAAGTTAATGATCAAATAAAATAGAATTCTCTCTTGAATCAAAATTTTTATGATCCATCTTTTAAATCGGAGGGGGGGGGGTAATAATAATAATAAAAATAATCTAATGTAATCAAGCTATAACAAAATTAATCAAATTGATCCTAACCATAATTAAGTTCATAATTATCATTATATGACATGCAATCTTGAGATGAGATCATAAAAGAAAAAAGTACATTATAATAAAAATAAAAATTAATAAATAGTTTCTTTGACTTTAGGCATATTAAGGGCAGTTGAGACATGACTGTTGAGAAAGGAATAGGAAAATAAGAATAAGATTATTATGCATCTTAGAAAAATCTCAAAACTTTCTGTGATTAAAAAGATTAAGCTGTCAGCACTATTGGTCGATATTCTGTTTCAAAAAAAGGAACTAACCAAACTCTTCAAAAATGCAGTTCTCCTTTTTCATTTTTTTAAATGCCCAATAAAACCAACTCAGATATGAATAAGTAATAAGTAAAAGATGAGATAAAAGGGGAAAGTATGGAATTAGGAGTTACCACAACACTGAGCCCAACATATTAACATATACCTATTGAATATTAAGGTGAAATAAGAAGGAGCGATGAAGCACTTGTCAGGTATATAAATCCATGTAAAATAGGACTTCAATAATTGAAAAAGTTCAATTATTCAACAGAAAAGTTCAATAATTCAAATAAAGTAAATATTAGGCAAAAAATTCAGACCAATCTGATGCAGATTATAAACTAACCACACCACATCAGAACCTAGAATACTTTACTCCCCTTGAAGAGAATGAATCATCAACCTGGGTATTACAGTAGGCAAATTTTCTCAAGCATATAGCACAACCAATAGCGTAACCCCTGTTGAGTAGCAGTATGTTCTGAAATCTTTTAAATTAGCAGTTATTAAACCACTAATTAAGAAACCTGACCTCGACCCCTGTCAGCAATCCAATTAATTTTAGTCACAAGGCCACATACAGTTAGAAGCAAGCTTTTTGATCACAATAGGGTTGCGTCACTATGTTTGTGTTACTCGACCTCAGTGCAGCTTTTGACTCCATTGATCATAGTATTCTCCTTCACAGATTAGAAAATGTAGTAGGAATTAAGGGAATGGCCCTCTTGTGGCTCAGATTTGACTGATCATTAACAGTTTGTAGATTTAAATGGTGACCATTCTGCATGTTCTCAAGTGGAATCTGGTGTTCCACAGGGTTCAGTTTTAGGCCCACTGCTTTTTTCTCTTTACATGCTTCGTCTGGGCAACATATTTCACAAGCATGGAATTAGTTTTCATTATTATGCTGATGACACAGTTATATGTCTCAGACTTTCTGTTCCATCAAGTGCAATAGTGAAAGACCTCAGTGTGATTATAGATCCCAGCCTTTCATTTGAAGCACATTGAAGCAAATTACTAATTACTACTTTAAAATTGGTTACATTACAGATTACTACATGTAAAAAGTAATCAGATTACTAATTACGTTGCTTAAGTTACTTTAAAAAACATCTGTCACAGTGTGCATCTGTGATGAGCGTTCGCCTCAACCTGTAGTCGTTCCTCGCTTACTCCGTAGGCTCCATACATAGGGTTCTCGCTATTCTTCAGGTGCGCGAAGGGGCGAGGCCGCCAGGTAGGGCCAGCTAGCAATAATTAATGTTAATAGATCTCTAGCTTTCCTCATCTTTTTCCCCTTCCTCCCTCCCTAAACCCTCTCTTTCCCCATTTTTCTTAAAATAAAATCACTTTTCCCAAAAGCCTTCGCCTCGTGTCCGTGTGTCTGTGGTGCCACCCATGCCCAAAGAGTGAACCCGTTACATCAAATGTAAAACTACAAAGCTCTCTGACGATTGATCAAAGCGCATGTTCGTAAACTGATGCTGCTGTGCAAAACATGATTTTTAAATACATTTTGATTAATTTTGAAATACTACATCTGTAATGCTAATAACGTATCGACATTGATAACTAATCAAATTGCATGCATTTAAAATGTAATGCGTTACATTACTGCATTATCAGGAAAAGTAATTAGATTACAGTAACGCATTACATAGTGTTGCATACAGCAGTTCAATAGTTATACCCAACTCTGGTGACCCTACCTAACTCTCTCCTACTCTTCTGCTCTGTTCTCTTCTCTCTCTCTCTGTCTCTCTTTCTCCCAATTCCTGTTATCACCCAAATGAGGATGGGTTCCCTGTTGAGTCTGGTTCAATTCACGGTTTCTTCCAATTACCATCTCAGGGAGTTTTTCATTGCCACTGTGGCCGTCATCCTCAGCTTGCTCATCAGGAACAGTCTTATCATTTAGATTCATTCACATTCACATTTCATAAAAACTTTAATAATTCTTTTGATTGTGTAAAACTGCTTTGGGACAATGTCAATTGTTAAAAGCACTATGCAAATAAAATTTAATTAAATTGAATGTATATCATATTATTCATGGGGGTCACTATTGCAGGACAGTTACTAGGTACTTGGACACTACACATGGACACAAATTAAAAAATTATGTTGTCACAATTTTATGAGGTCAAACACAGGATCAGTCATAATACAGATCCTCTAGAAGCTAAATTCTATACATGTGATAACCTGGTCATTCAGTACATTCAGGTCATTAGCTGACTTCATTTTATTGCCGCATAACTTTGCTGAGCCTAGCCTGCCTCCAAAGGCTTGTACAGTGTACACATGCATGTTGGATGCATCACTTCATGCGCTTCCCTTCTTAACTTTTTCTGTTTTCTCTTTTAAAATTGACGTACAGGTAGTGAGTTTAGAAATTAAAATAAAAAGGTGCAGTAAGTATTGGACTACGGTTCGGAAGATCCCAGGTTCAAACCCCACAACCACCAAGTTGCCACTGTTGGGCCCTTGAGCAAGGCCCTTAACCCTCACCTGCTCAGATGTGTACTGAGATAAAAAAAAATGTAAGTCGCTATGGATAAGAGCGTCTGCCAAATGCCTAAATGTACATGATGTAAATGTAAGTACAGATTCATATAAGGTGAATAAAATTTTATTCATAATTTTGACAGCATAAGCACATAACAAGAGCAACATAATAATTACATTTGAAACATACATTTTCCTTGAAATAAATGTACTCATGAAATTAAATCTCAATAACACATCAAATTGCAAATGTAAATAGAATAGTTACATTTCTATGTAAATTCTGAGCCCAAAGTTGGATGTACAAGTTGGAAAAGTAATTTCAAATTTATATTTTAATATTACATTTAAATTTTGACACAGAAAACTTCGATAGTAGGAGCAGTAGACTGCTGCGTGTCCGAACCATCAGCCTTATTATTCTGATCATCTGAAAAACATTGAATAATATATTCACACACTTGAGTCACTATTTCTATTTTCTCCTCCCTGCTGAACTGATATTACCACACTGCTGATTCAGTATTTATACAACATCTAAATCCACAACAATATAGATTATGAATAATTGGGCTTGTTTAAGTTCTTAACCCTGCCATATCGATCTAATTATCTGAGAGGAGAATATCTTCTGAATAAATAAACCTCTCCTTGAAACTAGTAACTCTGAAATTCAGCTGCAATGTAGCGTTCCACTTTGATGTATTCATTCATTCATCTTCTATATCGCTTAATCCTGTATTTAGGGTCGCGGGGACCTGGATCCTGTCCCAGGAGACTCAGGGCACGAGGCGGGGTACACCCTGGACAGCATGCCAATCCATTGCAGAGCACACACACACACACACACACACACTCATTCACACACTATGGTCAATTTTGGGAACGCCAATTAGCCTAATCTGCATATCTTTGGACTGTGGGAGGAAACCAGAGTACCCGGAGGAAACCCACCAAGCACGGGGAGAACATGCAAACTCCATGCACACAGAGATGGAAATCGAGCCTGGCCGGGAATCGAACCCGGACCCTGGAGGTGCAAGGCGACAGTGCTAACTACTACACCACCGCGCCGCCACTTTGATGTATTATTGGACAAAATAAAAAAACCTTAAAGAAACTGAATCAAGAGATTAAATAATGTCAAAACAAAACTCCAAGTATGAATGTGATACATGTGCTAGATTTCACTGTTTATTCATTTTACAAAAAAAATCATGAAATAATATTCTAAATTGTATGCATCATATCCATCATAAATATAAATGTTTATGAACCTGAATAATTTTTTTAATGAGAACAGGAGAAATCAATCAGCTACATTTCACACTGCTGGGGTCACTGGTATAATGTGCAGCTAAAAAATGTAAAATTGTTTAAACTTTTCTTGTAATTTTGTTCAATAACTGAAACTCGTATTCTGTACTGATTACAAAAGTGAAATATTTTTAAGGAATTTTATAAATGTTGATAATTAAAAATCCAGTATCTCAAAATTTTACAGTATTTCATGTTGACCTGACGATGACTAAATGAGTCTGGCCTCTCTGTCAGCAGAGCTTTTCTAGTCTTTTTATTCTTATGCTGTGATGTGTGTCCCTTTCCCGACTGATGCATGTCCACCACTTTGTTTCTCATCGGCGCTTAAATTTCTTTAAACTATGTTGCTTTTTATGATCTTTTAGCATAATTCACTTTGTCAGACAGGTATTATTTAAGTGATTTATTGGTGCAACAGCTCTGGCAGTAATCAGGCCTGTCTGACATGTGAAATTTCACTCAGCTTTTCAAAATTTTCCTTATTACAGTTAATTCATGATTTTGCAAACTTTTTCACCTAGGGCCAGGTAAGTTTGGACATTTTTTTCCCTTAACAAATTAAATAATTATTTTTAAAACGGCATTTTGTATTTACTTGGGTTATCTTTTGTGTAATATTGCAAATTCTTTGATAATTTGAACCATTTAAGTGTAACAAATATGCAAAAAGAAAATCAGGAAGGGTAAATACATTTTTACAGCACTGTAGGTGGTGTAACGTGATTTATATGACTCCCTCAAACACAGCCTCAGATATGACAAGATAGCCATTTTCCAGGCTTCTGGTTGGCCTACATGGTTGTACAGTTAGAGTTTTATTGCCACAAAGACTTAAATTAGCAAGACATTGATTTGATTATGCAGCAAGCTTTAGAGGCTTTGTTTGCTTTGTTGGTTGGTGTCTGTGATGTTCAGTGTGTGTTTTCCTGAGACTAACTCACTCACCATAGACTGAGAGGTTAACACGGCTAATATATTCGATCCTGACAAAGTCGTCTTCCTTGGTGGGTCTCACTGACAGCTGGCTTGTGTAGACTCCTGTATCATTAAGTCTCAGATTACGCAATACCAAGGAACAGTTCTCCTTACTCAGTTCCTCCTTGGTAACGTCCACACGGCCCTCATATCCCTCGCCATGACTTGCGGACTCATCCGCTCGGCGAAACACCCTTTTAGATTGGATTTCCCATTTAATATACCGTATTATAGTTTGTATACCCGTCATGTCACATGGCAGGACAGCTGTAGAACCCACTGGGCCAGATACACTGAACTCTGCAGTTTCTGCAGAGAGGAGGCCTGAGATGGGAAAATTAAAATCCAGATTATTGTATTTAGACAATGTTGTTATGTTAAAAGCCTTATGTTTTATGTATTTACCACATAAAGGTACTTACTCACACACACAGTACCCAATATGATGTAAAGAGAAAAACAGAAGGTCATGATGCTCTGATAGTGTCTGGAGGAGAATGTAAAAATGTAAGAAAAGGCAGCTGTTAAAAAATATTTATTTCAATATCAACAACAGGGTGCTTATTAGTGTTTATCTATAACAAATTATCATCTTTTTATTTATAACACACTATCTATGTATATGTACTGTAACATTTAGTTTCAAGTCCAATAAGATGTCTATAGTTGCCACAGTGTCTAATAATTTTAAATTCTTATAAAAAAATATTGTTAACAGAAATAAATAAACTTTCAGCAAGCCAGCTCACTAATCAGCATCATCTCTCACACATGCATCAGTGAGCCCTGGGATCACATGACTCGCCTGGTCACCTGGTCGCCTGGTAATTAACAGAGGTGGAAAGAGTAATAAAATTTTGTACTCAAGTACAAGTACTGTTACTTCAGTGAAATTTTACTTAAGTACAAGTAAAGTTACCATTATAAAAATCTACTCAAGTAAAAGTAAAAAGTAGCTCATTAAAAAATTTACTCAGAGTAAAAGTTACAGAGTTACTTTTTTATTTTTTTTAACAGCGGGGGTGGGATGAGGCATTCTAGCATAGTTCAAAAAAGATGAGCAGATATAAATCTCAAACTAGTTGTTTTTAACTGAAGGAACACCTTTGCATAATAAAGCTGTTGTCTTTCTTGTGCTTGAAAATCAAAGTGGTCACTTAAATATGGTGTTACGTCCCAGTCTAGGGTCATACAGCAAAAGAATGGTTCAGGGTTCTATTTTAAACTGTATGGAAATGGTGGTATATGGCAGAAAGAACTAGATCCAATCATTAACTGATGAAATAATGAGGTTTGTATACACACACACACACACACACACATACCAGGAGGAGGATCAGATTCAGGGTGGACCCAGGCCAAAATAATAAACAAAATGGTATTTATATTTAGTAGCTAGATTACCTGCAAAAAAAAAAAAAAAACACACAAACAAAAATACAGGTACCTTCCCGGACTCCCTAAACCAAAAACAATGAAATTATCTACAAATATATACAAAGACCAACCAAACCAAAGCGACAAATCAATAATCAAAGTCAATTGGAGGAAAAAAGTCAAACCGGAATACACAACCAAATATCAAAACGCCAAAATCACAACCTCTTTCCTCTTTCCCGCGTCTCTCTCCGGGTTATATATGGTCGCGTTAGTCGACGACGTCACTCTCAGGGCGGAAGCGACCGTGTGGAAGGTCAGGAAGATGCCGATGTCAGAAAACCTGGAGTGGAGTCTGGAGCGGCGCGCGACCAGGACATGATACACTCACGCGGCGCAACGGAGCATTTATACAAAGCATAATATTTTTATTATTTTATCATTTTCCTTCATTTATTTTTTTACTCAGTAGTAAATATGATTTAAAATGTAGCGAATTACAATACTTCAAACAAAACGTACTTAAGTAAAAGTAAAATTGCAGATTTTTAAAACTACTTTAAAAAGTAGAAATACACAAAAAAGCTACTCAATTACAGTAACGCGAATAAATGTAATTCGTTACTTTCCACCTCTGGTAATTAATAACCCCTGCATACAGGGAACACCCCACAGAGTTGCTCTGACCCAGTTGTCTAGGCATCACAATCTAGCCCCCACATCAGAGTCTTTCAGACCCTTAGACACCATTTTTCCTGCTTCCAGCACATCAACTTTGAGAACTGACTGTTCACTTACTGTGTAATATATCCCACTCCCCAACAGGTGGAGCTAAAACCAGATAAGCAATGTTACTCACTTCACCTGGACGTGTTTTTAATGTTATGGTTGATAATTCTCTACAAGGCAGTTCTTATATTCTCTCATATTTTTTAATAAAGCATTAAAGCATCAGGTTCCTCTACAACTGTTCCAATAAACATATTTTCTTAGCTATTTTCTTGACTTATTATCCTCCTCTATCTTTCACTCTCTTTTCCTTTTGTAAACTGACAACATTCAAGACAGTAAATGATAAACATATGAACTTTCTGAACTAAAGTTTAAGCTTAGCGTCTCATCTGTTTAAATAAATGTCGCTCTAAACTCCTAAACTCTATAATCTACAATCAGAAATATGCATAACCACTTAAAAAACAATGTTAAAGACATGAGATACTGTAAAAACACTAAAGCGTGAATAAAATAAAGATATTTTCATACCTAAGTTCATGACAGAACGGTGACACACTGAGGAATAGACTTTACAGTTTGTAGCATCTGTGTTAATGCCACTTCCCCAAACTGTTGGAAACAGCTTTCTAAGAAAAGTTGCACATGATGTCATATTAAGCCATGCTAAATGTAGATTAAGGCTTCAAGTTTTTTATTCAGAATAAAAAAACAACAAATGCATTTTTATTAATTAAGGTCAATTAAAAAATTTAATTAAGTATAATTTTTTTATATATATATTTTGTACATACACCTTTACTTGTCCATAACTTTCTATACAACCAATAGAACAACATTTCATCAATCCTTTCATTATTTAAACTTTCTGTGCCTGCTGATTTGTTTATGTGGAATTTAACTGCACATAAGTGTGTTTTTATAAATGTACAGCACCATCTGCTGACTTTTGAGATGATTTTTTATGATAAGAGCGTTTTTCACTTAGATTTTAAATAAGCATAACTTCACTTCCTGTGGGCCACAATATACCTGCAAAAACCCATTAATATTACGTGAAATAGGTGAAAACACAATTTCTTATGATTAAAATATTATTTTAAAAATGTGTTTTTACATGATGCGTGAACAAATAAACAGACAGACAGACAGAAATTCCAAAAAACATCTTGATGTGTTCTATTGTCTTACGGCTCCCCATATAATTTTTTTACAACACGTCCACTTTACCATTTTATTATATGTATAGATTACACAAACGTGTTAAAGAACATTAGAAACAAGACATATTGAATTTATTTTTAGGAGCAAAAATAAGTGATACACAGCCACACTTTAAGTTCCTCTTGGTGAGATGGTGAGGTCTATTCATACACTCTTCACAGGAGCATCACACAGTGTTTAGAGGAAACATGAGGTTTTAACAGCATTCCTATTCTGTTTTAAACAAGAAGTGAAGACAACTTTAAGATTAAACCATGTATTTAATGAAGCTCATTGAAAGTCAGTGTACTAAATGTTGTGCTCAGGTGTAGATCAGTTCACAGCTTCTCTGCTGATGGTGATTATTTGTGATGGTAAATATTTCCTGAGCCAGACAGAGAGATTGTTTTAATAATGAGACACATTACTGACTTAACTAGAATTAATCAGGTGTGTGTGTGTGTGTGGTACATTCTCACTCCTGCTTTCTGTCTTCATATCTGACTGAAAGGCTCATTATGCAGCTCATTATGCAGCTCATTATTCAGGTCTTTGTCTTCTCTGGTGTGAATTACAGCATTATTCAGGATCATTCACAGCTCATTGCATGTGGCCTTCTAAACAAAAAGTGTTTTAGAAAATCTAAATGTATATACAGTATTGTTTTCTGTGAATGAGTGAGCAGGATGATTTTCACATAATTTTGAAGCAAAAACTCTAAGCTACAAGATCCAGTTTGCATAAATGTTATTATTGTTTTCAGTGTGTTTTGGTTCCATGTTTCAGTCACTTAAGTACGTACACATAAGTTTAATGCGATGAAGTCAATCAGTCTCAGTCTCTGCAAATATCTGTGTGAAACACATCATTAAAATGAACTGAAACACTTACACACAGTGTTCTAGTAATTACACATGTGGAGTGTGTTGGTGACCGTGTGTTGCTGTGTTTGAGAGGCTCATTCTATATTCAGAATGCTTACTTTCAACTCATTCATATTAAAGTCTGAAAAGTTAGTTATCAATAAAGAAAAACACACCAATGTTAATACCCGGCACATACTGGTTTAGCCAATTTGCCTTTTTGAGCAGAAGACCAAAGACTTGGTATTGTACTCTCACCACTGACATGAAGTAATAACCTTCCATAACTGTTGATTTCTCAGATCATGTGTCAGTTCAGGCTGTTGATGATTATAGTGTAAAAGTAATGTTTTGCTGACATACACATTGGCTCACTTACAGTAACACCAATTAAACATGACTTAAATGTCCTAGTCAAAGTGAGTTTTGTTTCTGACCATCTGCATTGCCGTTCTATTACTTAAATACATTATGAGCATTTACACCTCACATTTAAGTTAACTTCTTCTTCATATTACTGTTACTTCCAGCATGATAATGCACCATTTCACAACGCACAAAACAGCAAAATGTTATATCTTAGCAAGTGAAAATCAAATTCATGTACATTTGGTGTATTTAATTAATTTAAGATTTAGACAAACCTAATATAAGATAATTATTTGTTTATTTATTATTTATGTGATTGTTATTGTTTCTATTACTAGACAGATTCAAGTTTTTTTCTTGAAACAATAAATGTATGCTGAAAGTTAAAAAAATGTAAGCTTTATAATTTTATATTTGGTTTTATTTTGGTTTAAGTAGAGTATTTTACATCATTATATTATATTATATTATATTATATTATATTATATTATATTATATTATATTATATTATATTATATTATATTATATTATATTTCAGTATTTCAGTATTATTATAATGCAGGGGTGTAGCAACCATTTAAAAGTACAACTGTCAGTAAATTAAAGTCTTTTTTTTATTATAAATAAATAAACAGGTCAGTCAGAGAAAACAACAACACTTAATGACAGAAACATTCTGAGATCTGCAAAGTAATATAGAGTCCCACGAAAATTCTAAAACTAAGATAGAACTGTACCAAAGTACCAAAGTAATGAGAATACATAATGTGGAGAAGGAATATATATTAGAAGATAAGAAGAGGTATATATATATTTCTTTTGTTCTCACATTCTTTCTTGCAGCACTTCCCTCTCAGTCACATACAGTACCTGACTGAAAGACTCATTATGCAGCTCATTAGACAGGGCTTTGTCTTCACTGGTGTGAATTACAGCATTAAAACTTATTTGGCCTGATTGTAGGTGCCAGATTGGCTGTTTAATATTCAATAAACTGCTGAGATTTTCACAAGAACCCTAGGTTACATAATCAATTTCACAAACGTCTGGCCGACAAATGTTTTGAATGTGTCCTGTGACTTATTTTTAAATATTTTTTAAACCGTGTGTGAATTGAAACCTGGTGTGAATCACATCATTATTTATGATCAGTCATGTCTCCTTTCATTTGGCTTTTATAAACAAGAAGTGTTTTAGAAAATTTTAATCTATTTATTGTTTTCTGTGAATGAGTGAGAAGGATGAGGTTCACATGATTTTGAAGCTAAAACTCTAGGCTACAAGATTCTGTTCGCAAAAGTCTGGTCGACTTATTTCTTTTATTATTTTTTAAAACCATGCATAACTGTGACTTTTTCCTAAATACAAACTTATACATACAAGCTGCTCAATTGCTGAATTCAGTTTGTATTAAATATTAGATAAAAAAAATTAAAAAAAATACAAAATTATACAAATTTCACTATTTTAAGCATAATTCTCTTGTTGATTAGCAGAATATATATATATATATATATATATATATATATATATATATATATATATATATATATATATATATATATATTTTTTTTTTTTTTTTTTTTTTTTTTAACTATGTGCCAACAAGAAATATATAGATGTCTAATATGTTGAAAAATAAGCTTAATAATGTTATATTTGATTTGTTAGCTTGTTAAAATAGACTAGGTTCAGTATATTTGGACTTGATATGCCTTCTCTGGTGTGAATTTCAGCATTATTCATGATCATTCTCGCATTATAAATATGCCCTGCATTCTAGTAGAATTATCATGCTTTTTCTAAATCTACAAATTTCCAAGTATCATTCTGATTCTGATTGGAAAGCAAAAAGTGAAAATGTATAGAATCTAGTCAAATTTATGTAAATAGAAAATCTATGTTATATAAAATCCTCAACAACAAAAAAAACTTTTTTTTTTGTTTTAGGCATTAATTCAAAATCATTGGTAAAAAAAACATGGTAGCTTTAAGCAATTATTGAAACCAATAAAAGTGTCAGGAAATTTTTTTTATAAATGTCTAAACATTTCTAACAAATTTATTGTTTTCTTCATACTTTAAAGGATTTTACATAAAAATAGAATCAATTCTGTATATTTGTACTTGATATGTCTTCTTTGATGTGAATTACAGCATCACATGTGGCCTTTATGAACAAAAAGTGTTTTAGACATTATATTGTATATATATATTGTTTTCATAAGAATGAGTGAAGCAAAAGCTCTAAACTAAAAGATTCAGTTTGCAAAAGACAAATGTCTTTTTCCTGATAACAGCAAAAAGAACTTAAATTGCTCTGTTACTGTCGATAGTAAACACAATCTATAAAATGTCTACATTTATTTGTAAAGTCTTTCTGTCTAACTCTATGACCTGATAATGACCTGAGACAGGCCACGCCCACACGCTATTCACATCACTAACAGTCCGGGTAATCCACCTACAAGGCCACGCCCCCGGACTATGGCATAAAAACAGAGAGTTTGCACACAGACTGAGTGAGTTTCCTAGACGTTGGGAAGATGGCGTGCTCAACAGGTGAAGAAGCTCTTCAGGTGTCTCTGGACAGTGAGGAAGAATTGAGCTTTTCCTCAGAAGAAGAGTGCGACTCAGATGAAGAACGGCTGCATTTTGAGGAACGAATAGATCCAGCTGAGGATGCTCCAGAAAGTTGTTACGATGAGTAAGTTATTAAATCTTATAGAATAATTATTAATATGATAACATTTGCCTTGTTTTTAATAACTTTACTTTAACTGTGACTTAAATGTGAGGTGTAAATGCTCATAATGTATTTAATTCAGTTAAGTTCTGTTAATTTCCCTTAGTGCTGTGCCTCTAGTCTACATGACATTAGATGTCATTTTGTATTTATTAATTACAAAATTGAAAGCTGTGTAATAGAGCAAATCAGCAACATGCAATAACTGATTAATACACTGTGATTATTTTTCAAAACCTTATTATTTGCAATTAAAGAAAATGAACTAATTTAATACCAGAATATTTTTCTGACCCATTTACCATCAACATACAGGATATATTGTACGTCCAGACACATTAATAGGCCACATGTTGACTTTGAACGATGTACTGTATGCTAAACATTTTAATTGATTTCTTTTTTAGGAATGTGACTGCAGCAGCCTCGTCTTCACCAGCACCTCGCACCGGGACACGCAGACGTCGTTCAGTTTTCAGTGCGATTGAGAATCAACCTGAGTACGTAATTTTCTTTGTCTACATGTAATACATGTAACTGCACGGCCATTAGTGATTGATGATGATGATGATGATACACAGTGTTTTCTTTTATTGTCTTGCTCATGTTTTTTTCTTTTCCTTTTTTTCGATAAACAGTTTTGACAGTAAAAACGACCGGCCACCTGTTCGAAAGGGAACAAAGACAAACAAGCAGGCAAGATCCAGACAGTCCACTGTGTCATGGAAAACACAGGCTGATGATGACACGGTTCCACAGACTCTGAGGTTCCTGCCTGCACGAGAACCTGGACCACAGCTGGGTTCTGCTGACTCACATTCTCCCATGAGTCTGTTCAAGCTGTTTTTTTCGGAGAGTGCCGTGTCGACTCTGTGTCACAACACCAACGCTCAGGCTGCCAAGGCAATCGCGAAGGGACGCAGATATAAATGGACAGATGTCAGCATTCCTGAGATGTACCGCTACATCGGCCTCATATTTTACATGGCCGAGATTAAGTTGCCCTCCATCAGCGACTACTGGCGACAGAGCAGCATTTTGTCAGTAGCATTTCCAGCTACGGTTATGTCCAGGAACAGATACCAGACGATTTCATGGAATGTTCACATGAGTCAGCCAGATGCGGACAAGGAGAATGACAGGAAGAGGGGCACATCTGAACATGATCGTCTGTTCAAGGTTAAACCTCTTATGGACACTATCCGTCAGGCCTGCAAAGATACGTATCATCCTAGAAGAAATTTAGTTGTGGATGAGAGAATGGTGGCAACTAGGTGGGGCTTCAAGTTGTTTGTTCTTGCTGATTCCTCTAATGGATACACTATGGACTTTTCCGTGTACACAGGAAACAACAACTTTCCCACAGGCCATGGACTATCATATGACGCTGTGACATCTCTGTTAGACCGTACAGTTTTGGGCTCTGGGTACCATGTGTACATGGATCATTTTTACACGAGCCCAAAGCTCCTAACAGACTTGTTTGCTTTGAAGTTTGCTGCATGTGGAACTTACCGGGACAACCGGAAAAATTGTCCTCGGAATGCAGCTAACTCACTCACCCAAACATCTGTGAGGGGCTCCATCAGGTGGATTCGTGATGAACATCTTCTGTTTGTGAAGTGGATGGACACACGAGAAGTGTCTGTCTGTTCCACCATCCACGCTGCCTATACAGGACACACTGTGCAGAGAAGAGTGAAAACACAAACTGGATGGAGGACAATGAGTCTTCCATGTCCTGCACCAGTGACTGCCTACAACCAGCACATGGGGGGTGTTGATCTGTCTGATGAGCTGATCCACTACTACATCACACAGCACAAGACAATGAAGTGGTACAGAAAGCTATTTCTCCACTTCTTGGACATCGCTGCCACCAATGCTTTCGTTGTACACAAAGAGCTTTATGGCACCATGAACCACAAGGAGTTTATGGAAGAAGTAGTTACAGAGCTGTGTGGTGTGTCACAGAAAAAAGTAACACCGAAACGCATCAGTGCTCACCATGTGCCAGCTGCCATTGCTGGTCGCCGGACCTGTGTGCTTTGCAAAGCGAAGCATGGTAAGAGACAGGACACTCATTGGAAATGCAAGGCCTGTGATGTTCACTTGTGTGTTCAGGCCAAAAGGAACTGTTTCCTGGAGTGGCACGACGATGTGTAGATGTTGTTGTTATTAGTTTTTTTGCACTGTTTGAGTCCTCTATACACCGAGCCATGTTTCATGTGTAAATTCCACAGCAGTTCATCTGTGTCCCTGTACATTTTCTCAGCGCTATGTGAGAGAGTAGTAATACATAGGGTGTAAGAGTAGACAAACCTTACACCCTGTGTAGACGTAACAAACCTTACACCCTGTGTTATCTTCCTGATTACAGTTGTTGTTTTGCACTGTTCTTACACTTTTATATTTTAACATGTAATTTGTGACAACAGCTATATTTTCTGTTATAGTGACTGCATTAATGCTGCTAAAAGGTCAACTTTTATTGTTCCAAATAAACTGTTTAACTGAACTCGCAAGTGAATCTCAAGTTTTTTAACACTGAAAATATATAAACTTATTTTGACCTGAGATTCTTTCTTTTAACTCTCCTCTCTCAGTCACATACCTGTCTGACGGCTCATTATGCAGCTCATTATGCAGCTCATTATGCAGGCCTTTGTCTTCTCAGGTGTGAATCACTGCATTAGTAATGATAGTTCACGCCTTCTCGCATAGACCCTTGACACTCAAAAAGTGACTTTTTGATCACTATATTGTTTTCTGTGAGCAAGTAAACAAGATCATTTTGAAGCAAAAACACTAGTCCACCAGCCCAGTTCTCAAACGTCTGGTGAACAAATGTTCTGAGTTTCATGGCCTTATTTCAGCTACTTTTTTTTTGTGCTGATTACAAGAAAAATACAGGTTGGTCAATAATATATTATAAGTGGCTGAAAAAAGCACATATATCAGAGCATGTCCAAACATCTCAAGGGCCCCAAAGTCACCTCGGACCTCAGAGGGTTAAATTGAATTAAGTTCAATGCCATAACTGACACACACACACTCACACACAGTTTGATACATGCTTGCTGGTCTTAGTGTTGCTGTAAACCAGGAATGAGGATAAATAAGGAAAGTGGATCTACACAGTGATGGTAAATAGGGTTAAACTTCTCACCTGGGTTCCTGGAACAGAACACACACATGCAGATGATGTTAATAAGAACAGAGACTGAACACACACACAGCAGGATTAGAATTATAATCCACAGGAGTCCTGCAGGCTCCTCATGATCAGGAGGCTCTGGACAATTAAATAGGAACAGGTACAAGTCTTATGTGTTTGTTTTCAACATACTCACACTCATGAAGCTGTATATATATATATATATATATATATATATATATATATATATATATATATATATATATATATATATATATATCTTAATCCTTTATACAGGAAGTGACTCAGCACTACAGAACACCCGCGAGGAAATGCACTGCACTGTTCATTAAAGAGATAAGACCTCTGAAGCTCTATGTTTTAGTGACATCTAGTGGTCAAGTTATGTCATGGTTTAAACCGTCTTAACGACTTCTAAAACACCTCGCACGTGAACGCGCTGCTTTTTTTTCCCGCCAGTTATTTATCAGTAATAAAGAGCACGTGCGCCTACAGTGATGTCATCCTTGACAATAAACAGAAACACAGGAACTTGTGCTTTAAACAGATATTACACAAAACCTGTGATTAAAACACATGGTTTCATGTTAAATAAATGATTTATTTATTAAAAGTATACTTATTAAAATTCTATCGTATAGATTTTAATATTTTATTGTACATATAATGCGGGAGGGAATTATTGATCATAATTAATAAACATAAGTAAGTAAAAGCTTATATACATTTTAAAGAGAGCAGTATTTAGTTGATCCACAGGTTATGATCAGAGTCTCCGTGCGTCATGGACGAGCCTTTGAGTCACGTGAACGCGCGTTCTGTTTTTGTGACGTCATTAACGAAATGATTGGTGAAGGTGCAGCACAGAAAGCGACAGTGTTTACTAACAAACTTGATTAACATAAAGGCGGCTTCGATCGGGTTTCAGTGCTGTATATATATATATATATATATTTTTTTTTTTTCTTTTTTTCATGAGATTAATTTTAGACGGGTTGGTGTTTCTATTGCGCCCCCTGCTGTATGCGGCTGGAGCTGCAGTCACCGCGGGACTTTATTATATTCTACAGAAAACACCTGAGCGCTCAGAAGGTCTCTCTCTCTCTCTCTCTCTCACACACACACACACACACTATATATATATATATATATATATATATATATATATATATATATATATATATATATACTACTGTTCAAAAGTTTGGGGTCACTTGCAAATTTCTTTGTTGTTGTTTAGTGATTTATTTTCTACATTCTACTACAATACTGAGGATTTCAAAACTATAAAATAACACATATGGAATTAGGTAATTACGTAACAGCAAGAAAAACAACAGTTAGTTGTTATTGTAAGACACAGAGGTCGGCCTTTCTGTAATAGTTCCTGCAAGAACAGTATTGTCAAGAGCATTTGCAAAATCCGTCAAGCACCATAATGAAACTGTCTCTCATGAAGGCCGTCCCAGGAGGACGAGACCAAAACCTACCTCTGCTGCAGACCAGAAGTTCATTTAGAGTTATCAGCCTGAAAAATGACCAATTAACAGCAGCTCAGATTAGAGGCGTTATGAAGTCTTTACAGAGCAGAAGTAGCAGAAACATCTCAATATCAACTGTTCAAAGGAGATTCATGCAGTTTTTTGGACGCCTTCAGCAAAACTTTACAATGTAGAAAGAAATAAACATCAGGAACCATCATGGAGTTAGAAAGTGTTCTAAAACTTTTTAACAGTAGTGTATATATATATATGTGTGTGAAATCATAGAAATTATATATATATGATTATTTTCTGTATTTGTTGATGTTGTATTCAGACTTGGAGCAGAAAGCGTCCCCAGAAGTTTCCTCATTGGATCTGAGTTCGGTGTCTGATGTGGATGGAGTCACACACACTGACAGCATCGCCCCTGAGGTAATCCCCAAACCACAATCACACACTGACACTTACACATACTGTACACATTAGTGCAAAATGGCATAGAAATAAGAGATAAGCTCCACTTTGGATAATAATAATAATAATAATAATAATAATAATAATAATAATAATAATAATAATCTATATCATTCTCAGTATCCAGGGTTTTTTATTGGTTATAATTTCTATTTAGGTGGCACAGTGGTGTAGTGGTGAGCATTGTAGCCTCGCACCTCAATGGTTTAGGGTTCGATTACCATCTTGGGGTCTGTGCGCATGGAGTTTACATGTTTTCCCTGTACTCTGCTTTCCTAACGAGCATTCCCAAATTGCCTGGTGTGTGTGTGTGTGTGTGTGTGTGTCCTGCCATGGATTGGCACCCTGTCCAGGCTGTACCCCATTTCATGCCCTACAGTACGTCTCCTGGGATAGGCTCCAGGCCCCCGCAACCCTGAATACAGTATAAAGTGGTTTAGACGATGAGTGAGTGAGTGGAAGTGCCTGCGCTTGATGTAGTTGTGAATTTTAAGCACTCAAGGTTGAACCTTTTGTGGGTTTGTTTAAGGAAACGGAACAAAGGCACCAGTCTCATCATATATTAAAGCTCATATTATTATGCTACCTGAGTGTTATCATTGTGTGTGTGTGTGTGTGTGTGTTCCACAAAAAGATTTTATTATGTTTTGACAATTGATGTGTCAAGTATTCAAAAGTGCCTAAATGTGTCTACAAAAAAGGTCTCTCTGGCTGAAGCTGAGAGGAAATACGAGGAAGCAATGGAGTCCAATGCTGAGCTGATGTCCAAGGTGGACCAACTGAAACTGGAACTCCAGGAGATGAAAAACAAGTTCTCCGAGATGCACTACAAGTGTGTTGGGGCAACAAAGATAAGTGAAAAATAAAACTCACATTTAAACTGTATTATAATGTGTTAGTGATTTAACATACTGTTGTTGTTGTTGTTGTTGTTGTCGAACAGCACCTGGCGCAGTACATGCTCAAGGCCGCCAAGTCCTCTGCTGAAGAACAGGAGAAAATGTTTAATTGGGACAGACACTCATTTTGGGTTCGCTTCTCTTTATGAAAGCACAAATGTTATTGTGACATGTCCCGTCTTTACATGTCTGGCGGTGTTTGTAGACGTAAATAAAATCAATAAGTGTTGGTTGTTGAACTTCCAGGCTTCTCGGGCTGAACTTTCAAGGACAAACCAAGCATTGCAGGCCACTAATGCTGAGCTGGTGACTGAGCAGACCGACCTGAAAGCTAAAGTGAACATACTGTTAGCATTAGTGCATGAACTGGAGCAAGAGCTCACGGAGACCACGGGGAAGTGTAATAACATGAACTCAGTAAGTTACAAAAATTCCTGCTGTATATTGAGCAGTTGCTTTAGCGCCTTGTGTTGTTGCTGCATGATGAGTTCCAGCACAGGCTTTGCGTTCTTGACTAAAATTGAAGCACTAAAATTTGAACCTCACCCGTTCCATGGCTGTTTTAGGAGAGCATGAAGGAGCAGGAATCTCCAAGTCTTCCATATTTGCAGAATAATCTGATGATTCTAACAAAAAACAAGGCGTTTCCAGTGGTACAGTTTTCTTCTCATGAAGCCATAAGTGAAATTGTGATAATTGTGTGTGTGTGTGTGTGTTGAAATAAATCAAACCAGCACACTTTGGTTGTTGTACTTTCAGCATGAGGAAGCATTTAAGTGGAATGCTCAATTGGATGAAGATGACCTTCAAGTGAAGTACCAGGTAGACAATCTTCTATGCAACGTTATGGAGCTGGAGGAAAAACTCTCGGATACGGAGAAGACGTGTGACACTCTGAAGCAGGTAAGGCAATCCTCGCATTACACCATTCCTTCGGAATGTGAACCAACATTTACAAATTAAACTTTTAATAGGAGATGCTAGATGTTGTGATGCATGGAAGTGGCTTGTTGTAGTTGCAAACACTGATGAGTCCTTCCTTATCTTCTCCATGACTGTGTTCTAGGAGAAAGAACAAGAACAGAAGGCTCACCATAACCTGAAGATCCAGCATGGAGCTCTGATGATGGATTGCATCAAGATGCTATTTAAAGTAAGTTTACCTCTCTATGAGTCATCTGTGCTATACAGCGCCATGTGCTACAGTAGTTGTGGGTCAAAAAAGTAAATACAGGACATCAGACACATCTATATCGAGAGACAAATCTTTTTTTTTTTTTTTCCCCCCCACAGGCCCATGGGATTGACACAGTGAGGCATATGACATTGTGAAGACCAGAGAATTACCAGGACCATGTTTAACACTTGAATATTCCCTTATGGGTGTGCAAACATGCCTGAATTTGACTGTGCGCTTCCTATTTGGGGAAAGTCAAGCTCAGTTCTGCAACATTTAGGTTGCACCTCTAACCAGCATCGATGGATGGCAGTCAGTGACTGCGGCTGTACATTTGAGCTCCTTCAGCATGAACTCATCCACCTTAATGTGCCACAACAGTTCACCACCTGACTAACAGAGAAGATGATGTAATGGGTCCAATCTGACCCTGCCAGCATTTCTCACTGAGGCGGTCCAGCCTCACAGGCATACGACTATTTGGCAGTGCATCCAGCAATAGGTGAGACCCCATCTCTCATCTCACCCCCCCCCCCCCAAACCCGGTTCCTGCTTTTGTCATTTCAACCACATAAAGTAGTACAGCTCCAAGTGAAACAAAACATTTTTCCAATGTTTCTGCTGCTACATAAAACAAAACAGAACTACATAAGACTACAAATTATATATATATATATATATATATATATATATATATATATATTAAAAAAATTACACCTAGGACCCAAAATGCATTAAATGAGTGCATTGACTTGGGGCATATGGCATAGAGGTTAGGGTCAGTGTTGTAGATTCCATTGTATCAGCTGATCTCAAACTAACAGTTATACACTAAAAATAAGAAAAATACAGAAGGAAATCCAGACATTTAATGTCACCCCTTTAATAAATGGGGTTAAAAAAATGGTAGTTGATGAGTCCATCCTAAGGTAAGGAGATGAAATGTATAGCAGATGTAAATTTTACTGTGGTTGAGGTCATCGGGAATTACAAGTTGCGACCTTACTTTTATTTGCGTTATTTTATTAGAATTTTAATAAGAGCGCCCCCTAGCTGCAGACAAGTTGTACCTTCAAATACGTTCCTCCCTACAAAACAACCTTCTATCACGTTATAAGCTTCTCCTCACTAAGGCTTGGTTTGTTCTGGATGCTTACGTCTCAGGGGGCGCTTTTACCCACAGTGCTTTAGAATCATGACCTCCTGTAACTGTAAAGTCACTTCAGTTCACCTCCACAACATCTCTTCAGTTCCACATGGTGCTACCTTTCAATCTCGTTCTCTTTATTTCATCGTTTCATTCAATTCTCAGTTTTCTTAAGATTATATTCTTGTATTAAATGTTCTTATATAGTTGTTTCCTGCATACTTACTCGGGTCACGGTGTCCACCCCCTCGTCATTTCACATCATATTTATTCTTTAGTTGTGATAAACAACACCGTTCATTAGTATATACACCACAGAACACCAGGACACGATATGTTGACTTTATATAGCAATAAAAAAAAAACATGAAAGGAATGATGCGGAGACATTTGTGACAGTCATGCACAGATAAAAACTTAAAGTAGAACACAAGGCGACAGACTACATGTGCCGATCACAAATTCTAAAATGTCTATTCCAACGTTTTTGAAACGCACCGTTGTTATGGTGGACATGTCAGTCGATAAGGTGTCTAAGATAACCGGACATGCTAGCTCAACTAGCTACGGTCAGTTAGCTGAAATACAGTATTGTAAAGTCGTGTATTTACTGTAAATACACAGTAATTAAAAGTGATCACTTTATAAACTACAATAAAAGGCTTCATCAGTTACAGTTATGACAGAATGATCCGTCCACCACACAAACAGAACAAGAGAGGGTGCCAATATTTATATTTATAAACATCCTCAATAGCCATATAGTGTGTTGAATAAATATCGTCACTTGATTCAACATTTTAGAATTGATTCTCGGGACAAACAAAAAACAGACTGTTCAGTAACCGCAAGAAAGGTTTACAAAGAGAGGACGTGACACGAATATCAAAAACCGTAACAAAAAATAAAATAAAATGACGTGGAGAAACTCATGTGAGCGACACAGAAAAGGTTCGGCTCTGAAGGGGGGGTGTGGGGGGGGGGTGATTTGTACATTGTAATGCTGGATGTACGCTCATTACATTTTACTGCATGTTGCAGCTCGAACCAGCAACCAAAAAGCGAAAGTGAAAAGGAAACGTATCCATATTAGAGAACTAGACAGGTCATTTTAGTCACAGTGACCTGAAGGTGGAGGACAATAAAAACAAAACAAAACAAAAATAACAGAGTGTGAAGATTGGCTCTTACCTCATCACATCATTATAGAGAATTACATAAAAAAAAATAATAATTAAATCAAAATCATTAGCCTCTTAGATTAGACTCTTTATGTGATGGGACGGAGACAATTGCTTAATTCTGGACAGGAGTATAAAAATAAAAGTCTATTGGGGCGGGCTGGACAATCATAACAGGAAGCCGTTAAACACATCACACCTTTCATTGTCCAGTGATGTAGCCGTTACAGTGATTCGCTGACGATAATTCAACATTTGTCCCAGATAAAATAAAAAAACAAAACAAAAAAAGTATATAAAAATAATAAAAGTATACAAAATCCAAAAAAAAACTAATTAGGGAAGGAACAGAAACTGCTTTTGAGAAAGAGGTACAAAGATAAAAGCGAATGTGTCCCCACTACGCCGTATCCAGGACACTAATATGGATATTTCTGGTGGTGTAATAATGTGAGCCAGCGAGAGTTTCCACTTTTCAGAAAACAACACAGACGTTTGCCGTTAAATTCAAGGAATTTAAATTGTGCATCATTTGGATAGCAATCAGAAAAATAAGTGTAAATGTGTGCGTGTGTGCGTGTGTGTGTGTGCGTGGTTTCAGTTGAGGACGTGATCATGTCGGTCCGTTTTTGGACACAAATGAGCTCTGACTTTGTATCTTTTAGTGCACTTCTATATCAAAGGCTCTCTCACACACACACACACAACTGTAATCATCATCGACACATTTACACATGGTTTTCTGTTCGTCTTCCCCTGAGAATTCAGTCTCTCCCGGCGTCTCACTCGTACTCGGCGATGATCACCATCATCCCGACGCCGAACAGCATGGCGGCGACCTCCATCACCGACTGGCCCAGGCTCGCGCGCCCACTCAGCAGCTCCGGCAGCACCGTCACCGTGGCGATGTAGATGAAGCCGCCGGCCGTGAAGGGCAGGATCCAGGCGGTGGCGGCTGCACCCACTCCCTCGGCCAGCAGGGAGCAGGCGGTGCCGGCTAACGCGCCGATGGCAGTGAGGAGCTGGAGACACATGGCCTAAAAAAAAAAAAACATAGGGGAGAGGTCACATGACCAGAATAACAATTGAATATACGACCAGAATATTGAATTTTATACATTTATGATGTCATTGTTTTGTGTTAGGTGCTGAAACCGAGTGTGTGTGTGTGTAGCTATATACTGTATACACCGTGTTCCAAATTATTATGCAAATTGAATGTAAGTGTCATAAACATTTAGTTTTTAAATTAAACTCAGGGATGGTGTCGTGTCTCAGGGCTCTTTGGATCACTGAAATGAATCTCAGACACCTGTGATAATTAGTTTGCCAGATGAGCCCAATTACTTAAAGGAAAAGTACTGAAGAAGGTTGTTCCACATTATTAAACAGCCACAGGTTTCAAGCAATATGGGAAAGAAAAAGGATCTCTGCTGCCGAAAAGCGTCAAATAGTGCAATGCCTTGGACAAGGTATAAAAACATTAGATATTTCATGAAAACTTAAGCGTGATCATCGTACTGTGAAGACATTCGTGGCTGATTCAGAGCACAGACAGGTTCGTGCAGATGAAGGCAGAATGAAGAAGGTTTCTGCAAGACAAATTCATCAGCTTAAGAGAGCAGCTGCTGAAATGCCATTACAAAGCAGCAAACAGGTATTTGAAGCTGCTGGTGCTTCTGGAGTCTCGTGAACCTCAAGGTGTCGGATCCTTTAAAGGCTTGCAGTTGTGCATAAACCTACTATTCGGCCCCTAATCAATGCTCACAAGCAGAAACGGTTGCAGTGGGTCCAGGCATACATGAAGACGAGTTTTTAAACAGTCTTGTATACTGAAGCGTGTCGTGCGACCCTGGATGGTCCAGATGGATGGAGTAGTGGATGGTTGGTGGATGGCCACCATGTCCCAACAAGGCTGCGACGTCAACAAGGAGGTGCTGGAGTCATGTTTTGGGCCAGAATCATGTGGAGAGAGCTGGTAGGCCCCTGTAGGGTCCCTGAAGGTGTGAAAATGACCTCTGCAAAGTATATTGACTGACCACTTTCTTCCATGGTACAAAAAGAACCGTGCCTTCTGTAGCAAAATCATCTTCATGCATGACAATGCACCATCTCATGCTGCAAAGAATGCCTCTGTGTCATTGGCTGCTATGGGAATAAAAGATGAGGAACTCATGGTGTGGCCACCATCCTCCCCTGACCTCAACCCCATTGAGAACGTTTGGAGAATCCTCAAAAGATCTATGAGGGTGGGAGGCAGTTTGATTCAAAACAGCAGCTCTGGTAGTCTATTCTGACATCACGCAAAGAAACTCAAGCAGAAACTGTCCAAAAACTCAAGTTCAATGGATGTAAATTTGACCACCTAAAACTGCAAATTCAACAAAAGCCTATTTTCAGTTCTTTACAACCTATAAAATGTTTTAACTCTGTTGTGCATAATAATTTGTAACAGTGCGTTTTCAGTTTTTAATATTTTAAATAAATATTGTTATCATTAGGAGGTTTGTTCAATCAAATTCAAATTATACCCTAATAGTTGATGACTAGAAAATTATACTGACTGTCATTTGCATTGACTAATTATGATAATCAGAGAAAGAGATCATTTGCGTAATAATTTGGAACACAGTGTAATGTTTTACTTTGACTTTTTTTCACCTGATTATGAATCATAAAATAAAATTACCCGATAAAAACAATGTTCACATCCCTGTTACTTCTTAATACCGATGGAATAATCATAGATTATAGTTGATAACTGGTGGAGTTCCTGTACATTTTCCATCCATTGTAATAAGTAAAAATCCCTAAAATACACCTTGTTGTAAGAATATGATTTGACACCAACAGAAACTCCTGCACTCTGTACAAATCACTCATATGTGAAACTGAAAACCAGACGATTGTAGTCACTGGTCTATCGACTGGTCATCTATCGACTGGTCAACTCGATTACAAATTTTTTTTTAAATGGAAAAAAAGTGCGATAGTGAATCACTACACAAAAGAATCACGATTCATAACTGAGTCGATTTTCCCCAAACTCTACTACAGACTAAACACATAATTAAACTGAATAATTTGATATACTTTTCCTTTAACAAACTAACTTGTTTAAATTATTAAAAATTCTGAATTTTTTTTACTTTGTCTTCCAGCTGTGAAAACAAAACCGTGAATAAAATCTCCATCCATTATCTAAACATCCTGTTCATTCTCTCACGCTGTCTAGATGCCTTGGTTTTCAGGGAAACCTCATGACACTCGACATATCATCAAGATGATCTAAATCTTCAGGGCCTCGTATTCACAAAGCTTCTTAAACCTAAAAGTTGCTCCTAGTGATGAAATTCTAAGAAAATTCTTAGAATTATGACATTTTCTTAGAATTTCCCCTTAAGTTTAGGACTAAATCTTTTAAAGTGATTCACAAAACATCTTAGAACTTAAAAAAGCTCCTAAGGTAAATAGTGTTAAGAGTCTTTTTAACAGTCTTAAGAGGGGACAAAGTAGATCAAAGAAGAAATACTCTCCAAACACTGAACATAAAGCTAAAAGTAAATACTGCTCTTCTGTTCAATCTGGTTTTCTTGTGCTTTTACTTCCTTCCATCTCTCTTGGATTATTGACTACATACCATTCAAAAGTGCAACTTAAACTGTAATCTGTAATCCTGTAATCATGTAAACTGGTAAAAGCTGAGACATTTTGCTCCCATCAATCTAAAGTGGATTACAAGTAATAAAATAATTACGGTAAGAAACTTATAAAGTAGCCTGTAGTCACGATTATACAATTACTTTATATACAAACACTATGATTTCACTGTCTGTTCCATTATCTTATATTCTGTTTTCACAAAGAGAGCATTTTACAGATTTTTCATCAACCAATCACAGTCCTTGAATTGCTGCATCATCCTCAGCAACTGGGTCGACCACACCCCCTCACTAAGAAAGGTTTTTGTACTTTCCTCACTCAGAGCTGCTCTGAGAATTTTCCTAAATCACTTTTAGTCTAGGACTCCCAGCTAGGACTTTTTAAGCTGAGATAGGAATCCTATTCTGAGAGAATTCTAAGAAGTTTTGTGAATACGGGCCCAGATGTTTAAAAACTCCAAAGTTGACAAATCACAACACTGAATCTGCGCACCTTCTTCTTGGTGCATCCTGATTGGACGAGGATGGCGAAGTCTCCGATCTCGTGAGGCACCTCGTGCAGGAGGATGGTGATGGTGGTTACCACGCCGACGGCAGGACCAACCAGGAAAGAGGCGCCGATGGCCAGGCCGTCCGTGAAATTGTGGGTGAAATCGGCAGCCAGGTTCAGATAACCTGATACTTTAATATCTACAGAGAGAGAGAGAGAGAGAGAGAGGAATGATGATGTCATCACAACAAGAAAGATAAAACTGGTACTTTACCTCAACTTCGCTGTTGAAGCTTCAGCGTCTCTTACCTGAGCTGTCTTCTTTCGCTTTTTTCCCCTTTTTGTCCTTCTTCTGATCTTTTTTCCCTCCTTCCTTCTTCTCCTGCTCCTCCCCGTCACTGTCCTTGCATTTCGAAGAACCTGCAAAGAAAAAAAATATATAACCTTCATCCGTGTTCAGCAAACATTCCGCACTTCTAAAACAAAAAGATTTCTCCTGTGGTCGAATCTTACCGTGCGAGTGCGAGTGTGAATGCGAGTGCCCTCCTTTTAGCAGACGCACAAACTTCTCCACCACCAGGAACGCCACGATGCCTCCGAGGACCCACAGACCCACAGACATCATGTGATCATGTGCGGCACCTAAACACACACATTGTGAGATGATCTCCTTCACTATCAGACTCATCCTTTTTGTTGTTGTTTTTTTCCCTTATACATACCATGAGAATGGCCATGTGACTCATCGTGGCCGTCTGATTCGTCCTCGTTTCCATGGTGAGAATGAGGTGCTGATTGAAGGGAGAAAAAAGAGAAAAGAAAATGTGTGAGATTAGTCTCACAAGCAGGTGAGTCGGCAAAAATCTGATCGTGTGTGTTACTAACTAACCCAGCGCGTGAGGGATGAGGTGCAGGAAGGCGTCCCCCAGCAGCCCCCCCGACGCAAAGCTCAGCAGGATCTTCAGCAGGTTCTGGTGCTGGTCCGAGTTCGACTGCACCGGGATGAGGAAGAGGATGAGGAACGGCGCGGCGCTGATCAGCAACGTCGCTCCGATGGCCTGCAAAAATGTCGATGTTGAAAAATGAAAACCGATTCTATCGTTGTCTCAAGTCTGATGCAGTGGACAGGATTGTGTTTCTTGCTAAAAACATGTAATATGCTGTCAGGCGCCTGTTTGATTTCATTTAGCAGGAACGTTGCATGTGGTTTACAAAATAGTATTTCTTCAGTGATTTAAAAACAAAAATCACTGAACCATTCCATTCTTGTTTCTATTTTTACAACTGTTTATTTTATACAAAGTAATTTGTGTCTGCAGCATGCACTTTACCACTTTAATTTGTTAGAATAACCAGAACTTGTAAGCACTGGTGAAAGTTTGCACTTTATTAATCCCAAAAAGAGGGATGTATGTATTGTGTTGTTGTGCTGATTTACTGTTTTTGTAAAATAACAAGAAACTTTTATTAGTGAAAGTAAGTTTGCACTTTTGTAGATTCAATTCACTGGACACATCTTCCAGCTCTAGTTTAAACATGACTGTCATCTTTCAATCATTCTGTCTCATTGACACTTAAAACTGCATCTCTGCTGACATCTAGTGGCTGACTGGTCTTACTGCAACTTTTACTTGGTACATTATTTCATTTACTTTCTCACTCAAGAGTTTTAGACATTCTGGAGTTTTCTATAAACAGCAGGCTTGGACAAAAGCACAGCAGCAGCAGGACATCACATGTATTAGAACGAGCACATTAAGTTTTCTATAGTAACAGCTCACTCACAGGGACGTGTACGTGCGAGATACGGTCAGGTTTAGGGTAAAGAGATGCTTGTTTAAAGGTTAATGGAGTGAGTCTCCAGTGTGAACGCTAACTGCTACTGATATTCTTACCTGCATCCACAACTGCACGGAGTCACGGCTCTCAGCCTGCGACTGTTTCACAGAGCCGTGTGGGTGTGTGTGGGAGTGTCCATGGTCGTGGGAGTGTCCATGGTCATGTCCATGGGTGTGTCCGTGTTGATGGTCATGTCCATGGGTGTGTCCGTGATCGTGGGCGTGTCCGTGGGCTTGTTCATGGGAGTGTCCTTGATCGTGAGCGGGTTCATGATCATGTTCGTGGACGGGTTCATCATGATTGTCAGCATGATCATGCTCGTGGGCGTGGCCTTGGTGAAGCTCCTCCTCCTCATCCCCAGTAGGAATATTTGCCTCTGCGCTCCATTTGCTCGCACCGTGAAACATCTTCACATCACCATCATGGTGATGTCCATGGTCATGACCGTGGTGATGCCCATGATGGTGCCCGTGGTGATGGTCATGATGGTGCCCGTGGTGGTGTCCATGGTGATGCCCATGGTGGTGTCCGTGTCCGTGCCCATGGTCACATGACAGCACTGCTAAACCAAACACCAGCAGCAGCGCACACACATACAGGGCCCTCATCTCACCTGGAAGGGAAAATAAAATAAAAACACCATTTATTTTATGTCTAGGGGCAGGGGGTAGCTCAGAGATTAAATCGTCAAACTATGGTTCAGAAGGTCCCAGGTTCAAACCCCAGAACCACCAAGCTGTTAACTTTTGGGCCATTATGCAAGGCCGTAAACCCTCAGCTGCTCAGAGGTATACAGTGGTAGCTCAGGATATGAATTATGCTTAATAATTTTCGCCCTAAGAACTGACATTTTGCAGCAAAAAATAAATCTTGGCACACGAGCGAACATATCGAACTTCAACTAAGTTGTGCATACGCCCAGCAATACTTTTTAGAGATTTCATATTTATTTGTTTATGATTCAAAACCTGTTTGCTTTAGGGGAAAGCCAAGCGAGCTTACATATTGTTTTTTTTTTTTTTTTTCATTTTTTTGTAAGATTTTAGTGAAGACACAGTACCATGTTTGGGTATCAAGAATATTATTGAGGACGGTAGCAAGAGGAAAAGGGAGTCTCTTTCAGTTTGGTGTATAAAGCAGACGGTGCCAAGAGGAATATTGATAAATTAAGGTTCAGTGAGGTTTAATGTCTATTTATTTCATATTTTAGTTCATTTACATTTGCACATCTTTTCTAAACACTTTGTTTTTATATGCAAAAATATGATTATAGTGTTGGAAATCGCTAATATTTTTGGGAGACTGGAACAGATTATTCGCATATACATTATTTCCTATGAGAAAATGTGCTTCACAATACGAAGAACTCGCCTCCAGAGCAGATTAAATTCCTATACCGAGGTGCCAGTGTATATTTTGGTTGGATTCAATGTACGTCTACAAAATGCTGTAATGTAAATGACCCTGATAAGGATGTACATGTTTAATTACCAACTGGCAACCCCTCGAGCTCGGAGGGTGAGTAAACACTGCGGTGTTTAAAGAAGCAAGGTGTGGAACTACAGTACAAACTGGCCACGAAGCTCAACCTAGTGCAGGAGAGATCTCCAGAGTGAAAATCACACACGAATAAATACGAGTCGTGGTCTGAGCGATATCACCTGTCAATCTCTCTCTCTCCTGAGTCTGTCCAATCAGGACGCAGCTCTCGGGGTGTCAGTGAACAGAAACTGATGATAAACCTGCGCTAGTGTCAGAAAGTGGGACATTTCATCACCCTCAGGTTACATTAACACTCAAAATACTCCCACTGATGGATATACTACTGCACTATGTAGGGCACTTGAAGGAAGTGCACATCCATTGGGGACACAGCCTCAGAGAATTAGAGAGCTTCTTCTAAACACTTATTTCCTTTATTTTCTCACTCATTCATTGCTTTTACACTGACCTGCACTGCACACAAACACAAAACAAGCATTGCTGGAAGATATACCTGTTAATAACAATCCTACATGTACTACTGTAGCTATACAGAGATGTATAAACACTGCTGAAGAGTAAACAATGAGAAACTAATGCACACAACAACTAGCCGGTTAGCATGCTAGCTATGTACATGTTGCATAAATACACACAGAAATAATGAGCTTTGTGTGTTTGTTAGTGGGGTTTTTTCTTTGCTGTATAATGTAATAAAACACGACATAGTGATATACTCACCTCCTCTCCGGAATGTGTGCCCTGTATTATAATCTGTATTAATTAATGATTTTTTTTAGCCTGAACTCTGAGGCTGCAGCTCAGCTGATGCACTCTGCGCCTCTCTCTCTCTCTCTCTCTAACCGACGTGGCGTTCGATCCGGCCGTGGGTCTCGCGAGAACCCGCGCGTGAAGGGGGGAGGCACGTGACGCGATTTCAGATCGCGCGCGCGCCACAATATGGCGGCGCTTTTTGAAAATCCTGACGCTGAGGCGCTGCATCGACAACACAGTTTGAGGAATAACTGTTAGCTTTACGTATATAAGAAATAAAAATCAACACTTTAAAAGGTTAAAGCTAAAAACAAGAAGAATCTGTTCAACTTAGTGTAATCATGTCTGTCTTTTAATACACAGAAATAAAAATAAATGTGTAAGGTTTGAATATCTTACACCTGGTTTTACGCTAAGTTGTTGTTTTTTCGTTGTCTGAGAGAATCGAAAATTTTGCCTTAAAAAGCGACTCACTTCACTAAAATTCACTTATACCACTTCAGCGCTGTTATTTCAGCCAAAGTGAAAATATGAACGAATACCAGTAAAAATGTTCCGTTTATCTTTTCTAATTAATATCTATTGGTGTTTGTTTACGTTGAGACAGTAGCGCATTAGTAGATTATTTTAAAGTAAATTATTAAATCCGACACATAACTGTTCATAACATCACTTTTACTCAACATTTCGATTTCACTTATTGTGCAGATTAAACTTCAGGCAGAGATCTAAGTACTGCAGAAGGTTCAGTAAATTCTGTCCAGTAGATGATTTAAGATGCGCCCACAGTTGCTGTCAAAATTTTCGGTTTATAATCTGGGACATAGTTGCTTATAACTTCACTTTTACACAACATTTGTAACATTTGTGACTTAATTTATGGCACAAGTTTGACTTCAAGCTGACACCGAAGGACTTGCAAATTTTCTTTAAATTCTGTTCATTCGGTTTTGATGCTTTGACCAAATCTGGCTGGACAGACAGAAAAATTTATAAAAGCATAAAGATTCTGACCAATGTACAGACAAAACCTTATATATATATATATATATATATATATATATATATATATATATATATATATATATATACTGTATATAAAAGGTTTTGTCTATATATATATATATATATATATATATATATATAGAGAGAGAGAGAGAGAGAGAGAGAGATAAGCTTTAAATATTGAAACAAACACAAAGTTAAATGTTAATTTAAAGTGAAGAAAAAAACGGTTTAAACAAACTAAATCTGTATTTAGATTTATTTATGTACTAGAGGTTTACCAACAGTATGTAATTAATGACATTTATTGACTTGACCCCTAAAGTTCTATTAGTATTGGAAAAATTATATTCTAAACTACAAATAATTAATTGAAAGTACTGAAAGATAATAACAACAACCTTTGCAATAATAAAATGCTAACTGAGTATATATGAGCTAACTTGGGATAAACTGTTTTCTGTTTGGCCATTTAATGTTTATGTATGTTTATTTTTTATGTAAAAAATTATGTGCCCATTCTTTAAAATGCAACATACAATTTACCATAGGAGAAGCCTGGGGTTTCTAAGTTGATGCTGACAACTTCAAAAGATTGCCCCTGAGCTTTAGTCATAGTCATGAAAAAGTTGAGGCAAACTGAAAATGTAATGTGTTTAAAGTCACATGGCATGTCACTGGGTATGAATAGGATACATGGAATGAAAATGTTGTCCCCTTTACCACTACCATGTCGTACAGGGTCTTGTTCAATTGCACAGTTTCAAGGGATCTAAATTCCGGAGCAACAGGATACATTGATCCCACATTTATATTTAATGAATGTGATAGAATTCCGGTTTCAAATAATAAAAAAAATCAATCAGATAGTTAACAGCGTCTTCATGTTGGTCCATAACCGAACAACCGATTTGTATGCAGTGCAAAGTTCCGGCAGTTTTTGATTAACGTTTAAATTTTTTGGATCAAGAATTGCACGTAAGAAAAGCTACTGCTTGGTCTTGGAATTTTGTTGAAATATCAACTCTTTTTGTTTGATTTCTTGCACTGATGACAAAAACACAAATGTCCTTATACAGTTTCAGAGGGAAATTTTCCAGTTTTCTGAGGTGGTATTGCACCACCTGGTGGACATGCATGTGATGTAACTCCCTGTTCAAACACCGGTCAAACTGAATTTGGTTTTACGTATTAGATGAATGTATCATTAGCATATTTTTTTTAATTCTACCCAGTGGTTTTGTCTTAGAAGTACAATCAAAAACACTTGATCATTCTGTGTGATCCAATTACCAACCTGAATTCTGCTCAGCTATGAGAAACCATAACATAAACCACACACTCACTCAGTCTGGAATTCCTACTTGGGAATTTCTTGCATTTGACTAGAGCTCGCTTGAAATACCAGTGCCAGGAAAACTAGACAATTGTTTTTTTAAGAGCATTTTCCAGTGCATATTTGTAAGAGTCCTTAATTAAATTAAGTTAATTCTACTCTCTTCCTCTCTTTCTTGTTGATCTAATATTAATGTGTTAAACCTTCCATGCTACTAACTTCCAGTCTCCTCTTAAGTTAAGTTAAGCATTTATTATTAGGAATTCCTTCTTCGCATATCCCAGCGTAACTGGGGTCAGAGCGTAGGGTCAGCAATGATACAACACCCCTAGAACAAATATGGTTAAGGGCCTTCCTCAAGGGCCCAACAGTGGCAACCTGGTGGAGCTGGGGATCGAACCACCGATCTTCCGGTCGGTAATTCAGTGCCTTAGCCCTCTGTGCCACCACTGCCCATCATGTATAATGCCCATCAGATTCTTGATTCTGATATCAAGGTGCTAACTCTCTCTTTCTCTCGCTCGAGCTACCACTTCCTGGTTTGTCTCAGGACAGACATCTGCACAACTTCTGTGCATGACTAAGGCTTGTAATAAAAATTCCAATATTTTTCTTTAAAATGTGGCCAAAAGTATTAAGCCAAAAGTGAAATTCAATGTTAAATGACATTTTAACAATTTTAAAAAGAATGTTAAAATTGCTGGAGAAGGTTTTATGGAGTGATTTTGAATATTCTTGCATCAATACAAAAACCTTAACCAAAAATGAACACAGTTCTGGACAAAAATAAATGCTGTGATTTTCCATAAGGTTGTTGAGACAATGACATAGGAAGTGTTGGCTGTAACAAAGTGATAAATACATTGGAGTAAAATGTGAGTTTGTGACATTTTTTTTTCATTGCCAGTCAATGTGTTTCTTGGATTAGAAGATGTACGGAGTCAACACTGTTAAGGTAATTGCAGCCATTTGTGTGATGCTCCTCACATCCAATAGAGAGCGCAATCCTCAGAACTGCATTACGTCTATCACTTTTAACTCATTACATCCTGGACTATAAAATTAGTCTATTGTATCGTATTAAAGCCAGATTATAGCCTTTGCTATAATGTTGAACTACCCTGTTTTTCTCCCTGGATTGTGTCCTGCATCTTTGCTTTTGTCTGACTTTGGGGAAATTGGCTTTGAATTGAAGACATTGGCTTTTTGTACATGTTGTAGCCGGTTTCTGCTTGAAAAAAAACATTTCTGGAAAAATATTACTGAGTGACTGTACTGTCAGAGGTGCTATATGGGCTGCACTGGTTTATAAATGAATGACAAACTAATTATAAATGTGATTTCCCTTTTTTTTTTTGATCTATTTTGAGGGCTTTTAACCAAGAAACAGCTTACAGCTTATGACAGTTTAAATGCATGAACTATGGACATATAAAAAAAAACACACACACAAGCATGAAATATAATATAACTGTATGTGTATAATGTTATCATTGCTTACATTTTAGAAATTAAAGGTCTTAGGAATAATGGTTTATTTTTATTTTTCAGTTTGCTCTACTAGAAATAAAAAAAGATAACACAAGTTCTGAAAGTGAATGAATGAATGAATGAATAAACAAACAAATGACTGAATGATGATTAACAATAAAAAAAAATCAAGAATGTCAAAAGGAAATTATATAAAAATCTAAAATGTAAAACTCTGTAGTGGTGATACGTCTTCCTTTTTTGTCCCCTTAAACCCCATCTTATACCCGCTGTCCAGCTCATCCGTTGCTGACCCTCTGTCTCTGTCTCCCAGGAACCCCGCTTCAAGTTCAGCCCATTACTCCTCCGCACACACACACACACCCACAAGCACAGACACACACACGTCCTATGACCCTTAAGCCGCGGGCGGGAAGACTGCCTTTTGTCTCTATGATAAGCAGGCCAATTCAATATCGCTCGATTCCATTACAGACATCTGCATATCGAGCATCTGCTCCCCAAATCACATTTGTCTGACTCTGAAACCCCCAAGTGACCCAGTGTGACCCTGGAACCCCTCCCCTGACCCCAGACCCCTTACACTTATTTTTTCTCTCAAAAAATGGCTAGAAACAGATCGGCCCGAGTTCAAGGTAAAGGTCTTTTCCCTTTCTCTGCGTGTCCGTAATCGTATGCGCTGCTTTTTTTGCTGTCTTTTGCTATTTCTGTTCACACGCACACAAACACAGGCGCTGGCCACCCGTGTAAAAGACTAACTGGGGTTTGGCGAGGGGGGTGAAGGGGTGAAAGAGGCTATAATTTGGGATTGTCTGTTAACTTTTTGTTTGCTGGATCCTAAACGTTTTCCCGCTTTTCGAAGAGTCACGTCTGTTTCGGATCTTTGTGTAAAGAGGTTAAAGCAACAAGGAAGTTTTACAGAGCAAGTCAAGTGCGAGGCTTTTGAAAACGAAACGTTTTTGCCTTGTATTAGGAGAAAAAAAGCTAGACTTAAATAAAATATGTTTTTTTTTATTGCACAATAAAAACCAGGAAGATATTTTAGTAAAATCCTAAGTCATGTGGTGTGATGAAACAGACGTACTGTTGCTGTGGTCAAATGTATTATTAAAGCCTGTAACCAAGTGTTTTATTTCCCTTATTTCACAGCAATTAAACAACAAGTTGCCCTTTTTACAAGGACAATACTACTAATATAGCCACCCTATTTTCCCAGTATGCATTCTGTTATAGGTGTTTACAGTAAGTTATTAAATTAAATTGAATTTTATCACTTTTAACAATGGCCATTTTCACAAACTATCTTTACAGAATTTTAAAAATCTTTAAAACACCATGAGAGGAACTGGGCAGGAACCAGACATTTGGGTGATAACAGAATAAACAGATAGGATCATAAATCAGTCATCAGTTTTGACCAAACATTACCTTTCCAACAACAAAAAATATTTTAATAAAAAAAAAAAAAAAAAAAAATATATATATATATATATATATATATATATATATATATATATATATATATATATAAGTAATAAAAGTTCTATTACTGAATATATCCTGATCCTGGTTCAGTAGGTCAAAGACTACTAATTCCACTACTGTTGTGAAGTATCTGTTTTTTTGTACTTCAGGAAGAGAAAGTTCTTTAGACACGGTTTGTAGACCGCCAGTGATCTGCTATTTGGATATCAACAGGAAGCGTCTTGAAACACGCCTTCCTTGTTCTGTAAGGTGCAGGACAGGGAGTGAGAGTGCTTTGAGGTGGGTAGGTGGTCTGTTTTTGGGTTTGTAAGTGAAAATTAGTGTTTTATATCTGATACAGCAGCTACAGGAAGTCAGTAGAGGGAGAGGAGTGATGGGATATTTGGGAGAATTTAAAAGGTTGTTATTCTGTACTCTGTACATCAGAGATGTAATGACTCTCAGATCGACCTGAAGTGAGGATGGATGATCATCACCCATGTGGATGGAAATGGAGAAATTCTTCAGGTCGTTGTTGGTCTTTCGGCTGCTCCCGGCAAGGGGTCGCCACAGTGGAATATCCAGTCCGCACTACAACTTGGCACAGGTTTTACGCCGGATGCCCTTCCTGACGCAACCCTCCCATTTTATCCGGGCTTGGGACCGGCACTGTATCCAGTGGCTGGGGTGTGGGCACTGGCTGGAATCGAACCCGGGCCGTCCGCATGGCAGGCGAAACACCTACCACTGAGCCACCAGTGCCCAGGTGTTAAGCAGCAAAGAAAAATATGCAACTATAAAGTAGGGACAGAACAGTATATAAATACAAAAGAAGAAAATGAAAAAAATCAATACAATAGGTGCAATTCCAAATGAATTGCACTAGATTGTTGTTGTTGGTCTTTCGGCTGCTCCCGGCAAGGGGTCGCCACAGAGGAATATCCGGTCCGCACTACAACTTGGCACAGGATTTACGCCGGATGCCCTTCCTGACGCAACCCTCTCAGTGTTTATCCGGGCTTGGGACCGGCACTGCATCCAGTGGCTGGGGGGGGGGGGGATGCAAATGAATTGCACTAGGTAATATAATAATAATAATAATAATAATAATAATAGGTGCATAATAATAATAATAATAGGTGCAATTCCAAATGAATCACACTAGGTAATATAATAATAATAATAATAATAATAATAATAATAGGTACAATTCCAAATGAATTGCACTAGGTAATAATAATAATAATAATAATAATAATAATAATAATAATAAAACAATACAATAGGTACAATTCCAAATGAATTGCACTAGGTAATATAACAATAATAATAATAATAATAATAATAATAGGTACAATTCCAAATGAATTGCACTAGGTAATAATAATAATAATAATAATAATAATAATAATAGGTACAATTCCAAATGAATTGCACTAGGTAATAATAATAATAATAATAATAATAATAATAATAATAATAATAAAACAATACAATAGGTACAATTCCAAATGAATCGCACTAGGTAATAATAATAATAATAATAATAATAATAATAATAAAACAGTACAATAGGTACAATTCCAAATGAATTGCACTAGGTAATATAATAATAATAATAATAATAATAATAATAATAATAATAATAAAAAATCGCACTAGGTAATAATACAGGTAATACACAGTTTAAATGGTGTTATTGTACAGTTGCTATATTGCACAAAAATGTAAGATATTGTAAGTATATTGTAAAAGTTAAGATATTGCACCAACGGTATATAAGAGTAATAAGAGTGTGTGTATTACGCTGAGTGGGTCACTTGGAGCAGCTCTGATTGTACAGTCTAATAGCAGCAGGGAGAAACGACCTTCGTTATCGCTCCTTCAGATTTATAGTGTAACAGTCTGTCACTGCTGCTCAGAGATGAACCTGTTTCATACGGGGGGGGTTGAGAGTCTGTGAGAGTCATTCTCCAGCGATGATGATAGCTTAGCTACCATCCTCCTTTCTCTCACCAGGGGAATCCCCAGAACTGAGCTGACCTTCTGTATCAGCCTGTCCCGTCTCTTCCTGTCTGCAGTAGAGATGCTGCGTCACCAGCAAACAACTCCATAGTGTTCAGTAGTGCACTCTCTGCACTCCAAAAGACCGCAGTCTCCTCAACAGAACGAGTCTAATCTGTCCTTCCTGTAAATTGTGTCTGCGTTGTCCATTCAGTCCAGCTTGCTGTTCAGATGAGCACCAATGTACTGTATTAGTAAGAGTCCACTCTCTCAATGTCCTTTCCCTGAATGTTGACTGGTGATGTCACCTGTGTAATGTCTTCAGGGGAATTTGGTGAGAAGTAACTTCAGTGTAACAGACAGATTGCCGTAAGGTTTGACAGCTCGATTAATTCTGAGGATGAAGGGCCTTAATCACGGGTCCAACAGTGGCCACACGGTGTCATCTGGGCTCGAACCGGGGACCTCCTGGTCAGCAGCCCAACACCTTAACCACCGATCCACCCTTACCCCATTCTAGAGATTCATTTAAAAAATTAAAAAATAACAGTTTGTTCCTATTGAGTAAGTCAGAGGTACAGGAGAGGATAAAACACTCAGGTCTGTAAACACCATGTCTGTACTGTCTGTAATGTCTGTACTGTGTTTGTGTCCTGTTTGAAAGCCTCCAGACGTGCATTTGTCAGTGGATCTTCATGGACGTGCACTTTACATATTCACACTTTTTGAATTTGTTAATAACTTTGTGTGACGTGTGACGTGCTCGTCATGTTCCCTGTTCAAATCCATCACAAGATTGTGGCAGCTTCACCATCAAGCTGTGAGAATGATGTCAGTGTTCAGTCTTCTTCTAGTCAACCGTGTTCTCTAAGGCAACCTGGGGAATCATGGGGTCATGTCCAAGAAGTATGGAAATAAAGATTTTTTAAAGAATAATTTAAATCTTTTATACTGTATTACCCAATGTAAACAATGCAATGTCTCTAATTAATCATGATTTAAAAAATAATAAAAAATTAAATCTCATGTTCTTTTTATTTTATTAATCCTGTCTTTATTGTTTTTTTGTATTTTTTTGGCAGTACATTCATAAACTTTATTACAGAACACCTCATCTACTCCATGTTCCCTTTGTCTCAGAGGTTAAAGCACTAAACATGTTAATAAGTGGTACAAGAACTAAACCAGAAGAAGAGAAATAAAATAAAAACTAACTAATAAATAAATAAAAACAGAGAACATCCTATTGTAAAAATCATTATAAGGTCATCAACAACATCTAGACCTTTATTTATTAAATTTTTTCATTTATTTAATTTTTCCATTTTTTTCTAATTTTCTATTTTAAATTTTTTAATATTCATACGTCTTTTGCAAGCAAATCACAAGCCACTTTATTTATTTATTTATTTATTTATTTTCCACTATAAAACTCTTTCACCAGTCAAATATTTATTACTGATGGAAAATTATTTAAATATGAATAAAAGCTCATTAATTTACAGTATGTGTCCATAAACATAGTTGCAAATCATAAAATAAGATATACCTAAGATATACCTTTAATCGTCCTACAATGAGGACATTTTTAGAAATTTCTTTTAAATTCACTCTGTTTGCAGTTTGTCTCATGTCCTCATCCACGTCGTCCAGTGAGACGCAGAAGGCGTCCTGCCATCCCCAAAACCTCACACACTTTCCTATCATGTCTTAAATAGGAACTAAAATCAGACACATCCTGATGTCCACGTAAGGGACAAACTCTCACACAGTCTGTGTTTTGGACATGTTTCTGCTAACATGTGTGTTAGTGTAGCGTAGCAACGCTAAACCTGCACCTTATCTCTTTTACACATTCAGATTTAGTGCTAAATTCAAGCTAATTTTATCCGTATGAGGACACACACACACACACACACACACACACACACAAATTAATCACACAGAGCAATTTCGTGCTATTTCTCAATAGGCGCGTCTGCGCGGACATTGACCCGAGTCAATTGCCTGTCAAATGCTACGCGCGATTAGGCAGTGGTGTATCCACAGCGAGGATAATGTGAGGAGCCTCCCATAGAGCCTATCTGTCTCCCCCCCAACCACACACACACACACACACACACACCCCTCTTTCATCTTCGCACACAGTTCAATGTTAATGTCCAGCGGTGTCCGGCCTGACGAGGCCCCGCCCTCTTTTCTCACCCTCGTCTCCTCTTGTGCTGGCCAGCTGGCTGTGACCTTTGACCTCTTCGCCCTCACCGGTGACCCCTGCACCCGTTCCCACGCCACGCCCTTTTGTCCGGACCGTGCCATGGCAACGCCTCAGCCACCGCTGCTACGGTAACAGATGGACAGGGTCCTGGAAATAGCTCTGTCCAAACCTGGAGTAGAAGACAATCTGTCCTGGACCACCCCCCCCCACCCCCTCAGTCTCTAACACACACACACACACATACACAAACACACACACGCTCATTCCAACACAGGGCTTAAGGTCATGTGATTTGATGAAGTCATTATCATGGCTAATCTAATTCACCTTGACATGAGCACCGTGAACGCAGAGATGATGAATGTTATCTGGATCACTTCATATTTATTATGGTTATTGATGAAGACAACATCAGGACAGAGTTACGGTTGAATCAGTCAGCTCCGTTCTCCTGAAACACAGCCGAGGACTTACATCAAAAAGGAATAATCTTGGACATAAACACTGTATCAGGTGTCTCAAGAGGACGGTTTGTGTCTCCTTGGGATGCGTCTGGTGTCTTTAGACGGTTTCACTCTACCATGAAGACGGGTCTGGGCTCGACAGCTGTTTCTCTGAGGACTTGACTTGTCTTCAGTCGCTCGATAGTTCAGGACTGGAATTTCCTACATACTGTATCCTGATCAAAACGTCTTTGTTGCGTCTTGCTGCTGCTGTCGCTAGAACTGGTTTGAGAGCCGATAAATTTGAAAGAAAGTTGAACTCAGTTGTGAGACTTAAGAAGGGCCGGATGTAAAGCTGTTGAACATTGTGGTGTAAGTCCTATACATAAAAGATGATATTCTGTTTTTTCGAGGGTCTATAAGCAATTGTATATAAATATATGTGAATATAATTGTTCACGATGCCTTTGCTTCAAAAATTACCCCAATATCATTTATCGAGATCACTTGAATTTCCTAATTGACGACGTCTGGATGTTGTGGTTTGGTTGGAGGCCGTTCGTACAGCGTTAGAGCTCCTGCTGGGGGAAGTCATTAAAAGGACATACAGTATAACAAGATGAGATATAGGAAGCATAGTTTAAAAGAAAACACTTTGATGTACGAGTTCGGGTTAAACCGGGATTAGTGATTAAATGTTTTTTTGTAAATTAAAGCATTGCCACTTCAAGCACAGTACGTATTGTCACATCCCCTGTACAGTCCTGACCTCGCTTCCACATGTTTGGGCCATTAAATGAGTTCCTGGGAGGCCGGGGTTTCAGACATGGATCATGGCTCCAGCGTACTAAGAGAACTTTCTACCTTGATGGTGTCCAAGCGTTGGGTATTAGTGTAGCAGGGGATGATCTAGAGAAATGAAGGGAGTTTTAAATCTCTCAATCAAAAGTCGGCGGCGCGGTGGTGTAGTGGTCAGCACTGTCGCCTTGCACCTCCAGGGTCCGGGTTCGATTCCCGGCCAGGCTCAATTCCCGTCTCTGTGTGCATGGAGTTTGCATGTTCTCCCCGTGCTTGGTGGGTTTCCTCCGGGTACTCCGGTTTCCTCCCACAGTCCAAAGATATGCAGTTTAGGCTAATTGGTGTTCCCAAATTGACCATAGTGTGTGTGTGTGTGCTCTGCGATGGATTGGCACGCTGTCCAGGGTGTACCCCGCCTTGTGCCCCGAGTCTCCTAGGATAGGCTCCAGGTCCCCGCGACCCTAAATACAGGATAAAGCGGTATAGAAGATGAATGAATGACAATCAAAAGTCCTGGTTTGACTTGAACATGCGGCCTGAAATCATCGCAAAATTTCATCACAAATCCCGTTTTAACTCAAACACTATCCTCGTTCATCAAAGTGTTTTTTCTTTTTTTTAAGCATTGCTTTGTTTATCTCATTATCCCTAAGTCTGTATAAATAAGACCAACATTTAGACTCGACTCAATTAATCCATTAATGATTTAACCTTTTCATGTCACAATCATCTCGGATTTCTTTTATCAGACTGATTTATCCTGATTTATATTATCTTCACCCTGCAGTAATTCTCTCTCTCTCTCTCTCTCACTCTCACACACACACACACACACACACACACACACACTCAGTGTTTGTTAAACAGCTGAAAACCTCCTGGTTTAAGTACAGCTCCATAAAGCGTTTCGTGACGAGCAGTTTGGCTTGTAGATGTCCTCCTGCTGAGCCGAGCAAAGTGTGCGCGTGTGTTTACGTGTTTATTCACTGTAAGGGTCAAAGGTCAGCCTGGCTCTCTACAGGGAGAGGAAGTGTGTTGGGGATGGCACGGGCGTCGTCCGTCGTCACACAGCCATAAAGTTTAAAAAGAGTGTGTGTGTGTAGGAGAGAAAGCTGCGTGTTTGTTTTGCACTCCGTAGATGTTAGTTAAACCTCAGTGACGCGGAGAACCATCCTGTAAAACGTCTGCGGTTCGAGAGCTTGTGAAGCAGCTGTTGCTATGGAAACCAAAACATATTATAACGTCGGTGTGAATAATAATAATAATAATAATAATAATAACAATAATAATAATAATAATAAACTAGTGTGAAAGTTGATGTTTGAGAAAATGTATCAAATGATTCTGACCAATCAGAGGGCAGAGTTCAGCAGCACTGTGATGTAATATTTAATAATATTCAATAATATTCAATAAAGACATTGAGACGTGCTGATATTTTATTAATGACATTATGAAAACAAATGTAAAGTCTTGCACCCGACCGACTGTAAAAAAATAAACTGGGAAGTTGTAGGTAATTTATCGAGATGTTATTATATCTTTCCTCCTATTTCTTTTAAGAATCAAATCAGAAAATCTAAATCTAAATTTATACAACAAGTCACGTGTGTATCATCTCCTAAACCTGATCAGGAACCCAACCACCAAGTCTTAGTCTAATCACTCAGACAGGGTCACATGGTCGGTTTTTTCTCGATCGGTCCGTTCTGCATCTGCATCCGTCTGTCCTTCTCTTCTCACCCCCACCCCCACCCCTCCCCCTCCCCCTCCTTCTCCATCCATCCCCCCCTCCCTCCGTCCCCTCTCTCTCTCTCTCTCTCTCTCTCTCTCTACATTGTGTCCCAGGAGATTTTCTCCATTGAGGTCCAGTCTCTTAGGAAACCCCAGTCCTGCATGAAATAAGAAAGAGAGAGAGAGAGAGAGAGAGAGAGAGAGAGATGGGGGAGTGAAAAGAGGGGAGAGGAAAAGTAGGGGACAGAAGGAGAAAGCGTCAGTAAGGGTTGAGCTCGGACAGGGAGCGGACGCAGAAAGAGCCGAGTGGAAAATAAAGTGCGACTGAAGAACGCCGAGATGAAGATGAAGATGATGAAGAAGAAGAAAGACTCAGTGGAAAGAGGAAGAGGAAGAGGGAGACATCAGACAACGAGTGTGAATCTGAGGCAGGGATTTGAACACAACTTTTTAATTCTTCTGTCTTAACTTCCTACATTGCTTTTTTTTATCTCAACAGGGCGTCAGTAGAATGTTGATTTCATGATGCGTCTTTACATCTTCACATCTTCACATCTTTACATCTTTACATCTTTACATCTTCACATCTTTACGTCTTCACATATTTACGGCGATGTTGCGTTTCGGCTCTTTGTGTGAAGCGGAGGCGTTTTGCGTGGACCGGCTCTATTGTGCGACGGCAGCTGTGGGTGTCAGGACAGAGGCCTACTACTCAAAAGAGGGAATGCACACACGCGCACACACACACACACACACACACACACACTTGCTCTCATACACACTCAACCTAGCACTCACCTCATCAGAAGAAGCTTCAAAAGCTAAACCACAACTCTGAGATCAGATAAGACACAGATCAAATCTATTACATTTACTGTAGATCGGTATTTTAATAACTTTAGAATCTTACTAATAGTAGTATTAAAAAAAAAACTAATCCAAACCTACTCCAGCATTAATTGTGCAGATGTTGGTCTGCATTCTGGATTCTTCACTGGTCAGAAATTGCTCAGCACAAGGTGTTGATGTTGCTCAGAAACTCTCAGTAACATTTAAAAAACATTTCTACAAAATCAATCTTACTTTTTTTTTCTTTTATTATATTTAAGCAGAAGGCAAACGATGCGGGGAATCAATTTATTTTGTAAAAATAAATAATTTAAAAAACTTTTCATTTTATGAGCATTTGAAAGAAACACAAAACTTGTATTTTGTTTATAGAAACTGCTCAAAAAAGGGAACAAAAAAGTTTATTATCAAACTAAAAATAATAAAAGCTATTTGTTAAAATAATGATAGACATTTAAACCCATTTCTTAAATATTCAAAGAAAAAAAACCTACTTTTTAAAAATTATTTTTGGAGAATATTTTCTAGTTTATTGATTTCATTTTCAAACTAACCGTTTAATTATCGTCAAATAATTCTAAAACACCCAACAAACACAACTAGCCCTTAGAGACAACAATTACAAAACAGTTTTTACTGTAATGATGATGTCTCGAGGATAAACATAAACAACCAATCTGACAATGTAAAGGAGTCCAAAACATACCGAAAAATTAGCTTATAACCACTTAAACTTTAGAAAGCTACTTTAACAATCAAACTTAAAATAATTTAACTATGTAAAATATGCTTTAAAAAAATAATAATACAAAACATTCTATCTTATCTATAATCTGTTTTGTAAAAAAAAAAAATCTTGTTTTTAAATACAATGCTTTGAAAGGACTTTCAGATTTAAAGCAGCTGTAACTAAAACTAGCTGAACTAAATAAATGCTACAAAATGACTTATGGTTTAAAAACATAAGATTTTAACAACATGCAGCAACAACAAAGAAGCAGCATAAAGAAAAAAGTGAACTTTAGAACTTTACACACTTTAAAGTTTTATTTACATTTTCTGTTGGAACTTCTTGAGAATACATTTTTAGGATATTGTAACCTGTAAAGTTATTATATATATATATATATATATATATATATATATATATAGTTATATAGTTATATAGTTATAAAGTTATTTATATACATTTTAGCATAAATATCAAATTTGATTGATTTCAGACAGATTTTAATGTGGATTTGTTTGGGTTTCTTTTTTTTTTTACCTTTTTAGGGTGATGTTGGCTGATTTTTGGTTTGATCGTATATATTTTTCCCTTTTTTTCCCTTGTTACCTTCTTCTTCACATTCATTTCATCTTTATTTAGGTTATTAGATACACCTTAGTTTTCTTTCTGGTCATTTAATTATGTACTATTACAAGATGTGGAGAGAATGAGAGAGAGAGAGAGAGAGAGAAATGGAAACTTGGATTTTGCTAAAAGAAACTGCTAAAAAAATAAGGAAACAGTTAGTCCTTGTTTAACGAAGTAAAATTTGTATTATGTTCAAACGTACATTTTCTTGTTCAACCAGCAGCTATTTTGTTCATTTAAGGCAATTCTATAGAAGAAGAACACAACAGGAAAATTTACACTTAAACATATTAATACACGGATACAAGTAGCATTAATGTCTGTTTTTATCATGATTATTCTAATGATAGAATTAAAATAGTAAATTAATTTGACTAGATTGAAGATATTTTATTGTGTAATAAGATATTTTAGTAAACAACTTAGAAAGTATAAGTATAAAATATCTGCAATCTAATGAAGTGTATCAACTATTTTTATTATAAGATTACAATAAACCAATTACTACATTTTATGCCTAACCTTTGTGTTCTATAGGCAGATCATTTTGTTAATTTTAAGCATTAATTTATAAAAAAAAAATAATAATAAGCTACTTATGTACATCTATGTTATAGGTCTTCTATTTGGTTTATTGCTTATTTATTTACTTATTTAATTGTTATAATTAAAAATTGTTTAATTATTGAAAATTGTTAAAAAATTGACTAGATTCAAGATATTTCCAATTGCTGTCGTTTTTTTTTTTTTGTTGCAGTGTGCAGGTGCTGTGCAGAAGAAATGTACACAATATCTGCGTAAACATAGCACTGTTGTTAAGAGGCTGATAGTAAACGAGACTCCGCCCCCTCACGCGCAATCACGCCCAATCACAGGTGAAACCGCAAACAGGAAACGTTCTACACTAGGATTCAGAGAGAATGATGAAGGAAAAGTAATGTCTCTGTTAGGTCTGTTCACTTTTTTTTGCGGATCAATTTTCTAATTTTTTCAACAAATAATTATGTAAAATTACTCTTTTTAATTATTTGCCTATTTCAGTGATTATTACGTAGAGACAGCTCAGTGTTAGTAAAGCTGGACATTAAATCAGTTTTTATCTAATGAGTGAAGAGAAGTTTGTAGAATAGACGCGACTGGACTTCTGGGTTCATCTGTACAGCGGCGACGAGTTTATAGATTTAAAGATGAAAGAATATTTGATTTCTGAACTCAAAGTAAAAAACGTATAAAGCAGTCGATATTACATTTAATTATATACTTTCACTTCCTGTCCTAGTGTGTTAAGAAAAATTATTTAGAAAAAAAAGGTGAAAAAAAAAACAATAATAAATAATAAAAAAAAAACTAATAAATAAACTTTTTTTTTCAAAATTTCCTTTTTTTTATTAGACATGACTACATGGCCTAGAATTAAATATATTTTATACATTATATTTAATATTTTGAACATTAACATTAACAATATTAACATTTAATATTTTTAAAAATCTTACTTTTTTTTACAAATCAGGTTTTCAAAATTTCTTCATTAACAAAATCCTCTTCATTCTTTCATTTCCTTTTTTCATCCTTTATTCTTTTCTCTCTCTCCCTCTCTTAATCTCTCCTTTTCCTCGTCACGTCTCTATTCTATTAGGAGGCACTTATTTACTCTCCTCCTCCTCCTCCTCCTCTTCCTCTAGTCTCTCTCATCCTTTCTTCTCTCATTCCACCTCTTTTTTACCTCCATTCTGCGCTCCTCTCCTTTTCTCCTCCCCTCTTCAGGTGTGCGTGTGTGTGTGTATCTACCTGTCGGTCCGGAGCTGATTGTCCAAACGCAATTCTTGTTGGCGTGTAAAACCAGGAGTTGTGGATGGACATCACGCCTCTGACCGGCCCGCATTCCGACTCTGCACTCGTTCACCTCAGAGGAGGGGGGGGATTCTTGCTTTTCAGAGTGTCCAGCCTTTCTTAACACTCCAGGAGTGAATGTGTGTGTGTGTGTGTGTGTGTGTTTGCTGAGGCCAGGGGGGTCACACAAAGCCAAAGAATAAAGACAGGAGCAGCAAAAGAAAAGGACGAAGACTGGGAGAGACAGAAAGACAGATAGGCAGACAGAAACAGGAAGGACATTTGAAGATGAACAAAACTGGTGATAAATGTTACTAAAAAAGGAGATGCAGAGACACACACACAGAGAGAGAGAGAGAGAGAGAGAGAGAGAGCATTAATATGCTAATGGTTTAACTGAACACACAACAGAGCCACTGACCACACTAATCACTGCTACACACACACACACACACACACACACACACACATAATCCCTCTGCACTCACAATGCACACACACACACACACGTGTCTCATGGCCTCCAGGACCAACACTGAGCAGGTCATCTAGTCTTTTATTTTAATGTTTTTTTTAATTCTACAATTATTTATTGTGGTTTTATTTGTAGCTTTTTTTTCATTATACTTATTACTTTCATTAATACATTACACTAACAATAACAATAATAATTACAATAACATTTAACACAAATTAGTACGCAATTCGTTTTTAATTGAATGTTGTTGTTGTTGTTGTTTTCCTGCTGATGTGGAAATGTTTACTCTGGTACTTTTCAGGAATTCGACTGGAAGTTGCCGAATGCGATTATAAAGATAAACACACTAATAAAGAAATATTTTATTAAGATGAATGAGCTCATGTTTTGTATTTATGCATTACACACACACACACACACACACACCTCTAATGGAGATTTTAGCGAGAAAGTCGTTTATGTTAATATTGCACACATTTGTTTCTCTTTAACTCTGTTCCAATACTTTTGAAAAGCACTTTATCTCTTGTTGTTCAATGTTCATCCTAGACTGTGTTTTAAACATTTGGAAGTTGTTTAAGTCTCTTTTATTTCTTTAAATTACTGTAGATTATTGTTCACCACGTGAGCGCACTGAGTTAAATACTGTGTAAAAACACCAGAAATGAAATGATGATGAGATAAAACACATTAAACTAACACAGTACTGTACCCACATGTGTGTGAATGAAAATCAGCATCAACATAAAGCACAAGGCAATAAAAGCCAAGAAGGAACCAAACTAATGTCACATGCAGAGGTGGAAAGAGTAATAAAATTTTGTACTCAAGTACAAGTACTGTTACTTCAGTGAAATTTTACTTAAGTACAAGTAAAGTTACCATTATAAAAATCTACTCAAGTAAAAGTAAAAAGTTGCTCATTAAAAAATTTACTCAGAGTAAAAGTTACAGAGTTACTTTTTTATTTTTTTTAACAGCGGGGGGATGAGGCATTCTAGCGTAGTTCAAAAAAGATGAGCAGATATAAATCTGATATAAAAACCAAATGAATATTTTGGTCTGAATGAGTCTACTCCGTCAGGATATTTCTATAAGCACGAGCCTCTAACTGGTCGTGGTGGTGGTGTCGCCACTATCTACAATGATGTACTCACTGTTACCCAGAAAATAAGGCCCAGGTTTAATTCATTTGAAGTGCTTATCATTAATGTTGCACTAAATGAAATACGTAATAAACCCTTGCTATATTTTACCTTGGCCACCGTGTACAGACCCCCGGGGCCATATGGCGATTTTCTTAAAGAATTTGGACATCTGCTATCAGACCTATTGGTTAACTCTGACAAAGTGTTGATAGTAGGAGACTTTAACATTCATGTAGATGATGCTAACGACGCTTTAGCACTCACATTTATGGATTTACTAAATTCCTTTGGGGTTAAGCAAAATATAATTGGAGCAACTCACCGCTTTAATCATACGCTAGATTTAATTATATCCCATGGTATAGATGTCTCTAATATAGAGATCATACCTCAAAGTGATGATATCACAGATCATCACCTCCTGACATATACTCTACCCGTAGAACAGATTAGCTGTGTCTCCCCACGTTATCAATCTGTTAGAAATATGAATCCCACTACTAAAGACAGATTCACAAGTAATCTGCCGGATCTGTCCCAATTTCTTATTAGACCCCTAAATGCAGATGATCTAGATGAAGTGACTAGCAGCATGGGCACTATTTTTACCAGTACATTAGACACTGTTGCTCCCATCAGATTAAAAAAAGTCAGAGATAAAACATTTGCACCGTGGTACAACAGTCATACTCGCGCCCTAAAGAGAGCAACCCGTAACCTCGAGCGAAAATGGAGGAAAACTAAATTAGAAGTTTTTCGAATTGCGTATAAAGACAGTATGTGCAGCTATAGACAGGCTCTAAAAACTGCTAGGACTGAGCATCTTAGCCAACTGATAGCAAGAAACCAAAACAATCCCAGGTTCTTATTTAGTACAGTGGCTCGCCTAACAAAACCTAAGATGCCCGCAGAGAGTATCCCATCACAGTTTAGAAGTGAAGACTTTATGGACTTCTTTAATGAAAAAATCAATAATATCAGGAAGAAAATAATGGAGGTTCAACCTCTAATAGTATCTCACGATCCAGTTCAGCCTATAGCTTCACATTTAGATTTTCAGTGCTTTACAGGTATAGGACAGGAAGAGCTGTATAAACTCATCACCTCGGCTAAATCAACAACGTGCCTGTTAGACCCAATCCCAACCAGATTTTTAAAAGAAGTGATGCTTACGGTTGGAGAGCCACTTCTAAACATTATTAATTCTTCATTACATCTAGGTCACGTCCCTAAACCTTTCAAGTTAGCAGTTATTAAGCCGCTTCTTAAAAAATCTAATTTGGACACGAATGAAATAACAAATTACAGACCGATTTCAAACCTTCCGTTCATATCAAAAATACTAGAAAAAGTAGTATCAGCTCAAATTTGCACATTCTTGCAGGATAACAACATTCTTGAAGAATTTCAGTCAGGTTTCAGGCCCCATCATAGCACAGAAACTTCACTAGTTAAGATTACAAACGACTTGTTTTTAGCTTCAGACCAAGGCTGCATCTCATTGCTAATCCTGCTCGATCTTAGTGCTGCATTCGACACTATAGATCATAATATTCTCATAGATCGCTTACAAAATCACATAGGTATTCAGGGACAGGCATTAAAATGGTTTAGATCTTACCTGTCTGATCGCTACCATTTTGTAGATCTAAATGGAGAACCGTCTGGTGTAATGCCAGTGAAATATGGGGTCCCACAAGGGTCAGTTTTAGGACCTCTGTTGTTCTCAATATACATGCTTCCCTTGGGTAACATCATAAGAAGACATGGGATTAGTTTCCATTGTTATGCTGATGATACCCAATTATATATCTCAACTAAACCAGACGAAATACCTAAGTTGTCTAGATTAACTGAGTGTGTCCAGGACATAAAAGATTGGATGACCAATAACTTTCTTTTATTAAATTCAGATAAGACAGAGATATTACTTATTGGCCCAAAAACCAGCACACAACAGCTTTCACAATTCAGCCTGCGCTTAGAAGGATGTACTGTTACTACCAGCTCAGCAGTAAAAGACCTGGGCGTAATATTAGACAGTAACTTGTCTTTTGAAAATCACATTTCAAATATCACAAAAACAGCCTTTTTCCATCTTCGAAATATTGCTAAACTTAGGAACATCTTATCCGTATCTGATGCAGAAAAACTAGTTCATGCATTCATGACCTCCAGACTGGACTATTGTAATGCATTACTAGGTGGTTGTCCTGCATCCTCAATAAACAAGCTTCAGTTAATCCAAAATGCAGCTGCCAGGGTTCTCACTAGATCCAGAAAATATGATCATATAACCCCAATATTATCATCCCTGCACTGGCTACCTGTTCAGTTTAGAATAAATTACAAAATAGTATTACTTACATACAAGGTCTTAAATGGTTTAGCTCCCACATACCTAACCAGTCTTCTGATGCGCTACAATCCACCACGCGCCTTAAGATCACAAAGCTCCGGACTTCTGGTAGTTCCCAGAATTTCACAATCTACAAAAGGGGGTAGGGCATTTTCATATTTAGCTCCAACGCTTTGGAATAGCCTTCCAGACAGTGTTCGGGGAGCAGACACGGTTTCTCAGTTCAAAAGTAGACTCAAGACGCATCTTTTTAATCTGGCATACACATAACTCATCCCAGTACTCATACTCCAGTACACCTATACCGAATGGCAACTACGCTAATTCTCCCCATCTGTTCTGTATTTCTCTACCCATCCCGAGGCATCGGGAGATTTTGCCAGCTTCAGTAGACAAAGGCCGACCCTGCGAGGTTCCTGAGGCATCCAGAGAAGGACCAGCTCCAGCTGGATTCAGCTTTATGATGGTTGGAGCTACACATGCTGCTCCTGTGCTTCCAGTGATCCAGACCTCATCTGCCCTCTGCACCTACTGACTCGTCCCTATGCTGAACTGGTCTTCATGTCAATTTAAATAATTTCTGTCATATTGAATTTTCACCTGCACAACACACAAGATGTTATATCATTTCTATCTGTTATCGCCCAAATGAGGATGGGTTCCCTGTTGAGTCTGGTTCCTCTCAAGGTTTCTTCCTAATGCCATCTCAGGGAGTTTTTCCTTGCCACCGTCGCCGTCACCCTTGGCTTGTTCATCAGAGAAATTTCATTCATTCGTCTCATTATTATCTGCACATTTTTCTCACACATCCACACTTCCAATTATTTTCTTTTCTATAATTATTATTATTATTTTTTGTTAAATTTCTTTAATTTTTGTGAAGCTGCTTTGAGACAATGACCATTGTTAAAAGCGCTATATAAATAAAATTGAATTGAATTGAAAATCTCAAACTAGTTGTTTTTAACTGAAGGAACACTTTTGCATAATAAAGCTGTTGTCTTTCTTGTCCTTGAAAATCAAAGTGGTCACTTAAATATGGTGTTACGTCCCAGTCTAGGGCCAAACAGCAAAAGAATGGTTCAGGGTTCTATTTTAAACTGTATGGAAATGGTGGTATATGGCAGAAAGAACTAGATCCAATCATTAACTGATGAAATAATGAGGTTTGTATACACACACACACACATACACACACACACACACCAGGGGCGTGTTCTTCGTACGTCGCTTGAAACATCCGGGATGAATTGACACATCTAAGATGAGATCATCGTGCTAATTACGCTCCGGCTAAGTTGGTTCTTCGAGCACACCTGTTGTTGATGATTAGTATGGCCGGATTGAGTTGTCTAGGATTATTGCGCGTTCGTGCGTTGGTTTAAAAGGTGATATGCATCGACAGTAGAAACACTGATCACAAGCCCTTTGATTGGTTGACAAAAGAACAAGCTAAATTTTTTTTGTAACACCTGTTATGCGCTGAAATGCTTCCCCCCCCCCCCCCACCACACACACACACACACACACACACACACACATAATCGCTATCAAATATTATATTAGAACATAATATGCACATATGTTTTACAAATTACATGAGACAATAAAATAAAATAAGAAATATGAAAAATAAATATGTTGTATATGGAAAAATAGAAATATGAATATTTTTTTAAAAACATGTATACTTTTATATTGTTTACTTTATAATAAAATTAGTTTTGTCCAATTTTTCATTATAAAAAAATTATTTTTATTATACATATATATCTATATATCTATATATACATATATATATATATATATATATATATATATATATATATATATATATATATATATATATTTGCATATTTATAACGAACCCCTGAAAAATAAATGTGTTACAAAATAAACATTATACAAGAATTTGAATTAATGGTCTTGAGGGCTGTCTCGTGCCTAGAGTTTATTATAATAATAGAAAACCTATGAATTTATGTTCTAATATAATATTTGATATCAATTATATATATATATATATATATATATATATTATGGCAAGCCGTATATATGCATGCAAGATACTTTTCTTTCCCCATGTGAGTCAGTCCACGTCAGCGCTCTTTAACCAATCAGATGTGACCTCACCATTTCAATCAATCATAACCCGGCAGGAGCGCAGCCTTAATCCTGTTTACATGAAATAAACCTGCTACCGAGCAGGTTCAAGCTTACAGACATGTTGCTATGACAACAAGTGCGAGATGAGCATCGGAGAACGAAACAATCCAAGATCAGGACAAATCCACAACAATCAAATCCAGCTAACTGAGTTAGCGACGTACGAAGAACACCCCCCAGGAGGAGGATCAGATTCAGGATGGACCCAGGCCAAAATAATAAACAAAATGGTATTCATATTTAGTAGCTAGAGTACCTGCAAAAAAAACAAACAAAAAAAAAACACACACACAAACAAAAATACAGGTACCTTCCCGGACTCCCTAAACCAAAAACAATGAAATTATCTACAAATATATACAAAGACGGGTGGCGCGGTGGTGTAGTGGTTAGCACTGTCGCCTTGCACCTCCAGGGTCTGGGTTCGATTCCCCGGCCAGGCTCGATTCCCGTCTCTGTGTGCATGGAGTTTGCATGTTCTCCCCGTGCTTGGTGGGTTTCCTCCGGGTACTCCGGTTTCCTCCCACAGTCCAAAGACATGCAGATTAGGCTAATTGCCATTCCTAAATTGCCAGTAGTGTGTGATTGGGTGTGTGTGTGTGTATGTGTGTGTGCCCTGCGATGGATTGGCACCCTGTCCAGGGTGTACCCCGCCTAGTGCCCGAAGTCTCCTGGGATAGGCTCCAGGTCCCCCGCGACCCTGAACACAGGATTAAGCGGTATAGAAGATGAATGAATGAATATACAAAGACCAACCAAACCAAAGGGACAAAGCAATAATCAAAGTCAGTTGGAGGCAAAAAGTCAAAACCGGAATACACAACCAAATATCAAAACGCCAAAATCACAACCTCTTTCATCTTTCCCGCGTCTCTCTCCGGTTTATATATGGTCGCGCTAGTCGATGACGTCACTCTCAGGGCGGAAGCGACCGTGTGGAAGGTCAGGAAGATGCCGATGTCAGAAAACCTGGAGTGGAGTCTGGAGCGGCGCGCGACCAGGACATGATACACACACGCGGCGCAACGGAGCATTTATACAAAGCATAATAATTTTATTATTTTATCATTTTCATTCATTTATTTTTTACTCAGTAGCGAATATGATTTAAAATGTAGCGAATTACAATACTTCAAACAAAACGTACTTAAGTAAAAGTAAAATTACAGATTTTTAAAACTACTTTAGAAAGTAGAAATACACAAAAAAGCTACTCAATTACAGTAACGCGAATAAATGTAATTCATAACTTTCCACCTCTGGTCACGACTTCATAAATACAAGACTATAATTTTTTGATCAGGTGATGAGGTGCAGTAACAGATCTGTAGTTATATATTTTCTGTACTATAACTACACTCTTTGAATAAAATATAAGATAAAAAATTACATTAGCAAAAATGCAGGTAAGTAAATCCTTCTTGTGTCTTTTAAAGTTAGTTTAACATGATTAACCTTGATCTATAAAAGTTTATGATGAATTAATTAAGCAATATCACACTAGCAGTGACAATATTCAGTACAACAGCACAGCCTCGAGTGCGATATTGCTTTTAAACACCAGTTCCAAAAAAACGTTTATTATTAACAGAATATGATGCGTTTCTTTATTTAAGCAGTTATTTTTCTTTGCCAACACATACTGTATCCTCCGCGACTGGTGGAGCTGGTGACCGAGAGTTAGTCTAATTAACAAGGTGAGAATAGTTTTCTATTCCCCTTTAGAATATCAGCTCCGTTCATGTAGCGTTAAACAGAAAGCTGGTGCATTAGGGTGTTCAGTGTGAATGTGGGTTTTGTCAGGCAGCTGCTCTCTCCTCAGTACTGCGGACCGTACAGACCTACTCTCACCCACGCCGAGACCCACAGTTAAGTGTCATTAACCACTGGACAAAACCTGGGACACGCCCAGTCATACATGCATAGTTACATTCAGGGAATCTCCCGATCAGATTACACAACCTGAATTAACTGTTGTATAAAGTAACAATTATAAAGGCACTGTACAGCATTTTGTACATTTTAAGCTATTTAGTCACTTGCAGTACCATCAAAGCCCACCAGGGAGCAGCAACCCACACCCTGGGGAACATGGCTGTCCCCAAAGCGACACATTTGAGAGACGGTGGGTTGATGAAATAGTTTAAATATTCTAGTAAAGATAAACGTAGACAGACCACAAATGTGAGACAGAGTACGTAAATAAATAGACCAAAGTCGGGCACAAAATGAGGCAATGATCAGCGGAAGCAAATCCAAAAATAAAACAAATATGGAATTAAAACATAGTTGTCAAAATTGGAATAAAATTCAACAATTATATTAATAACCTGGAAAAAAAAGGTGTTCATATTTTATAACCATATTTTATACTATTTTTAATTTAACACATGATCATATTTAATTGTGTAGCATATCTCCATTTCATTTTTTATTCTTCATTGTTTTGTGCTGACATGCAAATGTATTTTACTTCTGAAGAAATGTCCTGAATGTAACTGTGATAAAACAGGACACACTGTACATTATATTAAAGATATGCAAGGTGGTGTCTCTGGGCCTTACCTCAAACACAACACAGATTTTTAATTTACGAATTTTTGTCTATCCAACTTTGTCCGAAAGCTTCTTAGCCCTACATGTAGTGTTGGCAGTGTCAACTAGAGGTCAGTATTGCACCATTAGTGACCATCATATGGTAGAACTTTAAAATATAACGTTCAAACATGGTATTAACTGGCATCCTGGGTGGTCAGGGTTAAGTAAAGGTCAAGTGTAAACTGGACTTCTGAAGTATCCACGGACAAAGACTCATTTATGTTTCATAACTGCAAGGTTTGTGGAAGATTTAGAGCTCTAAAAGATGTCGATACCGAATAAATGGGATGCTTTAAAATAAACTCCTTGTACAGCCGTCTCATTCCTGATTCTTCAGCCTTGATCAAAAACTAACTACAGATCAACGATCCAACACACCTCAACTTTTCTCTGTGAGCTGATCAGCAATCATCAGTCTATCAGAATCTAAAGAACAGTCTAAAGCACTAAAGGAGGAAATCATCTCTGTATAGAACAGCAAGTGACACCGGATCAGGGTCATCGATTTCAGCTTTATACTTTTAAACATTTTTGCCTCCAGATGCAGAATTCTAAAGCCTCGCACTCTTGACTTGTTAGGTATTTCTGCCTGAAAATAAATTCATCAAAGAAGGTGAAAATGAGTGCACAATATCCTTTTTTCAGGACATGACAAATGAAAATTAACCACAAGTGAGTGAGAACTGGATGCTGATTCCTGACACCAAGTAGAAACAGCTGTTGACTGTGAGCTGATCACTGAGGACAAAGTAGTATGATGAGCCTTTACTTTAAATTAATCTGACCAAACTTTTTAGATTCTTATGTACTCAATATCTTTAAAAATGCTTAATCATGACAATAAAGACAGAGAGAGCACTGTGTTTATGAACTGTGGCTTTATTAACATCGGGGAGCAGGGAGAACTTTTACTTCTTCTTGGACACACCGACGGTACGACCGCGACGGCCGGTGGTCTTAGTGTGCTGACCACGCACACGCAGACTGTGGAGGAACAAAACCCACGCATCAGTATCACACTACAGAACATGCAGTGATATTTAATACAGTATAATCCTGTTATAACAAACTTATAATAAAATTACTTTTTGTAACAGACAAGGAAACACCACCGTGCTGCCAATGATGTCACGACTCGCATGGGTTCAGAAGAATGTCCATCCAAAAAGCTCACCATTCTTTAAACTAACTTATCTTTAACTACCCTCAGTCGGACATGATGCCCACTAGACGTTCTGTTATATCAGGATTATGCCAAACTGCAGTCGTTATAAAACACACTACACTCACCCCCAGAAGTGCCTGAGACCACGGTGAGCCCTGATCTTCTTCAGTCTCTCCAGGTCTTCTCTCAGCTTGTTATCCAGACCGTTGGCCAGAACCTGGAACACAATTCACGGTTTAATACACAAGTCACACCTACTACACAGAAAATACAAACTAAGATTTATCAGATCCGATCAAACTCAGCATCGAGAATTAGATTAAAGCTCAGTCAGACCTAACACAGTTCAGAGATTAAAGCCGTGTTAAAGGTGTTTTTTTTTAAATAAACGTTTATGAAAACAGGATCACGGCAAGATTTAACAATCGTGTCACATTCTGTTTTGGAAATAACTATTTTCCACCTCACAAATTAATCCAGCATATATATTCTCCCTTTCACCCGGCACATGTCGCTCTTTTATTTGCATTATTATCTTATATTAACATCCTTTTATTTGTTTAATTTTAAAATCCTATTTATATAATTAGTTCAACAAACTCACGATGTTTCTAAAATCAGTGAGTAATTATAATAAACAACCCCAAAAACCATGATGATATTTCTTGCCATAGTCAAGAAGACTCACTGGTAATATGTACAGATGATGGATGTTAACGACAAACCAAGCAACAGTCGACAATTATTTAAAAACCTTAACCCATACGGTTTGTTTGGGTCGATTCTCTTCTGTCTTGGAAAATATTTAACATTTATCACATGAACAAACAATCTAAATCTTAAGTTAAAGGATTAACGTTAGCCCTTCGAGTTATACGCTCGCTAATGACATATCTGAAGGAGCATGTACTGCTGGCTTGCAGGAAAGACGAAATACGATGTTACAGCTCTAAGAACTAGAGAGTAGAAGACAGTGTTGAGTCTTTTAGAACAGGGACAAGAATAGAAAAAAACTGGACTGTAAAGTCGCCTTTAAACGACCGGGAAGTTGAGAGAAAGATCTATAGGTGGCGGTGATCCAATTTACAGAACTTCAACCAAAAGACACAGAGCAGAACTTGAGAGGGAATGTGTAGAGAAGTGTGTGTGCGCGCAAGTGCAGAACAAAGCATACAAGTTTGAGAAACAGAACAAGACGGGACTGGGAAAGGAAGCATTAGACAGTTTTTATTTTTACATAAAATGCTGGACTGAAAAATTGGATTACAAAGCAACAAGGTAGACGATGTAATTATTTGAAGAGTCGGGTCTCAGATTCCTTGCTCGATCACAAAACTAATCTGTTTATGAAATTGCTGTGTAAACTGAATGTTCTATAAGACCTGTAACTCACTCGTGCACCCAAGGAGGCTAATGAGGGACAGACCTGAGAAATTTGCAATCATTAATAAAAGTGCTTCGAAGTACGAACTCTACTCTGACTATAACACGCTCTAGTCATGTGACTTAACAGCTTATTGAAACTAGGGTTGTTCCGATTCTGATACTGGTATCGGAAATGCTGCCGATACCACAAAAAAGATCTGGCATCGGAATCGGCGAGTATTTGAGTCCACGTACCGATCCGATACCATTTTCCTAAAAATAACCTATTTATGCCTGCTAGTTTTGCTAGCTTAGCTTACAGAATGTCACGGCGTGCGCCTGTGATGGGCGTGCGTCCAAATTGATATCGCTCCTCGCTCACTAGTTAGGCGGCCTCCCCCCCTTTAGGTATGTGAACCAACAGGGCCGCAGAATCAGGCAAGGGTCCATGTGCTATCGCCGCTAATGATCCCGGCGCCATAAAACACAGCGGGGAGTGTAGCTTGGGGTCTGACTGTTGGGAAGCTGGACTTTGCGACGCGGTGGATTTTATGAGAGACAGTGGCACAAGAGCGGGGCGATGTGATGCGGCCCAAAGACTTTAAAAAGGGGGGCGCCTTTAATCTCCGTGAGAGGAGCGCGTGAACGAGCTGCGCGATCTCCCACGGCACCTTCACTTCCGCGTCGAGCCCGCCTTCGCATCCCTGCCGCAGAAGTGGAAAAGACCGCAGAGAGCCTTTAACCCTTTCCTTCCCCATTTTTCTAAATAAATGACCCTTTTTGCTGTAAGACCTCGCCTCGTGTCCGTGTTTCATGGTGTCGCCCGTGCACTTGGGGTCGAACCCGTTACACAGGGCTAGTAGTATTTTACTTAAAAAAGAAATTATATATATATATATATATATATATATACACATATACACACACATACCCATACACACACACCCAGGTATCGGATCGGTACTCGGTATCGGCCGATACCCTGAGCCCAAGTATCGGAATCGGTAGGGAAAAAATGGTATCGGAACATCTCTAGTTTTAAGACACTATTGATGAGTGTATGGTTCCACTTAAACAAAAAGTAATGTTTGAAAGTAATTCATATTGTGTTGGCAGGTTTATAGTAACAGCAAACCAGAAGTCAGAATATCTGGTGAGGGGTTTAAGTCATTCATAGTGTTTTGAAGTCTAAATATTTGCAACTTCCTTGACATATAGTTTCTTTTTAGCCTGAATTAGATTTAATTACATCAGACGAATATCTATTACCTGTTTATTTTAGTATCATTACATATAAATAAATAATTTTAAAAAATAGGCAATAATAATTTTAAAAAAAAAATGCATTTCTCTAGGGAAATGTTATATCACAAGAAATATCATCGCAGTATTCAACAACAATATCGCATATTTTCCTAATATCGTGCAGCCCTACTATAGGCTATATACACATACACACACTGTACAGATACACACCCAGGTATCGGATCAGTACTCGGTATCGGCCGATACCCTGAGCCCAAATATCGGAATCAGTATCGGGAGGGGAAAAATGGTATCGGAACATCCCTAATTGAAACATTCTGGGGGGGGACTTTGAGGTCTCATACCTGGCTGTATTTGCCGTCCTTGACGTCCTTCTGCCTGTTGAGGAACCAGTCCGGGATTTTGTACTGGCGAGGATTCTGCATGATCGTCACCACCCTCTCGACCTGCACCGGATCAGATCATAACGTTAGACACACTTACTACAACACTGAGAACACACACATCGTGGCGGCGTCATGTGACCTCATACCTCATCCTCAGTCAGCTCTCCAGCTCTCTTGCTGAGATCGATGTCGGCCTTCCTCAGGACAACATGGGCATAACGTCTCCCAACACCCTGAACACACACACCATCATGAGCATGGACTACATTAAACGCTACAGCATCAATCAAAAGACAGGACACGCCTTCTAATTCGACTCTAAACCCCTTAAGCAGTGTGATGTAGACCCATCTCACACAATATCAACTCATTATAGCATAATTTTTTCGATGGCTTAACGTGGAAAGAAATAAAATCAGCGAGAAAGAAAGGTGTCCTGAAACTTTTGAACAGGGAAGCGTCCCAGACTCACCTTGATGGCGGTGATGGCGAAGGCGATCTTCCTTCTACCGTCGATGTTGGTGTTGAGAACACGCAGGATGTGCTGGAACTTCTCCGGAATGACGAGAGACTGTGGATGAGGAAAACAAACAGGTATTAGTGATTAAACATCGAGTGTCAAACCAGAGACTGTCTCTGTGATGGTCACATGACCACTTTAATTAATAAAAACCCACAGGATTGTCGCTTCACCTCAAGACGTGTCCCACCCTACACTTTCATTAAAGAAATAAAGTGCTTCCTGAAACATCTCTATATTGTATAATATATATGAAATTATTCTAATGCTTATATTTTAAAGCCACATCAGTCTCTCTGGACACATGTGCAGATACACTACTGCATTAAACAGCTCCACAATAACCCTGTCTGAATGCAGCTCACACACACACACACACTGGTCATGAGATATATAAACGGGATTTAACACAAAACACAGTTTAAATGCGCGCTGAGGACAGAAAATTCTAGAACACAGTAAGCGAACACCACTAACTAACCAGCTAGCATAACTGGCTAACTACAATCATACATTACAGTACACACACATTTATCTAGTTTTATAACGTGTAATAATCCACCACATCACTCTTGGTGAGGTAACACTGTAGCTTTATCTCTGTTTTTTGTGTATTTTCGCCTGTTTTGTGTTTAAACACTCCATCAGTTCTGGACTCCGCCATCACCGTCACAGCGGCTCACCATTTTATCACCTTAATCCGCCATCAACACTCATAAATAATGTGTCCCATAAACCCTACACGCCGCCCCGGTGTCAGATATAACCCCAGAGATTTAATATATAAACCCGAGACGCGGATGATGGAGGATTTTCTGTCTCTTTAACTCGAAGCTCAGGATCACACTCACCATCTTGGAAGCTGGTTCCGCGCGAAGAGGAAGTGCAGGAAGTCTCGCGAGACTATCACGCCGTCTTGTACCGGAAGTCGTTAGGCGTTACGGAGGCAAACAAAAGTCCCCCCACCCAAATAAAATAAAATAAATACAATTTAATTAAATTAATTTCATTTATTTTATTTATTTGTTTTCATTAATTAATATAAATATTTCATTTTAATGTAAAAAAAAAAAAAACTTTACCAGTGCTCTTGTGTACTCTCCTTTGTATTCATCACTGTTGTTAAGTTTTGTGGTAATATTCAGAGGTGGAAAGAGTAATAAAATTTTGTACTTAAGTAAAAGTCCTGTTACTTCAATGAACTTTACTGAAGTACAAGTAAAGTTACCCTTATAAAAATCTACTCAAGTAAAAGGGGGGGATGGAACACCCTTACATAATAAATCTGTTGCCTTTGTTGTGCTTGAAATCAAAGTGGTGACTTAAATATGGCCAGGGGTTTGCTTCATAAGAATTTGTTGGTATTTCACTTTCAGCTGTGTCTGCACCACTGACCTCTGTTTTGTCCGTCTCCATCGTTCTTGTGAATTTAGCGCATTTGTTCTCCATCAATCAATCAGTGCAATTTTTTCCTTCCCCGTTGTATTATTTGTATTATTTTTCTTTTTCATTAATTTATTTTTTACTCAGTAGCGAATATGATTTAAAATGTAGTGAAGTACAATTCTTTAAACAAAACATACTTAAGTAAAAGTAAAATTACAGATTTTAAAAATTACTTTACAAAGTAGAAGTACACAAAAAATCTACTCAATTACAGTAAGGTGGGTAAATGTAAACAATATAAAAGTATATATTCATACATGCACACCCCACTTTGCAGTTATTTATTTGTAAAAAATGTTTGGAATCATGTATGATTTTCGTTCCACTTCTCACGTGTACACCACTTTGTATTGGTCTTTCACGTGGAATGAATCAATGAAATTGATTCATGTTTGTAGCTGTAATGTGACAAAATGTGGAAAAGTTCAAGGGGGGCGAACTATATATATATAGTTTAAAAAAATACACTGACATATTCAGTTGTTAAGAATGACCTCAAATTTAAATTGTTTTAAAAATTCTCATAATACGGCGCCGTAGGGAGAGAAACAAATTGGCGCTACTGGGTTCACTCTCTTTATTTTGCTTTTTTTCCCTATGTATAGCATGTAGGATCATGGAATATATCCGGTCCTCCGAAGAGTAAAATAAACGTGAAGAAAACGCACTAGAAGCGTTTTTCCTTGCATTCGTTGGGATTTGAACGCCAAGAAAAAGCTGCATGCAACGTTTTTTGCCAGACAAACGCACGTCACCAAAGCCCGTGTGAACACCCTCATTGACTCTTATGTGTAGAAACCCCTCGGCGTTGATTCACGCTCACCGGACGCTACGATACGCTACGGTATCGGCAGAAAAACGCTCGATTTTAACTAGGGTTGTTCCGATTCCGAAACTGGTATCGGAAATGCTGCCGATACCACAAAAAAAATCTGGCATCGGTATCGGCGAGTATTTGAGTCCACGTACCGATCCGATACCATTTTCCTAAACAACCTAGTTATGCCCGCTAGCTTTGCTTACTTACAGAGTGTCACGGTGTGCGCCCAAATTGATATCGCTCCTCGCTCACTAATTAGTGGCGGCCTTTAGGTGTGTGAAGGAGCAGGGCTGCGGAATCAGGCACGGCTGGTGAGCTATCGCAGCTAATGATCCAGAGCATCTCCCGGCGCTATAAAACACAGCGGGGAGTGTAGCTCGGGGTCTGACTGTTGGGAAGCTGGACTTTGCGACGCGGTGGATTTTATGAGAGACAGTGGCACGCGAGCGGGCGATGTGATGCGCCCCAGAGACGGTAAAAAGGGGGAATGCCGCCCCTTTGATCTCCGCAAGAGGACAGAGCGTGACAGCATCCTCACTTCCGCGTCGAGTTCGCCTTCGCATCCCTGCCGCCGAAGTGGAAAAGGCCGGAGAGAGCCTTTAATCCTTTCCTTACCCATTTTTCTAAATAAATTACCATTTTTCCTGGAAGACCTCGCCTCGTGTCCATGTTTCATGCTGTCGCCTGTGCACTTAGGGTCGAACCCGTTACACAGGGCTAGTAGTATCTACAACTGTATGTACAGATACACACAGAGGTATCGGATCAGGACTCGGTATCGGCCGATACCCTGAGCCCAAGTATCAGAATCGGTATCGGGAGGGGAAAAATGGTAACGGAACATCTCTAATTTTAACGCCCGATTGTCACGACCCGCTCGTTTGAGGTCACAACATAAAAAGAGGGATCAAAACAAAATATATAATCAATAAAGTATATAATCAATATATAATATATAATATTTATTTATTTGTACGAGTTCAACAGTAAAAATAATAAACATAATAAAGTCTAGGGATAAATAAGCAAACAATCACAACGAAAACTTAATTTACATGTTATGAAATGCACAAGAGAAACACAAATTTAAAGAGTCAGCAAAAGGTTACATGTTACACAACAGAACCCCTCCTGAGACTCCCTCCCCACAGATTCTAACCCCAATTAACCTCCAGATTCTTATATAGGCTACCAATTAGCAATTAATTATAGAATAGGCCAATCACGATCAGCCACACTCTCGCCAGTAGGGTCTGGAGAAACCTCAGGGTCGTCACACCGATAAGAGGTGTTTAATGTAAATTGCTCCCATACCTTGGAGGACTTGGGGCGCTGCGCTTTTTCCTGCAAACGCTTCTGTAACCGCCATTGCGCGAGCGACTTTGTATCTGTGTGTGTCTTTGTGTATTTGTGCATCTTGTGGTCGCGCTCCTCAGTAACGTGAGCAGCCCAACTAATCGATAACGGCATTCGTTGACAACAAATTTCATTATCGATAATTATCGATTTTATCGATTAGTTGTTGCAGCCATATTATTATTTTAGATTTTTTTTTGGAATCGTATTCTATATATTTTATGTATGATTTGACATATATAAGAGTTTACAAAACCACATTTGTGCATGACCTTAGGCCAATATGTACAGTATGAATGTTTATTAGTACACACATGTCTTTTTTGACAGTTACCATACGCATACTGGTATGACTGCACATCTGCCAGGTTTTATGGAAAATGGCAAGACATAGTGCTGGACAATAATTCAATATTAATATATATCGCGATAGAATTTTTTTCAATAACGGTGATATGATTTTTAAACACATTTCCGATATTTCGATACACATTTGAATATATATATATACAGTGGCGGACTGGCCATCTGGAGTACCGGGAGTTTTCCCGGTGGTCCGGCCCAGTCAGTACGCAAATATATAAAAAAATGACGGAAACCATAATATTGCATCTCTTTCCTAATCATATGGAGGAGTGCGCGGGCGCCGCCGACAAAGAGTGTGTTGTTGCAGGAGAGAGAGAGGTTGATTTACGACAGCTGTTTACGGGAGTGTAGTCCAGTGCGGGAGATGTATTGTGGGTAATGAGGTCCGGTGTGTGCGAAGTTGAATGCGAATGCGAGATGTAAGCTGGGATATACTGTAGAGTCTGAGTTTTGTATTCTTTTCAGTAGTTTTTAGTTTGATTTAATAGCAGGATCTACCCGAAAGTTTGTACCTGACAATATGCAGCAAAATAAAGAACGGACGTCGACAAGTTTGTCCATCTCATCATTACATGAATTAACGGGCTGTTACACTGCCGCGAGCAACATCAAAAACAAAGCGGAGAAGCTAACTGTGTTTGTTACTGCGCATGCGCATGTTTCGCTCCCTCTATTCAATTCAATTCAATTCAATTTTATTTATATAGCGCTTTTAACAATGGTCATTGTCTCAAAGCAGCTTCACAAAAATTAAAGAAATTAAAAAAAATAAATAAATAAATAAAATAAAAAATTATAAATTATATATATATATAGAATAATTATATATAAAGTAATAAATAAATAAATAAAATTATAATAGAAAATAAATAAATAAAAACAAATAATAATAATAATAATTATAGAAAAGAAAATAATTGGAAGTGTGTATGTGTGAGAAAAATGTGCAGATAATAATGAGACGAATGAATGAAATTTCTCTGATGAGCAAGCCAAGGGTGACGGCGACGGTAACTAAACACCTTCACTTTTAATTTACGGAGGGAGAGATATTGATCATTTCTCGATGCAGCGAAGTTGTTTGAGCAAATTAATAATAATTTCAATGAACGAAAAAGAGGAAGAAGAAAAGGTGGAGCTGAAAAGTACACGCAAATAAGAAAAAGCTTTAGAGGTAAATGCAGTGAAATGCTTCAAATGAAGAGATTCTGCGATTTAAAAAGAGGAAGAAGAATACACTGGCTCATTAAAGTGGAGATTAATTTTTAAGACCACATACTGGTATAAAAATATAACAAACTAAAATGTAAATAAAAAAAGTATCACTGAACATATATTGGGTCATATTTGTAAAACAAAGGAAAGAAAATGAAACAAAGGAAAGAACAATAAGTTCATCATTCAAGTGATTCAGATCAGCGCAAAGTTAGTATGATTTTAAAAGTGATTTAACTCCAGCTGGCACAGTTTCATCCTAGTGGAACAATCTGACTACATGTGCAGTGCCATGGAAAAGTATTTGCCCCTTCCTAGAAACCTCTAGAAACCTCTCTTTTCCTGAGAATTTTTAATATTGTCCATATCGATATAGGAATTATATCGTATCGACCAAAATTAAGAAATATATCGTGATATACATTTTTGCCATATCGTCCAGCCCTAACAAGACATCTTTTCTTTAATGATACAAATGTTCAGTTTCAGAATAATTTCACCACAGATTGAAAATGAAGTGAGAGGGACGTCTGCTCCGGTCGAGGGTGAGATCATGACCCATGTGCCACATGCAGCTATTTCCATTTCATCTCTTTGGCCAACTGGTTAGCGCTGATGTAGAATTCTGGAAACACTTCCTTATACATGTTGTTTTGGTAGAAGATGATTTTACTGTGGAATAAAAAGAAAATAATTTAGCTGGCATTAAAGAAAAGCAAAAACTAAAAGAAAATAAAGGCTGATTGATGTACCGATGCACCAATCTGTTACGCAGAAAACGCAGCAGGCCGAGTAAATCATCCGGAATGTTCTTTTCAAACTGGAGGTCAAAATCTTTAATCTGTAAACACATGATACAATGCATGTTCAGTTCATTCTCTAACAGATGAAAAGTACTAGAAAGCTTTTTTCTCCAGCCCTGACCATCACACCCATATGTGCTTGTAGTTCTTCTCATCCCATGAATATATTTATTCCCCATGTGATGTTATAATGAACACCACTCTTTTAGCAAGGCTTTCCACTAGTTTTTGTGGATTTGTCATCATTCCACTACAATTTAATCCCAAAGGTGTGCAGTGGGGTTAAGTTCAGTCAGGGCTCTGTGCAGGACATATACGTTTTTCCACTCCAACATTAACACAGGCTTGTGCTACAGCATACAGAGACATTCTATACAATTGTGTGTTGCTAAATGTGTGTTAACAGTTTGGGGAAGAGGTGCAGATACTTTTGGAATAGATTAAAATAACCACCTTAGATCTCCAGCCTAAAAACTTTACATATTTTCCCACAGCTTCACTAAGCTCAGCGTCCACCAATTTGTACTTCTGGACTTGTTCTATGTCTCCAATCTTCCTCAGAAATGCATCTCGCCTAGACAGAAACGAACATTAAATATTCCTGAGGGTTAGATCCGGTCAAAAATTCACATGTTCACATTTCCATTTCTCTTTGATTCTAATAATAATAATAATAATAATAATAATAAAATATAAATATCTACAATTTAACCAGTTAAAGTGCAATTAAAGTGCTATATATTGAGGGATCCAGCTCACCTAAGGCTTCTGTTGCTGTTATTCTTGCAAGCCAGGTAGGAAAGTTACACAGTGAAAGAATAGTGAAATGCTGCTTTAAAGGTCAAATCCAGGGTGACAGACAGAAAGCAAAAGCTGAAATATAGCATCAATGAGCAAAATTCAGCATATATACAGTACAGTAAGCATAGAGCGCAATGCTTGTGTTAAAGGGGACATACGGTGCAACATGGACTTTTTCAAGCTGTTTGGACTGCATTGTGTGTTAGGAGAGGGTGTACACAACCACTCTACAATGATAAAGAGCCGCCCAGCGATTTTCTTTAAATTTAATAATATAAGATGCCCCTTCTGAAATCAGGCCGTTTTCAAAAGCCTGTCAGTGTGACATACTGTGTATGACTGTGTATGTGACAAATAAAATTTGAATTTGAATCAAAGGAGAGGAAGATAGGTGGAAGGAGACAGAGGGGGAGAGAGTGAGAGGGAGAGAGAGAGAGACAGAGTATGGGAAGGTGAGCGTGAATGAACAGATGCAAGAGGAGACAGGAAAGCCTCTTTTCCACTGCATAGTACGGCACGACACGGTTCAGTTCAACTCACTTCGGTTCGGCGCAGTTTGGCTCGGTTTGCGCTTCCACTGCAGTGTAGTAACACTTTAGTGTGGGCGGGATTACTCACGCGCGCGGCGCCGCCACTGCCGTGACGTCATCGTAAACGCGCCACAAACAAACACACAACAATGGAGCATATCGACGGCATGGTGTTCTTCATTCTCGGCATGTGGATGTTTTTAACAGCGAGACGAAGGAGTTTGTTTCAAAAGAGGCCGACGGTTAATACAAAAAGGTGCGTGCGATCCTTCTCTGGCTGTTCTAAATATAGCGGTTCTGTTGTGTCTCGTGTCGCAAGTTCGGTGACGCAGTAATGACGATTTTCTCCGGCTAATCAGTGACCAGCAGAGTTTACACGTCACGTTTTGGTAACGGTTCGGCGCGCTTGGAACCTCGGCCGAGGTGGTACTGAAAAAAGGAACAGGTACCAGGTACTGTTCCCAGTGGAAAACCCCCCAAAAGTGAGTAAAATTGAACCGTGTCGTGCAGTACTATGCAGTGAAAAAGCGCCATAAGATAGCAGCAGGGAAGATTTAACACGTTAATATCAGATCTATGAGGAAGAGAGCAAGAGAGTAGAAATAACTCCTTTATATATAAAATAATTCTAACATCATGTAAAATTATTTTTAACTGTTTTTTAAATATTTTTAACTGTTGTCAAAGCTATACCCCACTTGTATTGTGAAGACACGCCCCACAGAACTGGGGGGCGGGTTCAGTAGAGGTCATTAACATTTAAAGGAGCATGTACTGAAACAGGTTGCTGAGAACAGAGCTACTTTTTACCAGGTAAAAGTCATGTTTTTTTTACACAACAATTGAGAATTTTTAATTAAAGTATATTACAAACTTTTCATTAGGACCCTAAAGAATCATATTAACCTATGCAAAATTGAGACTGTATGTCCACTTTAAAACGTGTGAAAATTCTAATCTCGAGATCCAGTGTTAATGTTACTGCATGCAACAAAATTAAAGACGAGTGGAATATTTTGTTACCAGAGATCCAGACTTTCCTGTATTTTTAAATGTAGGCTTGAGGAATAGTTTCTTCTTACTCTGTATCGTTCCAGAAATAAGGATGTTCTACTGCCTCCTTGATGCTCAACCTGGATTTTGGTTCATGTTCAATCATTTTCTCAATCAGATCTTTTGCTTCCACATCAGTTGTTTCATCCAGTTGGTAATTTCCTTTCCGAATGTTTTCTTCTGTTTCATACCCTGTGCCAAAGGGATGTTTCCCACCAGAGAGGATGTAATACATCAACATTCCAGCCACCTGTAACCACAAGTAACTGTGTTAATTTAACCCTAAAAATAAACACACTTTTAACTTCAAAAGATGTTTGTAGATCAATAATGAAAGTTGTATATTCTATATATATATATATATATATATTTATTTTTTTTTTGTTTGTTTGTTTTAAATGTTCATTGAGAAACACATTAGTGACTATGAGACGGACCTGAATGTCAGTGCTTGTTTTGTATGCAGGCGTTCCGTCTGTTTTCAGGATCTCTGCTGCCTCCCAGCCTCGTGTTCCAGCTCTGGACATGTGCACCGTACTTGCGTCTTGGTTTACCATGCAGCTTATACCAAAGTCAGCCAATCTTGCGTTTCCTTCCACATCTGTTAAAAGGATTGATAAAGTTATTTCGACACTATCCAGTATGTGTGTGTACTGTGATCGTGTGATTAGCAAACAACAGAGGAGTCACCTGAAACCCACTCACTCATCCATCAATTAATCACCAAGGCAGATACATCTTGTGAACGAAAGTCACAACTGGAACAGCTCATGAGAGATTGGCCAACAGTATGCACCCCTGAGATCGGTCATACCAATGTAGTCAAACATCGTATCATAACCACTAATGAAGTACCTATTCGCCGGAAAGCCTACCGAGTATCTCCTGAGAAACAGCTCTTTATCGATCAAGAGATAAATACAATGCTTGATAAGGAAATAATTCAGCCTTCAACATCTCCCTGGGCCGCTCCAATTGTCCTTGTACATAAAAAAGAGGGAGGACAAAGATTCTGTGTTGACTTCAGGGGAGTGAACTCAAAGACTCTACTAGACGCATATCCTATGCCACAGATACAGGATATCCTCGAGTCTCTTCATGGAGCTGCAATTTTCAGTACCCTAGATCTTAAAAGTGGGTATTGGCAGGTTGAGATGGAACCTGAAAGCATTCCCAAGACCGCTTTTGTGACCTCATCCGGTTTATGTGAATTTCTCCGTTTACCTTTTGGGCTAAAAAATGCTGCTGCTTCTTTTCAGCGATTGATGGAGTTGGTACTAAAGGATGTAAAGGGAAAAAGTTGTTTTGTGTATATCGATGACATTGTGGTCTATTCTAAGACAGAAGAAGAACATTTAACCCACTTGCAGGGAGTATTTCATTGTCTTTTTAAAGCAGGGCTTACGCTGAATCTACAGAAGTGCAACCTCATGCAGAAGTCTTTGACGTTCTTGGGGCATGTGGTATCCAGGAATGGAATTCAAACCGACCCGGCTAAGGTTGAAGCTGTTACTCAGTTTCCTGTCCCTCAATGTCTAAAGGAAGTACAATGTTTTTTGGGGCTTGCAGGATGGTATCAAAGGTTTATTCCAAAATTTTCTGAGAAAGCTGCCCCATTGCATGCTTTAAAAAGGAAAGGAGCAACATGGACCTGGACTGAAGAATGTCAAACGTCATTTGAATTGATCAAACAAGAACTGATCAGGGCTCCTATTTTGATTGCTCCTGATTTGACGAGGCCTTTTAAAGTTCAGACCGATGCTAGCAATGTTGGTTTGGGAGCCGTGCTGACACAAGAGATAGAAGGGGTCGAACACGTCATTGCATATGCTTCACGTCTGTTACAAGGGGCTGAAAAGTCATATTCTGTTTCGGAAAAGGAGTGCTGTGCAGTTATATGGGCTGTAGAGAAATGGAGACCTTATTTAGAAGGCAGGCCATTTGAAGTGATAACTGATCACGTGGCCCTCACCTGGGTATTTAATCACCCGAAGCCGTCTTCTAGATTGACTCGATGGGCTATTCGTCTGCAAGAATTTGATTTCAGTGTCAAGTATCGCAAAGGGCAGTGCAACATTGTACCAGACACTCTTTCACGCAGCGTTTCCGATCCTGCTTTGATCCCCGTCATAGCCCATATCAAATCCCAAGACTCGGCCACTTCTTTTTCTAGTTTTCCAATTGATTGGTCTGACATTGCTAGAGCACAACAGGATGACCCAGAAGTTCAGGAACTCACCGCTAAAGCCAAGTCACTCATGGATCCAGATCCAACACGAGTGCATTACCTATTAAAAAATGGCTTTCTTTTTCGAAGCATGCCTGATGGGCAGAAAGGACCCAAATTACAGCTAGTTATTCCAACTTGCTTACGAAAAGACTTAATCTCCTATGCGCATGACAACCCCTTATGTGGGCACCTTGGCAGGCTCAAGACTCTACTGAGGTTGGTAGACATCTGTCATTGGCCCACACTACGTTCTGACATCTGGAAATACTGCAAAGAGTGTCAGGTTTGTCAACAACACAAACCCTCAATTTCTAAACTAGCTGGGCGTATGCAGTCAACCCCAGTGGTAGAACCTGGACACATGCTGGGGATCGATCTCATGGGGCCATTTCCTAAGAGTTCTAAGTTGAATGAGCATCTCCTTGTTGTGGTAGACTACTGTTCGAAATGGGTGGAGTTGTTCCCTCTGAGGGTGGCTAAAGCACCTCAGATTGCTCGCATTTTAATAGAAGAAATCTTTACCAGGTGGGGAACTCCAAGGTATTTGGTGTCTGATCGAGGAAGCCAATTTACTTCCCATCTCCTCAGTCTAGTATGTAAGCAATGGAGTGTCATCCAGAAGTTGACTACTACGGCGCATCCCCAGACTAACCTTACGGAAAGGGTCAACCGTACGCTTAAAACTATGATCTCGTCCTACGTTCAAGACCACCATCGGCACTGGGACAAATGGTTGGCAGAGTTTCGTTTTGCCATAAACACCGCTTGGCAGGAAAGTATTGGATTCACTCCAGCTGAAGTTGCACTGGGCAGGAAACTAAAAGGACCTCTAGAGAGAGCCATTTATAGACCTCCTGACCCAGACAGTCCAGCATACCCTGTGTTGGAGAGACAGAAGGAACTGATAAAAACTGTGCAGAGGAATGTGGAACGAGCCCAGGAAAAGCAAAGACGATACTATGATCTCCGGAGAAAGACTGCTCATTACCAAGTTGGAGATTTGGTTTGGGTTCGCACTCATCCTTTGTCACGCGCTAGTGAGGGATTTATGGCTAAACTTGCTGTTAAGTGGAAAGGTCCTGCTAGGATTGTAAAATGTCTTGGCCCCGTTAATTATTCTATTTCATTTATTGATGAACCTGATCAGGTTGATACTCATCATGTACAAAATTTAAAGCCTTTCTATGGTACTGTGTAACGTTTCCAAATGAAGGGGGGGATATGTAACGATCAAGTCTTGTTACATGGTTTAATGTGTAATAGTGGAATGTTCATCCTGACCACTAGGGGCACCACTAGCTTCACTAGTTTGAATAAAAGAGGAAGTAGTAGAACAAGAGAGAGATTCAGTTGTTGCCTCATGGCAGATTGCTACTTCTCTAGAAGATCCTGGTTTGGGAAACAGTTGTTTGCTGCTCAACTAGAATATTTTGTTTAACCTACATCTTTATGCTACTGTGTGGAAAGTAGGATTATGGAGTTTGGGTGCAAAGTCGCAACTGCCCAAGATCTTTTTAATCTTTAAGTGGGACTTTAATGGACTTTTGGCCTATCCCAAGGAGGACATCCCTTTCAATCCGTGCTTTCATCTCTTCATCAACCTACCCTGCAACAGATAAGACTTTACTCTTTGTCAAAGGGTTTTCTCTCCTAACATCTGAGATGGACATTTATACGACCATACATTTGTGTTGAACATTGATTATCTTGTCTATGAACATTTCATATAATTGGATTTTGTATGTTCTCATATTTATGTAAAGCTTCAATATACGCTGGCAAATGACTTTCGTTAATCCTTGTGTCTTACATATTCTGGTAATGCTTGTAACACTACCTCATAGGTTATTGCAAAGTTGGACCCCCTTTTAATTTTTATGGCTATACTGGCCTAAAGAGCCGGAACGGTTAGAGATTGGAATGGAGATACAGTGGTGTGAAAAACTATTTGCCCCCCTCCTGATTTCTTATTCTTTTGCATGTTTGTCACACAAAATGTTTCTGATCATCAAACACATTTAACTATTAGTCAAAGATAACACAAGTAAACACAAAATGCAGTTTTTAAATGAGGGGTTTTATTATTTAGGGAGAAAAAAAATCCAAACCTACATGGCACTGTGTGAAAAAGTAATTGCCCCCTGAACCTAATAACTGGTTGGGCCACCCTTAGCAGCAATAACTGCAATCAAGCGTTTGCGATAACTTGCAACGAGTCTTTTACAGCGCTCTGGAGGAATTTTGGCCCACTCATCTTTGCAGAATTGTTGTAATTCAGCTTTATTTGAGGGTTTTCTAGCATGAACCGCCTTTTTAAGGTCATGCCACAACATCTCAATAGGATTCAGGTCAGGACTTTGACTAGGCCACTCCAAAGTCTTCATTTTGTTTTTCTTCAGCCATTCAGAGGTGGATTTGCTGGTGTGTTTTGGGTCATTGTCCTGCTGCAGCACCCAAGATCGCTTCAGCTTGAGTTGACGAACAGATGGCCGAACATTCTCCTTCAGGATTTTTTGGTAGACAGTAGAATTCATGGTTCCATCTATCACAGCAAGCCTTCCAGGTCCTGAAGCAGCAAAACAACCCCAGACCATCACACTACCACCACCATATTTTACTGTTGGTATGATGTTCTTTTTCTGAAATGCTGTGTTACTTTTACGCCAGATGTAACGGGACACGCACCTTCCAAAATGTTCAACTTTTGTCTCGTCGGTCCACAAGGTATTTTCCCAAAAGTCTTGGCAATCATTGAGATGTTTTTTAACAAAATTGAGACGAGCCTTAATGTTCTTTTTGCTTAAAAGTGGTTTGCGCCTTGGAAATCTGCCATGCAGGCCGTTTTTGCCCAGTCTCTTTCTTATGGTGGAGTCGTGAACACTGACCTTAATTGAGGCAAGTGAGGCCTGCAGTTCTTTAGATGTTGTCCTGGGGTCTTTTGTGGCCTCTCGGATGAGTCGTCTCTGCGCTCTTGGGGTAATTTTGGTCGGCCGGCCACTCCTGGGAAGGTTCACCACTGTTCCATGTTTTTGCCATTTGTGGATAATGGCTCTCACTGTGGTTCGCTGGAGTCCCAAAGCTTTAGAAATGGCTTTATAACCTTTACCAGACTGATAGATCTCAATTACTTTTGTTCTCATTTGTTCCTGAATTTCTTTGGATCTTGGCATGATGTCTAGCTTTTGAGGTGCTTTTGGTCTACTTCTCTGTGTCAGGTAGCTCCTATTTAAGTGATTTCTTGATTGAAACAGGTGTGGCAGTAATCAGGCCTGGGGGTGACTACAGAAATTGAACTCAGGTGTGATAAACCACAGTTAAGTTATTTTTTAACAAGGGGGGCAATCACTTTTTCACACAGGGCCATGTAGATTTGGAGTTTTTTTTCTCCCTTAATAACGTAAACCTTCATTTAAAAACTGCATTTTGTGTTCAATTATGTTATCTTTGACTAATAGTTAACGGTTTTTGATGAGCAGAAACATTTAAGTGTGACAAACATGCAAAAGAATAAGAAATCAGGACGGGGGCAAATAGTTTTTCACACCACTGTATGTCCAATCTATAACCGTTCCGTTGTTAAAGGAGCTGTTCATGAGCCAATCTATAACCGTTCCGGCTCTTTAGGCCAGTATAGCCATAAAAATTAAAAGGGGGTCCAACTTTGCAATAACCTATGAGGTAGTGTTACAAGCATTACCAGAATATGACTTTTCAGCCCCTTGTAACAGACGTGAAGCATATGCAATGACGTGTTCGACCCCTTCTATCTCGTGTCAGCACGGCTCCCAAACCAACATTGCTAGCATCGGTCTGAACTTTAAAAGGCCTCGTCAAATCAGGAGCAATCAAAATAGGAGCCCTGATCAGTTCTTGTTTGATCAATTCAAATGACGTTTGACATTCTTCAGTCCAGGTCCATGTTGCTCCTTTCCTTTTTAAAGCATGCAATGGGGCAGCTTTCTCAGAAAATTTTGGAATAAACCTTTGATACCATCCTGCAAGCCCCAAAAAACGTTGTACTTCCTTTAGACATTGAGGGACAGGAAACTGAGTAACAGCTTCAACCTTAGCCGGGTCGGTTTGAATTCCATTCCTGGATACCACATGCCCCAAGAACGTCAAAGACTTCTGCATGAGGTTGCACTTCTGTAGATTCAGCGTAAGCCCTGCTTTAAAAAGACAATGAAATACTCCCTGCAAGTGGGTTAAATGTTCTTCTTCTGTCTTTTGGATTGCCCCTTGTGGTCAGGATGAACATTCCACTATTACACATTAAACCATGTAACAAGACTTGATCGTTACAGTAGTGAGTAGATGATTGTGAGTAGGTGATTTCAGAATGGTGAGTTTCTCAATGAAAGAAGCTTATTAGATGGAAAAATAAATACATACCAATTAAAATATTCCTGGGTTTTAAATCTCTGTGAATGATTCGAGCATTGTGGAGGGCTTGCAATCCAAGAAGAACTTCCTTCATCACTTTCTTCAAAACATCCTGGTCCAGTTCTCTGGTTTGCTTGTATTCTTCAAAGTCATATTCACAGAGTTGCAGGCAGAGGTAAACAAAAGTCTGGTCTTCTGTGAAATCTAGATATCTGACGATGTTCTTGTGCTCCAGCTTTAAATCACGCAGTATTTTAATCTCATCCTTCAGTTGTTCGTTGTCATCCTTGAGCATTCGCTTAACTGCTACCTCGGTACCATCATCCCTCATCCCAATGTACACCTTGGTTCCTGGGGCTCCTCTTCCTATTTCATATTTACTGTTTGTGGACAGGAAAAGTTTTCCATTTCCTAGCTTCCCAAAATCAGGATCTTCGATAAGTTCCTGAAATTTGGTTCGATATTCATTGCTGCACTTCAGCCATCGTTCTTTAAGTTTGGTGCGAGTTTTATTGTCCAGTCCCTGTGGGCCTGTGAGTGATGTGGAGTAAAAAAAGACAGCTGAGAATACAGAACCACTAGGGTGTAAACTTCAGGCTTTCATGAAATGATTTTAGTGACGCCTTTAAATTCAGGAATGATGTGTAGAGAAGAACTACTCTAACATGTTGCTGCTTTTGTGATTCATGAACAGTGTTGGGGAAGTTACTCTAAAGAAGTAGGTAGTAATTTGTAGATTACTTTTTTTAACTTGTAATTTGATTACACATCAACATCAGACATTTTCATACATCTTACCATCTATATGCTGGTCCAATGACGGATTTTCATTCTGCTTCTTCTTCATGTCTTCAACAACGTCAGCATCCAGGGTGATGTTATGAGAGATATTAATACATAAGATGTAACATTAGATATCCATTTATTGCAAATATATGTATATATATATGCAAATGCTTTCACTGAGCCAGTTTATATTCAAAATTAATAAAAGGAAACTACAGAACCCAGTACAGACCTTTCCTCCTGTATTTCTTCTCCAGTTCTTTAACGAGGAAACGTTCATATTTCATTAGCGCTTTATAAAATGCAGCTTTGCTTTGTTTGTTGTTTAACGACTTGTAGAGTTCTCTCATCCGTTGTTGGGTTGTACGTTCGGCTTGGATATTTGCATATGACTCGGGGTTGATATGGTTCCCTTGCAGCAGTTTATCAGCCAGCGGCATCACTGAGGAGACCCTCATGATAAGCTTGTACCTCATGGCATCAACAAATTCAGCACCTGTAGTGATGTTATGAACTATAAATACATGAACACAAGCATCCGCTACATATGCATTTAAAAAATAAAAGTTGCTTTTTCTAAAAATAAAACCAATTAATCTTTGTTTCTCTTATATATTTTACATTGCTGTTTAATTAAGCAAAAGTACGATTACTCGATTAATCTATTAAATTTTTGGTAGAATATTTTGGATTACTAAAATATTCGATAGCTACAGCCGTATATTAATGTCTCATAAATAAATGGAACAAATAACATGATCTCAAAATATTTTTTTTCATTGTATAAGATTTTTTAAATTATTTTTTCTTGTATATTTAAAATATATATTTTTTATATTTTGTTCTATTTATTTCTTGTTAATTGTTTTTACATTTTAAGGTCACGGGCGGTTGTTTAAGCATTTCACTGCATATCATACTGTGTATGTAACAATTTGAATTTGATTGTGCAGTTGGTAGGTTTTAAAATAAATATCAGTATTCGTGTCGTCAACCACATGATGTGATATCCTTTTCCGACAATTTAAATAGCAAACAAACTTTCATTAGAATTAGATGATTTAATATTTTTTGTATAAAATATACTTTTGCTAAATACATTTTAATAAAATGTATTAATTATTTATGTATTTATTGATCTACTTCTTTCTGTTGAGTAATTTTTTGTAGACATTTTAGACATTATATTAATTTAAAGTGTTTTAATATAAGTATATAATACATATAGATCATGATACATATTGTGTATTGATTGCAGGTTTACATACGTGCGGTGGCCATCCTCTGCAAAAGAAAAAGAAAAAAAAGTTAACAATGAATCGGGACATAAATGTTATTTTATTGCTGTAAATTAAATCTCTTTTTCACTGGAAACTACAGTACCATCTGTTACGCTCAGTTTCCCCAGCAGTCATGGACTTCCACAATACGCTGCCGTCATAAATGGCACACCAATGTAAATGTAATCTAAAACATAAAATTAAAACATTGTTAGGACGTTTTCCTGCGTCTGAACAGAGCAAAGTGAAAAGGATAAAATCAATAGCAATGTTAGAGCTTCCGAGTGGCGCAGTGGTAGAGTGCGCGCCCAGAGAAAAGGAGAGAATTAATTTTCTTGTCTTTGAAATACATAAAGGGCATGAGTAGAAAGGTTATGGTTAAAGTAGTAAAATTAAACGCTTAATTGTTTAAACAGAAAATAGTTTAATGGTTTAAATAAAAATAGATGCCGCAATGAGCATTTAGTTACACCTGAAAAGTAACATAGAGCAACATAGAGTCGTTTAAATAAATCACTGATCAATAGCTTCTGTTACAAACATTTAAATAATTTATTCCGACAGATGTACCCGTTTTACAGTACATACAGTATAAAATTACCGGCTTATCACTGATCGACAGTTATATCAATACCATCTAACATTAATTTAGATTGTCTGAGCTCATAAGAACCATAGGCTAGGTGACTCTTAATGAGCATAATTAAACCGGGGCGAAAAGTTCTCATTAATGAATTAAACTCTCTAGTAGTTACTGGAAGTCCATAGAGAGTCAGGAACTTTTAACTTTTTTTTGTGTTGTTATTGCTGCAGTTATTATTCTTGAATGTGTTTAACATGTTCTGTATTCTTTTGGGTTGTCTCAAAAAAAAAAAAGCCTCTCTTACGCCTCTTTTTTATTTATTTTTAAATAAAAAATATTTATTTTAATATAGCAAAATGAAAATAAATAAAAATAAAATGCTAATGACTCGGTCTGCTGTGTGTGTGTGTGTGTGTGTGAGAGAGAGAGAGGTGTCACGGTCTTACATACTGATGAAAAGTGGTGGATTATTCAGTGAAACGAGGCTCAGCTGAAAGATGTTAGGCACATCAGTCAGATGTGTATACCCATTATTTATACCCAAATAAAAGGTATTTCTGAGTGTTCTTATATAGTTGTAAAATAACAGATGTACAAATGGTGCGCACTGAATATTAAACCTATACCAGGCACAATGACTTTTGTTGGTTTGCTGTTTTTTCTATAGTATGCTGAGCAAAATTTAAAAAAATTTAATAAATAAAACAGCATCACCCAGGGATCGAACCCGGATCACCCGGATGAAAGGGCGAGGACTTAACTGCTGCACCACTCAGACACTTAGAGACAACATGCCCCAGTCACGTTAATAAGCCCCTCGACTTCTTTGAAAGAAAGCTCTAGATAAGTGACGAAGTAAGCCTGTTATAATATTTGCACGTGTATTTTATCTGTTTTGAACTTGGTGTTATTTGATCTTATTGGTTTAGAAATTTATATGTCAATAAATAGTAAACTTGGCCGATTTCGTTATAATTTTGTTGACAAGTGGGGCTTGAAAATTCTCCCACCCCCTTAAGTGGGGAATGACAGAAATATGGTCATTTATTTCAGTTAATAAATATACTATACATTTTTTTAACTCATTATTGTACAGTACACATCAATAGCTCTGGTTCAGATTTTTCATGTTTGTTGTGGAAATTAAAATCACTGTTGTATTTACTGCAATGAATGAAAATGTAACTTTGCGCCACCTGGCGGCTATTTTACGAATGACTTTGAAATGCAATGATTTATTTTGCCCGCTGTCGCCTTTAAACGGTGGTGAGCGCGACGGTAATAACCATTCCGATTGAGTAACCACTGTAATGCTGCTGTCAGTAATATCATTGCACCTTTTACAATTATTGTTTTACAATAATGATCAGACACCAAGATGGCGCCGGTGAGGTCGGCTGCCGTCACGACTGCTCCGACCACCTTTTCTTTGTTTTTGTTTTTTAAGTTAGTTTTCAGTGTTTTAAAATCGGCAAAATCACCACCATTGAGTACATTAGGTATGATAGAGACACTCTTGTTTCTATTGGTATACAATGTACTCACAATTCGACGGTTTTAACTCCGGATCCGAGCTGGCCGAGTGAGATCCTGAGGGAGAACAATGGACGCGACGCGAAGCGACGGACCCGAGGGAAACGAGCTGGCGTGAGGAACAGGCTGAGAGCCCGTGCACACCGCACACCTCTGCCTAGCATCCTGCTCGCCAACGTCCAGTCACTGGAGAACAAACTCGATGACCTCAGGGCCAGGATAAAGTTCCAGAGAGACATTCGGGACTGCAATCTCCTCTGCTTCACCGAGACATGGCTGAACCCAGCGGTGCCAGACCACGCCATACAGCCGGCCGAGTTCTTCTCAGTTCACCGCATGGACAGGACGCGGGACTCGGGGAAGTCAAGGGGAGGCGGCGTGTGCTTAATGGTGAACAACAGCTGGTGCAACAGCGCGAGCGTTGTTCCTCTTACACGCTCCTGCACACCAAACCTGGAACTACTGTCCATCATGTGTCGTCCATTTTATCTTCCACGGGAGTTCACATCGGTCATAATCAGCGCCGTTTACATACCTCCACAAGCGGACACTGAAACTGCCTTATGCGAGCTGCATGAGGCGCTCACACAGCACCAGACACAACACCGGGACGCTGCGCTCATTGTGGCGGGGGATTTTAATAGTGCCAACCTCAAACGCGCAGCGCCGAACTTTTATCAGCACATCACCTGCCCCACCAGGGGCGAAAGGACACTGGACCATTGTTATACCACGGTCAAAGACGGTTACAAGGCACAATCTCGTCCAGCGTTTGGTAAATCCGACCACGCCGCCATTTTCCTCATGCCAAAATATAAACAAAGGCTGAAACAGGAAGTTCCGGTCCTGAGGGAGGTCGCGCGCTGGACGGACCAATCGGTGGCCGCGTTACAGGACGCACTCGATGACGCAGACTGGGACATGTTTAGAAACAGCTCCGATGATGACGTCAGCGTGTTTACGGAAGCGGATTGTGGGATTTATTGAAAAGCTGGCAGACGATACGGTAGAGAAAAAGACTATCAGAACGTTTCCCAACCAAAAGCCGTGGGTGGATAAAAACCATCCGCGATGCTCTGAGATCTCGCACAGCTGCCTACAACACGGGACTTGCATCGGGGGACATGGAACCGTACAAGGCTGCGTCATATAACGTCCGGAAGGCGGTGAAAGAGGCGAAGCAGCGCTACGGGAGAAAACTAGAGTCACAGCTTCAACAGAGTGACTCTAGGAGCCTGTGGCAGGGACTGAGAACAATAACGGACTACAAAGCACCAACATCCGGTATGACGAACGTGGACGCGACTCTGGCAGACGAGCTGAACACATTTTACGCTCGCTTCGAGGCTGCAGCTAAAGACGCTAGCAATGCTAATGCTAACGGCGCTAATGCTAACGGCGCTAATGCTAACGGCGCTAATGCTAGCGGCGCTAACGGCTGCAGACAGGAAGACACAGTCAGCACCGGGAACGCGCTCATCATCTCCGAGCACGACGTGAGGAGAGCCTTCAAGAGAGTGAACACCAGGAAAGCAGCAGGACCAGACGGCATCTCAGGTCGTATTCTCAGAGCCTGCGCAGACCAGCTAGCACCTGTGTTCACTGAGATATTCAACATCTCTTTATCTCAGTCGGTGATCCCCACATGCTTCAAAGAGTCCATTATTGTTCCTGTTCCAAAGAAACCACATCCTGCTTCTCTCAATGACTATCGCCCTGTAGCTCTCACCTCAGTAGTGATGAAGTGCTTTGAACGCCTTATCAGAGACTTCATCATTTCTTCACTACCCGACACACTGGACCCACTACAGTTTGCATACCGTCAGAACCGCTCCACAGACGATGCAATCTCTCATCTCCTCCACACATCACTCTCACCTGGACACTAGGAAAGGGAATTATGTTAAAATGCTCTTCATCGACTACAGCTCTGCTTTTAACACAATAATTCCTTCCACACTCACCACCAAGCTGGAGCACCTGGGACTGAGCTCATCTATATGTCAGTGGATCTCCAATTTTCTGACTGGCAGACCACAGGCAGTAAGGATGGGCGGGCATGTCTCAGCTACACTCACTCTCAGCACTGGAGCCCCCCAGGGTTGTGTTCTGAGCCCCCTGCTGTACTCTTTGTACACCCACGACTGCGTGGCCACTACCAACTCCACCTCCATCATCAAGTTTGCTGACGACACCGTCGTGGTCGGACTGATCACCAACAATGATGAGTCGGACTACCTAGAGGAGATTGGAAATCTGGAGAACTGGTGCCAGAGGAACAATCTCCTCCTGAACGTCAGTAAGACAAAGGAGCTGATAGTGGACTTTAGTACAAAGCAGGAGAGGAACTACCAGACCCCCGTCATCAACAGGAGCCCAGTGGAGAGAGTGGACAGCTTCAGATACCTCGGTGTTCACATCACGCAGGACCTATCATGGTCCTGTCACATCAACACCGTGGTGAAAAAAGCCCGGCAGCGTCTCTACCACCTCAGACGCTTGAGAGACTTTAGACTGCCCTCCAAGGTGCTCAGGAACTTCTACTCCTGCACCATAGAGAGCATCCTGACGGGAAACATCACGACCTGGTTCGGGAACAGCACCATGCAGGACAGACGAGCTCTACAGAGGGTGGTGCGATCAGCCGAACGCATCATCCGCACTGAGCTCCCTGACCTGCACTCCATCTACAGCAAGCGGTGCTGGACTAAGGCCAGGAAGATCATGAAGGACCTCAGTCACCCCAGTAATGGACTGTTCTCTTTGTTGCGGTCTGGGAAGAGATTCCGCTCCCTAAAGGCCAACACAGAGAGACTGAGGAGGAGCTTCTTCCCGCAGGCGATAAGGTCTCTCAATCACACCTCCACACAGGACTAATAACATCTTTTAAGCTCACAACACTGACTGGACAATCATGGACACATTCATACACACTTGCACTAAATACTCATACATCTGGATAATTGCACATGTCACCTTTCATGCATATTTGCACAACCACGGACACTTTAATACCATATTTCTATATTTTTGCAATATTTTATGCCCTTATGCACAGTTAATTTTACAAATTTTACTAGTTAAAATTATTTCTTAGTATTTCCTTTTTATTGATTATTTATTTTACGCACAAGATTTTATTTTCTTATTTTCTTTTTTTTTAAGGTCACTGGCGGTCGTATAAAAGCATTTCACTGCATATTATACTGTGTATGATTGTGTATGTGACTAATAAAATTTGAATTTGATAATGTGTAGAAATAACTGCCACGGCAACGGGTGGAGCATGGTCATTATTTTTCCCAATAACAGATTATTGCAGAGGCATTTTATTTAATTCATGCTATTTTGATTTCAAAATCCCATTTTTCATAATGGCCTATTTATTTCATAATGCGACTTTTCAGCAGAATGAGTCATTCTGTCAATCAAGAGCGATAGGGCGGAGACAGTTGTGTGATTGGTTGCTCCTTTATTCAGACGTAAAAGTAATAGCTTATAAAGTATCGATTTAGGTCTAATGGCGCAATACGTATGCAGTAGGTGGCAGTATAGTGTCTACTGGTAAATTATCCCTCTCTATCTGATCTGCTAAAATGAGCAGAACTGACTGTTCACACCAGTCCGCCATCGTCCATGACTTTTGACTTAGCACACAACTTGCTAGTATAAAAATATAACGCAATACAGAAATAAATGCTTTTTAAGTATATTATTTGAAGTATCACTGAACACACACTACCGTTCAAAAGTTTGTGGTCTCTTTCTAACTCCATGATGGTTCCTGATGTTTATTTCTTTCTACATTGTAAAGTTTTGCTGAAGGCGTCCAAAAACTGCATGAATCTCCTTTGAACAGTTGATATTGAGATGTTTCTGCTACTTCTGCTCTGTAAAGACTTCATAACGCCTCTAATCTGAGCTGCTGTTAATTGGTCATTTTTCAGGCTGATAACTCTAAATGAACTTCTCGTCTGCAGCAGAGGTAGGTTTTGGTCTCGTCCTCCTGGGACGGCCTTCATGAGAGACAGTTTCATTATGGTGCTGGACGGATTTTGCAAATGCACTTGACACAATACTGTTCTTGCAGGAACTATTACAGAAAGGCCGACCTCTGTGTCTTACAATAACAACTAACTGGTGTTTTTCTTGTTGTTACGTAATTACCTAATTCCATATGTTATTTTATAGTTTTGAAATCCACAGTATTGTTGTAGAATGTAGAAAATAAATCACTAAACAAAAACAAAGAAATTAGCAAGTGACCCCAAACTTTTGAACCGTACTGTATATTGGGTCATATTTGTAAAACAAAGGAAAGAACATTAAGACAAACAACATATAAAACTATAAAGACAATATTTTAGCAGGGGGGGGGGGGATCATCTTGATGCAGTCAGTGTAAGATCTACCACTCATCAGTGTAAGCTGCAAGTGCAGCAGGTCAGTGATGATGAACCAGTGCCTGCTGATGATGACCAGCACGTCTCCCCTGATCTACCAGAGTGAAAATGATGCCAATCAAACTGAACAGGTAATCTGGAATAAAATCAGTAGCAGCATCAGCTTATGCTAGTAATTATTATTGTAGTCAATATTATTTCAAAATACAGGGTTTCTGCAGGTTTCATAATGTCAAATTTAAGACTTTTTAAGACCAATATGAATTAAATTTAAGACCTATATCACAGCATCAAAAACACAAGAAAATGCAGAATTGCAGAATCACCTACAGGTCCTTCTCAAAAAATAGCAAATTGTGATAAAGTTCATTATTTTCTGTAATGTACTGATAAACATTAGACTTTCATATATTTTAGATTCATTACACACAAACTGAAGTAGTTCAAGCCTTTTATTGTTTTAATATTGATGATTGTGGCATACAGCTCATGAAAACCCAAAATCCCTATCTCAAAAAATTTGCATATCATGAAAAGGTTCTCTAAATGAGCTATTAACCTAATCATCTGAATCAACTAATTAACTCTAAACACCTGCAAAAGATTCCTGAGGCTTTTAAAAGCTCCCAGCCTGGTTCATTACTCAAAACCGCAATCATGGGTAAGACTGCCCACCTGACTGCTGTCCAGAAGGCCATCATTGACACCCTCAAGCAAGAGGGTAAGACACAGAAAGACATTTCTGAACGAATAGGCTGTTCCCAGAGTGCTGTATCAAGGCACCTCAGTGGGAAGTCTGTGGGAAGGAAAAAGTGTGGCAGAAAACGCTGCACAACGAGAAGAGGTGACCGGGCCCTGAGGAAGATTGTGGAGAAGGACCGATTCCAGACCTTGGGGGACCTGCGGAAGCAGTGGACTGAGTCTGGAGTAGAAACATCCAGAGCCACCGTGTACAGGCGTGTGCCGGAAATGGGCTACAGGTTGCAAATTTTGCATGTCATTCGGAAATCAAGGTGCCAGAGTCTGGAGGAAGACTGGGGAGAGGGAAATGCCAAAATGCCTGAAGTCCAGTGTCAAGTACCCACAGTCAGTGATGGTCTGGGGTGCCATGTCAGCTGCTGGTGTTGGTCCACTGTGTTTTATCAAGGGCAGGGTCAATGCAGCTAGCTATCAGGAGATTTTGGAGCACTTCATGCTTCCATCTACTGAAAAGCTTTATGGAGATGAAGATTTCATTTTTCAGCACGACCTGGCACCTGCTCACAGTGCCAAAACCACTGGTAAATGGTTTACTGACCATGGTATTACTGTGCTCAATTGGCCTGCCAACTCTCCTGACCTGAACCCCATAGAGAATCTGTGTGTTATTGTGAAGAGAAAGTTGAGAGACAAGACACAAGAATCTGCAAAAGGATTCCCGACCAAGTATTGAGTGCAGAACTGAACATAATTATTTGAAGGTTGACTTTTTTTGTATTAAAAACACTTTTCTTTTATTGGTCGGATGAAATATGCTAATTTTTTGAGATGGGGATTTTGGGTTTTCATGAGCTGTATGAGAAGGACCTGTATATTTATTGCAACAGTGCTGAAGACAGGTTAGATGCATTGTTGAAATACAAAAAATAACAACATACAAACAGCTTAGCACAAATCTGTAGTGTGTATGCACACGTGTGTGTGTTACATTAATCTCAGCTCTTCTCCCTTGGCCAGAATCTCTTCCTCAATGTTGTTGAGCTCAGCTGATTTCTCCTTGCTGGCCCTCCTCAAAGCATTTGACTTAGTTATTAGCTGAGCCATCTTGCTGCCAGGATTGGCACCCTGTCCAGGGTGTACCCCGCCTAGTGTCCGAAGTCTCCTGGGATAGGCTCCAGGCCCCCCGCGACCCTGAACACAGGATTAAGCGGTATAGAAGATGAATGAATGAATCTTACTGCCAGCCTTGCCTTCAGCCTCCTCTTGGAAGAGTTCAAAACATTTAAAATTCACATTGGGCCCATCCATTGAAAAGGACACCAGTTTTCTTAGGTCAAGGGGATCCACACACTCCTGAGAAAAAATAAGTGGAATTAAAATACAATTAAATTATTTCATAAATAGTTTTCACAAAGGAAAGTAGTATAAACAATATGAAAAATGAATAACAATCAACTTAATAAAACAGAAAAGGTAACCCTAATTACTCTTTTAAAAAAAAAACTATAAAAATGTCAAAATGAAACATTTACTTACTTTCACGTGCTTTATTAAGTCCTCGGCTGTAGCATGCCCCATGAAATGGGATTCAAGGTATCTTGACTGCACCTGCCCGCTTTCCCAAAAACGTACAGTCCTGTACGTGCAAGTCCAGTTGCTTCATTTTGGAGGTGCGATTAAGACTTGTGTCAAACATCAGCACAAATGGTCCGGTCACTTTCGAAATTAGGTCTCTCTTGATAAAATTCGCTAGTCCAAAACGCGAGAGGTGCCGGGTACAGAAGGGGAGAGGTGCCGGGCATCTGCTTTTAAAGCTTTTTCTTCTTTTCATGTAAATTTTCAGCTCCACCTTTTCTTTTTTTTTTTCATTTTTTTTCATCCATGGCAATTATTAATTCTTTGCTGTATTAAGAAAGGATCCATCTCTCTCCCTCTGTCAATTAAAAGTGAAAGGGGGCGTGGCTTCAGAACATGCATGTGTGGCGCAGCGCTGGGGCAAGATAAAATTTATTAAGATTAGAATTCCGATTACGCCACCCTGGTTAAGGGCCAGCGACCCCAATTAAGTAGATCTTGTCTAAAGGCACACAGGTCAGTTCACAATATAAGGCAGGAGACTAGGATATTCAAAGGTATAAAATTTTATTACAAATAATATTTAACACAGTTTAATCACAAAAAAGAAAAAGAAAACAAAAAGACAATTAATAACAAAAAGTGCTGGGACCAGTTCGCATGGAATACACTGGTGGACAACCTAGACATCCAGGACTTCAAATACAAGAACCGGGGCCGACAGCAGGGCTTATAAACACAACCGGCCTTTACAGCACCACAACCTGCTACTACACTAGTGGCTCACACACACACACACACACACACACACACACACTGGAAGAAAGAAAGAAGTCCAGAATACCACTGCTGCTGTAGGCGCCAGCTCCTGTAACAGAGGGGGATATAATTACAATACTCCACAAGTGTGGTCACACACACACACCAATAAACCCGGTTGCCAACCCGTTCAACTGGCCTTTTACACCAAACAATAGTTTAAAGAAAAGAAATACATTAAATAAATTCACAAAAAAAGACCAACAGGGAAATCATACGCTCTCCTTCGGCCCGCATCACCTCTCTCTCTCACACACACACACACACACACACACACACAGTGATTTACAACCATTAACAACCCGATACTCACTTCTCATTCACTCAAAAAGGTGAGGGAAGCCGCTTTCCGGGAATCTGAGAGCTCATCCAGTTCAGGAAGAAGACGGACAGTTTATTGGGAGGAACAACCACGTCCACAACGCCAGGTGAATGCCCGTGTCCACAGATTTAAATCAGGATTCTAGGCTGCAAAAGGGTAACCTCAGTCAAGCACCAGCATAGGACCTCCAGGTTCTGTTCTGGATGAGACGACAACGACGGAAGTAAAGGGGCGGGACCCGTAACCCAAGCCACCTTACCAACTAGTTTAAATAGTCTTACCTAACCCATGATAGGACAATCAATTAAAACACGGCCAACCGAATACAGGTAGGAAGAACTTTACTTATCCTGCCACATATGGAATAGGATTACAATACATTCACATGCACACAAACTGTGCCGCTTTGGGCCGGATAGCCGGGAGAAAGAGCTCAGAGCCAACAATAGCGTTCAGCACAAAACCTTTATCAGCCTTTTCAGCATCACAAAATCATAATACAAAACATACAGTAAAAGTAAAGAAAAGGGTAAAACAATAGAGCGTTTCGGGGGGAGCAGCACAGCTGAGCTCCTGCTCTGTTCTCTCCTCCTCACGCGCACACACACACACACACCTCCACACACACACACACACCTCCTCACACACACACACACCCTCACACACCTCCACACCTCCACACACACACCTCCTCACACACACACACACACACACCCTCACACACCTCCACACCTCCTCACACACACCACACACACACACACCACACACCTCCACACACACACCTCCACACACACACCTCCACACACACACCTCCACACACACACCTCCACACACACACACCCTCACACACACCCTCACACACACCCTCACACACACCCTCACACACACCCTCACACACACCCTCACACACCTCCTCCTCACACACCTCCTCCTCACACACCTCCTCCTCACACACCTCCTCCTCACACACCTCCTCCTCACACACCTCCTCCTCACACACACACACACACACACACACACACCTCACACACACCACACACACACCTCACACACACCTCACACACACCTCACACACACCTCACACACACCTCACACACACCTCACACACACACACACACACACACCTCCTCCCCACACACACACCTCCACACACACACACACACACCTCACACACCTCACACACCTCACACACACACACCTCCACCTCACACACACACACCTCCACACACACCTCTCACACACACACACACACCCTCACACACACACCCTCACACACACACCCTCACACACACACCCTCACACACACACACACCTCCACACACACACACACACACACCTCCACACACACACACACACACACCTCCACACACACACACACACACACCTCCACACACACACACACACCTCCACACACACACACACCTCCACACACACACACACACACCTCACACACCTCACACACCTCACACACACACACCTCCACCTCACACACACACACCTCCACACACACCTCTCACACACACACACACACCCTCACACACACACCCTCACACACACACCCTCACACACACACCCTCACACACACACCCTCACACACACACCCTCACACACACACCCTCACACACACACCCTCACACACACCCCTCCTCACACACACCCCTCCTCACACACACACACCTCCTCACACACACACCTCCTCACACACACACCTCCTCACACACACACCTCCTCACACACACACACCTCCTCACACACACACACCTCCTCACACACACCTCCTCACACACACACACACACACCTCCACACACACACACACACACACCTCCACACACACACACACCTCCACACACACACACACACACACCTCCACACACACACACACACCCACACCCACACACCCACACCCACAC